>CAMPFS010000005.1:6667261-7867261 GCA_946814055.1 Caenorhabditis sp. 36 PRJEB53466 | reverse complement strand
GTTCGTCGTCGTAATCTTCCAGGAACAATTTTAGTTTCTTGTGCTCCTTCTGAATGTTCTTCTTCCTGTCCTTCTCTTTCCGCTCTTCCTTTTCGTATTTCTTCGCCATTTGCCGTTCACGTGATTCCCATCGATTCAGACGGGCGTGATATGCTTGCTCCTTCTCTTTCATCATATTCTTTATAATGCGCTTCTCACGCGCGTCGTCGCTGTCTTCAGATGATCGGGAGAGAGAACGACGGCGTTTCGACGAGGAAGCTTTCTTTCGATCCGGCGTTCGAGAGCGGGACGAGTAGGAGGAGCTGCGAGAGGTAGATGAGCCCGACCCTGAAGAGGAGCCTGAGCTCGACGGACTTCGACGCGATTTCCTAGAAGAAAATGACATTAGGCTTAACATTTCAACAATTCCTTAAGGACTTACTTGCTTCTGGGTGAATCCTTACTCCTCGAACGTCTTGATCTTCCATCACGGCTTCTGGTGCGATGACGTCGGCTCCGATCATCCTGAAATTTAAAAGCTTATCATTTGAAGTTCAACATGCTACAAGAATAAATGCAAAGCCTTTACAGCTTTCTCGCAACTTTTCATAATAATAATACTTTTAACAATCATTTTGGTGATGTGAGAGATGATGAGAGTGAAGCAAATTCGAGAGATGTAGATACAAATGATGTAGAGAAACAAGATGAGAATGATGATGATTACATTGATATTGTAGATGCACACAAAGAGACATACACATAGTAGTACCTTTTTGGCATTTTTGTTCGATCAACGACCATCACCTTTTGTGGCTTTTCACCAATCAACTTTTTGGCCATCATATAAGTTTACCAGGGTTAATGTTCCGAACTTGCAAACACACAAATGAGAGGGTGAAAGAGAGGAGCATGCAAAATAAGAGTTAAGATAGAGAAGCCACACTTAACTAGTGATGACAGATGATTCATTTTTTGCGATTTCCAACAAATTCAGACTTTTTTTGTTTTGTTTTGAGACTTACGACTCGGTCTACAACAGTTCAGAATATCCAATCGGGTTTTGTCTGCAAAATGTCACGGAATTTTAAACGAGTTTGTGGTGAGCTGCAACAAAGTGCGTGGGTGGTGGAGGTGAGGTTGGTTCAATTTTTTGATAAGAAAGATGGACGAAGAAGGGTCGGGGGGTGAGTAGAAGTCACACAAGATAAGATTTGAAGCTGGAAGATCAAAGCAAAACATACGATGACTGGCCGACAAAAGTCATTGAGAAAACACGCACTAACGACTCAAAGAGCACAGAAAAGAAGCGAATGTTTCTCACCGATTGTGATGATGAAAACGATGAAGATCGCTCTGCCTACAAACTGTTTCGTAAAAAATAAAAGAACAAAAAAGGATGAAACAAGAAAAGACACCGAGAAGCGAAAGAATGAAGCCGATGAGATGAGCACACTCGAAAAAGGACACACACACACACACAAACACATGTTCAATCACTCAACAACATACCACCAGGATGAGAGGCCTATTTCTGTGTTTGTGCTGACACATCACTTTGTGTGGATGCCTTCTGGAACGACTGTAATCAAACGTACGCTGGTTGCTTAACGCAAAAATTGAAGAAGAATTAGTACTTGGAACATACTTGATGACGACGATTGACGATGACAAAGGGCGCTTTCAGAACTGAATAAGAGTAGAGAAAGAAGAAGTAGAAGAGGAGATAGAAAAGATGGAAAAAAGGAGAAATGAGGAAGAAGAAGCAGTGGGTGATGGGTGAATCTAGGTGGAAAAGTGAAGACCGCATGCAAAAGCAAAGGGGGACTGTATAAGAGAATCGGGCGGTTTTCGATTTCTCGAGCAAAAGCCACCAGAACTCCTACAAGTTCACCGGGACACAAAAAACAAGAAGAAGAAAGACAGATGTTTAGCATGCCAACAGATGTGTTAGTTAGTTAATAGTAGAGGATATTACAATCATTCTCCAGATATGCACATGATTTTGTTTATTCACTTGTTTAGGCAGTTTTGTGCAATTTGAGGGTAAAAACAAAGGATTTCTGTTGTTTTAAAACACCTTTTTTTTAAATACTTTTAAGGCCATCTATACTTGGTTTTCAGATTTTAAGAAATGTTTAATGGAAAAAGGCGGTCAAAACTTACGGTATCGCGATTTTCATCCGTATCTTTGCTGATTATATGCCTATATAGATTTCAGAATCAAAACGGGATTTATGAAGGCTTACGCTTTTCTTTTTCACTCGTAAGTTCAAGCTTTTCGCGTTGGGCGATCGGACGGATGAGCAAAAATTGGGTTTGTTTCAGTAATCACTCACTCTTTTCAGTGTTCCAGCTCCAGAAGATGTTGCCGATTTTTCTGCGAGTTTCCCGTCCTGCGCTCGTGTTTTTTTGAGCTCATCCGACACCTCTCCGTCTGAAAGTTGAGAATTGAAGACGTAAAAGCAATACATTGGCGTTTCCATTCGTTTCACACTCACCTTCGGTAACTGTGAACAGTTCTTTGTGATCCGTCTCCATCCAATGAAGAATTTTGAGCCGAATCTCCTCGTCCTTCTTCAAATCGTCCTCATCGGCAGGCAATTCACCATCTTTCAGCTTCAACTCTTTCTTCCCTAAAATTTGTGCTTATTAGAGAAACAAATTTGGCAATTAAAGCTGTATCTACATCAAAAATTAGGAGAAAAAATAGCAGAAGAGTACAAAAGGAACGTCATGCATTTGTTAACATAAAACTCGACTTTTAGGTGAAGGAAATGCATTCATGCACGAAAACAGTGAACAATGTGTTACCTAATCGGTGATGCAAATAATGCTTCAAAACCAGAAGAAATGTAATTTTGTACGGAAGTTGGGTTTTTTCGTAAAAAGCTCACCTTGACGTTTTCGATTTTCGATAGCGGTTTTACGAAGATCGTGACGCACTTTTTCTTCTGCCTAACAAACAATCAATTGTTGAGAGACAATATAACACAATTTTCTCACTTTGACAGTCAACTTCTTGTCTCCCAAATGAAAGTCGTGTAGGATACGAAGAGCACGAAGTGTTCCTTCCAAATCAGAGAAATTACAAAATCCGAATCCTTGAAGCTTGCCGTTGTTGCCTTTAATGCGCTTCCAACTCGTCACGTGGCCACATTCCTGCGAACATTTAGTTTTATATATAAGGTTGAATTAACTTGAGAAGATTCGAGACAAGAGCTTTGAACATTCCAACGTACATTGAGCATCTTTTGAATGAATTCGTCAGTGCACTTCTCCGAAATATTTCCAACAAACACGGGAGTCGGCTCTTGTTGTCTTACTGGAGCTGCTGCAGGAGGCTGAAAAAATCGAATTCGATTTACGCAACATTTCATTGAAAATGTTACTTACATGCTGCACGGGCATTCGCATCTGACCGAAGACTATCTGTTGTTGTTGTTGTGGATAGTCTAAATTGTTCTTTATGCACTACGTTTCAATCGCTAGAAACTCACGGGGATAGGAAGGCATTCCATAGTTGGGCCGGAAAGCCATATCCGCCGAACTTTCTCTGATGTTTCAGACGGCGTATGAAAGAAACCGATCTCTGAAAATATAGTAAGACTATGTTTTTTACTAGAAAATAAATGAAATGTAAAGAGATCCGATAGAACAAGTAAGAAGACCATTTCATAAGCTTTTCGAGTCTAAAAACCGTATCAATCGTTAGATAATTAGCTAATTTCACTGTGAAACCAATAAAATCAACAAAGCATCTGAGTAACTACTGAACGAACACGATTTCAGAGCACAACTCCCGGCTGTCCGGGGCGAGACACACACATGCACATCGATTTTCGCTTGCGCGTTTCTCGTGCGCTGCTAAACGCGCAAGCACTATTTTCCCTGACGATGCAGAGGTTTTGTGTTATAACACGTAAACGTGAAAAAAATGTACTGCGACAAAACTCAGTTGTTTGACTTTTTGGTTTCTACTGAAAACTTTCTTGAAACAATTAATTGCTAACTCTTCCTGGCAAAGATTTATTTTATAAAGATTTGCAAAATAAGTGAAACAATATGTTTTTCATGTATTACACAAAACGTTTCTTGAATGAACACCTAAAAAATTGCTTTAGAAAGGAAATAAATTGAGAACAGCTTAGCTGTGCATTTGTGCGTCATTTATAGTGCATTGGAGGCACGGTGTTTGCACATAAACATCATTCGATTCCATCTTTGCCGATAAAAAACCGGTTTGGATTCTAATTTGCTCGAGTATTCTATAATCCGTCTTGCTATTTTCTTTTTTATTGATCAGTCGTTGTCTTATGTACATTCAAAGGTGATGACACATTATTTTCGTTCAAGCGTAGCTCTCATCTCAAACACTGTGAATTGATTATCGTTTTTCACAATTTCTGAACGCTTTTTGCAGAATGACAGAAAGTTTGGGCCATCATCATCTTGCAGACGATATGAACGTTGAGACGTACATGGAAGTTCGGGTGAGTAAAATAATTGATGAATTCAGAAGAGTCGAAATTAGTTCCGCTAGGAATTGGCTAACAATTTTAAGCATTCCACGAATAAGCCCAAAATGTTTCAGCCGCACCAGCCGCGTTATCTGTGTCCGTACGGATGTAACAAGCTGATCGCCAGTCGAACAATCGATTATCACAAAAACAACGGCTGCGGACGTCGGCTCAACGACACTGTCACCGCACATCCTGAGCTCAAGAAGCGATTTTACTGTTGCGGAGCATGCTTGGCCGAATTCGTGACGAGATCCGAATTTCACGCACATTTACGCGTCGAACACGATGTCCATCCAGAAGTTAACACCATGCAGTTTGCCGATCGAGCAGCTTTTGAGGTGAACATTTAAGAAAAATTTCCCTGCAAGCACCTGCAAACTATGATCAACAAGACTTTGAGCAAAAAACAAGAGACGACAATTTCCGCGCGCTCTTTTTTTGATCTACGGGACGCGAAAATGTTTCGTTTTCAAACGCCTTTCTGAGTTTTTGGGGAGAATTTTGAGCTTTTGCGGAAAACTATAGCCTCACGGTTGTTCGTGTGACCATGCGCTACAGAATGATATCGGAGAAGTAGTGAAAAACTGAGAAAATGAAAATTCGGCGATTCTAGACGTACCCTTGTGTCCAACGACACTCCACTCATAGCGGCGCGCGATTTTTGAAAGATCGCTTTCGGGAAGGCAGTGCGGCGATGGCAGCCAACCGAGCGATCCGCCGAAAAAAAGAAAATCCTCGGGACGGACGGACCGTCGAGAGGAAAGACCGCAACGCGACACCAGACTACGAACACGTGTGTTTATGGTCGAGGTGTCAGTCGCAAACATCCTTTGATCTCTGTGACGTGCCTCAAAAGTCCATGACCCGGCCAGAAATGCTCGCGCGAGTACCGCAACGCAAGTCTCGGTTGGCAAATCTCTCGGCAGATCGGTCCTTTCTTTCCTCCTCGTCCTGCCTGCCTGCCTTGCCGAACCGCAACGCGTCGCAGCACACGCACACTTTAAAGGCGCATCCACTTTTAGATAAAACTTTGTCGCATCGCTGCGAGACCCTCTGACCTACCCCCGCTAACATTGTAAGTATGTGGTTCTCGGTTGTTCTTCTCGTTAATTGTTAGTGTCACTTTTTTTTAGCTGAGCGGGACACGAGTCATCATGATGATAAGAGAGCGGGGTTTATTTCTTCGAATTAGAGTTGGCAAAAAAATTAGACGCCCCCACGCCGTGGATACAGCGAAACCTTTCAAAAACGGGTATTTTTCAGAGGGGGTCGTCTTCTCGCCCCATTGCCAACCCTACTCCGAATTTCCATGGAAACTCGGGGAAATAAACAGACAAACCCGTGAAGACCTTTATTAATATGAATGTATTTCAATTTTACAGCGCTTCCGAAACTGGCTTGAATCCGAAGGAGGAGCCCATTTCCGTCACAAATCGGGCGCAAAACGTCGCGGACGCGGCAAAGGAATCTTTTTGGCGTGTAATCGCAGTGGATATGTCAGCTCGGATAAGAATGCGCCTCTGGACAGGACAGGACCGTTCCGACTTGGATACACGTGCACGGCATACATTCACGCAACCGAACACGCCGATGGGTAAATAAATTTCAATACTTTCCATTAGAAAATACAGCAGAAGTGGGCGTGCTGGCTATTTTCGGAATTTAAAGAAACCACTCTCATGCCCGTATCTGAGACAGAGTTATCTAGTTTTTTTTGCCACAAATTTATTGAAAAATGCATTCAGACACGTCTCCGCGGAAGTATGCGGCGATCACTACGGCCACGACGCCCGAATGCGTCTTCCCAACGTCATCAAGTATCTGGTGGCCCAAAAGCAGCTCGAAGGGTGCCCGTCGATGGAGATTCTCGGCTACCTACGTCACCATTTCCATCGTTTCGCCGGCGAGAGCATCTTTGCAAATCGCGTCTGTTTCATCGATATGGAAGAGCTAAAAACCATTTACATGTCGTGCACAAAAAAGTGGCAGAAGGAGGGAATCCCGAAAATTGTCGAAATTTGGGAGGAGGAATTGCTGGATAAAGTGGGAATTGTGTGGCCGATTCCTTCGCCGAACTCTTCTCCCGTCTATCATCAGCACCATCATCAAATGCACAACCTTCATCATCATCAGAATCGCATCAGAAAACCGACGACGTCGGAAATCGCGTTGCAGGAAGGATGGCCGCGGCCGAGAGTTTTCACGGCTAAAGTTCGCGGCGAAAACGGAGTTATGGTTCCGTTTGACATTGGCGGAACAACTGGAGGAGTGCCAGATGCTCAGTACGCACAGGAAGAGATGGAAGATCCGTCGTATATAGACATGGAAATGGATGAGTACGAAGAGGAGGCGTACGTACAGGATGGACAAATGGTCGTGGACGAGGGGGAAGAGGTCGTCGAAGAGTATCATCAGAATCATCGGCAAGAAATGGGAAATTCTCAGATTATGTTTGTACACCTCAAGGAAAGTATTGAATAGTTTAGTTTTTCCAGAGAAAACGACGAAATAGAAGTGGAAGTAGAGAGCGAAGTGGTCGTTTCATCGGTGGAAGATGAGAATATTGTGATTGAAGAAGAACAGGAGAAAATAAGCGGAGAGCACGTGGTTCTCGAGTGTGAGTTCATGGAGTAACAAGAGCGTTTACGTGGTAGAACGGAACTTCTTTCAGCTCCTACCAACGAAATTGTGATAGTGGATGGAGATGAAGAAGACGAAGAGGAAGAAGGAGTAGTGGAGGAGGAGCGGATTCATCTGAATCACTTGAATCATCTGAATGTCCATCACCACCATCTCGGGCATCATCAGCACTTCCAAAAGGAGGAGGAGCACGGTCAATCGAGCTCGTCGCAGAGTGAGTTTTCTTAGTTGAAAATTGGAATGTTTCAGTTGAAAGTGTTTAAAAATGCGAGACTGTGACCGACATTTCTCCTGAGAAATTCTTTTCAGTCGGCGAACCACGTTATATAGAGGCAGCAAAAGTGGAACAGATCGAGCAGATTATGGAAGAGATAGAGGCGTTCAAAATTACTATATTGGTAAGCATTTTAAGCGAGGAATAGCACCTTTCTACTTTTTGTTTCAGAAACGCGCCGACCAAATCTCTCCTGGAAATCTGAAATCTCTTCTAATTCGCTTCCAAACACTCCACCAATCGGTCATGGAGAAGGACAGTTCGCAACCGGCCGCCACCTCGCTTACCGTATTCCCAAATCGCGCCAAATACCTGTACAGGCCGGGAAAAGGCCTTGAGAAGCCGGAATCCGAGTATCTGTCCGGACGATGTGGAGATGTCACTTTGCAACCGATCGAGGATGAAATTAGCGACGACGAGGAGCTGATGACGTCCTCGCTGACTGTTTTGCCGTTCAATTCGTGCATTTGGAGTTGAGCATTCGCTAAAGTGCCCTTCAATGGTTTTCTGATTAACCTTTTTTTAAAGCTCTGTACACTTTGAAATTCAGAGTCTAAATTTTTGAACCTCTGAGATCTCATACTTTACTGAAAACTCTGTTATTCTAACGAATTTTATGCCATTCGTGCAATAAAACTTCTTGCTTTTTTTTTACCATGTTACACCTTTTGCAGGTTTTAGCCCTGTGTATCTGTACTTTTATCCATTTTCTCATTGTTTCCCTTTAAAATGTTGTACATTCAACAATATAGATGGCCCTTCGTAAACTGGTGGGAGACCTCGGTCGACTGTGCCTCAAGACTGCCGAATCCTCGGCCGCTCGGAGTCTTTTCGACACGCAGACACAACGCGGAATCCACGCGTCCGTCCGCGCGGCAGACAGCATTCGAGACGCGCATCGACAAGGCACACGGATTGCCGCCAGTCAGGTACTGAAATTGATTCGCTTGGTCACTGTCTGAAAAGACGCCGCGCCTTGGAGCAGACGCCTGAATTTTTCAGGCGAAGGCAGCCGGACGCATTTGAAAATCGGATGCAGGCGGAAGGCGTGATAACGTCTGAGGTAAAAAGGCACAGGTCGCCTTCTCTGTGGACAAGCAGGTGTCTTGGGACCTTATTTATTCCGTTAACGTAGTATTTCAAAATTTCACATTGTCATAATTAAAAAAATAAAGAGGAACAGGCTGTGTCAGGAATAATGTTTGAGCTGATTATTATAGCATTTGTGTTCAGAATTTGATATTCTTTTCTTCTGTCGCATCAGTACTTGACTAGCGATAAGGTTTTAGTCTCTGTAGTCTTCCTTATTGCAAAAAAGGCCGCCGTACACCTTCTTGTCCACAGAAAAGGCGGCAAAACAGAAAAGGTTGTCTTTTTACCTTAGGCGTTATCGCGCCTTCCTCCTTCACTTTCAGGCGACAGTTCGCCTGTTCATCGGAGGCGGACGGCCGCCTGCAGCCGATTTTCAAAGGCGTCAGGCGCGTTGTTTCGTCTATTCTGCCAGCTTACTGTGCCGAAATTGCAAAAAAAAAGATAAAATTCGATAATTTCTCTATTATTCGCTCAGGTGGAAATCATGGAGGGAACGAAGGGCGCCGGAGTGCAGACGGCAGTCAACACCTCCTCCCTGGATGCTCGTTTGCCGACGGCGGAGACGCTAAAACAGCAGTTCGACGGAATGGCCTACCACGACTTGCCGCTCGTCTACATCAAAGCCACAAAGAATAACACACTGGTGACTGTGATGGATCACAAGAACGAAGTGATCACTTCCACCTCGTGTCGACTCGAAGGATTCAAGAACGCACGCAAAAAGACGACGATTGCCGGACAAACGACCGGAATCGCTGCCGGACAACGGCTCGTTCGCAGAGGAATTCGGACAGTTCGAGTGCAGGTGAGTAGTGTCGATTCAGCAAGGAGTCATCGATATTACCTTTGGTTTTGCAGGTAAAAGGTCTGGGACCAGGTCGAATGACGTGCGTGAAGGGACTCGCAGTGGCCGGCGTCCGCGTCGTCAGCATTACGGATCACACGCCGCTCTGTGAACTCGGACCCCGCCCGCGCAAAATTCGACGCATCTAATTTCCCGTTTTTCGGTTGTAAATTTTAAGACTAGTAGATTATAGATTCATTGTTCGTTTTTGTTCCGTTCCTTCTGTTTCCCCATGAACTTTACTTGCTTTTTTTGCTTTACATATGTTTATTAGGATTTATTTAATAAGTGAGATATTTGAATGCAAAGTGAGAAAGTAGGCAACCCGCTGTGAGCTCAAAGTGAAAAGTAGGGCGAAATGTTTAGATGTTAGTAATCGCATTGCTTGTACGTTTCTGATTATCGCTTGACGATGAGGACGATCTCGAGACGTGTTCGTCCTTTTCCGGCATCAAAGTTGTCGTGAATTCACTACCGGGCTGCAAATACTTTAGATTTATTTTTAAAAACTCGAAGAAACTGTCCTACTTTGTACTCAATTCTACTGTTCTTCTTGCTGCCTTTTCTGTGTCGTATCGACGAGCCCGCACCGGTGCTGATCGTCTGAAGATCATCGCTGATCGGGCTGCCTTGCAAATGCTTCTGAAAATTAAAACGCTTTGTTTTCAAATTGATATACCTCTACAAAAGTTACATTTTTATCCTGAAAATCGTACGCCTCATAGAGCGCCTGAATCAGGTCGGTGGCAAAAATGATTCCGGCGTGAGCGGACACCATTCGAAGCACAAATACGCCGTCCTTGTGCAGGTAGTTGGCGACAAACTTCGCCACGTCAGCCTCCTCTTTTCGGGTGTTTCTTTGCGAGAAATTGTGAAGAGAGCTCAGCGCCAAGTGCTGTTTTATGAACCATTGCGAGAAGCACGGGAAGACGAGCACAGTGAACCACTGGATGAACGAGACTGTGGAGGCGAACAGGAGGATTAGGTACCTACAATTTCTTATTCTCGTATCAATTCAATTATTAAATTGCTGTTATCCAAAAATTGTATCGCTTCTCAGATTTTTTCCATCCTCACAATCATTCAGAGAGCTGGGTTTGTTTTCTATCACAGAAGCAATGCGATCGGCTGAGTGGTTGACCCACTGTTTGACAGCAGCCGTCACCTCACGGGTTCCGCGCGCCGCTATCTTTTGCTGGCGAAAGGGGCGGAGCATTGACACTACGCGCCGAAAACTTGTTCTTACCAAAACCAAAGAAGTACGAAGATTTTTTCGTTGAAAATGTTGATGACAAGCACGCATTGTACGGAGTATCGCTGGATGTTGGCTACCTGACGGACCTGAAGAAGGATATTCGAAGAAGTGAAATTTTACGAGGAAAAAAGTTGTACAAACCTCAAAATCGCAGACAGCCGCACGTGGAAAATAGCCGCTTCTCTCCCAGGGAAGACCCATCACAATGTCCTGAACGACGCCAAATCCGTACCATTGATAGCGATTGGTACCGAGGAAACTGGAATTATTCAACGTTGTAAATATGTTTTCCCCTCCGAACGCCTACTTGTTCATAAGCCACAGCTGTGCGAGGACATTCACAAAATAGAGTGATTTCGTGAACAAATAGATCCACGATATGAATCCGGATGAGTATTGAAAGTTGAGAAAAGTGACCGTTTTGTGTACTTGCACCCTCTTTGACTCCATGTTTGCCTGAAATCGGAGGGCGCACGACAGATGACGCTTCAGAATTCCAATGTTTTTCTCCCGAACTTCTTCTTCCACATTCGCCGCGTCTTTCGCTTTTTCGACCACCTCGTGAATGCGAATTCCTGAAAAACGAACAATGAAAGTGAGCGGATAGATTTTTCTTTCAAAAAGCACCTGAATGGTTGGAAAAATATTTCCAAAGATAGCTGGGAGCTCTGAAAAAGGCGGCCTGGAGGAGGAGAAAGAACGGAACCCATTGGTAGTAGGAGAGTTGGCGTTCGGGGGTGTATCTGCCGAAGTTTTAGGTACAAAACGAGTGCGAACGATAGAATAAGTACCTTTCCTCTTGTTTCAGAAGCGAGACGTCTTGAGTCGGCTCGACAAAGTAGGTATCCTGCGACCAGCAGTAGTTTTCCGCGTACTAAAAAAAACATTTTCGGTGCGTTTCGGGCAACAAATGTTGCATGTTTTTTTTGTTGAACTCGACACCTAGATACGCCGCACCTGTTCCCAACTGCCCGGAAATTTATTGGGGAACATGCACTCGATGGGCCGTCCGCCGAACTGTTTGAACGAAATGAGCACGGAGAAGGCGAGCAGCAGGTTCGGAGTGATCAGATAGTTTAGACGGTCCGACCAATCGTCGTCCTCTCGTGGCGACAGATACTTCGCCATCCCGAGGAACGTTTCGATCATTACCATTTTGGCTGAACACGAATACAATGAGAGGAAAGTAATTGTAAAGTTAAAGAAAAAATCAAGGTTTTCAGTTGAAAAATGAAAGAAAGAGTCGAAATAGTATAGGACTTAGCAACAGAAAACGGATTCTCTGAATAAGCAAACAGACAGTTACGGTAGATTAAAGGCGCATAACGCTCGAAATGAACAAATTGCACACTTTTCGCTGCTGCTTCTTCTCTTTTCTGATGATGATGGTGGTGGGGTAGCGGAGACACGGAGACCGTTTTGGAGGAGCGAGGCAAACATCGAAACGGAGAAGAATATGGGAAAGTGATGATTTGTAAACATGAGAAAAAGAGCGGATCGGATAAGAGAATTAGACGACGAGAAGGAGAGCATAGAGCGATTGAGTTCAGTGGAGACGCAAGCAAGCACATCCATTAGCTCGTTAAAATCCACAGAGATAAATTGTAATTGTAATTTGCACTCGACAGAAAAAAAGTGTTTTGTGTGTGTGTCTCTGCTTCTCTGTGCCTCGTCACTTTGTCGCTCTTTCGTCGCCAAAGGACAGAAGGAACAATAGAAAAATGGTAACTGCGCTGGCGCGCACCCGATGACTGTTTTCTGTTTCTGTGCGCGTTTGTAACATAACCTCACTCATCAATAGAGAGAAATACCATCGAAACAGATGGGTTTTGATGAAGAAATACGACTTTGGAGAGGTGGATAAAGAAAAAAGATGGCGACTGATGAACGTTTCGCAACCGGCGGTATCATATCATTGTGACACGATGATTAGCAGTTTTTCGTTGGCCTCTAAATGCCTGTGTGTTGACCACTTTCCAAAGAGAACCCAGCCCAGCACAGAGAAGCCGAAAAAAAGACAAAAACTTGAAGAGGAGCTTTTAACGACATATTTGTACGGTGTTAACGCAAACATTCAGACAGTTAGGAACTAAACTGATAAAGTCATAAAGCGCTCTCTGCTGCGTGTGAAACTCTACGGCATTTCAAGAACTTACCGCTGCAACACTCTCGGAAAACATTGCCGGAATGGCGCATTCGATCGGCGTCGCTTCCCCAGCCCACGTCTTCCATGCCGTCACCGTGGCCATCGCCAGGAGAAGATTCGAAGTGACAGTTGTGTGCAAACGATCTGAATAGTCCTGAAAAGCGTGCCGTCATGTGAAAAAACACACACACAATAACCTGATCATATCGCCAAATGTTCCGATTGACGGACTCCAGTAGACCTTCGATTGACATTTTCCCACGTCACTTCACATAGAACTCGGAAGAGTATAGAGCAACGGAACTTTCTTTGTTTTCTGTTCAAGTTATCCGAAATTTCACACAAGAAACGCCAAATATTTGTTCAGAGGCACCCGATCGAAAGAAACTGTGAAGCTCTGGAGAAGGCAGAACAAGAACAGGTTGACAGAATATGATAAATGGGATACGATAGCTACAGTAATATCCTATCCCCTAGAAGAAGTGTTTACTATTGAGATTATCCCTCTACTAGCCCCGTTCTCCTGAGGGAGATAAGATGAGGGGGGTATAGCACTTGACGGAAATGGGTGAACACACCGGAAGTCAACAGTGAAAACATTGAGAGCAACCGATGCGGCTCTCCAAATGATTGAGAGGGACATTTGGCAACTCGCGGGCGTTTAGCAGCCTAAATGGAAAGGTAACCGTGTCCGATCCAATGGAAAGGCCAGAGTTGGACACCTCCACGCAATTCTTCGGTGTCTAAGTTCTCCCTCTGGCACGGTCTCCAGAGCTTACAACGGGCGCAAGTGCGCCCCGCCCAATAGAGCGATACATTGGCGCGAAATTCAAATTTTAACAGCAAAATTGGTGTTTTTTGCCAGATATGCCACAAAAACCCGATAATTTGTCATTTGTCTCTCGATAGACCGATTGTATAGGCTATTACGAATTTCTTAAGCGCAAGAGCGTTAAATTTGGTCAAGTCGCAAATCACATTTATCCGTTTGAAGGTTTTGGCTAAAACTGCGTGAATTTCAGTTGCTTTTCGGTAATTTTCGCGGTTCGAGCGCTCAAAATGCTTGTATTTACGTGGTTTATCATTCTCAAAACCAGCTCTGTCTGAAAACGGCCAAGAAAGCTCAAAATGAGAAGTGCGGTTTTTAGGCGGCGATCGGCGGCGAAGGCAAAAAAGCAAAGTCCGCTAAAAATGCGCCAAGACGTCATTAATTCTGAGAATTAGTGTGTTTTCATGTCGAACAATCATTTTTCATCGCATTTGGCCACAAAAATCAGAGAAAACCTGCTCAATTCATGAAAACGCCATTTGGCCGAGGTCACGCCCATATCGTCAGCTCTGGAGACCGTGTCTGGCTCCATTCGCTTGATCTTAATTCCCTTTTTAAAATGCTCAAGGGCTTCAACGATTTATAATAAGATGATGATATAATAACACCTTTTTTTAATGCAATCAACTCAGGACAGTAGGCTGGCTGACCTTGGCGATTGGCGCCATAGAGCTGGCCTCTGTTTGTCGGCCCATACTGACCACACTCATTTTCTGCACAAATCGCTCTCGAATCATTCGGTTCAGCGCCAAATATATAAAGACGGGGGCGCCGTGGATGAACTGCCACGTGAAATGGGCGAACATGATGAGGCCGTCGGGCACCTCCGTCACATTCATCACGACGTAGATCACTGCGCACAATTGATTCGCCGCGCAGATCAGAGTCGATTGGAGGAACACTTGGGTTTTCTTGAAAGAATAAGAAACGAGTCGTTCGACGTGCTGTGCGTCTTACCGTATTCTGCAACCGTGACAGTTGAACTCCACGCACATGCCGCAAATTGGTTCCGATGACCCATCGAAACGGCGTGTACACGATGCAAGTCAGCGTAACAATCAAAAAGTTGTTGGCGGTGTGCGAATGGTTGAAGTACTCGGCAGACTTTTCCGGAAATATCATCGGCTCGTAGAACCAGGCCATGTACTTGGAGTTGAAGATGAGAGGAGCGGTGAACAGGAAGTAGACGAAGTAAAGGATGGGAAACAGCATGGCAATGTACGTTTTGCGCCCATCAAAGAGTTTGGTGGCCAGGGCGGGTTTGGTCATTCCGAGTAGACGATTGGCGACGAGCAAAAGTGCGGTCATGCAGGAAGAGCACCAGAGAGCGCAGACAAGCATTCCGGAGATGTAGATGATGTTCGGGTGGGTGCAATAGACGGCGCCTTTCATAGCGAGCCATCCGGTAAGGATGGAATTCACGTAGGTGATCAGAAAGTCGATGATTCCCAGCAGATACATGATTTTGAAGCACGACATGTTGAAGTTTTCCTTTTCAAAAATGATAGAGAGAATTGGTAGGTAGAGGATCTGAATTTAAACATTAACAAATATAACTGCACATGGCTCACATCAATCATGATCCCATAGGCTAGCTGTCCAGCGCCTAAAAGTGGCCACCGCTCCCCACCTAACTTCGACCACTCGTCAGAAGTGTGTCCGCTGAAATATTTTAAACTTGAGGATTCACTATGTTTCGAGTGGTACCTGCAATTGTACAAAGGGATACGCTCAACAGAGCCGTAAATGATCAAGTTGTCCATTCTGAGACAAGGCAAGAAGATCAGCAAGCTCGTCGTAATACGACTGAAGTGGCAGCAACAGAAAGGGGTGTAGCTTGGCCGCTTAGACTGGTGTACAGCAATCGTACCGGAAATTAACTAATACTGATGGTTATTAAGCCACAAGTTCGTAGAAGAGGTGCCTGCGGGGGAAGTTATTGGCGCGGGTGGGTACTCGGAAATTACTATCGAGGCACTTTAATGTGAATTCACTGCAAAAGCCGTGAAACGAGTATCAGTTGTTTTTCTTTTGAATTTTGGAAGAACTTTCTCTATTTTTAATCGGCGCCGGGCTGGAGGTCACGATCGAAACAGAGCGCATTCACATTCAAATGCCCCGATAGCACATGCTAGAGAAACGTCATCAAAAACAGATTTTCGCTAACAAAAAACCCTTGTGGACTCGCAGATTTCTTGTGCAATGGATTTTGTTTCAGTAACAGACTTTAGGCGTCATGGAAACAGGTGACAATTCTGGAGGAATAGAGGCTGCAACCAGCAAAGATTGCTCTTCCTGAAGAAGATGTGTTGGCCTCCCGTGACGAGGCTCTACTATAATAAGAGGTAAAAGATGGAAAATTTTAATGTATATTCGCACAAACATCGAGAGAATTTCTCCTTCACCAGATGTAAGAAAAGGGCCACTGAGCCTGCGATCACTGCAGTGGCCACAGTTCTGACATCTTGTGACATGCGGAGCACTCTTCCGGTGAAGCACGGGTTTTTACTAGACATTATGTTATTTTCGATTTTTTTAATGCCAATATTATCTCTGAAAATTGAATGAAGCATTACTTGTCGAGGAGATTCGATAGAATAATTGTCACGTAGCCATGCAACGACACTCCGCTATACCGGTTGCGGCGCGGTGTTTAACGTAAACTTCTCTGGATTTTTCCTCACTTGTCCAATTCAGTATTGATAATTATAACATAATCGAAGAATTATTTTATTAGATGTGGCACGAAGCACGTAGACAAGAGAAGCTTCTGCGATCCACGATGATCGACCAGTCGAAAAGAGCCGAGAGAAAGCGGCGATATTTCGACACTGTCGTAAGTTCTTCACGTCGAAAAAGTACCGCAAACAAGAAAAGCAACAAAAAGTCGTTTGAAAAAATTATATTAAGCGAGTTTCTTACAGAGAAAAGATCCGGAACAGTTTATGCAAATACACGGGCGGAAGGCTCAAATCCACGCGGATCTTGGCATCGCGCGAGCCGCTGAAGATGCGAACATTCTGCGTGCGTGGCAGGGCGACGCCAATATCACAATCGACCGATTCGACGTTCGTTCTCATCTTTCCAAAATGGATTTGTTGGACGATGATGATTTGGCCCCGAAAAAGCGTGATGAGACGTCGAATTCCGACGAAAAGGAACACATTGTGACGGATTTCGAACGGTATCGAGTGCTAATCATCAATGATTATAAAGGAGTTTCCGAGAAACAATATCTGCGAAAAATTGCTGATCGAGAGTTTTATTCGGTCGAAAAAGAGCAGTCGAAAAAGTTAGAAGCGGAAAAAAAGAAGAAATCGGCGGAGAAGAAATCGACGATTGGATTCCGTTATGAAGATTCGGACGTTGTGAGAGGCGGAGGAAAAGGGGGAAAAGAAAAGAAACAAGAGCCGTCGGATGAGGATTCCGAAGAAGATATCGATGAGATGGAGGATTTAGGTGAGTTTTTAAAAGAATATTGGCTGAACATGACTTCTTCGAACTCTTTTTTGAAATTAACAGTTGTTCATTCAGATGTGGACATCGACATAGCTCGTCTCAACCCGGAAACGCAGCGAACGGTGAACAAGTGCGGCGAAGAGTTCGGCGTGAAGCGGGGCCTTTTCTGTGCCCTCTTAAAAGCTGATCAGCAGGCGTTGAACGACGCCGCGCAGCTCAAACAGATCGATAGACAAAAGGCGCAGCTCTCTGTCCGTAAATCCTACCATATGTAATTTTGATGTCTTGCGCATTACGCACCTTTCATAATCTGTAAAAGACGGGTAGTTTGCCACGTTTTAGCGGAAGCAGAGATTCTTGTAGGTTATGAAGGGTGTTTTGTGAGTTGCTTACAATGCTGTAACGTAGTTAATGTCATGAATGCGATACCGATAACTGTTTTTTTATAGGGCCGTGAATCGAAGCACGAACGCATGCTTCTGCGACAGCAACGTCAGGCGATCGTCGGAAAGTCGGGCATGACAGTTAGAGAGAACGGCGCAACAGCCACACTCCTCGGGTTCATCAATCAGAGCCAACAGAAATCGAAAATCGATCAAATGATGGAGGATCTCGAGGGAAGCGATGAGGAGGACGAACGGAAGGCCCGTCCTCAGTTCATTCGGACATTTGGTGGTGCGGCGGCTGATCGTCGTGGAGGCGATTCCGATGAAGACGTGAAGAAAACGACAGTCGGACCGGAGCTGCCTTCAGAAGAGTATCGAAAAATTTTGAAGTTGTCAAAGAATCGAGGATCCGAAGCTGATGAAGTAGATTGGGGAGGGCTGAAAGTGAAAAGATCGAGAACTAGATCCAGATCTCCCCGTCGGAGATCCAGAAGCAGAAGCCGTTCGAGATCCAGAAGATCGAGCTCGAGGAACCGTTCTCACTACAGAAGACGCCGAAATTCAAGGAGCCGAAGTCGTTCACGCTCTAGAGATCGTGATCGTTCCAGGGACCGGCGAGATCGAAAACGACGGAGATCCAGGTCGAATTCCAGAAGACGTCACAGGAGCAGAAGCTCGAGACGTCATAGATCTAGAGACAACAGACGGAGAGAACAATCGAGAGATGAAAAAAGTAGGAAAAGGAGAGAAAAGACGCCGGAGAAGAGAAGGGAAAAGAGCCCGGTTCCCGCAAAGCTTGCCGTAAAAATAGAAGAAGCTGTTCAACCTGCGAAAAGTGATAGCTCGGCAGAAGAAAGTGCGGCAGAAGATGTAAAAATGTTGGAGATCAGGTTGGTTGGAAGCTGAACATTGTGGAAATAAATCATTTTTTTCAGATCGAGTATGTCAGAGTCGGAACGGGAAAGAGTCCAGATTGAAAACAGGAAGCGGCGAGTGAAACTGACGAAAAAGTTGGTGAAGGAGAAGAAAGGGCAAGCGACGGAAGAGCGCAATGACAGTACTGGCGATGAGGACGAGGAGCAGCAGAAACGGACGGAGCAGGCCAAACGAATGAAGATGCAGATGAGCCAGGCTCTCAAGAAAACACGACAGGAACTGGCAAAGGAAGAGGTGGAACGGAAGAGAGAGGCCGAACTTGCGCAGCGGGTGAGAAAGAAAATCAGAAGCTAGAGCAACAAGAGATCGAAAATAAGTTTCATTGTATGATTTTCAGGTCCGCGAAGAGCTACGATACATTGAAATCCAAGAGAGACGGGAGCGAGAAAGAGCTAAACTTCGGATGACTGAAGGCCCGACAAGATCCCCATAACCATTTGAAATGTTTTGTTCTTTTTGTTTTTTTTTTCTTTTTCCTAAATAAATCAACCTTCATTCAGACAGTTTTTATTCATAGAGAGGTCATTGCAGACGAGGAAAGTGGGTGTACAATTGCTGTTAGATTAATAATATTAATGCTGCAACATTTCAATAGGGCGAAATCTTAAGTATGCATCTAAATTTGCTATTTTTCTTTGCTCGCAACGATTCCGAATTGAAACCTATTCTTCGTACGTGTTTTTTGTTTATATTTTCAATTATTTGGTAGCACAATTTGCTGGCAAAAGAGAAGAATTAGTAGTTGGAATGCTTCTGAAGAAAATTGGGGACGAAGCAGAGCATTTGTAGAGAGAGAGAGAGAAAGAATTGACATATAAAAAGCGGGAGCGAAAGCAAGCAAATCTCAAATTTCCACGTGGATTTAGGGGCATCATCATGCGGCCGAATTGTTGAAGGCCCGACTCGTGGCGCCAATAAATCCGAGTGAAGTGAACCTGTGCTCTAGAACGAACACTTTTTAAAAGAATGATGGTGCGGAAGCTATAGGAACCCATCTAAAAGCAACCGATAGACAAAGAAAGGAGAAAAAGTCGCGACGTGTCAAAAGTTTAAGTGAACAATATTATAGTTATGAGGGCGCGTTGGAAGTTGGTGAGCAGGAAGATCCTTGTTGGCCGACGTGCAGATTGCTTCGGACAGCGTTCGAGAACGATGGTAAGTTGCCGGTTAGAAAGCCTTTCGGACCTTTTTGGTTCACCTGAAATAATGGATATGGTCGTCTTGCGATGATATTGAGAGGAGAAATAAAAATGTTGGCCGTCTCTGCTTGAGACGGATACCAAAAACCGTGTTTGAGGCGTATCCTTTCTGAGGGGCTCTTTGAGGGCAAATGGGTCACTTGCTCCTCAAACCCATTAGAAAGTTACTGCGGAGAACAAAACAAAAGCAAGCGAAAGAAACACAGTAATCGAGCGGCTTCAAATTCAATCCAAACGAAGCCCCATGCAAAAAAGGGCATGCAAAGTGGAACAGGACATACAAAGTGTGTTAAAGTGAGGTGCGGACAGACAGTGGTGTCATAACCAGTGATAACGATGAACGAACGGGCACCACTGGATGGACCAAGGCTTGAAGGGTCGGAAGAAGAGGAAGGGGGGGCCGGGGAGGAATGAGGAAGGAAGAGAGACACGTACAGATGGTGTTGTGGCGGTGCGAGCAGAAGATTCTGACTCGAGCCTGTCGTCAGCATCGAAGACGAGCCGGCGCCACCGGAAAGAGTCGAGCCGAGAGACGCGCTCGCGTGCAACGTCTTCTGGCTCGGCGCACTGCTCCGCGATATTGTCGAACCAATGCGTCGCGACGCTTTTCGCGCGATCAGCGACGTAAACGTTGTCTGAATTGAGAGTTAAACGGAGAGGCGGGGCATTGGGATGTTGGGGAGAAGACAGAGAAGAAGAAGAAGTTGTGTGGTGTCAAGAAGGTAGAGAACTTAAATGGTGTGAGTGGGAGGTTAGGGTTTCCATGATTCCGGGGATTCCAGAGGGAACGTCATGCTGTTAGAGGTTAGTGATCGAACTTGTTGAGGATTCTTAGCTCGCTGGGTTTTTGCCAGTATTCCCTACTATGTATTGTCATTTTCGAATTCAAGAATGAGACTCAAAATCAGAAGTGTTCAACGTTGTGGCGAGCATTCCTGAAGCTTTCAATCCAATCGGAAAAAGACACATGAATCGCGGGGAAAAGTTGCCGAGGTAAAGGCCGAGACTAACATTCCAAAAGGAAAGGTGAACTGAGCTAAACCATCGCCGACGGACGGTCTCAATAGGATGCACAGAAACTGAAAAAAGAGTGTTTGACTCACTTTTTTCCTAGACTGCATCACCAAATCCTTGTAGATTTCCGAGCGTAAAAATCGCTGATAACTGTCGTTTTTCATTAGGCAATAAATGTGGTCCTATAATATCATCATGTTTATTATCATTCTCTGCAGTGCTCTCACCGCCGCCTCGTCGAAACTCCAGCGATTGGGGTTCTTCAAATTGTCCTCGGTGACCTCCATCACTTTGCAATCCACGTTTACCGGAGACGTGGCCGCATTCGTGTCGATGAACTCGTTGTAAATCTCCGTAACCATCACCGGAACCATTCGAGAGCTGCACTTGCGCAGCTTTTGAACCTCCCACCAGAAGCGCAGATTTTCGCCCGAATACTCTTTGTCCAAGAACTTTTGGAGAGTCTCTCGACCCAGCGAATCGGCGAGAAGCTCTTCGAAGCTGTCCTCCCACAGCTTGAGACGACGGGTTTGTATGTCGCCCGTGCTGAAAAAGTTGAAATCCGAGTGCGGATGCATCCAACTCACATCTTGTCATGCTGCCAGAAGTCGACAGTATCATTGATCCACGGGTTCGGCATGGATTGGAAGGGATCCGCCTGGGTGCCGGGAGGTGTCAGCAGAGAGTCGAAGACGCGGCGGTCCTCGTAGTAGGCCAAGTAGCTGAAAGTTGAACGATTAGTTGATTGATTCGACAGCAGCTCCACTCACTTCTCCACCACTTTCGACGTCCTCAGCACATTTTTCGAGAGTCGACTATTCAGCTGACAAATCTCCAACTTCAACGTATCCTGCACTTGAGTGCATCGTCGCAACCCGGGCCGTGCGTAGTAGTTGTTGCGGAATGAGCCAGAGCTTGCGCTGCTCGTTCTGAGAAAGAAATGTGAGGATCGTTTCAATATTTGTGAATGGCTTACGATGCAAACGCGGTGACCGGTGGCGTGGACGTTGACGGTGCCGACATAGCGGCTCCCGCAGAGGAAGAACACGACGCAGAATCCTGCCTTGGTGACGTGGCACTTCCGTTTGACGTTGATGGGAGACTAGCATGGGCGGCGGCCACACTTGCCGAGTACTGAGTGCATCCAATACCCGAAGAAGAAGCCGCCAACGCCGCATGCCCCCCGCTGCTGTACTTTGGCCGTCCGGACCGTGACAACTTGCGGAAGTCGACCTCGGTGGTGTTCACACATCCGGGCACCGGACGATGCACGTCCCAGAAGGCGCGTTCCTGACTGTCGAGAATCTGACGCTCTTGTCGATCGCGCTTCTTGTCCACCCTGAGCGTCCTGGATTTATTTGTGTGTAGCATTGCTGTTGGGGCGCGCGCAGGGTGGATAAGTTAGTGGGCTAGTAGACAAACCTCGGGTGTTTCTAGGTTTTTATCAGAAATTGTACCACTTGTTCATGAAAACTTGTGACAACACTCCAAAAACGACGGACCAGGAACCAATTCACAAACACAGTAAGCTTTTGTATCTACGATAGCGGCTCAAAATAGTTCACTCTGAAAAGCTGCAATTCGGTTCAAACTTGACTGATGCTACCATGCCGTTAGACGTGAAAACTATTGTCTTAAGTTAGAGTATATTGCACGGATCATCCCGAAACTTTAAAAAGTAAACTTGACTTGAGAGGAGAAGATTGAGTTTAGGTACGGTACTTTAGCTACCAGAAGGCGCTCTCAAAACTTCGAGTATCTCTACAATGTGTACTAAATTAGCGCTCAGAGCAACTTTCCGAGTCTCTACTCCAGTAACCGTCTTCTAATTGCTGACAGAGGTGGATCGATCAAAGTTGAGGCGAATTACAGCTTGTCAAAAAGTCTATTGTCCGCTAATATACTATGGACCCACTTTTCATTGGTCTCCGTCTGTTCGACCGGCGTCTTTCTGGAGAAAAACAAGCTGCGTAACTTTGCAAAAACGCCCATTCTCTCGAGCAAGAGTCAGATGGAATTGAATGCAATGGAGGCTGGTGGGTAGAAGAAGAAGAAGAAGAAGAAGAAGGCGAAGAAGAAGGAACTAAGAATCTAATCTGTTCGCCACGCCTCCTTCTCCATCTCCTTTTATCCATTACTTCCAGCCAAGAGGCGCCGATTTTTCCAATCTTTTCGGATTGTCGGCCACCACCACCACCACCACCCATTCATCTTCTCCTCATTTCCCTTTTCGCTCCTGCGAGAAGCGCGAAGAGATTCCGCAAAAAATGTTCTGACAAGCAAAGTGTCTGTTGTGACAAGTATGAAACATTGCGAACAAATCAGACACTTTCCCTGTAAGAGCATTTCACAAGCTAGATAGTTTCAAAGAAATGACCAGACTCGTTCAAAAATGCGGGGTTGCAAAGTGTCGTGTAGATGCGCGCATACACAGAAAATGTAGTGTTAGATCAGGTGTGAATGAGGTGAGTTCAACGTAAAAGCAAACACTCGCGCCAGAGCCAAACAATGACGAACTTGTACTGAGCTTCGGCCTGCATGAATACAAATTCCCATTTGCGTGAGAACATTTTTTGCAGTTTGGCCAAGTTTTCGGCTTCGAAATCCTCCAGCTCCAGGTGCGCTTTGTTTTGCATTGTTCGCTTGCACAAGTACACAGCTGAACGATAATATCAGAATGAGATGCGTGATATGTGGCTACCGTAATCGGTGTTCTCCGGATCCCAACAGTTTGAGGGCCAAAAGTAGGGCGTTTGAAAGCGATAGAAAGTTCCGTCATTTTTGACGGTCAGCACGTGATCGTCAATTTGGAATAGGTAGCCGTGAGATGCGATGAGATGGGCGAGATGAAGAGCGTCGGCTGAAAATGTGTATTGCACAATGATAGGGCGAGGATATAAAACGTACAAAGATCAGTCATATCCAAGTTCTTCATAATCCACCCGATGAGATCTTGTCCGGTGAACACCGACGGCACCTTCGACAAAAAGCTCTTGACAGTCTTGATCGGCACACCGTGATCGGTATCGAGCATCTGGTTGACGAGCATCTCCATTTTCCGGTAGACCATGTGATTCGGGTGCACCAGACGCTCCTCGTTGCTTGCATTCACCCTGAAATCGAGAGAGAGTTGGTGCTATGCGCGACATGCTTGACAGCTCCTTGCTCTTGTCCTACGAGTCAGTGAACTTTTTCGCTGTGCTCTATGCCATTTTATTTGTGTTCATCGATCAAGAAGCGTTTTAAAGTGACTGTCTATGTCTTATGCTGCTATTCGCAAGAGAAAGGTCCGGAGGAACACACATCACCACAAAAGTCTTTTGAGTTTAGTATGTGAGCGAAGAATGATTCTTTGAGCACAATTTCTATTCAAAATGATGAGATACGAGAAAAAGCGATCAAAAACGAGAAGATGAGAGGAGGATGAGTCAACGCAAGTGCTGAGCCAATTTGTAAGAGGAGGAGGAGGAGGAGGAGGAGCACAAATGGTATAGACTTGAGAGAGAGAGAGAGCTATTGTAGGAATACATTTGTATATGTATGAGAAACGATTGTATTCAAGTGGGGCTGGAAAACGAACCTCAATCTTGGAAGAGCCATGTTGACTAGCAAACGTTCTCTTTGCTTTTTCCTCGTTTCACCAAAAAAGTTGTTCTGCGTGATCTGCTGATAGTCCGTATGAACGTCTTCGTGCTTCTTTTCTATAGTCTACTCCTTCATTCCTGTGGTGCCAACTGGGCGGCCAACAAGTGTGTTGTGTTCCACGTCGTCGCGGAGCAATAGAGACAGTGAGAGAGAGAGACGCCAAGTAGAACAAGTGCTAGAGACGAAAGAGCGAAGGCCTGTAATAACTTTTCTTCATGTACAAGGGCACGAAAAATGAGAAAGGAGAGAGAGAGAGAGAGAGAGAGAGAGAGGGATGGCATCATAAACACTCACTCACTCGCACAAGGAAAGGCTTTCTGCTGGCGTTGTGCGTGAGGGGAGCGTTAGTGAGTGAGTATGGAGCATAGAACGGAGCACACGGAAGAGAGCGTCAGAGAATTGAAGAAGAGGAGGAGGAGAGAAAGAAAAAGAAGAGGAGGAGGAGGGCGACGAAATTCGAGACCGAATTGACGACGGAGAATACACACGCACACGCAGAAGCGAGCGATGACACACGAAGAAAAAAAGGTCCTTTTTCTGACTACATGGCCAGAGAAGAAGGAAAAGGGAAGAGTTGATAAGAGAGTTCTATTTTAGAGCATGACAGCAGAAGAATTAGAAGAATGGACTATAGAGGGTTTTTGACTAGGCGCGGCAAGCGTAGTGCAATCTAGATAGTGCCAAGAAAATTGGTACCTGTGTCAGGCTTTAGGCAAATAACTAGCGGACCTTTCCCCAGTAGAAAGTGAAGCGGTATTTATAGAAAAGTATAGTGGGACCTATAGAGATAGCGCGGAAGTATATGAAGAGGAGGAAATAGCTGCAAAAACAACACAAAAATGCACTTCCCCAAAAAAATTGAAACTTTGTACTGCCTTTGAAAATATCGCTATAGAACTAGGGTTGACGAGTTGGGAATGTGTAAACATGAAGAGCAAGTTGTACTTGGAAAAGTTGTTTGGATGATAGTAGTAGTGACAGAGAGAGAGAGAGGGAAAGAGAGAGAAAGAGAGAGAGAGAGAAGGAGGAAAAGGAACAAATCTATCAACGATTGGGTATATGTTGAGAGGATGAGACGGGGACGAGCACAGAGAGCGAGAGAGAGAGAGAGAGAGAGCGAAAGAGATTATCGAGACATGCTTCTACCAAGTTTTTCGGCTAACAGTTTCACGCTAAATGCATCCCCACGAAAAACAATTGTGGCAAGACTGGGCGCATCGGCAGAAGGATGCCAAAAGAAATCGGGGCGCAGCAGAAGCGGCGGCGGCGGCACAACACTACGCGACTAAGCCCGGAACCTAGACATGCAGAGCTGCTCGCGAGAGAGAGAGAGATTAAGAGAGAGAGAAAGAGAGAGAGAGATCCTGTGAAACGACGAGACGAAGTTATTTGAGGGGCCGAAAACAGCCTGCGGGCGAAGCGCGGGCGGGGCGCAGACGACGTCGTCGCCCCGGCTCGACGGCGAAAGGAGGGAAGGGAGAGAAGCAAGAAGGAGGGCATGAAGGAACCATTGATTTTCGGGCGCCCCCAGCGAGCAAGCCCTGCGGCTCCACGCCCCATTGGGCTCTTTCAGGGCTTCTAGAAATAGCGCGAGTCACGGAGAGGCTTCTCTTCTCTCTTTCCCGCCGACTTTCTGTGTGTCTCATTGGCGTCACGCCACCCGCGCCTACTTCCTCTACGCGCTATCTTACGTCGTTGCGCTTCTCGGCGTCTCCGCTCGAAACACTCTTCTCTCTCAGTGGTGTTTCTTCTCTTTCTCTCTTTTTCTCTCTCTCTGTCCTGGGTTTTCCCGCCACGGCGACGACCTCGCAGGTACATGACCATCCTTCAGACCAACGCGCGGACGCACGCACAAATTCGTGCTTTGCGCTTTTTGCTTCTCTTTCGATCGTTCTGGCTCGGCCTTCAGTCTCCTGTACGTACAACTGAGAGCCTTGATTGCAACTTGAACATGTATCAATCTCAAGCTGATTTGTTAAAATCCAAACAAGAGTTTCGGAGTGTTTCCGCTCATTTTCGACCTTGGCATGTGTTCTATCAATATTCCAATCCTTTCGTGTTTTCCGTCTATACGAAAAAACGTTTCCGTTTTTCAATTCGATTAGCCCTCCCACTACACACTTCCTCTTCCGAGTATCATGTGACCTAGTGTCGACTAGAAAAATTCTTTCTCGATTACAGGACAGAAAACTCGGCAAACGCAGTTGTGTTCCGTTTCTCTTCAAAGTATCAGACGTTTTGCAACTTCTGCAACCAAAACCAAAAACGTCTCTGTTGAAAAATGGCTGAGAGTCAAGAAATCTGACTCTTCGCGGTATATGGCTATAATCTGGCTGAAAAATGAACAATATATGCATGAATGGTATTAGTTGCGAAATAACGTGTTATCAGTGAAAATTGAACCGGTCAATACTGTCACTCAAAGCTTTCTCTGCTGCAGAAAAAGTCTTCGAGTTTACTACTGCCCTACGAAAGTTTAACCTTCATTTAGCTCTTAACGTGGTGTGGCAACCGATTTTAAAGTAGCCAAACTGAGCTTCATGCTAACGTCTCCTTGAGTAAAATTTCTGACTTGCTCCCTGGCTCCACCCGTCATTCGACACTCCATCCGTTCTCCTTATCAACTTTCACTCTTTCTCCTCCATCGCCTTCTCATTTTCTATTCGACATTGTGCCCGATTCTGCGACGCTCCACTTTGGTCGGTCATCGTTTGTTTTTGTCTCTCTCTCTGTCTTCCGTTCGTCTGCGTCTCTCTCCGTTCCTCCTTCTCTCGTCTGAAAGTGGAAAGGGGGGTTAATGTTTGATCGATTATTCATGCGCTATCACTTTCCCGGAAACGTTACTTTTGAGAAACTCTCGCTCTTGTGTGTTGCACGGTTTTGTCCAAAAATTCTCCCCAATGAGCCTGATATCGCTACAAAACTACTCGCATGTGGCTCGGTTGAACACGTTTCATAAAAACAGTAACAAACAATTGTTTTGTGAGGAGCCGCCGCCCCCTCCGCTTGACGCAATTGTCCTGGCGGCAAACGTTGAGTGCTAAATATTTGTGACCGATTTGAGAAAGAGAGAGAGAGAGAGAGAGAGAGAGAGAGAGAGAACACCCAATGTTTTCCGTGCGTCAAACACATTTCCTACGCTACTTTCTATACCACTTTTGCTCTCTTCTACCCCCATCATATCCATTTCGCAACCATCGTTTTTGCAGGTATGACAATTCACTTCTCTCACTGAGATGATCGTCCGGAACGGCCCGTGAACATCAACTCAACTCGACACTTTGTTTCTCGTTCTCTTCACTGTTTCCTCATCGCTGCTACTTTTGGAAAAACTGGAAGTGAATATGTCGATAAAGTTTTTGACGGGTCTACAGGTAAGCGAATTATAAGTGCGTGTGGTGTGTGTGTGTGGAAGAGAGAAAAAGAGCTGATGTCGGTTGATCTTTGGTTTTGCTACCAACCGTTAGGACTTTATATGAACTTTTCGCTCCATTTCGTTAGTTTTCGACCTCAACAACATTGAGCTTCTCGTAAAGTCAATGCCATTTGCAGGATCTTCTTGGTCTGTACGAAACGGGTACCGCTGCTTCTTCGCCGGCGTCTCCGATCCCTCCGACGTCGCCGTCGATGTTCGCAGTGCCTTCCCAGCAGTCGCACTCGGCTGCAACTTCAGTGCGAAAGAAAGTGGTCCAGGACGCGAACAGCTCTACAGAAGAAGCCGCCGAAGAGGGCCGCATCCGACAATGTTCCCACTCTCGAACCGTCTCTTTTCCGGCTGATATGGACTTGATCACAGGCTATCACGAGGCTCCAACTTCTCAATTCAACGCTGTCACTGATTCCGACGCTACCAGGACAGTGGATCCATCAGAAATCTTGAGAGCCTATCGAGAAGCCTGTCAGAGTAGGCAGTGTCCGCCCAGTGCCACGGTCGAGAAGCAGATAGGCTACTTTCACAAGAGCCCATCGACCAGGCAGGAATTGCTCTCATTGAAGGGAGAACGTGTGTCGCATGCTCAGATGGAGGCGTTGGAGGAGATCTTCAAGAGAGTTCAGTTCAATTCAATCGATTTCGAGTACACTTTTCTCGATGATGATGTGAGTGGCTTCACTATTAGAACCAACCAACTTTCATTTTTCAGAGCGCCATCTCCCTTGGCGAAATGATAGAGTTCTATGACTCTTGTGTCCGTCTCAACCTTTCCTTCAACAAGCAAATCGATATGCGCGGGTGGACGACCATATTCCGGGCGGTGCGCAACGCATTCTCCCTCCAAATGCTGAATCTCCGCTACACCAGTCTCAACGACCGTTCGATTCCGGCGCTCTGTCGTTTGGCGCGTGCTCAACCATCGGCTTCTCTAACGTGCTTGCACCTAGAGAACACTCAATTGTCCGGCAAAAATCTTCTCGTGCTCATTTCTGCGCTGAAGAACAATAACGGACTGAAGGAGTTGTACCTGGGCGATAACGGACTTCAGCCGACCGACGGTTCGCATATTTTCCAGCTGATCGTTGGCAATTCGTGCCTGCAATTGTTGGACTTGCGAAATAATAATCTCGCGGATTCTGGAGTCCGCCACATCTGCGATGCACTACGACATCGTCAGTGTCTCGAAGGCAGCGCACTTTCGGCCATCGTGCTCTGGAACAACAACGTGACGGGCGCGTCTATGGACTCACTTGCCGACGCGCTGACGGAGAACACACGAATCGAGACGCTGAACATTGGAAACAACAAACTCGGAGTTGTGGGAATTGCACACTTGAAGCCGGCGCTCGTTTCCAACTCTCATCTCCATCGTTTGGGTCTTCAGAACACGAGACTCAGTTGTGAGGGAGCCATCATTCTGGCCGAATGCATTGCGGATAACAATGCGCTTCTGAGAGTTGATATCAGAGATAATCCTATTGGTTAGTTCTTGGAAATGGTTCACAGTTGTCCTAGACATGAGTATACGAGATATCGGACTTGTGTTTTATCACGTTTACAATGTTTTCAGCTCTTGCCGGTCTTCTGGCTCTTCACTCTGCAATGAAGTTGAACAAATCGATAACCCTTCTGAATATCGATGCGGCGTGTGTGAAGCTAAGCAATGAAAAGGTTAGTTTTGATGGAGAAATGTCTGGTGTAGTCTTGTGTTGGATATTGGTCGAAACGCTTTTTATTATTGAGTTCTAGTACATCATCTGTGTCTCATTTCTTTTTAAGTTCGGTCCTCTGCACGCGGACGTCAACTAAATCTTGACACAAGACTCCGTTCCTTTCTAATGCTTGTGACGTGTTTATTCGTTGTTTTCCAATCTATAGGTTCGCGAATATCAGGACGAGTTCGAGCGATACTTCCGTGACATTCAAATGTATTGTGATCGGAACAAGGACGAGGTGATGAAGAGATTGACGGTCACTTTTGAGGATGACGAAGCAGAAGAGGCCGGAGAAGAAGGAGACGACGGAGAAAAGACTGAAGAGGGCGAAGAGAAGCAGGAGCAGTCTGATGAACAAAGAGGAGATAATGAAGGTTACAGAGAAAGCTAGGGAAACGTTTAAAACTTTATGTTTTCAGAGTCCACAACTGGAGCGGTAATAGCGACAGACCAGTCAAACGCGGAGTCCTTCGATACGCCCACAGAACTGAATTCAACCCTTTCCACACTATCAACCCGAAAAGAGAGCAACAACAACGAGAAGCGACCTCTAATGCTCTCGTCCTCCACTTCCCAAATCAATAGGACAGACAAACAGCAACGATTTGCAAGAAGTTCTTCGCTCACTTGTGCTGAGACCGTGCATGATATTCATGATAGACTGCGTGAAATGTCGGGATCGACTCATTCGCTGGATGCTGGAATCGCCGCCGCTTCGGTGACGTGTGGCCCTCTGGACAGCTCTAGCAATTGCGAATCGATGAAGACGATCAAAAAGTCGTTTACAGTGTCGGCGGCGCAACCGGCCGCTCTCCCGCTTGCCGAATGGGGCTCTCTTCCGGCTCTTCCACAGGCCAGTCCTACTTCAACACCGGTTGTTCGGAAACTCCGACGTTTCTCGGTTTCTCCGTCGTCTTCGGTGTTCGACGTGGCTACAACTTCCTCGTCTGCAACAAATTCTCCGATGCGACAACCGATTCCCGAGGCGTCTTCTTCTTCCGCCACTTCAGAAGCTTCGTTTCATCCCACTCGTCCCTCAACCCTAGCCATCGGAATCCCGCCGGCTGGAAGTGTACCGTCTGGGCCCTCTTCTGCGCCGTTGATTCTCATTGAGGACGACCACAAACACGCGAACACGAACAACGAAGAGTTCCGGGCTTCACCAGAAACTTCCAGATTGCGAGAAGCAGAGGAAACGGAGGGGGAGAAGGAACGGAAAATATGCCAAGCTGTTATCGGGGATCTGTTGAATTATGTGGAGTACGAGGAGAAGTCGCAAGTGGAGAGGAAGGCGTCGCTCTTGCTTCGGAACGCGTTCAGTCGGCCCAACCCGGAAGAGCTTCTTCGAAATCTGCGCTACTCGGAAACATCCGCAACGCCTGGCAGTTCGACTCCACAGAGCAGGACACCGTTAACTCCTTCGAGGTGAGACTGGCTCGTCGTCCATCCAGAAAGTAACTTCACCATTTCAGAGTGTTCGAAATCGCCGAAGAGCTGGAAGGCGAGAGCGACGATCAAGTGTGCCGATCGGTGATGCGTTGCCTCGTGCGCGATGTGCTTCAAGCCGAGAAAAACATGCTACGGTCCACTTTGGACAGGCGTCGTCGGCACGCCAGTGCACGCAATTCGCCAGTCTAATTCGATCTGATGATGATCTCCAAAAAGCCCTTTGTAATATATAAATATATATATATAAATGTTGTACGTTTGCTTTTAAACTTATCTTCTCTTCCTCCCCTACCCCTTTGAAACATGCGGATTTGTCTCCCTCTCTCCAGTGGCCTTATGTATACTTTCTTCAGTCCAGTTTTTCTCCAGCATTTCTCATTTTCACGTTGTTTTTGCTGATGCACAGTATACATTTTGTATACTTGTAATGTATAGGTGAAACGTTCACTTACTAGTTTTTCATGTTGAATACTACCTACTTCTCGAAAATGACGCTTTATATTGTCTACCTGGACCAATTCCCACCACTGCACAGAACCAAATGAACTGTTTTTATTTGCAGCAAGTGCGAAACGTTCTGGATGAGTTGAAAAAAGAACAATAATTTATTTACAGGCACACAAAACAGAAAGGAAACAAGGAGAATCGGGAGAAGATCTAGATCGGGTTTAAAGTGAATATGAAAGCCTAACAAATGTCCGGACAGTGCTCACAACACAGTTTTTCGTTCCAGAAAATTGTACAATATCTCCTCAAGTGGGTCATTCGCGCGGGCATTGCGTCCACGCACGTTTGAGACATTTGCAACTGATTTGCTTGACGAGCCTCGAACGACGGAGTTACTGGACGGTGCGTTGTCGGGACCGGATCTTGATCGGGGAGCGTGTACCGGCTATCTTGGTTCGGGTAGTTGTTCTCACGAAGGAATTCCAGTACGTCTCCGTAGGAGGTCGTCATTCTGAACATCCATTTTCTTAGCCAATTTGTCAGGAGACTATGCTCACCGATAATTAAACTCCACAGTGTAACAAGCAGCGACTTTGGCCGTGTTGTGAAGACATTGAAGAGCCCATCCAGTTTTGCAGTCTTCCATGTTGCAGTACAAGTAGGAAAGCGAGTCGCAATGAGGTGCATTCCGATTGAAACAGCAGTCACACTAAAAGATCACATGGTTTTGATGAAGTGCGAGTAGTTTTGTAAAGTCTATCGTATAAGACTCACATCTTTCGATCCGGCCATCCAGCGATTCCTAGAAATCGGTGGCTTGTCGGAAGTAATAAGGTTCAGGAAGACTTGGAAGCGGCCGCGCTGAAAAACTTTGGTTAATCTTCATCACTTTTCAGTGTAGAGTACCCCTTTGTTAAGCCGTTTCTTAATCTCATCATCCACGCCCTGGGCTTTGCTCTTGATGAGATTCTCCAAGCTGGATCTGCTCGGCAACTGAATCGTCCTCCGGAATTCGTACTCGTTCGCCTCAATGTTATGACACTTTGAGATGGGAGTGTCGGTGTCCGACTGCGAAAGAAACTGATGACCTCTTCCGCTGGCAAGCTCATTCTCAACCGCTTGCGACACTTGACAAAGATCACAATATCGGCAGTAGGTTCGTCCATTTCGCTCGATGACTCCACTGAACTCATCGCACTTTTGAGTGAGCAACGTTGTCTCCGGAACCATTGTATACGGAAGATCGAAGCGGATTCCAGCGGGACCCTCTAGGACGGGTACTTGAAGGGTGACGCCGATTTCGCCGGAGAGAAATCCGAAATTTTGTTTCACTTTTATGCTTTTGAAATTCAGGGAATAATTGCCCGGCGCGCGGATGTAGTAGACCCGATTTCCGCGTTCGTTGACGATTTGGACGTCCTCTTCGTTAACGGTGATCTCGTTTTTCACTGAAAATCGTTCTATTATGATAGAATAACATCGGGGCAATGATTTGAGACAGTTCGGACTTTATAGAAGCCGTATACCATAGAGAACTTATAAAACGAACCTCCTCGACAATTATAGAGACTGACTTCATCAATAAGTATGTACAAATCGTCATGTGCGTTGGTTGCAACACAAAATGAGGCCAAAAGAAGCCATAATGTTTTCATGATCTGAAATGTGAGTTTTCTGTTTGTCCTATTGTCACAAAAACTCACCCAGACTTCCCGGTCGTGAAGTGAAAGTTGGAAAAATGTGTTCTAGACCACCTCTGAAATGTTTATTTCGGAACAAAAGTGGAAGCAGCAGATAACGTCGAAGAGAAAGGAAGAAGAAGGAAAAGAGAACGAGGTTTGGACATTCGACGGAAAGTGAGATCAGAACGCAATTGCATAATCGGGCAGGCGGACAGGATCCGAAAGCGCGTTGGCAGGTGTCTGACCAGTTTGCTGTAAGGGGGTAGACAAGTGGTCGCTTCTATTCTTTATATATCGCCATTTTTTGGAACAAAAATGAGAGAAGCGGAACAACATTTCAAATGCGTAATATCAAGAAAAGGGTGAGAAAAATGTGTCTTTTGATAATACACGAAAAAAAACTGATTAGTAGTAGCGGAGGCGAGAGAAAGGCACGCAAAAGTGAAAACGTGTGAAGAGAGTACAGAAACGGAGGAACCGACGAAACGAAAGGAGATGAAAGCAAAATCGGACAAGGCGAATCGCATTTACGCCTTTTCCTTTTTCATATCCCGCATACGGTCTGGTTATCATTTCAGGGGAGATGCCGCCGGTCCGAATTGAGGTCAGCCAGGTGAAAACTGACGTGTGTGTGTGTGTGTCTTCTTCGTCGTCTTGCATCGTCTACTAGGCTTCTACAAGCAAGCGGACGACGATTTGTTTGAACACTGAAAAGAGAAAAAAGAAACGGATGAGAAGAAGTAGCCGGCCGGATTAGGCACCGGAACGGGTTGGCAGGTAGAGATGGAAGGCTAGGCTAAGCAGTGGAACGAAGCAACAATATGTGCGACATAGGAAGGTGCTTTTTAAATGAACAGAGTGTGGATTCTGGAATTTAGGAATAAACTTTTATTTTCTCATCGGAGCTTGTACTTTGTTAAATGATACCTGCAGCACGGCTCCCCCGCTAAATTACGCACCGGTGTAAGGACGGAGCGTCGTAACAAGATTTGCAGCACTTGCTTTTGCTGCTGAATAATTTTCCAAAATTCGCATTGAATTTTTAGCCGAATCGTTTATGGGGTTATTCAGGCTGTGAAAAAAATTATTTTTTTTCCGTTTTTTTCGTTTTTTTACGTCAAAAAACTCAATTCAGCGGTGTAAAAAAACGGAAAACAAACATACGCTGAATAGCCCCATTAAACTTTTTCTACATCTTTCAGGCTCGCATGTTGAAAACTTAATAAAGCGGTTAGTTTGGTTGGAACTTGACATACTCGCCGTAAAACCTTTGTTGCAGAAACGGCCGTCATTGAAGAATCGGAGTAAGTACGAGTAGATTTTGTCATTTATGCATTTATGTATTCAAAATTGATAATTTCCAGGAGACAAGCGTTGGCGGGTCGTTTCGATTACACTCAACGCTCCCGGTGGTTACGATTTCGGATCGGGACATTCTGGGAACAGTTTGCCACGTGGACAGGGCAACGAGGAGGCGGGACAGTTGTGATAAATGGATAGCGAATAACTGAATGAAGATTGTACAATTCGTGGTCTGGGATTGCGATCCATTTCTTTTGAGCATCTAATGAACACAATTCAAGAAGTGTGAATTCTGGAATAATCTTTTTTTTCATCGGAGCTTGTACTTTTTCAAATGATACCTCCGTACGACGGGCTTTGACGGGCCTGGCTCGGATTATGCAAGTCTGGTTGCCAGTTGCATTCTCTCGTCTGCCTCCCCTCGAAAGTTGAAACATCGGAGGTGAGGGAACGAAAGAGCGAAAGAGCGAGAGAAGGAGACAGTACACGAGTACTTTTGCGCTGTGTCACTGTGTCAAACAATGATGTCCGTTTTTTTTTTGCAGAGGACATTTCCGGAAATTGTAAGGCACAGTGCAACGAATCGTTTTTAGTAGTGTGATTGATCTGCAAGTACTGGTTAAGAAATCAGATGTCTCGTGTCGTGCGGTTGTGAAATAATGTCCAAATATCTGAAATTAGCCTTCCGTTCCTTGTACTGTATCTAGCCCCCTCAATTTCGTTTCGATTAATCCCTCCGCTTTCGATGTTCTCTTGCTCAGACTCCTAGGCTAAAGCTCGAGCAATGGCATGTCGTGTGCCGCCCTCTTCTTTTTCTCTCCTTCTTCTTTTTTTAGTTTTCTCTTTCGTATGTGCCGACGTGACCTCTATCGGCTTTCTGGAAAATAGTGCAAATGCACTTTTGCATGAGGAGGCAAATGTTTGTTTGTAACTCTAATGTTTTATGATCAGCGACTTTCGGAAAAAGCCAAACGCGTTTCGGCTTGAGCATGCGCTGGTTTCGCAATCTGTGACAAACTACTTCTCGTCCGCACGCAACATCTTCCTCCTCGGCCCTTCTCTCCTCTTTTCTTACAAGGACTAGGAGGCTTAGTCTGATGATTCACTAGAGAGCATCAGATTGCCCTTTTCTGCTTACGCTTCACATCTTCTTCTTTTCTATCTCTCTTGGCTGCACAAAAAATGTGCACTTTGGCAAGGAATTGAGCGAGCACATACGCACTCGTGTTGAGCACATTGAGCAAGAGTGTGCATGGGATTTCCGGCCCACAGCTCCTCTTCGATGCTCCAAAAGAGATGGAGCTGTGTGAGGACGAGCAGGATGTGCATCAGAATAGAAGAGAAGAGGAAGAAAGGCAGATACCGTCGCTTCTGAACAATAATAAAGTGATATCTGAAAGTTATGGTTGTTGTGTAGCCGTATTGCTTCTAGACTCTTCGGACCGCTTGGCAACCAAACAGTTTCAACTAATGCAGTGGCTAATTGTTTATTACAATGAGAATTACGCACAACTATCAAGAAACAAGAATGTACTGTTTTGAACAGTTGAAAACGCATGAAAACGTGGCCATCCAAATCGGTGTTTGAACTGTTTTCCATCAAGATCAATGTCCGCATCATTGATCCACGATCCCTCACTTCTCGAAAGTTGCTCCATGTGTATTATAGGTCAACCTAATAATGCCAATAAGTCCAAGTCCAAGTCGGGTCCGTGCCATGCTCCCATGCAATTCTATGCGCTTTTAATTTACTTCTTCAACATGTCCACTCACTCCCCCCCGTTACAATGTTTTCTAATCAAAAGTGTGTGTGTGTTTGTGCTTGGCAGTGTGTCACATGATAACCCGATCGCAAGAAAGAGAGAAGCCTATCACAAGAAACATTTCGGAAAAAAAAGAACCAATCATCATCACTGCCAGGTGCAATTGTGTTGTCTTTGGAAGAAGCACGCCAAAAGTACAGCACTTTCTAATCGAGTTTGCACGCCAACAGAGGGCGAGGCGCGGGGGGAAATTCGATGTGAGAGCAAAAGGAAGTGCGTATTAGTCATGAACAAACCACCTGTTTGATCATAAGTTGCTGGAAATTGTGTAGGGGCGCAAGTCAAGTTGAAGGCCGAGTGTGTGAATTCAAATTTGAATTCGCAACCGTTAGCGCCACTCCACTACCCTTTTTGCCCGTCACTTCACAAAGAACCCGCAGCGCGGCAATGGAGGACAAGACAGTCTTCTCAGTGTCGGTCTCTGTATACGTGTGTGTGTGTCGAGTAAAAGGTCTTTTGCACTTTTTGTGTATACGCGACCCGTCGAGCGCCACATTCGCGCCGATCACGCTGATGATACATCGACGGTTTGGTTCGCGTCAAAGGATTACTGTAGGCCCCCCCACCCAGCAAGAGAGAATCGATGTGATTGATAGTGCCTAGACACGCTCTACGGTTTGGCAGCGAGGTTTCGTCGTCAGATTCGGACCTTGAAATGAATGGACTTTTTTTTTAGATGTATACAGTCACACACAATACGGCAACCTTCAAGAGATTGACGAGAAAAGATAGCAGCCGAATTGACTTGTGATAGGGTTACGGTAGACTTTCTCGTTTTGACCCCTTTTAGGTGCCTCAGAATGAGGTGTGTAAACCCAAAGTGCAGCACATACACAACTTGTCTTGAATATCAAATTTCTGCTGCTCGCTCCTCGCAACGCCCGTTTTTTTTTGCACTCTACGTCCACTGACGCAGACACTTTTACAGGCACACTGATAATAATAGTAAATCGGTTCTCTTTTTCGCTTCTAACTCCCTGATTAGCGTCTTGTACTCGAAGATGCAAAGACTTTTGTTGGTTGGTTGGTTGGCTGGCTGGCTGGCAGAATGACGAATAAAAAGGACACGACGATTACTTGGAAATCGGGCGAGAAGTCTGTTGATAGAGGCGTTTCGTAGCTGGCAAAAGTCGAAAGAACACCTAGATTTGAGAACCCTTTCGTGTTGACGCCGTGCTTTGGTGTCTTGATGGATGCTTCGAGGATTCTTGATGTTCTGCATAGATTGAGACGCATTTCCCTAGCGGGTAGTACGCTGTAAGAGAGAGAAAGAGAGAGAAAGAGAGCATATGCTTTGATCCCATTTAGTTTTTGCCAAATTTTGCTATATTTTCATCTTGGAGTTGGATATTGAGTGCACTCCAATCAATCACGCTTTTCCTCTCTTCTCGTACCACGCGCTTTTTCTAATGTTAAGGATTGAGAGGAGCTTAACGGAGACGACGGCTTGACTCATTTTTTGCACTTTTGTGAAATGTAAAACGGAAAAGATTTGAAGATGTTTTCTTAATCTTGAGAAGATTTAGCGTTATTGCACTCATTGGCAAAATTCCGCATGATTGTGGCATCCAACGCTGAAAATCGGTCTTCTCCTGGTGGTCAACGTCGGCAAAGCTACCGTATTCGCGAAAACTCGATTCGTGCAGCAATTCGCCCACGATGAAGTGGAGAAACGAGTGAAAGAAGAAGGGGGAAGAGATGAGATGTCCTTTCTCTCAGTTCATCAGTTTCTTCTTCAACGCAAAGCACTTTTGTCGCGCTGACGTGCGTGTCCTTCCGTCTTCGTCCGTCTTCTTTGCGCTGCGCTGTATTTTCACCGCATCTTTTGGCAAAAGGACACTTTTTTCTCCGAGACTGTTACACACCGAGTGGCCAAAGTCGGCGTCAACACAGAATTTGGCGGCGGCGGTGTCTTGCGCCGCCGCAAAGTACTTTTGTTTGTAACAACAGACTCGCATTGCATCTCTCTCTCTCTCTCTCTCTCTCTCACCGGTTATTTTTGATGAGAAAGCTACGATTCGGAGGGCGAGGGCGTGATGATAAGCGATTGCCCTTTTCGGGGTACGGTAGGCGCCAGGTCTGACGCGATAATAAAGCGATCGGGTAGGATGATGGAAAGAAAGAGAAGAAGCTTCAGTTTCAAGGTCTGGGCAGTCCAAACGGCCGACAGCCTTCATGTTTTTTGTTCGATTCAGTTCGAAGACGATCCGGCTTCCACTTTTCTATGTGAGAGGGGCGGGGGTACTGTAGGCATTCACTACATCGTTTTCTTCGGTTTGCGCTTTAGAATGAATTGATACGGCATGCAAATTATTCATTCAGTTGAATGAGAGTAGAGCAGTACACGGAAGAGGCATGGAAGCGGAACGTGGTGCATGTTATGATGATCAGGGAGTAATGACGACAATAATGGAGGCGTATACTCTTTTCATATATCCAGATTAGTCTCAATTCGAACACTTTCAGATCTCCTAGCCGTTTAGAATTGGGAGCAACACACCCACATAACCTTGTTGTTACCTGAAGAACCGTGACTCACGAGATCACATTCTCTTCAGCCGATTAGCACCTGTGAGGTGGCCGAACTCTTGCTCACTATCAGGTCACAACTAGTTCAGGAGTCCGTCTACGGCATCTCATGTGAAACGTGTTGTCCTTGAAGGCCACTCAACCGAAAATGATGTTATTATATAGACGCTTTTAGAATAGTGCAGCAACCAGCAGCAGCAGATATCTCCTCTACATGCACTGCCGGAAGGAAAACTTTTCCAGCTCTTAAGACGTTTGTTTGTGTGCTTATAGCTTCGGGGCCCGCCAAAGAACCGTCAGAATGTTGTTTTGGAGCAAGGCAGGCCAAGGAACACAAATACACACACACAAAACATGGCTAGGCTAGAGAGGCAAGCAGTCAGCACATTTTTTGTACTACTTGTACTACTACCTTAATATTTCCGTCTTAAAAGTTGCCAAGAACATGCTCTCAAAAAGTACATGACGTGTCATCGGAGTTTACGTCACTTCAAGCGCTTTTCCAGAGATCTCCAGACGAGTTAGTTCATAAACATTATCCCGAGAATTGAATATTTTCCTTGTTAGAGCGTCAAGTTCGGATCTTGCAAACTTTTGTGTCAAAAATTCAGCTGAACTGCGGCTCCTGTCCTCTTGCCGAACACAGAACACAAGGTTCTAGAGTGATAGAATCTCCTATTCTGAAGCTAACACCCTTCTTGGAATGATCTTCTTCTCCTTGTCGCCACCGCCGCCGCCGTTTGTTTTCCTTTTGCCGTCCCATGAACTGACAAGTGCTTCATCATTCTTTAGCCTCTTTCCACTACCCAACTCATCTTCTCATCCCAAAATGAGAATATGAGCCATTACTACTAGTATATACTTGCAATATATATATATATATTTGAAAAGCGTACGCATACACTCGCCCTTTCTCGCGCCGCGAGACGTTTCTCTATTGCTGCGGCGCAGGGGTGTGTTGCGTTGCGATCGAAAAGCGATTTGCCCTTTGGTTGCACTCGTGGGCCCCCGCTCTTTTTTTCTTCCTCGAAACACCACATTTATACACTCTTCTTCATCTTCTTCCCGACGCAGGGGAGCTAGCAATGGCGCCAGGATGGATGGCAGCAGGGGTCCCCCGAGAGAGAGAGAGAGTGGGGGGATGTTTCAAATGAGAAGGCTCCCCGATGCACTTTTCCACATACTCTTGCGAGACTTTTCTCAAGACGAGACACACACACACACACACACAGAAATGTTTCCCTCTTTCTCACAAAACCGTGGTCAAGTGAAGGGAAGGGAGCAACCAAGAAGGGATCCTATTGTTTTGCAGTAGGTTGCCCTTGAGACACACACACGGGCACTCACGCAAAAACAGATTATGTTTACAACACTCTTCTGTACCAAAGTTAAAAGCGAGAGGAAGAGAAAGAAGAGAGAAGAGATGACCTTCTGAACCGAGAACTTTTTTTTATCTTCGAGTGATGCAACGGTTTGGTGTGGGCCAGAGCGCCTCAGAAGGTCAACACATAGTCGGGCTAGAAGGAAGAGTGAATGGAAGAGGAAAGGATCCGAAACGCAATATTCTGCGTTACTCACTTCTTCAGCTTTATCTTCGTCTTCCTCTTCTTCATTCCATCCTTCCACCATTGACATCAATTCTATGTGACGTGTTTCTCTCTCTCTCTTACAGTAGTCGATCATGCGAAAAGTCCACACACCACCGAATCCGACCCCCCTCCTCGCCGCTTCGCAAAGGTACATTTGCACTTTTAGAAAAGTGGATTGGCTTCCACCTCCTCCTACGCCCAGTTTTTCCACGTCGTCCTTCGATCGTCCTCTTGTCTGGACAAGATAGATGCGCTAAGGCCGTCACCGCCTGTTTCTGCTATTGCCTGCACTTTTGTCTGGGGGGTCGACGGAAGCGCTTCTGTGATTTGATGATGTTATAGAAAACGGCGGACGCCGCGCCTGGAACCGAATCGAAGTGCAGTATTTCAGGTTCTGCGAGTGAGTAGAAGGAGAAGAGCGATGCACGTGAAAGTGCAAACTTTTTGCGAGCGCACTGGGTGGTTGGTCAACTCTCCTCTTTCCTTCTTTCTTTCCTTCCCTCACTCACATAATATTTGTCTACACTTTTGTTTACCTGTTCGTTCGCTCAGCGCCTCACATACAAACACAGAGATTTTCCAACCGTCTCTACTCTTTTAGCCGCTTCACTCTCACTCGTTCCACGTGCTCTGACATTGACTAGAAACGACAAGACGTTCAAAAAGTGCTCCAGAAGTTTATGACGACGGCCATGTCATGTCTGATGTTGTAAGATTTCCGAGTGACTCACGCGCAACTTGTTTTCGTCAATCTGTCCTAGTTGTGCACTTGCTCAGCTGCTCGTCTGCAGAAAAGACTGCCATCGCCAATCCGGGGTACGCTTGAGACAGACAAGCGGGGGGGTTGGCAGTGCGCGCAGTGTTCTCTGAAATTCCAGCCACACCGCTGTTTTTCTTTTCCAATGTGTGTCGGTCATGAACGCCACAGAGTCTAACACGAACAGGAAGTCACCAACTAGTCCCAGGAAAAGAGGGGTGGTGCCACGTCATTTCTAGATTTTTGTGGACAATCACCGAATCGCAGCAAGTCGAGGATCGGATGCTTCCTGGATCACGTTCACATGCCTAAAGTCCTTCTCGACTCAACCGTTTCAGAGAATCAGGTTCGGAATCAGTCCTCAAAGATCTTGTCACACGACGCGTCGCCATCAAACCTAAACCGGTACCTCCTAGCAAGTTTGCTTGCACTTTTGCGGTTCTCCTCCTCCTCCTCCTCCTCCTCCTCCATCTTCTTCTTCTTCTTCTTCTGTGCCTCCTACTTCTCTCCGCCCGCCGTGTCGCTCGCGCTCGTCATGCCCGGTGTAAACCCTCTCTCCCTTACGCCGGGGCGGGTCCTTTTGGGCGCCAAACGTACCGCCCCTTCGGCCCGATCCAAATTTTCATATATTGCATGGGTGTGTGTGTGTGCGTGTGTCTAAGAAGTGCGACACTTTCCCTCTATTTCCCTGATTAGCTCGCCCATTTCTACTGTCGAAGGACATTTCCAGCGGCCGCGACGGTAGAAGCACTGCTCTAAAGATGAGCCAGGGGGAACATTGCTTCTTCCACTTCCTCAAGATTACCGTACCTTATCCTCCTGCCTCTTCCTCTTTGCACTGCTTCTCGAGCGCCAAATCCCATGGGTTTTCCAAGAGGCACTATCCAAAAAAAAGAAGTTTTCCCTTTCTTTCCTCCATGGGCACATCAATTTGTGTGCGCTTGCGTCGGTCGCTCGGGCGGGGACAAGAGGGCCCCATCTCTTTCTCTCTTTCTGCCCAAAGGCGTGTGTCGTCTATCTCTCGCGTACACTCCACATGCCCTTTTGTTATTTTGTCCTCCCTGCCCGGGGCCTGCGGCGCCCCCCACCCTCTGAAAGGTCGACCTTCCTCCGCTGCCTCTGTCACTCGTTTGCTTCCGTCTTCTTCTTCTTCTTCTTCTACCCGTCGGCACCTTGTTCGAAGGTCTTCTCTTGTCTTTATTTTTGCTTCTCGCCAATATCATAGAAAAACAGAACAGCCGACCAGATAATTACGTTGACTACTTTTTCCTTACGTTTATCTTTACACCTGTACATCTGACCAAAACACAACAATATGTGTCCGCGTCTAGTGCAGCCAAAACTGTTTTCTCTCACTTTCCTCACGTCACCAGAGGGCCCTATTGGCGATGTACGTTCTTGATAATGAGTGATAGGTCTCGTGTTTTGGCTCTATGTAGAATTCCTCACTTCCTTCTTCCTTCCCCGTCACTGTGCACTTTTTCCGTCTGCTCCCGGAATGCTCCACCCCCTTCTTCGGGCACCCGGTGGGCGTGGCCTGGATCGAGAGCACGGCGCCCCCGCCGGGCAGTCATTGCCATCGCTCTTTCTCTGTGTGGAGCTTTTCTCGACTACTCGCCGCTCGTCATAAAATCGTTTTGCACTTTTCGTTTCCACTTTCCACTCTTCTTCCACACACTTCTTCTTATCAACAAAAGTGGGCGGAGTCTGTCTTGTGGTGCGCGCCATCGGCGCTAATAAGTTGTCTTAAAGTGCAAATGAGACAGAATCGCCGAGAACGAGAAGGTGAGGAACCGGAATAACCTCTCTCTCTTTTTTTTTGCCAGAAAAAAGTTCATCGTCACTTCCATTCTCTTTCTTCTTCTACTTCTCGGAACCAATTCCGTCTCTCTAAAGCACTTGTTGTTTTTCACATATTGCCGTGAACAGGCAAAGAGGGGTAGAAAAGAGGGAGGCAAAGAAGAAAATAGAATAGAATACTGAATGTGTGTGTATTTCTCGCTCGCTCTAGCTCCGCCGCCGCCGCCGCCATCGACTCCAAGTTCATGTTCAGAACAGCATCGCCGAAATTTGCATTCCAGTTCCCGTCACAGTCTTGTTCATCGATGAGACTCTTAAGTTTCACTGCCCATCCGATTGACTGACGCCCGCACTTTGTCTCCAGATTTTCTGCACTTTCTGTTTTCGCATTTCGCATTTCGACAATCGCTCGTCCGCCGTCCGTCATCGTTCTGCCCTTTCTCTCTCTCTCTCTCTTTTTCTTCGTTTTCTCTTTCATATCCGCACATCTGATTACGGTGCCTCGGTTTCAGATTCGACACGATGGACCAACTGAGCACACAGTTTGGCAACGCCGAACTTCAAGCTCTCATCGCCTCTCTACCACATGATTTGAGCATCAATACGTCGCAAGCGGTAAGCTTTTAGTCTTGGATGAGTACTATTCGTCTGAATTACACTTTTTGGAGCTTGTGACAGTTCTTCTGACCATTTTCATACTAAACAAACGTCTATTTTCAGAACAAACCCTCCTCCGTGTCGAGCAGCGACCTGTCCACAGCCACTAGCTCTTCATGCATCTTCCCGCCACTCAACGACATGGCGGCTCTTTCGATGCTCTCTTTGGGCGCCTATCCCGGTCTGTTCGCCAGTATTCCGTTCCTCACGTCGCTACCGTACCTCAATGCGGCACTGCCTCCACACGCGACTATCGAATCGTTGGGACTCATCAACTCGGCGTTGTACCAGCAACAAAAAGAGGTGCAGGCCGCCATGGCCGCCCCCGCCAATCCGTTAACCGTCGCTCTGGCTGCCGATGGACGCCCGAGAGCGTTTTCGAGTGCTGCCACGCTGCAACACGCCAAAGATCAGAATGAGAAGCGTCGGAAGCGATCGCGAAAGTGCGAACCGGCACCGCCACCGACAACGACTACCATAACGTGCTCTTCGAGCTCGTCGCCAAGCTCGTCGACGTCTGCAATGTCTTCCGTGCTTCGCACTCTTGTGGAGGACGATGATGTGCATCCTAACAAAGTGCGGCCAATCCAAGTGACGAAAGAAGAGGAGGAACAGGTCAGGAGGAAGACGCAAGAGTGTACGTTTTTTGCAGAAAAATCGCGGGCTCAAAAGTAACACTCTATTATTTCAGTGCTCAAAGCGATGCCTCGTCAGGAGCTGGAGCCGGAAGTGAGTGCGAACGGACCGCTCCGGCGTCTGATCCGCGACGAGGATCTTCCAGATGAGGTGGGACCGGACTCGCCGTTCCGTCACTACCCGAAGTATCAGGTACAGAAGTTAGTAGTTTTTGATTCCTTCTTTTTTTTAGTAGAAAAAAGAAAAAAAAAAGTTGTGTTTCGAGTTGAATTCGTGTCTTCTTTCTGTCCATAAGTTGTGTGTGTTTCCGGCACTTGTATCATCTCGGTTTCATTCGTCCAAATTTCACGAAAAATCGAGGCTCGAAGGTTAAAGGTTAGACGGACATTTTTCGGTTTCAACATTGAATTCCATCAATTCTATTGACGAAAACTTACTTCAAACAACAAACTTCCAAAACGGCGCGCACAAACCCAAACCGTATTGTTTGATTTCAGCAGAAACCTCGTTCGCAACTAGTCATGCTCCAAGGAATCCAGGCCGCCGTCGCCGCCATGTGCATTGAAGCGTTTCAGCTGAACGGCAAGAGCGACGACGAGAAAGCGGCACTGCGCGAGAAGCAAAAGGGACAATCGCTGGACGATCTCGTCAACGAGACTGTCCGTCAGGAGCTTATAGCCGCAGAGTGACACTACTAAAAAAAACATTGCCATACGCGTGTGTTTTCATCACCAACTATTCATTTTTTCGCGAATTAGCTTGTAATGTAATGTGACCACCGTAACTTACTTCCCCCCCAACTTTTTCCACAATTTCTCAAGGATTTTCTGTATCGCGTGTATCGTTTTTTGTTTTCAAAGCTTCGAGAACTGTAATCTTTTTGTGTGCGTTTGCGAAGAAACGTCTTCTGGCCAGTTTCCCGCTTCTTCTACCCATACCAGGCTTTAATTTAAACTCATCTATTATCCAACGACTATGACACTATTATCCATCCACCGTACTTGACACAATGCAATTCTCCCGAACGTCTCACACAATGCCCGGCCTTTCAGTTTCCTTTTTTTTTCCGTCTCAACACGTTTTCTGTTACATTTTTGTGTGAAAAAAAAACTCTTGGTATTCTTGTTCGCTTCTCAATCTCTCTCTCTCTCTCTCTCTCTGTCTCAAGTTCATCATGTGTACAAAAAAGGTTTTATTATGAACATGTTTTTTTTTTTTTGGACAGAAACACTATCCATGTGACTTGGATGTTTTTGTAACTCAAAGTACGCCACGTTGGCGTCTGTTTAATGCACTCTCAAAAGTGGTGGCATAGATTGTATAGCCTACGAAAATAGGGAATGTTTACTAGAATCGTGTACACTTTTTACGTGCACTCTTCAAGGTCATTTCAAGAAAAGAGGCACGAGAAAAAAAGGAAAACAAGAGGAAGACAATGACGGCTAATTCTCGTCCTACTGTACTCGCTGACTGGCGGAGTAGCTGCAATTACAGTCGGTTGAGAAGGACTATTCCAGCAGCAGCTCTTCAAGGAGTTTCCATTTCTTCAATCCTCTAAAAAATCAGGGCTGAAAAGCCAGAGAAGAGGCATAAATGGTGGAACGACAATAATCCGCGTCTGCCCTTTTCCAGTCGACAGCCTGAAAAGAGGCGGAGAGAGCGAGCACTACCGTAACCCCCCGAGTTGCCCTCGCCAGCTCAATCAGTAGCCAGCCACAAAGTCGTTGTCGTCCTCGTCCTCGCGTCGAGATAGACAGGGCACTTTTCTCATCCTTATTCGCTCCATCACTGCGACGACGTGTGTGTGTGTGTGTGTGTGTGTGTGTGTGTGTTGTTTTTAGTACACCACATGAGAAACGACAACACCAAGTGCTCCGATCTCAAGCCCCAAAGTACACCACTCGGACCCCGGCTGGCCGACGATAGCGTTGCTGTGAACGCACGGCTGCGTTGAGTGGAGGAGCAGTTGGCAGAAGCCTAAAGACTGTGTCCTCCTGCCGAAATAGTCTCCTTTTCCTTTTTGGAATATCTGTGCGGCGGCAGGTCGGAAATGTACTGCACTCTTGGTCCGACTGAGCGGGAAGAGGAACGTCCTCGTCTAACAACCTTACAGGACTTTTTACGAAGAGTGCACTCAAATTGACCGTTTTCTGAGGCCTCTATGTGCCCAATGTCTCCGTCTTCTTCGGCTCTACCTATGGTTGTGTAGTCATTGAGAAGAAGGAGCAGCTATTAGAGGGGTAGGCACTAAAAAACGGAAGCAAGCGAGTTGGACAATATGAAGAGTTATAGTTTTCATTATTAACTTGAATTATGTGTTTGTGTAGTACTACTGCAGGCAATCATCAAAGAAACCATAATGCGCATCGGGCCTGGGTTCTACAAGTCGTGTTCTTTTTAACTTAACTCTTTCCCAGTTTGTCTATGTGGGACTGGAACAAACTGTGAAGCTGTAACTTCCCACAGAAACCATACATCTACCTCAATCCTAGCTCCATTTGAAGAACATCGCTTTCCAAATTTGGCATGAGCAAAAGAACTTTCGGAAATTTTAGGAAAACGGCTGACATAATCAAAAAACAGTTGCCTCGCGGTTGTTCGGCAGATAGAGGCGGACATTTTGAGCACAGAGACGGCCCATAAAATGCAAAAATGACTGAGAAATTTCAGTTTTTTTCAGGGGGTTCAGGACTAAAATTCACCAGCAGAGTGCAAAAATGTGCGTTTTCTTGTGGGCAAATCGTTAATTTTTAGGTCAAATAATTAAATGTATGCTGATAATTTCTGTTTCTCCTCATTTTATTCATTTTCGCATGAATTTTCGGGCTTTCGGACAAAATCAAGAAATTTCAGACTTTCAGATTTGCTTTTGTTTTCAACGACACTCCGTTTCAACGCGGCGCTCAATTTAGCATTAGCTATTGAGCAGACAGTCAATTTCGCCGCGTAGCGACTGCAATTATTGAGCATTTGTAATTGATGATATGAAATTTGAAGTGACTTCATTATTTTTTGTGTATTTTGTCGTAACCGTAATCGTCGTTGTCACGAACCTGTGTTTGTTTATGTTTGTTTTGCGTGAGTAGTCTTTTTGAAGCTAAAATTTCGAAGTTCAGGCCTTTTCTTCTTTTTACAGGTTCCAGTCGATGGTTGTGAAAGCAATTAGAAGAGCAAAAGTGTTATATTAGATTGGTTAAAATATAAAAGAACAAATTATTTGTGCTCAATTGCAGAAAATGCGCGGATGTTACGGGAAAAGTGGATGACATGGAGTACAAGAGAAGATTGAAAGGGAGATGCAGAATTGAGGACTCAATTCAATCATTTCGACGCGGAAAGAACATGACGGAAAATAAGAGAACGGTAGGCACGGCTCTTCCTCAGTTTCCGATTTCTGGTGTATCTTGCCCGCATTTTCAATTTTTTGAATGCGGCGTGAAACGTTTCGACGTCTTGAACGGCATGACGCAAAGGCTTGCAAGTGGAGCCACACTTCGTCCTGGAAAATAATGTGAAAAGTTTACTCAATGTAGCCGGCCATTTTCTCGATTTCGTCGTCAGACGACGCAAAGCTTTTGAAGATGGCCGAGGGCGATGAGAAAAGCAGAGATGTGTTCTGTTTTTTCAGAGGCTTGGAACACCGTCATATAGTCAGGAAGAGCGCTCTCTTCCAGCAGTTTCACCACGTGATTGCCGATGAAGTTCGCATTTATGACGGCACAATTTCTTTTCCACGCGGCTTCAAGACTCTTTCTCGTGGGGCCATTTCCTTTAAGAGCGTTCATGAGGGAATCATAGCTCTCCGTTGCCTCCCTATAAAAGCAAAATTTAATCCACCGCTTGAACTCCTCGTTCACTGCTTCATATAATATTGCTTTTTCAGATTCTCGAGCAGCTTCGATACTTCTGCCTCTCGCATTTCCAACTCTTGCTCTTTCCCTATCACTGCACTTTTCGCCAGTCGTCTGATTGATAAAATCCCATGGAATTGCCACGAAATTCGACTTTTCTAGCGGCGGCGCTTTTGCTCCCTTTGCAGGATTCGCCGAATTCCACATTTCCAATTGGCTGAGTTTTCTACATACATGTTCATTGCCAACAATTCAAGGTGAAACTTGCGTGAAAAAAGAAGGAAATGGTTTCTGGTATGTGAGTGTGATTGGGGGGGGAGAAACCAGAATAAATATTTTGAATGTTTGTGGAAGGAATGGGAAGAAGAAAGGTCACCCAAGGTCTTTTCTTGGTTTTGAACCGAACCAATTAGCCCATCTATTGTGCGCGTGTCCACGACACATCATCAGTCGTTAATTCGAATCAAAACTGCCCTGAGAGATTTGAAGAACAATCTTTGGAAGAATTTTTCGCAGGAATTCGCCACGTCATCATAACGAGCCGGCGAGCGATGAAACAACGCTCGCGTTCGACAATAGGCTATTTGCGTTTGCGGAAGGAATTTCGAGGACTGTCTCCATGCTTTCACCTCTTCTCAAGAGCCTCTTGAATCTTTGAATTGTCGCTTTTCTGGGAATGAATGTCGTTGATCATCTGGTTTCTGTGATGATTGATGAGTCCCGGAGTATCCAGCAGTTGTTCGGTGATTCGTGAGCCTAGTGCAAAGACGTTGACATTTGCCACACCCAATCCTTTGCGTTGTACCTACCACACAATATCACAACGTTCGTCACTTTTTCTATTCGTTTTTGTAGCAACGAACACGAAAAATTCCACACCCGCATTCCACCCGATTATCACACCTCGCTTCTTTTTTCGCTCCTCCGTCAAGTGCGCGCGAGCGTGCGGTGTTCAAAAACGTCGTTTGGGTGTGGTCAATTCGCCGCCTTTCCATTTATTTGTTGTCTATTAGCACTGATTATGTTGTCAGTTTTGTGGGGAAACACGCGAAAGTTATCCAACAGGATGGGTCAAAGTCTGCTATTCTACTCACATAAACAAAGCAGGATGAACTGACACAGTGGTAATCATTTTTTGGCGCCAGTTTGACGCCGATCTCTCTTCCTTTTATTCTTGGCGCTATTGTCAATTAGAAGAAGAAGAAGAAGAAGAAGAAGAAGAAAATGTCGACAATGGTGCGTTGGGCAAGTGGAATGCGGCTACGAGGACCGATCGATTTGATAACAACACATTCTCCGAACATTCGCTTTACTGACCAGTGAATTGAGGTTTTGAAATGTTTATTATATACACTAAACAATTACAGAATATATTAATAGTTGATTGAAGTTTAAGTACATGAGACCAGTGAGCGAGAATTTTTGAGTTGGGGGGTACACCCGTAGAGGAAAACTTGAGAACTAATATGTACAGTTCAAATGTGAGACTAATCATGCGCATGGCTAGAAATAGTTGATGTCTAAGAAGAAAAGACGCTCGTGTCGACGCCCGACTTGTACCCGAACGTCTTCTTCATCTCGTGGACGAAGGAGTTTGCGCAATCGCAGCACACCGAGCACAGCATGCCCATCGGATAGCCCTTGTTGTCAGTGCATCCGTTCATGGCGACGAAGATCTGAGAGCACGCCTTGTTCTCCAAAGAAGCGGACATGACTGCGTAGGTGCCGTCGTTCGGGATCGGGCCAGTGCATCCGAGCATCTGGCACGACGGCTGTGCCGCCTTGTCAAAGTTCGCGCCGGCCAGGTAGGTGAGCGCTGGATTGGCGACTGGATGAGAAGCGGCGGCTTCTCCGAAGTAGTCAACGTCGTCGGATTCGGAGTCGGAGGCCTCGGACGTGTCAATGTCGTCCGTGCGTTGAGTGGATGGCTCTGCCGCTTCGACACCAGCGTCACTTCCATCCATAAAAGCTCCAGTAAACTCTGGGGCAACTCCTTCTGGCTGCTGAAACTCGGCCTTCATCTTCTTCTGTCCCGGCAGTTTTTCGGTCTTCTTTGGAGTCTGCATCTCGACGCCATCGACGTCGACGTTCGCGAAATGGCCATCACCCATAGAGCCCATGAATAGGTCCACGTCGAATGGTTCGGCTGGAAAAACGAAGAGGTGTAAACAAATTCAGAGCACTGGCAGATGTTCGAAGAGGTAAAGAAACAAGGAGAAGTGAACGTACCATGTGCTCCAAAATCCGGCAGAGTCTGAGAAGTCGTCGGCTTAGAAACGACGAGAGAAGCGAAGAAAGCGAGTGGGATCAATACGTAATAGTTCATTTTCTTATCGAGTTTCTAAAAATAGAAACACAAGGTGCGGGGATGACGTGGAAGGCTAAAGGCGTTCTGGTACGGTGTGCGCTCTTGTCGGTCTCCTTAAATATCCGCTTGCGGGTAGTCGTTGACCGCAGCCGCCGCCCCGAAAAGGCAAGGGGCGGGGATGAAGAACATGGGCGGCGCGAAAATGGATAGACACAAAGAGAGAGAGAGAAAGACAGAGAGAGAGAGAGAGAGAGAGAGAGAGAGAGATATCAACCAGGACACACGATGGGTGATGGAAAATAATGGAATGGAAGAAGAATCTCGTGAAGAGGAGACACGATCATGCGATTAGGTTGATAGTGTTTGTTTTAGGAGATGGAAGGAATCCTCTCCCTCTCTTTTTTCCTCCAGATCTTCTTATTCATGAGCGGGCACAGACAGTTGGCGTCAAGGGGGGATGTATAGAAAGTGAATGATATGATCAATCACACGCTTCTTCTTCTTCTCCTTTATCCGTTTCGTTTGCCATCACGTCATTGAGAAGGAACGCGTGCTCATAGAACCTGCCGTTATTGGACTTTGACTGACCGAATTGTGGTACAGTGAAATGACAAAGTGCCAAGCTAGAAGTTGAGATGAACATTCAACTTATCACAGTGCAAACATTTCTCGTTGAAATTGGCACCTCCATCTCTCTATCTATTTCTTGAGAAAGGCCATCTTCATCGTCTATGATTTAGGTTAGACTATTATCTGCCCACGAGATCTCGGTGCCGCTGACCTCATCATGAAAAGAGGAGTTTTGAAGTTGTAAACAATGTGTACTTTCTTCACTCATAAACTTTGATTTCGGATTGATCATTGGAACAATTTGAATGGCGCCAGTCTGGTCGAACATTCTTTGACCAACAATAACTGGTTTCTAAGCCATTTCACTGAAGTATTAAATTCCAGATATTAGAGAACAGTTTATTGGCAAGGTATGTACAAACCAGCAACTGGACAAGTATAAATCATACATATTTACAGTTTAGAGACCGGCGAGAAACTTGCAATCGAACCCGTCATCGATTGTTTTCAAAAAGCAGTAGACATGAAAATAGAATGTACAAAGCGAATTGTGTTAAGGGCCAAGTGGCTAGTTGAAGGTAGAAGTCGAAAGATTCGACTTGTACCCGAACGTCTTCTTCATCTCGTGGACGAAGGAGTTTGCGCAATCGCAGCACACCGAGCACAGCATGCCCATCGGATAGCCCTTGTTGTCAGTGCATCCGTTCATTGCGACGAAGATCTGAGAGCACGCCTTGTTCTCCAAAGAAGCGGACATGACTGCGTAGGTGCCGTCGTTCGGGATCGGGCCAGTGCATCCGAGCATCTGGCACGACGGCTGTGGCGTTTTCTCAAAGTCGGCGCCTTCCAGGTAAGTGGCGGCTGGGTTCGTGACGGGTCCAGACGCGGAGGCGGATCCCGAGTCGGCGCCAGTTCCGAAGTAATCCTCATCAGTCTCTTCTTCGGAAGTTTGAGTTCCAGTCGTCTTGGTTGGAGCATCAGTGACAAATGATCCAGTAAACTCGGGGACAACACCCTCCGGCTGCTGAAACTCTTGCTTCATCTTCTTCTGTCCCGGCAGTTTTTCGGTTTTCTTCGGGCTTTGAGTCTCGATCCCATCGACTTCGGCATTGGCAAAGTGGCCATCTCCCATGGCGCCCAGGAACAGATCCAAGTCAAAGGACTCTGGATAAATGCAATAGTTAGTCATGCGGCTCTAAATAGAGTAATCAACTAACCATCAGGAGCTTGTGTAGTGCTAGTTGGCTTCGCCGTAACAGAAAACACGAGGAAAACGACGGTGGCAATCAATAGTGAAGAACAGTTCATTTTGGATGGAATTCTAAAAATAGAAGTGAGGTACAGGGTCTTCTCTTCTCGCCTCTTAAATATCGTCGCCGCTACCCTCCCCACAACGGGCGCGCACGCCGTCTCTTAAGAGGCGGGGCCTTTGAACAAGTGGGCGGAGCCTGTGAGGGGGAATCTCGTGAATTATCATAAGATGTTTACATTCCAGCGCCACAGTGTCCATCATGTTCATCAGCTGATATGATACAGTTCCTTATCAGGACACAGAGACGAGCGGCGTTCCTCCTCCCCCCTCCCCCTTCTGGCTTTTTTCTGGTCAAAGTGTCGATGACGATTATTCTTATCACACTTTTTGTAATCGCGATCATGTCGCGCGCGAGCGGGCCAAACATAGAGAGAGAGAGGGAAAAACGCATGTGGAATCGACACGGATCAGATCAGAGTGAGAGGGAGAGGGATGTCTTGTGATTCAAAGTCTCATGAAGATTAATGAGGATTTAGGTTGTGTGGTCGTGTTGAACACGATGTGTTAGATCGCAACTTTGCATTCGTTTTCCAGACGCGCTTACAGTTCTCAAATTCTCTCCGATCTTCCGAGTTCCGGCACACACCGACATAGTCTAGACTAATAAACACTAAAAGTTATGATATGTGTTTGTTTGTCTGTTCCGACAAGTATCGCTTTCATCGCACATGTTTTCTGATACTTTCCCCCCTCTGTCTTCCAACCGACATGTATCCCAATGTAATAGTATCACTCACCCCCCTCCCCCTTCTTTTTTTCAAGGACACCTCGGATATTTATAGGTATTTTCTCATTTTCACCATCTGCCAAGATGATAAGGAAATGGAGATTGGAATGCGGAGATACACGTGTATGTCGTGTACTTGACAGTGCGATTGAATCCAGATCAACACCAAGAGAACGAGAAGAAGAAGAAGAACATGGTGGTGTCGATCAAGGGAATTGTCCTCTGCTCAAGTGGTTGATGATGTTGAAGAGCAGAGAAGAAATACATATGACGTGATTATTGAGAATTTATGTGTCAAGCCCGGCGCGACGGCCATGTATCAATCACATTTTGAACCGTAGGCACGACCCACGGCTACTTTGATCGCTCGTGTCTCGAGATTTTCTGATACACCACCTTTCCTAGCCTAGTTCCTCATGTGAGCCCTCATTTCCAGTGAATTTCAGAGAACAAAGAACATGGAAATGCCTCTTTAGATGGCCGGCTGAATAGAATGAAACGGACAAACAACCCCATTTTCCTGTGTGTAATAACGGTCTCTAGTCGATCCTCCGTTTTCGCAAATTTACAGACGCCTCTTTTCAGCAGATTTCAGCACGATTTTTTCAGGTTTGAAGTTGAAGACGACAAGTTGCGGCACTTGTGTTTTGGGTTCTTGCACTTTAGTTAGTATGCAGTACTTTTCAAGTGTTGATGATAGCCGATACTTGAACTCTTAACTTCTACAGGGGCGCGACTGAAGGGCCTGGAAAGTGTGAACGAGAGTCTAGGAAATGGTGTCCAAGAATCGGCGAACCGAAGGGGTTCATTGAGGCCGAACACGAATGTTCCCGTAGACATTCGGCAACGACAGCCAGAGGGCAAGTGTAGTCTAGCGAGAACGTCTGATAATTTGATCTTTCTCTCTCTCTCTCTCTCTCGAAGCAAAGAAAACCAAAGCGATCGTCGGTCTAGTCTCTGGAACTGAAAACAATCTCCGACCCGCCCTTCACGTCGACGGCGATGATGAATTTCTCTTTTCTCACACAAGAAAAATTGTATAGCGGACCAATCATCAGCTATTGATATGAAGATGACACAAGTGATAGTATGATTCAGCGAAATGTGTCAAAAACATTCCTTGGTTCTCTGTATGCATCCCTCGCTCATCCGTTTTCCTCCTAGCCCTACAAGTGAAGGGGTCAAAGACGAAAACACTAACTCGTTGGCTTTAACAAGTTGGGCGCCTTACCGCTACCACCTAATTGGGAATACAGGGAGACGGCAAGTCATGTGTATGTCTGTGTTCGACTGACTGACGGTAAGAGGTGACCCTTGGACTGTTTTGTTTTATTTAGAAGAGATATGAGGAGATGAGGAAGGAGAATTTGGGGAATGTGGAATGTATGTGGTTATACCAATCGACTTGAGGAGATCACAAACTGGACATGAACAATGCGTCACAGGCGTTTTTTTTTAGTTTCAGTTACACTTGGAATACTTTGAAATATCAAAGAAACCGTAATTATGCCGCGTCCAAAGTCTCGGAAAACCGTAAAAACCGCAGGTTTTTCTGTTCAAAGTCGGCCGAAATTTGCGTGTGAAAAACAGGGGGGCGCGCACAGCTCAACGAGAGTAATTGTACCCCTAAAACTACGGAAATTTGGATATTTTCAAATATCCTCAAGAAATTAACAAATTTTCAAAAAATATCGCGTTTCAAAAAGTCGTTTCGAGAGAAATGGAAATCTGATTCTGCTCCTTTTTTCCCATTTTTCTCAAGTTCATATCGTTTGCTCTCGCGACTCGGCTACTTCCAGAACGTTCCGAAACGTGGCGCCCGTCTCCAATTCAGTCTAGAAGAGACCGTCCGTATGGGGAAAAGAGTGCCATCTCTTTTGATAACCCAACACATCCATCATCAGCCCCCCGCATCACTCGAGGCGGCGGCGGCGGCGGCTTCAAGGCGTGACGAGCGACGTGTGCCAACACGCAGTACGTGGTTGGATTGTCTCGACAACTCTCTTCTTTGGGTGTGGTGGTGATGGCAAGCGATATTTTATGGTACAAGTAGCTATTATCAAATTATTGCGCTGGCATGTCGCAGACAATGATCCGAGTGTACTGTGGTTATGTACTCACAGAATGCCGTCTTCTTATCATATTATCTTCTTCTTGATTTATATCACAAGATCATCATTGTCTGGAATGTGTTTTACGGATTTCTGAGCCCAGGGATCTTTTTTGATGAATATGACTTTAAGCCGTGGTAGAGCAAACCAATTGTCTTCAAATATCGAACCATCAAAATGTGCGTACAAACTCTCCAACTCGAACCTAAAAGCATCAACTTCTGCGATTCTCTTTACCTGAACACAAAACACATAGCCAACTACTCTGGCAGTATGTGAGATAAAAATAGACTGTGCTGTCGAGGCTGCGAACTGTGGCGCCTCGCAGACGCAGTTCATCCATCTTCTTCTTCTTCTTCTTCTTCTTCTTCCTTTGATCGTCCTGGGTACGGAACATTGTTTTGTTCTGTTCCCTTCTTCGGGAGGGGATCGGAATTTGTGAGGACGTCGTCGTCGTCATAATATCTCAAATATTTCAATGTTTTCGTCGCACAGACAGGATGAAAAAGACCAAGATCACGACGAAAACATGTGCACTCATAGGTTCGATGTGTCTTATCTTCGTCTTATTATTATCACATCAACTAACCCGAACCTAAGCCTTCAACACTATGAACCTTTGATATCGATTTGATTTCGAAGCGAATACAAAGGGAAATGCCGATATTTATGAGCGGCATTTAACATGTTACAACCAAAAAAAGAAAAAAAACGAATTAAAGAAGAGACAAATGGGGGGAAAGAAGAATTATTTTATGTCGTGCGGAATTGGGAAACCCAAGATCATCCGAGATAAGTTTTTCAATGTCATTATGAGGGAATTCGAATGGCTGTAAGTATGGAATAATAGATATTTTACCGTTCTGGGACACTTTTTCGACCATCAACCATTTTCAATTTTTTTTTTGCATGTTTTGAGCTTCTAAATGATCATTTTTTGGTCACAATTCACAGAAAATGTGTCGTTTTCAACAATTTTCAAAAATGGACAAAAGGTCGAAATGCGTCAAGTGGATGGTCGAACTGGTCGAAATAGTGCGCTAAGAATATAGCTTTACCGGTATTTTAATAAAACTTAACTATACTGGTACTTGTAATAATATATATATAACTATTACAAATAATGATTGTTATTTTTTATTTTTTTCCAATCAGTAAAATATTGTTTTCTAGACGTTTTTCAAGTCAAAAAGAAAGAAATAAAGGTCGTAAACTCGAATTGAACTGCATTTTCAGACCTGCAAATTTTCAACAGTTATAACGACACTCCACAATTTACGAGCGCACTGTGTTTAGCATTAGCGCCCCGGGAGACCGTGCACAAATAATTTCAAAAAGTAACAAATTGATTCATTCCTACAGAGTCCTCGACTCCTAGATCCGAAGAATTGAATGCTTTGAAGACAGGAAATGGAATTCCAGAGCAAAGTAAAGACATCAAAGAAAAAGATAAAATACTCCTAGAAAAGGCTGTTTTACTCTGAAGAGTATAACAGGCAAAGAAACTGCAGATGCTTTAAATGAAATTTTTACCGCAAGAGCAAGAAAAAGTTTTGTTTGATAATGAAGATACTGAATCTAAATTGTTGCATTTCAAACGAATTATCATTCCTAATTCATATGATACAAATGCTTATGGATTTATGGATTCTTCAATAGAGAAAGAATTGAATGTGTAAATGTAGAATGCTCTTTAGGAGAATTAAACAGTAATATCCACAGTGATGAGTTCCGAATTCTTGTATTTGAAATGTCGAGAGTTCTATTTTATCTTTCTTTTTAGTTTTCAAATATTTTTGAAGTTCTAATAGTGGATCTAATCCGAACGAATCAAAGTAACAACACTTTCAATTATTTTTGGAATAACAAACCCAATGAGTACCTTTATTTTTTGAAGAATCTAAATTCACAATTCCTACTTCTCTTTCTTTAATTTGAGTCGGCAAAGTGTCTCTCATAAAGATTCCTCGGAAATTCTTGATTCCCAGGTGCTCTCTTCCGAACTCCTCTGCCGTACTCTTGTCTGATTTCTGATCATCCAACGTGAGAGGACGGATGAGGAACTCTTCCTCTCATTGCTTTTTTAGTGTCCAGTCATATAACGTTTATCTTGGGTTGGTTTTTGCTGTCCCGCGCGTGAGATTCCTCAAATTGCGCTACTCGTCGTAAATGAAATGACGAACTGCGTGCCTCTCTAGTCTCCACCACTGGAAAAGTAGTGGTTGAGGAGGAGAGGAATGAGGGGCATGCATCGTAAATGGACTGGTGGTGGTGGTGGAAATGAGGATGTCCTTCTGCTGCTACTCAGCACACATTGTTCGAATTCTTCGTGTCTGCGACGAGGAAGGATTCGTTGGAGAAGTCGCTTCTCGAATTGCGAGGGGATCTAATCTGAAATGGTCTTGCACTTTTCTGGTTATCTACGCCATCGTAAAACGGGCAATTCTATGAATAGAACAGAGGGAACATCACAGAGATGTTTCTTTAATTTTCATAGTTGGAGAGCTATTCCAGACACGTGGCTCAATTACCTATAATAAGCCAACAAAGAATAGCGAGATTGATATATGTCTTTAATGGGGTTATTCAGGCTGTGAAAAAAAAAATGATTTTTTTTCCGTTTTTTTCGTTTTTTTACGTCAAAAAACCGAATTCAGCGGTGTAAAAAAACGAAAAAAACGGAAAACAAACATACGCTGAATAGCCCCGTAACAAATGTTGGGGCAGAATAATGAAAAGCGTCAAGCTCTGTTAAACTCTTTTAAAATTGACCGTTTTGCTGCCACAACTTATATACATCCTTATACATTTCTGGAGTACTCATTAACACTTGAACATGTGAAAAACAAGATGAAAAACACATCTGAAACCGTCATTTCTCTTTTCGTGGAGCCAAATTCAAGCAGCCCGCCACTTGCAAAAGTCTCAACGACACTCCGAATTAACGCGTTGGCCCGTGGTTTATCGTAAATGTTCTTTCACGTCAGATTTGTTTTCTAACTGCATTTCTTCCCTTTTTCGGTATTCTGCATGTAAATTCGAGTAAAATAAAATGTTACATGATTTAAATTTTCAAAATGCTTCAATTTCAGGATGATTAAGCCATGCCTTTCTATTCTATTCCTGGCCGCTCTCGCCACGTGTCAGAAGAAGACGGCCACGTTAGTGTCGGCGGAAGGAGAAACGCCGTCGATTAAAGTTATAAAAACCACAGGTGCTCTGAGAAATAGAGAAATCAAAAATTCGATGATTTTGGGATTCAGGATCACTTCTCACTGCAATAGACATTTCGAAAGCCGATTTGGATTGGGAGCAGATTGCGGAGCAGCAGGAAGAAAATCAAAAGTCATCGGAGCGTCCGACAGTCGTAAGCGACGAATATGTGGCCGAAAAAGTCGACGAACCACCGAGGTAAGCGTGTAAAACCTGGTTGAATAAAATTGAATCGACGCTGAAATATTCGCAATAACTATTTATTTCTTCAGCATCGAAAGTGAAGCCGACTTTCATCACGGAATGGCTTTCATTGAACGTGGAAAGGGGCATGGACGTGAAGGACGAGTGGCCGCGCACAAAATGTTCGAAAGAGCCGCCGCTCAAGGACATCAGGAAGCGCGGAAAGTGATGGCGTACGCGTATCTATTTGGAGACTACGCCCGATGGTCCATCCAAGAAGCGAAGACTATTTTTGAGGAACTGGAAGAGAAAGGGTCTCCGGATGCTCAACTCGCCATAGGATTCATGCACGGCGCGGGCATCGGAGTCGAGAAATCGAATCAGGCGAAGGCGCTCATCTATTATATGTTCGCTGCGCTTGGAGGAAATCCGTTGGCTCAGATGACTATGGTAAGTTTTTTAAATTTAAATGTGAATATGTTGATAACAATGTCTTTTCTATTTAGGGCTTCCGGTACAGTCAAGGCGTGGGAGTGCCGCAAAACTGCGAAACGGCACTTTCATACTATCAAAAAGTAGCGAAGACCGTGGTGGATAATGTAAAGTTTACAACGGGCCAGACGATTCAACGTGTCCGCCTCACCGACGAGACAGATCCGACGGTTCACATGCAGCCGGGAACGACGCCGTTGGAGAGCAATCTTCTGGAATATTACCGGATGCTTGCGGACAAGGGAGACACTTCGGCTCAATTAGGACTCGGACAGATCTACCTGACCGGTGGACGTGGCCTCAATCAGAACTTTGAGCTCGCCTTCAAATACCTTCTCTCGGCCGCCGAATCCGGATCTGCAGACGCTTTGACGTATCTCGGAAAGATGTATCTGGATGGAACACCATTTACACCCAAGGATTACCAGAAAGCCTTCGAGTACCTTATCAAATCAGCCGATAAATCGAGTCCAGGCGCACAGGCAGTGCTGGGGGCGATGTATATGAAGGGAAAGGGCGTGAAGAAGAACTACGAGAAGGCATTGAAGCTGCTGACATTGGCGGCCGACAAGAAGAACGCCGACGGACAAATGTATCTGGCAGAATTACATTATAGTGTGTTGTTTGCGTATTAAGAATGTGAAGCCAAACAAATACCATTTCGTTTTGCAGAAGGCGTTCCAACGACCAAAGGAATCCATCGTGATTTCAAAAAAGCGGTTAAACTGTATCAGCTGGCCTCCCAAAACGGTCACATTTTGGCCTATTACAACTTGGCTCAAATGCACGCTGCCGGCACTGGAGTTCCCCGATCTTGCTCGCACGCAGTCGACCTTTTCAAATCAGTAGCCGAACGGGGAAGATGGGGAGAGCGATTGATGGAAGCACACGCCGCGTATAAGGACAATCGACATGACGAGGCGGCAATGAAATATTTGTTCATGGCCGAGCTGGGATACGAAGTGGCACAGACGAATCTCGCGTACATTTTGGATCGTGACGAGGCCAATCATCTGTTCTCCGGACCCAGAGAAAACAATCTGGAGCGGGCGTTCCTGAACTGGCAAAGATCTGCTAATCAGGGTAAGATATTGATAGTTCAAAGTCATTAAAAAGCAATTATTTTGTGCAGAATATCCAACGGCTCGTGTGAAACTCGGCGACTACTTTTATTACGGTTTGGGTACGGAATCAGACCACTCGCTAGCGTTCTCCAACTACAAGTTGGCGGTGGATCGACACGGCGTGGCGCAGGCGATGTTCAATCTCGGATACATGCACGAAGTGGGCGAGGGAATCACCAAGGATCTGTACCTGGCAAAGAGGTTCTACGATCAGGCCATAGAGCACAGTCAGGACGCGTACATGCCTGCGAAATTGGCGCTCATCAAACTGGCGTTCGTGTTCTATTTGGAGGAGTTTAACCGACTTCCGCTCGTCTCGTTCTTGGAAGAGACTGTCGGCCCTCGATGGGATGCGGTTCTGATGCTCGTCACGGCAGCCATCCCGATATATATCCTCTACAGACGAAGGGATCCGAATAGAGCATAATTGTAGTCTGTTGTGTAAAAATTTCATGTAACCTAATGGTTATCAATACATTCCTGTTCCCTAGGTTTCATTGTCAAAATATTGTCGTTATCCATTTTTTTCCATCGGGTCCCCCTTTCTAATCCCTCCGTTTTCCCTCGCCTCCGCCTACACGTGATCAAAGTCATATAGCCCCGCTTCCTTGTGTGATTCTTTTTTTTTTAAATCAGTTCGTCTTCACTCGTTGTCTTGTCTCTACGGTTTTGCCCGCTTTCACGAAAAAATTTAACTTATTGAGTTTATGTTCGCCTTTCGAGGTTCTTCGATCGTTGTTGGGTCCCCCGCCAATATTGTTTATCTTTTCTCGATTAATTTGCACATTTCTTCAAAATTACTATTCAGATGGCTTCTTTATTGCCATTCGTACAATCCCGTCACAATTCGGTGAATTTCTTCATGCGAAGAACGGGGCCGGAGCTGTGGAAGACGCTTACTTCTGTCTCGAAATCCGGACAGAAGAAAGGACGTCGCAACACGCGACAGCCCGTTCGACCATTGCAGCGATTCTATCGCATCGGATCTAGTAAGCGATAATTTGCAACTTGTATAAACGTTTCGAAACCGACAAAGTTTTGGTTGCGAAGTGTCCTCGGTTGAAAAGCGTTAAGAAAACCAAACCAAACGTTTCAGGTCCGATGAAAGTCGAGTTCGCCGGATTGAACGCACCGATGCGTCTGAAAGAGAGCGAAGAGCTGATTCCGATGAAGATTGTCGAGCAGACGGAAGACGAGATCCGCGACTCGATCGGTGGTGTGAAACGCATTCTCGAGGAGAAGGACACGTAAGAATTTTTGAAATTGTTGCCTTCAATTTCTACTCTTACTGAGAACTCACCAACGAAAAGTTTTCAGAGGAAAGAAGAAGCGGAATCGCGAAAAGCTGCACCCGATGGAGCGCGGATTCTCCGGCACTCAACTTGTCGGACAAAAGCTCGGCGCACCGCCACCGATCGACGGCGCAAATTTCGACGATTTTGAGACGTACTGCCTCGAGGTGAAGCGCACGTCTAACATGACAAATGTATTCGGAAGAGTGCACACCATGTCGGCCCTCGTGATCACGGGAAACGGCCGCGGACTCGCCGGATACGCAGTCGGCAAGGCCCCGATCCATCGGACCACTACCGCAATCATCAATGGAATGAACATGGCGTCGCGGAAGCTGTTTCACGTGGAACTTCACGAAGGACGCACCATTTATCAGGATTTCTATGCGGAGTGCAGAAACACGCGTGTTTTTGCGCAACGCCGTCCGCGCGGATTCGGACTCACCTGCCATCCGCGTCTCATTAAGATTTGTGAAGCAATTGGAATTAAGGACATTTATGTGAAGGTGGAAGGATCCACGAAGAACTATCTGGCGCTGACGCACGCGTTTTTGACCGGGTTGCTCAATCAGGAGACACATCAGCAGTTGGCTGAGAGAAAAGGTTCGAAATTCTTCCATAATCTCAGACTTCCTTGAAAACACGAAACTTCCTCATCCACCCTCAATATTCCAGGTCTTCATGTCGTCGAAATGTCTCCATCTCGTCACTTCTTGCCGCAAATCGTGGCTTCTCCCATCTCATCGGAGCTAAGAAGCGAGGAAACGCTGGAAGCACTTGACGTACGTGAAATTAGATAAAATTGAAGTAGACTAGACATCTAACAAGTTTAGCGTCTCAATTTGGACGATTTCTACGGAGAAGGCCGTTACCCGCTGAGAAAACCGAAGGCTCTGCCGTTCTTCACCAATCTGGAGGGACACATAGAGGCGAGATGGAGAAAACATCCGTTCAGAAACCACGAATCGGTAAGAGTTGATTGTGTCGCAATTCCAAAAGCCTCCTTGACTTGCAGACAATGATCCGCCTGATCGCCGACAACATGGTACCACGTTGGACGCGTGACGCACGTGCCGCGTGGGCTGACCAACGCAACGAACGCATGACGACTGGCGTCGAGCCAATGCCGCTCGGACTCGGACTATCGCACGTTGTGCCCAGAAAAGAAGACTAATAATGAAACGAGATAGTTTTTGGTTGTAGATTTAGTAGAATGTTCTCCAGCTCTATTGTTTTTCTTGTTTTTTTCGCCTTTCCGGATTGTTTACCCTTTTGTCTGGACAGATATTTCGAGTGAACTTATCTTTACTCTTTTCTTAAAGCACCTGCTCTTGTTGACTCACAGCCCCCTACACTTTTCGCTGATATTTCGAGAAGGTCAGCAGGTGAGATGCGAGGAATGTACTTGTTAGTTTCAGAGGAGTTGAACTTTGGATGGACACTGGTTTCTTGAACAAAACGATAGTTTTAACACAAAAAATGGTTTATTTTGGTGGGAGAGAGAGAGAGAAGGAGAGAGACGCAGACTGCATGGAGAGAAAAAGATATGGGGGCAAGAGGCTAAAAGCGATGCGACGTGGCACCCAGAAGCTTCTAGAAGCTATTGGAGATTGGGACGGGGAAGGGGAGAAAGTTTAGGGTAGAGGTAGGTGGAATTACGAATTGTCGCGAATATTGTTATTGTCGATCAACGCATACGAGTCATGTAGCTGCCCAGAAAGATCTTCTCCAGATTTTTGAGTCCACCACGCTTTCCACCGCCAAACGACTTCTTCGCTGCTGAAAATGCATTGTGCTCCAACTCTCCAACGTTTCCGTGATCATTGAAACACATAGTCACGAGGCTCCGAAAAAGTTCCCCCCCTCAACTTCTCGGAATGATCTCGCAAGTTGTTTTTGCCGTGAGAGAGAATCAATGAGCATCGCAAATCTTGCGACACTGCCTCTGATTTCCATAAATTATCGCATCTTCAGCCACGTCAAAACAACTTTTGAGCAGTGGCGATACTATTTTCAGTCAACGCTGCACCGTACCTGTTCCGGCGAAGCAGTCGAGTCGGTAGAGACTGGCGAGGAACTCGATGCACTCCCAATTGCCGTCGCATTCGGACAGGATCGAGCAGTCGATCGCTGCGTGCTCTGCAACAAACATTTGTGTCCGTAACTCGATATTTATACTATAGCCCCGCAAATACTGTCGAAAGGTATAATTGAAACTTCGGAAAAGGCTCAAATATGACATCATTCGCGAAGCTAATCCCTACCCCCATCTAACATAAGATTAGGATACTTCTTTTGTTCAGTTCCTCTTCCAATGGCCCACATTTTTGAGGGGGTGAGAAGGGAAACGAGAGGATTATCTTGGAGCCCTAGTGTACTTAGAAATACACTATTCGGCAGCAGGAGCCCAGTTTCATTACCTTGCGGACGGGACGCCAGAGCCGTGTAGAAAACGAGGACGCTAAGCACGACGAGCACTTTTGTGAGCATCAGTATATTTGTGTGTTACCTGAAAGCAGTAAGACACTGATTTGAGCTAAAATACAAAGTGAGCAAGTGGCAAGGTAGAGTGAAAACAATGCGCTGAACCAAAAAAAGGAAGGGGGGGCGGAGAAAGGAAGGGGCGGGGCTTGTGGAAATGAGAAAAGAGAGGCGACTGCGCGTGTAGGAATGAAATGAGTATGAGACAATAAGGAATTAGGGAGGGAGAAAGAGTGGGCGGACGGAACGAGGAACATATCAACAACAATCTGGGCATGACTGATGTTCTGATGACTGAGAAGATTACGAAATAATTGGGAATGACTAGATTCCTGGGAGGTACTCATAATTCAATTTTTGAGCTCGAAAGCTAACAATTCGTCTGGAAAACATGCTCTCCAACGTTGTTTGGCTCAACGAGAAGAAGCCCAACTTTTATGAGCTACAGTGGTCTTGGAGACTAGACTTTTTCGCGAGTTGAATGAGAGCATTTCAATTATAAATTCAGACGGCGAACAAAAATAGGAATAGACGAGACGAGAAGGAGAAACACCTGAATTTGACGAGTCTGGTGTCTGACCAGCGACAATCTCCGTTAGTGCGTCGTCGAGACAAGTTGAATAGTATAATGATTGGTCTGTGTTGGACAGACCAAAGGATTAGTATGAACAAAGATTGGGACAAGGAAGTTGTGGAATAGGCTGAAACTACTGGGCCTCTGACATAAATAGATCATCTGTTGACGTTTCTAGAAGTTAGAAGTCGACAGTAGCAAAACGCCGCCCCTCTCCGCGTGCTCTTATAGAATATCGGCACGTGAGAATTCTAAACGGATTAGAATTAACATATTAACGACAAAAGCAATGAATGACATACATAGAACCCCCTCAAAACAATACGTTCTTCTTCTTCTTCTTCTATATGAAATCCTTGAAAGTAGGCCCATCGCGTGTCAGAAGTAGTACTCGATGCACTTTTTGAACTCTTTCTACTGGCGAAAGGGTAGAACTGCCAAAAAAAAGGGCGATGAGCTATTGTTAACTAAGAATTATCGTCGAGTGGCAATAGCTGTTGAGAAAGAGCACATAATTAGCAGCTCAAAATAAGAGATGAACAGGTTGAGACTGCTAGTTAAACTCCAGCATTTCCACAGTGTAGACGAACTATGGAAAATGTTAGCTAATGTTTGAAACTTCTGCCTCGTCGTCTCACTGGAACTCTTGTAAATGGTACAAAAAGCACACTTTAGCAACAATGTTAGTCTGAAAGGATCAGAGTCAGAGTCAGAATCAGAAGCTATCATGATTTGTGTACGTATACCTCATGAGCAGAACATTTTCGAGTCAAACCATATTGTACCCGAGGCATAGGACCGTCTATTGTGACAACACTTTGTAGGATAGTGATCCAGAAGAGTGGTCAGCTCGTGAACCTCACCGGGATAAGTAAAAATAGCGACGAGAGGAGAAGAGGAAAAATGAAATGAGATGCAAATGAAATCCCAACTATTATTACTGGAATATTCTTTATGCAACACCTTCTCGGAACCAATTTCGCAGCTATTCAGAACGTACGCATTTTGTGAAACTCTCAATACTTCTTCCTCAAATGAGCACAAAGTTTCAAACAAAAGTATAAACATGAATGACAAAATGTTATGTGAATGCGTAGTAGATGGATAATAGTAGGAGTGAGGGAAGGAGGTCGTAAATCAACGTGGAAATGATGCAGCTACTTCTTCCCGGCAATTGTGAACGAAAAACCCGCGATGATGCTTGTTTTGGATCGGAGAAAGAGAAAGTTGGGCTTCCGGCTTTTTCACACAAAGAGAATAAACGAAATCGGGTAAAGTTCTTCCCAGTATGAATATTATAGATGGTTATGAGCCGTGTCAAGTTACAGAGAAGAGAATAAGTACATTTGCAAGAGTTGAATGCGCATAACGCACAAACTACGGAAGCATTTTAGGCAATTTTTCAGATTTCACTTTAGAAACAGATGATACTGTTTATATCAGTTGAACGATTCCTGTCTTTGTTTTCACGCGGAGCGGTGGCATTTCTCAAAGCTCTGTACATTTGTGAGTTGGATCCGCGTCCAGAGCACCGTCGTCCCATTTCGAAACACGTCTTTGATTCCGGTTAACGAATGAATCAATGAACGACTGTAGCTGAATCAAAATAAGATATTCTCCATGACGTGATGTCATTCACAAACGACTTCCGCTACCAAGAAAGGCGAGAAAAGTTAGAGAAAAGTAATGCACCTTAAATAACTGAGACAAAAAAGTTATTGTCGTTAGATATTCTTCATCTATTGTGTGTAACTGAGCTTATAATAGAATAACGACTAGACAAAGAATGAACTATGCGAATTTGTCATTCACTTATTTCGGTCGTCTTTTGAACTGAATCGCTCGAGAACTCGCTACAAAAAATTTAAAGATGATCTCTAGCCCGGCCGATTGGCTAACGTGTCAATGAATTATTGAGGCGAGAGATGTTGGTGTTTCCGAGCAATCGCCTAAATCACGGAATATACATACATATTTCAGTTTCTTGTGCTTTCCACTACTCGGTAGGAGTGTGTATAGTGAGGGGAATGATGAGAAATGAAGTGTGGTTGGGTCAACAAAAATAGAGGAAAGTGCAGAAGAAATAGAAGTTTCTGGGCTGTCCAGCGTTAACCTTGGCTTTTGCTACTATTTTTCTGGGAATGATGCAAACCGGCTAGGGACAGACAAAAACGGGGGATGTTCAAGAGGGAAAAGTGGAAGATTCAATTGGCCCTTTGTCCGCTTCCGCCTACTCAGGTTCGCTCTCATCGGCCATGGCTCTTCAATTGGTCATTCATCTCACTACTCCCACTTTGCTTCTTTTTCAACCATGACATTGAAGACGATGAGATGGGTGGAAACGAGTGAAAGTCTCTCAAAACACTGAACGGTATTAACTTACTTTCGGCAGACAAAATTATCCTTAGCGAAGAGGTAAACAGAAATTTGCAGGAGAATGACTCTGCAGAGAGCTAGCTGAATATCAAAAACTGAAAACCAATCGGCTTGTGATTATAATGAATTGTGTGGGAATCATGTGCAGTTCCGTGGGAAATGATCACGTGGGCAGGTAGAGTTTTGAAGTTTTATTGAATATCAAATCAATTTTGATCATAAATATTTATCACTGGCAAGTTCGAAGACAGGGAGGTTCATAGAGAAGAAGTAGGCGTTCAGTTCTTCTTGGTCTCCTCTTCCTCCTTCTTTGGCTCAAGCTCCTTGACCTCGGCATTCTCGGACTTTTCCTCAGCGTCTTCCTTCTTCGGCTCTTCCTCTTTCTTCTCTTCCTCCTTCTTTTCTTCCTTCTTCTTCTCTGCCTCTTGCTCCTTCTTTTCTTCCTCCTTCTTTTCTTCCTTCTTCTTCTCTGGCTCCTGCTCCTTCTTTTCTTCCTCCTTCTTCGGCTCTTCGTCTTTCTTGTCCTCCTGCTTCTTCACTGGCTCTTCCTCTTTCTTCTTCTCCTCCTCCTCCTCCTTCTTCTCTGGCACCTCTTTATGGTTAACTCTCAAAATGGAGCAGTGAACATTCTCCTTCTGAACCTGACAGTAATCATCAGTCTCGGCAGTGAACACTGTCGGCTTCTCGTTACAGACGACGATGTAGTCCTGTCCGACCACCTTCTCCTTGATAGCCTTCAACGAATCGGCGACAGTCTCCTTGGTGTTCTCGTTGAGAATAATGCGGAGCTCCTCGTTGTTGCACTTGCTCAGATCGTCGTGGCCGATCACGTTGACGGCTTCTCTCTTCTTGCGTCCGCATCCGCCTCCGCATCCTCCTCCACCTCCTCCTCCGCATCCTCCGCCGCATCCTCCGCCACCTCCTCCTCCGCATCCGCCTCCGCATCCTCCGCCGCCACCTCCGCCGCCGCATCCTCCTCCGCAAGATGGTGGTGGTGGTGGCGGTGGTGGTGGTGGAGCACATCCTCCTCCGCATCCTCCGCCACCTCCTCCACCGCATCCTCCTCCGCATCCACCACCTCCTCCTCCTCCTCCGCATCCTCCTCCACACGATGGTGGGGGTGGTGGTGGAGCGCATCCGCCGCCACATCCTCCTCCACCTCCACCGCCTCCTCCTCCGCAGCCGCTGTCACATCCTCCTCCGCACGATGGTGGTGGTGGTGGTGGAGCACATCCGCCTCCGCCTCCACATCCTCCTCCACCGCCACCGCATCCGCCTCCGCCTCCGCATCCTCCTCCGCCTTAAGATCAGAGTTAGAGCCGAAATATCTCGCCGAGACTTACAGCCGCCACCTCCGCCGCCTCCCGCGGACGGGAACAAAAACGCCGAAGCAACGGACAATCCGAGCAATAAGACGACGATCGACTTCTTCATTCTGCAACAAAGAAACGGTCCGAAATTAGATAGACAAGTAGACGATTCTAGTAAATGAAATGCGAGTGGAAATGCCATGTGTTCGTCGTGTGGACTCCTTTTATATGCCGCGGAAGGAACCAGATTGCCGTTGCACGAATCAAGCCTTGTTGTTTTCGCTTGCTGATAACAGATCTACCAGTTAGCCAGACAAATACTGTTCGTTGCGAGTAGGAAGCTAGAGAAGAAGCAGACGATTGAGAAGAGAGGGGGGGGGGATGTTGCGCAATTGTTGTCATGGTCGATTTGTCCATATCTATGATCAATTGTAGACTTGAAGTGAAATGAAAGGGGCCGGTTCAAATTGCCACGTGTTCGATCTTGCTGAAACTGTGATATATTCTCGTACTTTGACACCATATCAGTACTATACTATTCGAGCAGCTGATGGTGATCAAGTAAGTGCATTGTAAGTGCTCTACTTTTGTGTATCATCGCGTGTTATGGAGCCGACTGTGATGAGCCATTATACATGGAGAACACGTGAGTTATATCGTTCAATCAAATTTTAAGAATTGTGACCTGTTTTTTTGGAAAAGTCTCTTCTTTCAAGTGGCTTGAGCTGTAGTCTGGTTACCATGAATAAAGTTTTTTATGCTGCATCTCTGTAAAGACGAACGTTTCCACATCTTTTCCATCATAGCTGTGATATTGTGACATCAAGTGAGAACAATCCTCCAAAATAATACCTACAACGTCTGGCCGCCATCTCCAATCAAATCATCAATTCGCACTTTAACTGCTGCAAGTCACTCATCTCACTTTCACTTTCCACTAATCCCATTTCCTTTCATTGCTCCTCCTCCTCTTCTTCTTCTTCTTCTTCCTCTTCTTCTTCTCCCATCAACTTTTTATAGCGTTTTGTGTCTCATCTTCTCCTTCTTCAGTTCATTTCCTGTGGCAAGTGGCACTTCGACTCTCAATCAACTTTTCCCGCAAAATTGTCCGGATAAAGCTTCACAAACACACACACACACACACAAAACTTTCCCTACTTTTGTGGGAAACAAACACGCGTATTCTTCTTCTTCTTCTTCTCCTTTTCCCGTTTCCTTTCCTGCCATCATATGTCAAAGTTTGGCGAAAACTGCTGAAAGAAAAGAAACAACCAATTTGTCTCTTTCGCTCTTTTCTTCTTGTTATGACGAGCTATTGTTGAGCTACTTCTTCCATAAGTATGTTATAATTTATTTTTCATCCCTCCATCCTTTTCCATTCCATTCAATTCCACACAAACCACCACCCAATCAACTATTCATGCACCATTTATGGATGGACACTGCCGCGATAAACCTTGGACGCCAAAAAGCTCACCTCGTACACATTCTGCACAAAAAACAAACGACTGGCTCCTATTTTCAGTTCACATTTGACTCAATGATGTTTTATGAGTTTCGTGGCGTCTCCATTCACTTGTTAGAACGTTTTTCACTTCAAAGGCAAAGTACGGGAACACATTGACTGCAATGATGTACAAAGCTATATGCACGTTTTGCAACTCTTTGCAAACAAGATCTAGTTCAAACGTGGGGTCCAATCTTTCTTGAGGGACGGCGTTCCCCGGCTACCAATTATTTTGGAGGAAGGTACCTGCAATCCTATCAATTTTGAACGACTTTCTTTTCTTATAAAAGCTCAGTCATTCTGCATTGTTTCTGAATCCCAGGTCTTCCTATTGTCTTCTAGACCGTCTCGCTTTTCACTGAAGATACATAAGATTCTGTGTTTCAAAAAGCCATACATTTCTCGACCCCCTTTTTTGACTCGTTTCCCTTTCTTAATCTTTCCAATAATTGTTATTTATCATTTTCAGTACCCCACTTTGCTCTCAATCAAAACCACAACAATCGCAAACTTGATAATGAGTAGCAAGAGCCGTAAACTGAGCCACAACAATAGTGCCTTCTTCTCTACCTCCTCCTCACCCACGGCCACTACTCCATCACTGATAGGCGGAGTAGTGGTTGCGGGAGGAGGAGGAGGAGGAGGGGGAGTCTTGACAACGCCGACGACACCCGGGGGAGCACCAGCTCCGCAACGTGGGGGCTCATTATCGCTGAGTGTCGGCCAGACGGTGAGCCGGCCGTTCTCGAGAAGCAGCTTTATGTTGCGATACAAAGGCGGCGACAAGTCCGGCAAGAATCATAATGTCATCGATGCGATTCGGGTGAGATTTTGCTCATTTCCTACTGACGTTTGTAAAAGCACCACCACACTTCTGAGGAGCCAGCCTTGTGCATCCTTCCATGCCCAGGACTTTTGGTACTATGCACTTTTCTTTCTCTCTGGAAAACATTATACTTGAGACCAGTTAGATTGAAGTTTGAAATCCTTTCTGATCCAGATTAAAAACGCAGTAAGCGTAGAAGCTTAGTAGCTCCAATTCGATTTATACAAGGTGCTCGACGACGACGGGGGGGAGTATTATGTGCTTGGGCGAGTGACACCACCACATGTCTTGGGAGAGGGCAGAAGCAAAGCGCAAGTGCTCTTCTCCTCATTCTCACTCAGTGCCTCTCCTCACAAAAAGCAAATTCGTTCTCTCTCTCTCTCTCTCTCCCTGTTTTTTCTCAAACAAAAACAGAGATTTATTGCCTAACCACCTCCGTTTTCTTCTCTGAATTGTGAGTGAAATTGAGATTTTTTTGTGGTGGTGGGCGCGTGAGTAAAGTATGATTTTGTGGCTCGGAGAGTGAGCATTCGAGTGAGCACCTACTTACTCACTTCTGTCTTATTCCTTCTCGATTCTTCTGGACAAAAACGCGGAATGCCAAAGGTGAGCGTTGCTTTGTTAGGTTTCATATATTATCAGACAACTTTTTGGTTTCTCGCGCAAGTCTAAACATTTGCGAACACGGAGGGGGGAGCGAAGTTGAGTCTTACACTTGTCTGTTGACTTGTTCACTTGGAAAATTGCCAAAACAGGAGTACCCCTCTCTTTTCTACCACACAAGAGAAGCGGGTCGCAGTTACTGAAAAGACTTGTCAGCTTTGGAGGACAAGAAGTCATCCAGTCCTCCCGAAAATAGCTCTCATCATCATCCGGATGATTTCAGCAAGATCCTGAAAGCCGGCAGCGGCAGCACACTCGCTCACCCTTTTTAATCACTTTTTATTTCTCTCGTTCTTGCTCTCACGACTACTCGCACAATGTTTTTGTGATGAAGATGACGTAGACGGGCGGCTGGGATCTCTAAACTTCTTTGGAAAGCTGTATCTCACTGTCTGATACGGTAAAGCAAAAGTTGTGCGATAATATTCATTGAGCGTTTCGTTTCTTTTCTTTTCTCGGAAAAATGCTTCCCGACCGGACAGCTCGAATAACTCTCGCTACGGCAACCACAACCACAACTACCTTCCTGAAGCTCTGAGCCCTTCGCCCTCTTCTGTTATTATTGGTCTCTGCCCCCTTTCTCTTTTTTTGCAGTCATACACATATTCGACCACTATTGTCTTCTCTGACCGAAAATTGGCCATCCTCCTTGTTCTTGGTCTCTTTTCCGGAGAGAAGACTGAGCTGAGCTGCCAATTGCGCCCCCGTCTGTGTCTCGTTTTTGGAAAGCCAGAAAAAGCCTTTTTCGGACGGGAGAGGGTGATAATCGAATTACTACTGCTGGTCCGTCCTATTCTTCTCGAATCCCATCGTCTTGTTCTTTCCCCCCCGCCAACGTCGTCGTGGACCCGCGAACTAATCCCGACCAGCTGTCTCTGCTCGAAGCACATATCATTTTAAGACTCATAAAGCGTTTCTCTCTTGTCCCGAAAATATATAAGAAAGACAAGAGAAGACATCAATTTTGTGTGCTAGAGAGAATGCCGCTCGAAAATCGTCTCAACATTCGGATGCCCAATGTCAGAAGACGACTTTCTCATTTTATGATCGAAGAGGTATGGTTATATGATATTAAGATTGTTGGGAGCACCTTTGGCTATTATCCGTCTGTTAAACTGCGTTGAAAATCTTTAACGTTTGAAACGTGGATTAGTTGAAATAGAATAAGAAAAGTAGGCCAACTATAGACTCTTGTACCCACCCCCCTCACTTCAACATTAATCAAACTAACAAGGTTTCCTTTCGCTCCTGCGAGCCGTGCTCACGTAGGCTCCACCGCACGGCGTCTCTCTTTCGCGTGTGAATACCTTTGTGCCGTCCCGCTCCATTCTTTGTGAGAGCAAGAGTATAGACCAGCCATTTTTCCGCCTCTATTGCACAAGAATTGATTGATTGTTCGCTCTCACCCCGCACACGTAATGGTCGCCAACGGTTGTTTCACCTCGCCACGTGCTATGCTCAATCAGGGCTCTTTTCGGAAGGTATGTCTGTCTGTGTGGGTGGGTGTGTGTGTTATGCTAGCACACAATATCTCATTCAATTCACTATATGGCGGAGAGTGGCGGTTGCCCTTCCCGCTGTCTCATTTTTTTTCAATTTGTAATTCATCGTCGCCCGACACGCTGACGCAGAGTCATATTTTGGGGAAACGGGCCCCCCCCCCCCTCTCCATTCTTTATATTTCCGCCGTTTTTCCATTTCCCTAGTGAAGCGTCTCCCCCTCTTTTGTTGTTTTTCGACAACTCCCCTCCCTGAACGTCATGAACTTGGATTTTGTTTGTGCAAACCAGAATTCTGATGACAATCAGTTTCTTCTAATTCCAAAGGTAGGCGAGCTCGGAAACTCTACAATAGTGATTGGGAAATGAGATGCGCACAGTAATACATTTCTGAAAGATGGTATGACGTTAAAAGCACAGTTTCCTAATTCAAAAAAGTTTGAGACATTTCGTTCTCAAAAGTCTACCCAAGTATGAGTGTCGCCTCGTTCAATACGTGACATCTTCTCCACTTTTCGCCCATCTTCTCATCGAAAATGCATAAATATCGCCTGAAAAGTGTGGATCTTTTCCCATCTCTTCATCATCGCTTTCAGAAAAGGACAGACACCTGAGAATGAACATTTGCGCTTTTGAAAAGAGAGCGAGAGAGGTAGAGAGAAGCCAGAATAACCGCCAAAGTTTGACACCCTCCCCCTAGAAGGGAAAGAAAGAGAAAGAGAGAGAGAGAGAGAGAGAGAGAGAGAGAGGGAAAGGGAGCAGAGTAGACAGCCTTCTTCTTCTTCTTCTTCTTCTTCTTCTTCTTCATTCTCTCTCCTTTCTCTATTCTTTCGCATTCTCAACTGACTCTCGCGCTTCCCACTCCATTTCACTAGCTCTTCATACATTATCAAGTTATCAAACTGTCGCCCGCAAAGTTAAAATCCAAAAATATGCATGTATTCATGCTTTCCATACGGGATTCCACAAAGTTGGTAGGAAGTCGAAGCGCACTAACGTAATAGTTATATGGTACGTTGCAGCTGAAACTACACTCGGACCGTGGCGACGGGAATTCCCCTCATGGAATCGCCGACCCGCTACTCTCGCAGCACTTGCTCGAAGGCTACTCTGAGGAGGAGCTGCAAGAGTATCGGCAAGTCTTCAACATGTTTGATGCCGGTTCGTGCCGCACTTCCTCTCAAAACGTCTCCGATTTCACTTCAGACCGCTCCGGAGCCATTGCTATCGACGAGCTCGAGGCGGCTATCAAGAATTTAGGCCTGGAGCAGACGCGCGACGAGTTGGACAAGATTATCGACGAGGTACGTTGTCAAGGTGATCGGGAACAGCTGGGCCAAGAGAACAGCTGATTCGATTGGGTTTTGCGGCGCGCAGTTTCGTACCTGGTAGTTATCACAAAAAGTTGTCGTTTCAGGTGGATCAACGCGGAAATCATCAAATCGATTTTGACGAGTTTTGCGTGGTTATGCGACGGTTGACGATGAAGAAGAGCAACTGGAACGAGGTGGTCAAGGAGTGCTTCACTGTTTTCGATCGGGTATCAATCGCATTCCTTTTCTGCGTACACATCTCTTCCTGTTTTCAGTCCGAAAACGGCGGAATTTCGAAGCGAGACTTCCGCTACATCCTGCGCGAACTGGGCGACATAACCGACAATCAGGTCATCGACGAGATCTTCAACGAGGCCGACGTCGACGGAAACGGAGTCATTGATTACGACGAGTTCACCTATATGGTCAAGAATTATATGACCGACGATGATATTGTTTGACAACTGTGATCTACGGATTTTGAATGAATTTGGGAAACGTGAACTCACACACTTCGAATAGAATTTATCTGAAATCATCAACTGATGAGAGATTATTATTAGTTTCACTTGCCCGAATTACTCGATTTGACAACTGACAAGGTGAGCGCCGACGCTCGGAAAATGTGGTTCAACGATAGTCTCAGAAGAGCATGAATCATTTTCTCGAGCTGATGACCGTTCGTAAGGCCAATTGCTCGCCGCCTTCACCCCCACCTCCAGCCGGCTCCGTCCAATTGGCCACTCCGAAATTCTACGCGCTTTGCGGGATGGGCGGCTCGATCTGCTGCGGGTTCACGCATCTCGTGATCACCCCTTTGGACATTGTCAAGTGCCGGATGCAGGTCGATTCTGTCAAGTACACGAGTGTCGTACAGGGATTCCGGGTGACGGTGGCCGAGGACGGAATGAGAGGACTCGCTCGTGCGTGGGCTCCCACTACCATCGGCTATTCGGCGCAGGGATTCGGAAAGTTCGGCTACTATGAGATCTTCAAAAATGTGTACGGAAGCCTGTTGAGCGAGGTGAGTTCGGTGCGTGAGGGCTAGCAACGAACAGTGAGTAGTTCAGGAAAACGCGTACACCTACCGTTCTATAGTGTACACGGTAGCCGCCGCTTCCGCCGAATTCTGCGCCGACCTTTTCCTGGCGCCGTTCGAGGCGGTCAAAGTTCGAATGCAAACGTCTTCGCGTGCTCCCAAGACGATGCGAGAGTGCATGCCGATGATTTACAGGCAAGAGGGAATGAACGGCTTCTTCAAAGGCCTCCCGCCGCTCTGGTGCCGTCAGGTTCCGTACACCACTGTCAAGTTTGTGTGTTTCGAGCGCATCATGGAACTCATGTATTTGCACGTGGTTCCGAAGGCGAGGGCCGAGTGCACCAAGACAGAACAGCTCCTGGTCACCTTCTCGGCTGGCTACATTGCAGGCATTCTCTGCGCGGTGGCCTCGCATCCTCCCGACGTGATCGTCTCCAAACTCAATCAGGACCCGAACGCCACGTTCGTCGGCACGGCCAACAAACTTGGCTGGAAGGGCTGCTGGACCGGACTCGGCGCTCGGATCGTCATGATCGGCACCATCACCGCAATGCAATGGTTCATCTACGACGGATGGAAGGTGCTGATGGGCATTCCGCGTCCGCCTCCCGCCGAAATGCCCGAATCACTTCGCAAGAAATTGATGCAATGAATCACTTTATATCGATCGAAGTTTATGTACAATTATCTATATACAGTAGGCGTCGAATGACTGTTTTTTATTGTTTGGACCGGCTATTGTACACATACATGAAACGGCAAATTAGTCGATGAAAAGTACACGTTCCTCTTTCATGTATTCGAACTCGAGTTGGATAGTTCCCGCGTCCATGGTCACGTTGGGAAACTGGAAATTGGAAAATGGAAAATTGAAATACGCGTAATTGGAGGGATGAAGAGAGGAGACTCACGCGACCGGCGGTTATGTATTTGTCGGGGATTGTGAACTTTATTTTCCGATGTGTCGGCTGTAAACATAACAAATCGAATAATATTGCAAACTTTTGTGGGTTCACTATAGTCGACCTACCAATTTCTCGTCGTTGCAATCGTGATAGATTTTGAAGACAGGATCGATCGGGGTAGTTTCTGTAGTCCATCCGGAGAGCGAAAAGCTGCCGTTGGCTGATGTGTACCCTTGGTCCAGCAAGTCGTCCGGATCCGGTCCCGAGTCTTCATCCCACAGTTTTATGCGAACGTTTGCAGCCGGTTCGGAGCCACACATCAGAGTGCCTTGAAAGTAGGATTATTGTGAGGGGGTTATTTTGTATTTCAAATTGATGTCACTACAAACCTTTGATCGCAACCGACTGATCGCGAAACGTGGCGACTCTGGAGACGAGAATAAGGGCGGTGATGAGGACGGTGGAGACGCCGAGCATGACGCACACTGAAATGGTGACGAGTGAACAACCGCACATAAATATCGTGCGCGGTGTCACCGCCATTATTATCTGAATCTCGGCGTGTCGCCAGCCCCTCCCCGCTCTTTTTTCGGCAGAGTAACTCGTCCGCTCGTTTATCCTCTTCCCACCACGTCATCATTATTCGCTGTCCCCGCATTTTTCTAGTAGTACAATAATACAACAACTGTGCGAAGTAGAAATACATAGTGACTCATTGAAAAAATGTTCGAGAACAACAATATTTAACCTGTTCTATTCGATGGGGTTCATTAAAAAGTACAACTTCTTGGGCGGCGTCACATTTAGGCACTTGTAGAAATGGCGCAGCTTGCCGTACAGGATCGACTTCTCCTCTTCGGACACTTCACGAACTTTTTTGACTTTCCACATCATCTGCTCCAGATGTTCAGCTTCTCCAGACTTTCCAGCGAGTTTGATGAGCTGATCGAGAATCGGAAAGATGCTCGATTTGGGTAGGTGGACGAACGGATCGATTTCCAGAAGATTGAGTAGAGGCATTGGCTGAACGGAGATATTGTATATCGAAGTTATCTATAAAAGGATGTCCATACATATTTCAATTTTCCAGCCAATTCTATCAGAAAAACGACGTCTTCATGGGCGAAAATAATGGAATTTCGTTTACAGAAATCCGCAATTTCTAGCCGTGGGAGTTCGCAGAGACGGATGAAGAGTTTGAGACATTTCAACGTTGATGGCTTTACAAATCCAACTTCGCTCAATTTGGTTTCGGCTGAAAAAGTATCCAGTTTCAACTGCTCCAAATTCCTTTCCGTTCGACTAACCTTCTTCTGCTTCACTATTTCTCCAGGCCTTTTCCAGAATGTAATACACGCTCATTGTCATGTTCTTCGTCCGTTTTTCCTCCTCCATCTGCTGCTTCATCCGACTGAGACCCGCTTTCCAGCCGTGTCTGACAATGTTATTCTCATGTTTGGCACAAAAATTATACTGAACCCACTTTCTAACCGTCAATTCAACAAGCAAACTTAGAAAGACGTCACGATTCGCGCAAAATTTGTACTTCTTGAGGAAATCGAAAAATCGGTAGGCGACGTCGTCTTCGTCTGTTTTTCGGATGACCCGTTCGAGTGAAGCGCAGATTTGCTCATCGCTCACGTCGGCGTTTCTGGCTGCAAATATGACACATTCATTTAAAGAGCGGAGAAGCTGCGTCGCGAACCCTGTCTCCGCTGCGCCCCGCCATACTCTTCCATCTGCTCTTTGAGTATCACTTCGGCCTCTTCTATCCGATTCTGAGCCATTGCGATGCTGCTCATTCGGATGACTCCCCAGTCCGGGGTGTCGTGCGTTTCTCTGAAACAAAATTGATGCGATTATTGATTTTCAGTAAGTTTGGAGCACACTTACCTGAAATCGCGATACTCTTGGATTCCTCGATCGAATTCTGTCTGGCTGCACCGGATAATGTTCTGAATTTTAGCGACTGTCTGAAAACTTTCCAAATTCATTTAATTATCAAAACGTGCCCAGTACATCTTTCTTTTCGGCTGCATTCTCGAATGCTTTTCGAGCTATTCGAGCTACTGCCACAGATCGGAACATTCTAAAAGAACAGTGCAAACATTGTTTTTAAAAAGCAGGAAAAAGATATAAGACACCCACTCTCCAAGGTGGTTCAAAGACTAGAAGAACATTAAGACATTTGACTTTCTCATTACAAAGAAAAACAGAAGCAGTACAACGAAAAACAGGTGATAAGTCTGAAAAACATATAAAAAGTACCTATTACTATTGTCTACAAAGAAAAAAAAAAGAACACTAAAAGCTTATCAATTATTGATAGATTAGGTGCGGAAAATAGGGGTGCCCGTTTGACTCTTTCTCTGTCAAAAACATTTAGAGAAGAAAAAAAAACAAAACAATTCAATCAAAATCAGCATTTTCAGCGGCGAAATGCTTCGATTTGATGTTGTCAAAGAAGGTGCGCACATTGTTTGTCAGTGGGAACGACGTCGTCTCGATCTCACGCGACAACTCGTCCAGCGACTCTAAATCGTTGTTTATCCCTGAAAAAGGAAGAAATTAGAAGAATTTTGAAAAGTTCCTTCCACAACTTACACATCTTCTTCGTGGCCAGCTCGAGCAGTTTGTTCAGCTCCAAAGTCGACGCTCTTCCATTGAACACGATGAACAAATCCTTGAGAAGTCTCGGATTATCCTCAGTCGATGCGATAGTCGTAAAGTATTGCAGGACGCTGTCGCCGACGTTCAGATTCTGTCGTTCGACGAGGTCACGGGCGCGCTTCGTGTGATCCGCATGGATTAGGGCATACGCGAGGTTGATATTAGCCATTTCCGTGTCGTGGGCCGATCGTACCATCGTGTGCACGCTCTCGAGCGTCTGACGATCGTTGCATTTGATGGCTGCGATCATGAGGGGCACTTGTCCGAATGCTCTTCCCGATGCGCTTGTTTCCTCAACGGCAATCCGAAGGGCTCCGGCCAAGTCGTTGGCTTTAATGAGCCTGGTAAGGAGATCGGTCTTCGCTTGCAGCACAACTCTTCGCATGTCTTTCGACCTCAAGTTGAATGTTTTGCCTAGATATTCTGCCAGTTCGCTCATTTTTTCGACATCCACTCCTTTCAGACGTCGACCCATTTTTTCGAGTGTTTGTGGGCGAATCGTCTGCGATGATTGACGCAGCAAAGCACACACTTCATCAGCTCTTTCCAGGTTTCCTTGGATAAAAAGTCGAGACGCGTAGGAGAGGAGGACGTCCGCCTTGAGTTTACGGGGAGATCGAAGCTGCCAGATTCGATCCGCAAGCACCATGTCGTTGGCCGAAAGTGCTTTCGAGAGTGTCATATACTCCAGTACTCCAATCTTATCGATAAGCTGCTTTCTCAACAAGTTTTCCTCGTCCACCTCCTCTTTTCGCCATTCGGAGGCTTTCTCCAAGATCTGCACCAGAAAATCCAAGTCGTCGCCGTGTTCCCTCAATGTTTTCTCTACAATAACTCGTCTCAACGTGAGCTTCACCGCCGGATTCACATCCTCCGAGAAGCTTTGGAGCTCCTTGAGAAGTTGCTCCACGTCGCTCGACCGCCATCTTTGCCACGTCACACTTTTCTTCAGTTTTCTTAACAACTCGAGTTTTTCAGGGGCTCCGGAGAGCACTTTTTGGGCATCGACAAGTTCCTCGGTGCTTAGCGAAACTCGGCCCTCATCTTCCAGGAGTTGCACAAGCTGAGCGGTGTGTTTCGCCGAAATTGCCTCGTTCGAGAAGAATCTGACGAGATTTCTGCCCCCAAATCGCAGTTTTGCGGGTCCGGCCTCTGGCGGACGGAAGTCCAGGGCGAGAATTTTGGCAACGATTTTCAGGCGTTTCGTCGACGTGCTGTCGGCTAATAAATATTTGGTTAGCCATTTGTGCAAGCGGACCGAGTTGAGCTGTCCGATTTTGTTCGATTCCAGAAGGATTTGAAGCTTTTCCGTCGCCAAATGATCAGAAGAGTCCGAGTAGAGCAGCTGATGAACGATTCCGGTGGCGAATTCGCGCTTCTCGTGCCAGACTGTGCTGGGCATTTGGTCGAGCGCTGGGAGAACCAGTTTGATGTCTGTAATACATTAAATGCGGAACTTTCCTACGACATTTCGACACACCTTTGTTGGCAATCTTGTATACTATCTCATAGGCTCGCCAGGGATCGGCTCCTCCCTCCACGGCCGACGGCGCAAAAAGTACGATGGCAATTTTCGACAAAAGCTCCATCTGCTTTGTCGGAGACGTCTTTTTCACGAGCAAATGAGCCAGCTGCCGAGCAATTGGCTTTTTCAGACCAGGATTGTGACCAAGAATAGTTCGAGCGTCACCCGAGTTCTGTACGTGTTCAAAGATTGTCAAGAAGGCTGGAAGTGTGTTTCTCGAGCAAGAAGTGAGCAGAAACTCGTTGGCGCTCTGGAGAAGTCCTTTATTCTCGGCTAACGTGACCGTTTTCAGGTACGATTGTAGACTGTCCGGTGTGACTTGCTTAACGCTCTCCTCGAGTGTTCGTTGCAGATTTTGAAGGAAGAAACTGCAACCAAAAAAAAATAAATTCAGTTCCGACAAAGCCAGTGAGACGTACTCGTTAGAATAGTTGGGGTGGACGCAAGAGTACAGAACTATCGCTTCTTCGATATTTCCTTCGCTAAGAAGTGACTTTGCTCGGGCGACTAACGGCAGATTTAGCTTGTTGTCTCCGAGAGTTGAACCGGACTCCGAGACGATCAGGTATGAGGAGAGAAGCGAAAACGCGTCGAGCTGCCCGTTCTCCACAAGATCCATCAGTACATTGACCACGTAGATGTTATTGTCGAACTGAAAAATTGGTTTTAACAGTTATTGATTTCGGTATTCGTACTGAGTGCATCTTGGCAGTTGTGGGGACGGCTCTCAGCATTTCCGTAACTTCGTATCCTCCTCGTCCCGACTCGTTCTTCTCCCGTTCGGCAATTGCTCTCGCGGCCGCACACCGGAGACGGACCACGTTCATCGATGTGGCAAACGTCTGAAGATTCACAGATTAAATCATAAATTAGCTGTAAAAGGTGATACGTACATCAACAACGCGTCCGACGTGTGAGTAATTTCCTCCTCTCGCCACCGAGTACACCAGTTGAGCGACGTGGTCTTCGGTGAGCGGGATTCCGACACTTTTCATGTGAGCAATGATATCACTGCAAGAAACTATATGGACTGACTCAAAAGAAGATCCAAACTCACGTAATAGCTTTGGTATTCGACTGTTTGGCATAGATTTCGCAGAGCAATGCGTACGACTTTCCGTCCAGCTCAATTCCGCTCTCCTCGAACGCTTGCAGCTCCTCCACCGCATCCAACTGACTTCTATTGTCGATTTTCGCCTCGATCAATTGATTCCGAGCCGAAAGTCCCAAAACGACGCCCTTCTCCTTAAGAATCGCTTCGACCTTTTGCAAATGTTGAGCACGAATTTGACGGGAGAGCGTGTCACACGTGGCACCGAACACCGAGAGAATAACGGCGAGCTGACGATCAGAGAGCGTCGCAAGATCGGAAGACTTCTCCAAAAGACTGATGATTTTGGAAATTGTCTGCGGGAACACAGTTCCGCGCCATTCGATGCTAAAACTCACTAGTTTTGCTGCAAAACTCGGAAATCGCTTACTATTCGACGGCGTCGTGCAGTGTCTCAAATTTGTTGCTCTCCAAACCCTCCTGATACTTTTTCTGCAGGCGAATCTGCTCCACGGGAGTTGGAGGCACATTGTTCGCGAATTTCACAAACGGTTTGCGGTGGGAAGGTGCGGATGAAACCTCTACAGTCGATTTTGGAGGCGGCTGCGAAGTGGCGGTCGCCGACGCCTGAAGATTGTTTTTAAATATAATTTCTATTAAACTCCTTACCTGGGCCGCAGCGGACGAAAGTGCGCGGCGTCCTGCTTTGAAGCCGCTTCTACCCAATCCAATCATCTTTAAAGTCAAAACTAAATGACAGAACAAAGGCAAACTATCGACATCTACTGGAAATAGATAAAACGCGAGATAAATCAACGCCATCTACATAAATTCTTCAAATCGAATACAGTTTCATTCGAGAGGTATTTACACAAAAACAGGTGAGAAGGCACGAAAAAAAAAACAACAAACGGGGAAAACAAGAAGAAAGAATCCTATTAAAAAGTTATCTAACAAATAATCTAGAAGCCTATTTCAGCAGAATTTTCAGCTTTCTCTCCACAGTCTCCTCTATATCCAATCGATTTTTCAGGCACCACTCCGAGAGTCGGCTCGCTGATTCTTTGCTCTCCGCACATTTTATCCACGCTTTCTGCACAGAACTGCACAATTGATGAAGTTGCCCCTCGTCTACACGGTGAATCTTTCGCTTGGCTTTTCCTTTGGGATCGAACTTCTTCTTCTTCGTCTTTCCGCTCACTCCATAGAATTTTTCGAGCACCGAATGCACGTCTTCTCCGAATAGCGTTGATGATTTCTGCAAAAAAAGAAAAATTAAAAATGTATGCCAATTCTTGAACAGAATGCTACACAGATAGCGAAACCGATTGAATGTGACTTGAATCGTCTTGCAGTCAAAGATTAAGCACAAGCGCATGGTGATCGCCTGCGCTACTGAACAACTGCTTCCTAACACTGGCTGGGTATCGAACACGTGACCTCTCAAAATTGTCGGGCACACATGCAACCGCCGCGGACACGAAGGGCATCGCTCACCTTGGCCGTCTCTCCACTTTTATTAGCGCGCTTGCCTCGTTTGCGCTCAACCATCATTCCTCGCTCGATCAGAGCGGCGAGTCGCTCGATACTCGGCAAATCATTCTGAAAATGCGAAATTATTTAGATTGAGCCGATTTTTTCCAATTCCTAGACAGAATTTTGTTGTAGAGTGCACTCACATTTTCGACAAACACCTGCAAAGGCTCTCTGAAATGGTTTCCGGACACGGAGACTCTCTGGAACACTTCCATCGCCTTTTCGAGCTCATCCATTCGGATCAGGGCGCAAATCATCCTGGCCATCGTGGCGAAGGGATGCTCGAGCTTTCCGGAATGTGTCAGAAGCGCGTCGATTCGCTTAGCCACACCCTTGTCGTCGGCTCGCAGCGCTTCCATCCAATAGCTGTCGATTCCCTGTTGATTTCCGTACTTCATCGACAGTTTCTTCCATTCTCCAAAGCTTTTCAGCCAGTTCTCTTCACCAGTTCTCAGTTTTCCCGCTTGGATTTCTGCGTAACACTGTAAAAAAGTGTCTGGAGAGGTGTCGAAATTGAGTTTCCAGCAGAGAGTGAGCAAATCTCCAGCGGTTTTTGAGCAATTTTGAATGGCCTTCGAGTAGAGATGACTGAGTTGCTGGCCAACGAGCTTGTGGCTCGGGCGGAGCTCTCGGGACACTGAGAGTGTGATCAAGGTCTCCAGGGTTTTTTGAATGGACGGAATGGTCGAAGAGCCGGAAATTGAGCGAACTGTGAGCTGGAGAAGCACGTCGTCGGGTACAACAGCCATCAGATGGGAAGAAGCACTGGAAAATTCAGATTTCTGATGAAAATTAATAGAAAATACGGTTTTTCTTAAATCGAAAACGAAAAAGGGGAAATCGAAACGCTTACAATTTGGCAATAACAGCTTCGGCCTCTGCATAATCAGCACTTTTCTCGGCGACAAATCTCAGAATCCAGTTGATGCTCTCCTGAACTCTGCGATTTCCTGTGGTTGTAAAAAAGTGGTCCGGCCAGAATCCGACGGCTTCAAGTTCTTTCTGAAGTTCTGCGACCGTTCCGTCGGCGGCGATTCCTTCGAGGACTTCCAGTGAGAATTCTGCAGATTCTAGCGGCTTTTGAGGTTCAATTAGAGACGGAGAAGATACTGGAGCAGAAAACTCGCTTCCTTTCCATTGACTAGTATAGGATTCTATTGGAATTGTATCCGGGAAGAGGATTCCGGATAAATTCTCAATTCCAGAAGTTTCCGGGAGGTGGAATAGAGATTCTTCTGTAGAATGAACAGTCTCTGGGCTCGCCTTCACCACTTTTTGTTCGATTTTTTCGGTAAAATCGGGTATGAAAAAGGGTAAAGCGCTGACGTCCACTCCAGAAGTGCTCGGAACCTGCTCGTCATGATAAGAAGCTCGAACTGCAAGTCCCTCGTCTTCCACAAGCTCTTCGACTAGTTCCTCGACAGCAGCGCCTTCGGAGAGCAGCTCCGAGACGTAATCGTAGCCGAAAACCTCATTTGTAGAGACTGTAGTCGGAATTTGAACGTTGGAGAAGGTGTTCAGAGTGTCGGTTCGAAATAATTGCTCCAGAAATGTGTGCTCACTGCCCGTTGAGCTCATCGAATCGATCGACTGAGAGCGATTGGTCGAGAGGAGACCGAAATCGTCCAGTGAAAACCTAGAATGTATAAAGTTTTAATAACGCTTGCTTTTTGTAAAATTTCGTGCTCTTGTTCTGAATTTCAGTCTTTTCCGAGCTCAAATGGAAAGCAAACATATTTTCGAGTTTTTGTTTTACAAGAAACAGAAATTTGCGTTCTAATATTTTGGAATTTCACACTCACACTTCACGAATAGGCTGATCTGTTTCCAGACGACTGCTACTGCAAAAAATCATAGTTATTTCAATTTTACAAGTAAAACTCACAATCTAGAGTGATCCGTTTGTCGATCTGTGTGCTTTAGCGCCTGTCGCACTGATTGAAGGCATGTTCTGCTGAGAACTCTGAAATAAAAATAAATTTTCGCTGATTTTTGTTGTTGCTAAATGCTAAATGCTAAATGCTAAATGCTGAAATGCTGAATGCTAAATACTCACGATGTTTTTTGTGTGTAAACTGCAAAGCGCCACATTTTCACCTAATTTTGCGTAGAGCTACACGACTCATACTCCTCTTGATTCCTGTGCAGGAATTGATTACCTGAAATTAAATTTTATTTTGTGAAAATCATTCTTCGAAACTTCACACGATTAAACGGTTTTTACGGCTCTGAACAGAGAGAGGGCACGTAAGAAAAATAGAAAAATCACCCCCAGTTCAATTCCATAGCTATTTTGAGCGGAAACAGCATTGAAAAGTGCATTTGAGCGTGGAAAATTTGACAAAATTGAGAAGAAAGTAATCCGCGCAAGTGCACTTTCGCGTCAGTTGTGCTGTTCGCCGAAGCGGTGTTGACACAGATTGTCTGCGTCTCCTCGTTTTAAGTTTTCTTTTCCCAATTTGCTCACAAGAACTGATTTCTGAAAAAAAAAACAATTTGTTTGGGTGAAGCACAGAAAAACTAGTTCCTCTTTTTAAAAAATTCCCAGAGAAAGCGAACGAGGGTCTGCATTTTGGTTCACTCCTACTGCACGTCTATGAAGCAGGAGTGTTGTGACGCAAATTAACGATAATGTTTTTTTTACAAAGATAAAACAATTTGCTTGTTGGATCAGTGTCATATTATTATTATTATTTATTTACGTTTTTAACACTTTTCTGATCATTTGCAACCTAAAACAGCCGCCGGGCGGCTCAGAAACACTGAGAAAATGCAGGGAAACTCAGGGAGAGTTCCAATTGCCAGATCTGGCCTAAAACAGCCGTCGGGACTCTCTACTCTCTCTCTTTCACCACGTTTCTGACCCAATGATATTTTCTGGAGAAAATATTCGGAGGAGTAGAACTTCGACTTCCGACCGACAATATCGAATATCTCAATGTGGAATCTGGAATCGTCGCAAGAACACGACGAAGATTTATACAAACCAGGCGGTGTAGAATAGAAAACAATGGAAATACAATTTGAAAAATGAGGCAATAATAGTAAGAAAGCTCTTGTAAATGTGTCTACCCGAACGAATATACTGATTTGAAAGACTGTTTAGGAAAAAAAAGAAAAAAAACGTAGAGATTATAGATGAGGAATGATATTGAGATTCTGCACTGCTTGAACAAAATTATTATACAGCCCAACTGCGTTTACGGTTGTAATAGTCAAAATGATATTGTGGAGGGTGTTGGAGATTCAAATTCGGTTGGCTAATATTAACATTAAGATGATTGAGATGATTGAGATGATGATGATGATGATGATGGAATAGAAAGTTTTGGTGATTATGAGGTTCATAGTTCGGCGGACAAGACATGGGCGGCCCGTGTGACAGTTGATGTTGCTGGCTGCTGGATGCTCCGTCGAACAGCGCCGGTCCCAAGTACTTGTAAAGTTCCGCAGAATCGAATGCGTTCGGCATCGAGTGCCGGTGCGACAAATTCGGCGCCATCGTGGGCGGCGGCGGCGACTGCTCCACTTGTCGCAGAATCTCATCCACCTCGTCACGCAGCTCGGGCAGCACATCCGAATCCGCAGAGGGCAAAATGTCCTCCAAAATCTCCAGCGGAAAGTTTTGCGGAAACAGAGAAGTGTGCAACGAGGCCGAACTTTCGGGCGACGACGATTCAGGGGTGAAGAGTGGCATTTGAGAATGAGGGCCTCGCGTCGGCGCCGGTATCTCCACTTTGATGTAGTCCAAAGCGAATCCTTGCGTCGCGGCGACAGGACTCTGTCTCTCTCGTTCTCTCTCCTCTTCGGAAGGCTGCGGAGAGTCCTGACATGAAAAGACTGTGGGGTACGTGTGACGCATACTGTAGATCCATGAGTTGGCTTGTAGCGTCGCCGCTTCGAGGTCCCTGCAATTTAATAGTGGTTGGAGAGTCGAGTGGTAGCAAAACTGACGTTAACTTTTGATGGAAACAATAGATGACATGCCGCAGACGTTTTCCCTCGCTGTTCAGCTCGTTGTTCGGCCGAATCGAGAAGACGGTATGCAGCCAGACCCACTCTCCGTTGGCAGCTTGCAATCGAATCAGCGACAACACGGATCCTTCTTTCTCTTGACACACTGAAAATGTGCATTTCCGCTAGAAACTCGGTGTTTGATCCCGCAACAGTTTCACTTACACAATCTATGTTTGTGAGCCACTTCTGGAACATGAGCCGGATGAAGCATTCCGTACCAGGAGACGCCTTTCAGGTGCTCCCTAGAGTATCCCAAGTGATGGCCGGCCATCGCGTCCGCCTCCTTGAACTTCATATCGAGAAAGTGTTGAGTGCAGAAGACGTGTGTGTTGCCCGTCGACATTCCTTCGGCGTTCTCCGGATTGATGAGCGGTTGGCAGTAGGCCGAGAAAACGGGCTGATCGCAGTCCGGTTGCGAAGTTTGCGAGTTGAGTTGCTGATAGAATTCGGCCGGTTGGATGTAGCGGCCTTGGAAGAGCACAAACTGTAAAAATGATGTTTCTGGAGAAGAGAGAGTACCCGATGATCGCACACACGTGACGTCAGAGTGTCTGCGCGGAGAGAAAGTGCTCCGCAAAACGTTCCAAAGCGAACATTTGTTTAAGAATGACTATTAACCCGCTTACCTTATGATATTGTAGTTGTCGCTTGGCAGTTCTCGCCAAATTGAGCCTGCAAATGAAGACCCTCTCTTCGGGAAAACTTGCGGCTCCGGGCGGTCCGCTGGCCAGCTCCGCTTGTACTGCTCCGTGATCTCGTCCGTCGACCAAGTCGTAGATTGAATCGCCTTGACACATAATCTCTTCGACCGAGTGTCCGAGGTACTCGCTGGCGTTGTCCGACACGTGCAGTATCTTTCCGCTTCTGGTGACCATGAGCATGAAGCCGCGGAGTGCTTTGCAGATGTCGATGCCACGTGGCATTGGAGGGCCCATTTGCATGGGCATTAGTGTCTGCTGGTAGCGCTGTTTCCGGATGAAAATACATCCGAGCGACATGACTTGTAGTTGGAAAAGTCGGTCTTTGATGAGATCGGACAAGGGCAGGAGATCTCGAAGTTTCTGGATTTCCACATTAATCTGATCCCGACGTTGCTTCGACGCGCCGCGAGTTGACCTACAAGTTTATGAAATTTCGATTTGCGTTCGTATGAATGACGCAACCCGACGCAGCAATGCACCAATATGTTAATTTCTTCGCGCACCGGCTCCCGAAATTCTATGCGAAACTTGTTTGCTCTCATCATCATCATCATCATATATAGACAGTCAGATATTGTACCCTCCCCACTTTTTCGCTAAGAAGATCTGACCGCACACATGTGACGTCAGAGTGTCCGCGCGGAAAGAGAGAGAGAGAGAGGGTTCCGCGCGGAATAGAAAAAGGGTCAGCAGCGTTTGGAAAAGCAAATTTGTTTAGGTTTTGTCACTGGTTGTGAATCACCTCGTGTTGAAATCTTCAGGACGATCGATGGGTCTGGGAGCGAAAAAGAAGGAAAAGTTATACTGTATTGCTCTTAATCACCCTGATTACAAAAAAGGATCCAGTCAAGGATAGGAGATGGCTAACAATTTGACACTATTACCTTTTCAATCAAGCTACTTTTCTGTACACACCGAAAAAGATGAAAGTTACGGGTTACGGTATTCCCAAAAGTTGATTTTCGTACAATTTCGAAACGGAAAGGCGTCTTTTAATCACAGAAAATTGAGAGACATTTCGCAACCGGCCTGTTTCACAGTACTGCTTTTACAATCTAAACTATGCCTGGTTGCTCATCTCAACAAAAAAGAACGTTTGATTACAGTTGAGTCTGACTAACTCTTGTCCAGATTCTACCATTTCTATAACGTATTCAAACGGGTCGATTATTGTATAGTCGGCCATATTAGAGAAGATATTATCCACCAATTCAAGTTACAACTTTTTAGAAGCTTACCTCTGTTGACTATTACTCAAAGCGTTCGAGTTTGCAGTAGAAGTAGAAGGCGGCGGTAAGCCGATCCCAATTGGGTTGAGATTATTGTTCGGCACATTGATATTGTTGTTATTGTTGTTGCCGAGACCACTGGCAGCATGATGAGCTGAGGCGACAACTCCGAGGCCATAAGTGGCAGGAGCAGCACACTGTTGGAGGGGGACTCCACCTCCTGTTCCGGAAGAGAACGGATGTTGTAGTAGCGGCGCCGTGCTCATTTCGGAAACGAAGCTCTTCGTGTCGTTTACGCACGCAGAAATGTGCGCAGGCGAGTGCGGGAGCGAGTGAACATCGTGAGGTCACGCCCTGACCCCCGGCGGCGGGAACTCCGCGCGGACACCGCGTGTTACGTCACCGCCTGTCTCCCCTTCTAAGGCTGCGAGGCAAGAGGGAAAGCCCTGGACAGTAATCCAGACGGGTGAAAGTACTTGAGAGCCGCGCGCGCGGCGACTGGCGCGTCCAATGTTTGCTCCCTTCCCTTTTCCTTTTCCTTTTCCTTCTTCGCTCGCCTCCTCTCACGCTTCCTTCGATTTCACTACCATCCACTCACTTTTTCGTGTACTAGGAAGTACTGACCAGTCAGTCGGTGCACTTTTGTTGGTAAACAATTGAAGAAAAACGGAAGACCGAGGCGAAAGTAGCAAAGTGGAGCTGGCAGAGCAAGCGGTGAACAAATATTGCACTTTCACTTTCCGATTTTCTCGCAACACCAGCTTTTCGAGGAAATGGACACCCGGAAAAGAAGAAAAACGTTCAGTTGAATAGAATATCAATGAATTTACTATGTATGACAAACAATCATCAAACACTTTCAATCCGTCGATTGTGCCGCCCTTCTCATTTGCTTGAAAGCCTGCAACAGTATCATTGTTCGATGTGCTACCGTAATCGCCAACCAGTGTCCGATCGACATCCACTGAAATGTACTCGATGTCAGACGGCGTCGGCGATCGTGTCGATGCGGCTACAGTACTCGAACTCGAGTTTTCCACTAGTTGCGTCGGCTCGAAATAGTCCAGATTTCGTTTTTTCGACGGATCAAGGGGTTGGTAGGTCTGGAAGTTTAAGATGATAACGCTTTGCCGGAAACTTATCAAATACCGTAGTCTTCGAGGAGAACGTGGTGGTGTAAACCGTATTATCCGCACTACTGTTCCTACCCAAACTGAAACATTAGGGTCTTCCCATGCCGTATTGTTTCCTAAAAAAGAAACTCACTTTCGGTACCTCATTCCCTCCTCCTCCGCTCTCAAATTCTTCGGTTTGTTGGATCGATCCACGGGTGGCGGCCTCCGGATGAGCGTGCGTCCGTTTCGTTCGAAAATAGGAATACCTTCGGACGACGTGACCGATTCTGAATACGGCTCTTGATGATTGTCGAGCTTCAGCGTCTCTCCACTGCTGTCTTCTGCGTCCACTGTTATCACTTGTCCCATCGAAGTGCTTGCGGGCATGTGAAGGCGGCCAGGCTGGGTGTTCTGAAGGTAATAAAGGTGTGAACTGGGCAAATAATAAAAGGAAAGAGTTAGTGTATGTACCTTCAAAAAGCGATTCAGTGCGTGTTTGCTTCTGGGCGGCGGAACCGGCGGTCCGCTCGTGTAACTAGCACTGTCCTCCTCGGTCCGTCGACTGGAATACATTGAAGAGGTCTCGGAACGCGATTCCGACGGCTCTGCAAGCTGCGAACATTACACGTTTCCGTTGAAAATCTAATCAACCTGGCAAATTGTTATAATTCGGATTTGTGTCCTTCTCCCTGGGTAGACTTTGCTGTGAGTTGACCGATTTGAAGTTATGCATTCGGAGGTACTGCTTTGGATCGGGTATCTGCGAATTGCACTCAAGATTTGGGGAAACAACTCTGGTAATTTTCGGCAAGTTGCTGTAATGATGCCGATTCCGTGCCTGCTACGCGCTGAACCCTTGCCTGCTACCGTTGCTGCTCCCGTGCCGCTCATAAACCTTCCTTCCCTTCCATCCCACTTTTTTCTGTTGCACGCCCTATCCATGCTGATGCCATGCATGCTGTTCGCTTGCCGCTCGCGCGCCCCACCCTTGCCGAAAATTACCTGAGAGCTGGCACCTACATTTTCAGCGTACTGTTGTTGATCAATGATGGAAATGTCGAGTGATTGAGAAGACATTGATAGGCCACTGATTGAGGAGCCTCCCACTTGAGATATATCGCCTTCTAACGAGAAAAATGAAGAAGTGGAGGCTGGCACGCAACACTAACCTTGGACGATAATTTCCTCGTTCTGTCGATGCAACTTGCACGCCTTGCACAATTCGCACACCCACTTGCTCATTTCCGCTTCATTCTTGGCCACCAAATACAAATCCTTTTGTACGACGTTGTGAAATCGAAATCCGACGGAAAAGATCCAATTGAGAGCGTCCGTCGGTTGATGAGTGGACGAGCACGAAATGGCCGGATCCGAGAAGGAGAGGTTCGACTCGAGCCGGACGACGTACTCCAGATTGAAGCGCTTTTTCAGCTCATTCTTGTTTTTCCGACTCGATTTGTACTCGTCGATGGTGAAAAGGCCACGCGACGAATCGCGGCAGTAGAGCACAAAGTAGCGTTCAATCCATTTCGTCTGAAATATGCTGGCTGGCTGTTGGATTCTGGTCAGCCCACTTACTTTGAATATCTTGTGTCTTTTGCACCGTCTCAGAGTACCTTCCAATACTATTTGATCTTTATTTGCTGAACTCATTCTAAAAAGTGGAGAAATTATGAGAAATCTGATGATCGGAGCAAAAAAAGAGATGACGATAGTCTCATCGCACAATTTTGAAGAGTTGTGACAATGCAAGGAACACAAATGCTCAAAATTGGATTCAACGACTTTAACAGTTGACCAACTTTTAGGTTTTAGTTTTTTTTTTCTCCAGAGCTGACAATATGGGCGTGGCCTCCTCGGCCAAATGGCGTTTTCATGAATTGAGCAGGTTTTCTCTGATTTTTGTGGTCAAAGGCGATGAAAAATGATTGTTCGACATGAAAACACACTAATTCTCAGAATTAATGACGTTTTGGCGCATTTTTCGCGGACTTTGCTTTTTCGCCTTCGCCGCCGATCGCCGCCTAAAAACCGCACTTCTCATTTTGCGCTTTCTTGACCGTTTTCAGACAGAATTGGTTTTGAGAATGATAAATCACGTAAATACAAGCATTTTGAGCGCTCGAACCGCGAAAATTACCGAAAAGCAACTGAAATTCACGCAGTTTTAGTCAAAAACCTTCAAACGGATAAATGTGATTCGGGACTTGACCAAATTTAACGCTCTTCCTCTTAAAAAATTCGTAATAGCCTATACAATCGGTCTATCGAGAGACAAATGAGAAATTATCGGTTTTTCGTGGCTAATCTGGCAGAAAACACAAATTTAACTGTAAAAAATTTGAATTTCGCGCCAATGTATCGCTCTATTGGGCGGGGCGCACTTGCGCCCATTGTCAGCTCTGGAAACCGTGGTTTGGCTGGATTCCAAGCGGCTTAGGATGACAAGTTGATGACAAGTTTCGAAAAAAAGGCATGAAGACGAGAGAGAGAGAGAGAGAGAGAGAGATGATTGATTAAAAAAGTCGAATGAGAGTGTGTTGTGTATAAATGTTTTAGTGGTCACAATCGATAACGCTCTCGTTCTTTTCTTCACAATCAGCACAGCATGGACTTGAAGAACGTGGAAACTGTTGTAAGTGAGAGTTACGCTAAAGTACAAAGATCTAAAAGTGATATGCTTTTACTACATAACTACTCCAAAACTGTCAGATACTGTCAGCATATCTGAAAATAGTTATAGAATTGTGCTGTTAGGGAAGACTGTAAAAGTAGACAATCACAATCGTTAACACACGGCAAAAAGGTTGTTGGATTGGCGGGAGGGACTCTCTCTCTCTCTCTCTCTCTCTCTCTCTCTCTCTCTCAAGACTGATAGTAGTATATTAAAAGAAGGCGCGCGCCCGCCTGTCTCAAGACAGAGAGAACGGAGATGCAGACGGCCGAACAAAATCAAAATCAACCGACGACGGCAACATTGTGAAAATTGGAATGGAATGAAAGGGCGGCACGAGAGGATGATGTCGATTTTTAGTTGTTACACTGTGTACCTTCGGGCCACACACACACACACACACATACCAGTCCTTTCTAACCATCTATCCAACGGTTTTGAACTGAATAATTGGCCATTTTTGAATGGTCGTTTTAGTAGCGGCGCGAATAACGCTTACCGAGCTGTTTCCTGTGTTGTCCGTAGAGAAAGTTCGAGAAACTATTGTGAAAACGTGGTGGGGGGAAAGAAGCGACGACGGAAAAGGAATTAGTCGGCGTTCTGTTCTGTAGGTGAAGAATGAAGAGTGGGGGGAGCGTGCGACTGCGAATAACAGCGAGTAAGGTCAACTGTATGAAAATGCCCCTTTGTGAGTATTCGAAGGCAAGTCACACGTGACTTTTCATTTGAACAGTTTCTTATTACATGCCTTCAACAAATGTTCAACACTTTTTCAACATGTTTCAACAGTTCTCCGGGAGATTTCCTCGTAATCCTCGCAAAACTTTAAAGCAAAACTGGTTGCTAACTCATAAAAGATTGAAACCCAAACAAATCCTATACAACAGACATTAGTTCGATCAAAAGTGTTGTTCGGTTTAGCCAATTTTATTCAAAATCAAAAGTAAATTTGAAACAAATCTACACAATACTGTAAATATCATCTAATGTCTCTGCCATGCAATCACTTTGGGAACGGCTTCTGGGCGAGGAAGAAGTTCCAGTTGTGGTTGTCCTTCTCGATGTATCCGAGCTTGTCGGTCCATCCCGACGTCAACGCGTCCTTCTCATACTCCGTAAACTTCTGAACAAAACAAGAGCAACTTTTTTGGTGGACTGAAATTGAAATTTGATAAACTAACCGACAGGAACTCCTCCGAGTTTTGCTCGAGATGGGATCTCTCCTCGAGGAGGATCTCCTTGAATCTTGGCGTCATATTCTCGGTTTGAACGTTGATGAATCCAGTCTTCTCGGCCACTTGAGCAATCTCCTTGAGGTTCTTGAGGAAATAGGCTCGCTGTGCCACGTAGGTTTTGAACTTGTCGCTCTGCTCACCGTATCCCTTTCCGTACATTGTGATGAGCACTTTGCCTCCTGGTTTCAGGGATTTCTGAAAAAAGAAAACATATGAAAACGTGTGAATGAACTGTCCTCCACGCTTACGTAAATTCTGGAGAACAGCTTTTCGGTGTCCGGAATGTGTTGAATGCAATCTCTAGAGAACACATAGTCGAACGAGTCGTTCTCGAACTGATAGACGAGTGCGTCGGTGATGGAGTACTTGACGCGGGCGTCCTTCTGCTCGTGAAGTCTCTCCAACGCAATCGCCAGCATGTTCGACGAGAGATCGATTCCGTGCACGTGCACTCCGAACTCATCGGCAACCTGACGAGCACCTCCTCCGATTCCGACTCCGATGTCTAGCATCGTCTGTCCTGGCTTCAAGTCTCCGAATCGCTTGATGATCTTCAGATTCTCCTGATATCCTCCGGGCGAGATGAAGTTCACACCGAACATCCACTCGTACGCATCGATTCCAGTATTCGTGTACTGGGTTTTGTCGAGAAAATCGCGGAAAGTGATGGTGGCGTCTGTCGATGGAGCGAACGCTTTCTTGCGGAAAACAAAGATGAAATCGAGGAAGTTGTGCTCGACAAACGCAGAATTCTGCACTTGGTCGACCGTGTACAGGTCGAGACCCGCGTTGGTGCCATCGGTGTCGGTGGTGCGGAACACGTCGAAATAGTCAGTCAGACGAGCCACTTGACGCTTCTCGGCGTTCTCTGTAACATTACAGAATCTATTTCTGACCATAATCTCCCGAATTCTTACTCAGATCCTCGCGGATGATGACTATTCCGCCGATAGCGGTGGCGTTGGTGGCCTTCTTCAAGAAGTCGGTGAGGAGATCAGCGTTGTTGACGATCTGCAACAGGAAATTGAAAAAGAACACCCTTCTTCGGGGCGCAGTGGAGGGAGGAAGAAAGTTCGGCCGTCGTTCCGTTATTTCGCCGGCCGGCGGCATGCTTGCAAAGTCTTTTTCCGCGCGCCAAAACTTCTGATGCGTGCTGTTCGAAGAATACCAATCCATTTTTCCTAATTTTTTGGGAATGACTTCATTATGATTGAAACTCGCAAGCAGCAACGAGAAACTCGCAGAAATGTCTAGGGGTCACTGCCCAAACAGCTTTTTTCAAAAAATGACTGCTCGTGCGTGCTTTTTGCGTCTCTTTGTTAGTTTACATCATAATGAGCTAGTTCCCGAAAATTCAAGTGAAATGAGTCAGTATTCATCCGACGGCACGCATCTAAAGTCTCGGAACAGCCAAGACGCGCGCTCTCCGAGCCTTCTTCTGTGCGCCAAAACTTCATATGCGTGCCGCCGGACGATTACTGATTCATTTCACTTGATTTTTTGAGAATGAGTACATTGCGATGTAAACTAACAAAGAGACACAAAAAGCACGCACGAGCAGCCATTTTTCAAAAAAAAGCTATTTTTTCGGTGACCTATAGAAATTTTTGCGAGTTTCTTGTTGCTCTTTGTTAGTTTTCATCATAATGAACGCATTTACTATGACAATGAATAAGATGAATCAGTATTTCTCTTAAGAATAAAGAAAAAATTTTGTAATCCCATTCATAGTTCACTTCCTTCCTTATCACACACACACACACTGGTAATCGTAGCTAACTGTCGCCGTCTCTTTTCTCCTATCGCTATTTTCTTCCGCGGTCATTATTCGCTACTATCTGACCACTTGGATGTCTGCTGATAAGTGTCAATGGTGAAATGATAACAGTTTGCCAAGAATATGGGGTGATTTCGAAGACGGACAAGGCGACACTTTGTTTCCGCGATAAAATCCCCATCTTCTTCGACTATTTGCTGATAGGTCGAAAGTACAATTCATGTTCTTTGGAACACAGTTTATTCTTTTTCGCCATTTCTTTCAGTTATAGAACTGATATTGTGTACTTCTACTATTGCATAAGCCCTACGAAATCAAACAGCTAAAGAATCTCGAGATGGACACCATCAGACAGACAACAAGAAGAAACCACGTTTTTCAATGTCACATCAACTGACCCGACCGCGCATGATTTATCTGACAAATCTGACAACGTTTAGATGAGATTGTCAAAAGAAGAAACCGCGCATACCTTTGAAAGAGCATTGTTGAAAATGAGCACGTCGGCGTTGCGAATAGTGCTCAGTTGCTCCAGAGAAGTGTGCACTTGGGTCTTCGCGTTGAGCACCTCGAATGCGGTCACGTAGCCGTTTCTGAATAGGAAATTGTCGTTTGGGGTCCGTTTCCGCCGTAACTAACCCTTGTTTCTGGCACGGAGAAACCACTTGGACGTTAGAAATGGTTCGCCCCGCGGCTACCTGCTTCACATAGTACACAGCTTGACGTGGAACGGAGAGCGACATTTTTTCTACAAGAGTAGTAGCCGACCAGCAGCTATGGCGGCAGACAGGTAAACTGATTATGAGAGGAGGTAAAGGGCGAAGAGGGGTGTTATCCTACTATACGCTCCGCCCACTTTTATCAATTTCATCTTATCTAGATCATGGTCACTTTGTAGTGGAGCGGTGATGAGGGTTGCAGAGGTGGTTAAGATAAGATGAAAATCGGAGGACAAAAAAGAAACGAGAAGAAATAAGATTGATCAATTTTCTAATCCAATTTCATCGAACCGCGAAATTGCACGATCTTCACACTTTTCCAGCACTTTTTTCTCACCCCTTTTATCATATAAAATGCGAAACCAACAAAAGAGCGTCTTCTCTTTTTTGGATGGATGATAGGTTACAAAAATGTGTGTTTCAGAACCTTCTAACATGTCAACTTATGCAAAAATTTTGAGTGGAAGGGGAAGAGGAATGGGGGAAAAAGGGAACGAAGATAAAACAAAAAGAGAAGCTCAGCTTCGAACAATAATGCTGATGATGACGAAAAAAGTGGGAGAGCAAAAATAACAAAAAGCGGATGGCGGGCTGGGAGAAAAAGGAAGGAATGATGCAGAAATATAAAAAAATTTGGTAATTCTCTGTCGAGTTTTCGGAATGGTTTCCTCAATGCTTAGACGGAATCCGAGTACTATAGCCAGTCAGGATAATATTTTTAGGAAAAAGCTAGGCGATTCTAAATCAACGAGATCGAAGCCGGATCGACGGGTCCACGCGACATCGGAGGTGGCGGAGGAGCCCTCGGAGCTGCCGATGTGGCGGCTGCAATGGCTGCAGCCCGCTCCCGGAAGTCGCCTCGCTCGACGACCCGCTGACTCGACCCCATCGACGCTCTTCGCGGCATATCGTCCGCAGTCGCCACCGTCGATGCCATCAGACTCTGGAACGCCAAAAAGCGTTCATCTGCACGCGGGGATGGAGCTGGAAGAGTTCCCGGACCGGTGTAATACTGCTGATGCTGCGCAGGCGGCTGAGGTTGCAGTGGTGGAGGTATTTCTCTGCAATAATGGATCCAGTTAGAACTGATTGTGAGAGTTGCAAGTCAATTTCACACTCACTGTCTTTTCCTCTTCTGCTCTTCACCACCGGCAACAGTGGCACGTCTTCCGCTTGAACCAACCGGCGACGGAGCCGACGAAGTGATTGGTGAGGTGGCGAACGCGAGTCCAGACAACGCTTTATCACTCTTCAAAAGCGCCGAATCCATGTCAGTCACGTTGTTCAACTCGATCGGCACCAGATCCGCAAGATTCTGTTGACGAACCGCGTCGAGATTGAGGAAATCGAGAATCTTTTCGAGAACCATTCGGAACACGATGGTCTGATTGATACCAAGTCGGACGAGAACAGAAGACGGCACTTGCAGATGGTCGTTCGAGTGTCCGACAACTATCAGTCCCGTCTGTTGGTTGATCATCGACGCGCGGAGCTCTGTGATCGCCTCGTTGTTGAAGTGACGTCCTTCGGCGCCGACGATGAAAAGTGTCGGGCAATAGGTGAGCAGGATCTCGTCGTCGGCTGTCTGCAAAAAACAACTTGATATTTACGGATAACTAAAAAACCACTAACTCCTCTGCGTCCGAACTTTGTCATGACAGGAAATCCTATAGAAATGATGGCAAAGATGCCGCCGACGAGATTGGCGGCTCTGTGTACCGAATACGTGGCTGCTCCGTATCCAACAAGCACAATTCGGCACTCGGGTCTTTCTCTGATCTTCTGCCGCACTTTCTCACAAATCGTCTCCACAATCACGTCGGAAATGTACTCGGCGACAGAGGTCGTCGCTTCCATCTCCTCTTCACCTAAACCAATCGTCTCCGAGTCGAGGTGGCCAATCGTTTGAAGCCATCGAAAAAGGAGCCGTCCGTGATGAGGACGCGGCCGACTGGTGACTGCCGCTTGGCTCGAGCAGAAGCCGTCCCCGAACGCCATCGTCGGGGAGACAAGCAGAAAAACCGTGTCAGACATGCGGTAATACGGAATAGTTTCGTTGAGCACTTCTGAGCCCGGTTCGGGGCCGCGTTTGTAGACGAACGAGCGGAGGAGATTGGTCACTTGTTCCCAATTCGAGTTGAGTTGATCCGTGCTGTCGATGACGCCTCCGAATATTGTTGGACTCTGTACACGAAATATTAGTAGAATTTGAAAAATGCTTGTAAAATATCGAGAACTTAATCTTTTCAGATGGGACACTTACGATTCGTCTAGCGTATCTAACGACACTCAGATATGAGGCGAGCACATGAACCGGCAGGTTCTCCACAAAGAACTTGTGCGTCCAAATGACGGAATCCTCTTTTCCGGTGTCCGTCACCGCATAAACCCTCTTCATTTGCTGTGCGTTGGCGAGAGTGATCGTGTGCCACTCGTGTCCGTGTTCCTCAGATCCTCCAGTTTGAGGAGCCGACTCATGAGCCAGTTGGTCCCAGATCACGACCATCGCTGCCTGGAGAGTGTTTCTTCGTTGTTCTGGCTGCTCCATGGCTTTCAGTTGGATCTGCTCCATATCCATCTCCGAGCCATCTGCCAAACGTGGGCGAGGGACAAGCACGGCAATCTGTTCGGCAATGTCGAGAGCATCAGTCCGAATAGTGATTTCGTCGGGGTTTTCTCGGGAAATCGAAGCTTCTGGATGGATAACACCTCCCTCCACATCAATTTCCACTTCCGCCTCTCCCTCGTTCTCCGCATTCGAATTCGATGGGCTCAACGGATCGGTGAGCAGCTCGTGATAGTAAAAATCATCCGGCACCTGCGACTGCCTCTTTCTCGACATCAATTTGATGCCGGATTTCTGCTGCGCTATCGTGATTTTCGGAGTGATGTACTTTTCAAAAGAGATCTTATATTCTTTTGCCTCCTTTATCTGCGCATCCATTTCCGCGTCGAACATGTTTGATATATCATTTCTCGCTTTCTGCTGTCTCTTCTCATTCACTGTCGGCTCCAGAAACGGCGTTGATAGGGAAGAAGAATCCTCCTCGAACGGTGTGGCACTCTTGCGATAGCTTCTGACGATGGATGACACAGAAACCGGTACCGGGGCCTCTCTGCGCCCTTTATGCGTCGGTGGAGTCCAGTAGATGTCGTCGTTGCGAGGCGCCTGACGCTTGCGTTTTCCAAGCTCCTCTTGTGCCGCCGGGATTTTGATTCGCATTTGAGTTTCCAGCTTTTTCGCCTCGAGACGGACTTTTTTCGCCATATCAATCTTGACTCTAAATTGTTTACATTGTTTCGCGTCAAAATAATACAACAAACTTTATCTTGGCCTTCACCACCTTCGGGTCGATATTATCGTGCTGTTCGACGCCATCTTGGCACACTTTCAGCAGGATCGTGTCCATCGTTTCGGTGACAATTTCATCGAGTTTCACCACATTTCCATCGACTTCAATGTCCGCCAGTGGCACTTTCACGGACGGACGATACCCTTTCAGTACTCCATTTACAATTGGCACCGGCTTCGAAACTACGACTTTTGGTGTTGTCGACGTGGTTGGCTTTTTTCCGACAGATCTTGAGGTCGACGTGGACGGGGCGGCGATGAGAGACGGTTCCGGCGTCTGCGACTTTTCACGGGCTTGCGCCTGAAAAAACGGGTCTAATGTGAACAAAGATGAGCAAAACGGTTACCTCTTTCACCGGATTCTGCTGCGTAATAGTCGTTCTTCCGAGTATTTCCGTGTTGAACGCGTGATCGACGTAGAGCCGATTTGGCTTCGAAACTCGACCAGAAGTGCGCGGAGTGGGCAGAACAGACGGTGTGGAGGCAGATTTTCGGGCAGACGACGATTCCGAAATGGGCGTTTTGACCACGGACTTGGAGTCTGAAGCAGAAGAAGTGGCTGGAATTTGAGCAGGCGTCTCGACAGTTTCCGCAGAATCTGGGGCGTCTGGAGCAGGATTTTCTTGTTTATGCTCCTTTTTCGCGTTTCTCTGAGTGCTTCTTCTCGGCTTCTCGTTGATCTTCGGACGAATGACAATCGGGTCATCCACAACAGCTTCTGGAGCCTCATCTTGCTGTTTCTTAATGCTTCTACGCGTCAGCGCCAATTTTCTCGGTGTTTTTCCGGTCTCCTCGGCCAATGGTGCTGGCTGTTCGACCTCCAACGCCGCCGACTTTCGGGCACTTCTTCTCGTCGCACTAGGAACAGATTTCCGAGGACTTTTTGCACGTGGACCGGCCGAAGAAGACGTGGGTTCCTCCTGAAAATCGTCGACGCCGAGCTCTTTGCTGAAGGAGCGGTTCACGCGAAGCGGCTGTGAATGAGCTGGAGTGGAGGCGTTGGGCATTCTGGAAAAAAGAAAGTAAAGTTGCTATTATACATTATAAGAAAGAAAAGCGTGAGGCAAATTATGCTTAGACGTTTTGAGACGGTCTATCAGCTTATGAGTCATAAGTTATGAGACCTGAGAAAATGAATCGAAAACATAGGCGAAAGTGCGGAAACAGAGAGAGAGATAGAGAGAGAGAGAGAGAGAGTGAGAGTGAGAGAGAGAGAGAAACGACGCGGTCGGGGAGGAATGAAGCACACAGGAAAGAGCGGAGCGTCAGAGAAATGCCAGAGGAAAGAGACCCCGCGTGCGGTGTCTGCGTCTCTTCGCGACAAAGTTCAACAAAAATTTGAATTCGAACCTGGCGGAATTGTTCGATTTTGCCGCTTTTTTGATGGTGTTGGAGGCAGGTACGGTAGTTGAGGATTGCTGAAATAATCTTTTAGAATCGGAATTTTTTAGGTCTAAAGTCTCAAATTGCTCACAACTCTAGTGAAATTCAGTAAACGATAGAAAAGTGGGGACAAAATTCCAATTCCATCTATCCAACCAATAAAATTTGCTAAAATTGTGGGTCTCGCCACGAAAATGAGTAGTTTCGCTGTTCTGTACCATGCTGTTTCGCTTCTTTTCGCATATTGATTCGTGGCGAGACCTCCGGTTGATAGAGCAAACGAAACACTATCATTTATTTGGTTGGAATAGCGGTGATTTCAGACTTATTCTCTAATATCTTAACAGGCACACAATATTCTAAAAACGGGACAAGAAATGGAACGGGATGACAAAGAGTGAACGGGTTGAGAAGAGTGCGTGTGTGTGTGTAAAAACGGATGAAATTCATGACACTCTGCTACTCTTTTTTTGGAAAATGGATATATATGTACATGTACATATATATATCGGTAAGCTATGATATTTGTGAGAATGGAATGGAACTGTGAGCAAAGAGAGACTTATTAGATGAGAAACTCTTAAACAATTACAATATTATTGTTGTTGTTGCTATTGGTGACAGTAGAAGTAGAAGAAGTTGACAATTCGTTTCCGTTGGTCACTGAAAATTGCTGGAATTCGAACTGAACAAAAACAAAAGTTGAAGTTATTCATTCACAAAAAACAGCACACTCGTTTTAATCAATACTCCACATCGACACACTTTAATGCAGGTTTTTTTACCATTCGAAATAAAACTATGAAAAATTTCATTAAAGTCTGCCAATCGCACTTGACCGCTGCTCACGTGATTCAAATGCAGTTAGATAAACTCGCGGTCACGACGGGGTCTTCACGTGAATTATGCAATAGCTCAAAAGCCACTTGGAAAAATTGCTCAAACGTTCTAGGAAACGTACGCTTTTTGATGATTCCCTCGACAATATCGGACGGTCTCGCGCTCTTCCAATCTTCCGGAAGATCGAAATCGACTGGTCCCTGTTGAGTGAGCACTTGTTCAAGTTCCACAAGCTGTTCGGTGAACTCGGCGGCGCTTGTGACACGAGACGACGCTGGTTTGCGAGAAGTTTTGCGCTTTTTAATCGACAGAGTCTCGGGAGACGGCGAGAAACGGATTTTTGCCTTCTCGCGACGGCTGCGCTTCTCCAGAGAGGTCGATCTCGAGTCCCGCTGAAAACTTCCACGAGAAGCCGAGTTGTCAGGGCTGCAAATGTTAAAATTTTTTTTGAATTTGTTATTCATTCTTTGTACCTTTCGGCCTTTGCCTGTGGCGTCTTCTGCTGGGCTTCTTCTGGTTGCGGTTCAACTTCCTTCTTTTTTTTGAGAGCCGGCTTAGGAGTAGCCTTCGCTTTGACAGCGGAAAAGTTTTTTGGAGTCTCGGCAGCTGGTGGTTTCACGGCGGCCGCAACCGTCTTTTTCGGTGCACTTTTGGGTGCTTCAGCAGTTTTCGGAGTCGTCGTCGTCGTCGCCGGCGTGTTCTTGTTTGCTCTGCTTGCTTGCGATCTCCGGGTGACTGGACCAGAAGTCCCAGTGGCGGAGTTGCCCTCGACGTTCAGATCGAGTTCCAAATCAAGAAGATCCATCCCAAAAGTCTGACAAAAAATGATTATTTGTTACACGGGAAAAAGCCACGAAAAAAGAGCAGAGGACAACGATGCGGAGAAAGATAGCGGAGAAAGTCTGTAAACAAGTACAGCGTAGGCAGTACTCTCGCAACCTGCGTTTCTTTTTTGCGCATCTTAACGATCAGAAGATGGTAAAAATTATGATTTGATAATATAACGGGAAATTGAAAAAGTAGAGAAAATATTTGAACTAACGACAAAACCTGACAAAAATTTGAGATGTGAATAGATTGAATCGAAAGGCTCAAATTCCTTGAAAGAAATTTTCAACGTTCAAACGATAAGATAACTAATTTTGTTTGAAATTATGTTCTTTTATAGATAGAAAGGCTCCCACAAAAGTGGAATAAAAGAACCAGAATCGGTGGGAAAACCGATAACTAATCCTTCGCGCGTAATTCGAAGACGAAAACTGGTTTGCGCGTTTCTCGTGCTGGCGCAAACCAAGTGCGCGTCAAGAGTGTCGCTAACTTTGCAAAATAAACAATTTCTAATTCAAACCCGTATATTTTTTGCCTTTTCGAAGATTTTTGCAGTCTTTTCTCAAAAAAAAAAAATTTATTTCAGGTAAAAAAATGCCGCCTCCTGCCCCGTTCGAAGGGCAAAAAAATAAAGCACATAATGGTCAGTTCTGCCCTTATTAGACAAAAAACGTTTTGAACTAGCATGCTTTGCTCATTTTTGTTGTTCGAAGGTCATTTCTTGGCCCTTCAGCTAACTGGAAATTTATCTGAAAACGGATGCTCAAAGTTTTTCTAATTTTCAAGCAAAACAGTTCTTAACGGCCTTCATTCGCGATTTTCACCTATAATAATCGATTTTCAGTGCACAAAACCGGAGGCAAAGCCAAAAAGAAGAATGAGAAAGAGCCGAAAGCCAAGGGCAACAACTTGAAGGCCTTCACTTTCCACTCGGCAGTGGCAGCCGGCAAGGCGATCCGTCGCGCGGCCGATCTGAATGAAAAAAAGAAGCATGTGCTGATGATGGACCGGAAGCCTCTGGAAACGCCGCCTATCATCGTTGCTATCGTCGGACCGTCGAAAGTAGGAAAAACGACATTGTTGCGTGGCCTCGTCAAGTATTATCTTCGGGACGGATTCGGCGAAGTCAACGGACCCGTGACTATTGTGACTGGAAAAAAGCGCCGTGTTCAATTTATCGAAGTCAGAAACGACATTAATCACATGATTGACATCGCGAAAGTGGCCGACTTGGTGCTTTTGATGGTCGACGCCTCATACGGCTTTGAAATGGAGACGTTTGAATTTTTGAACATCTGTCAAGTGCACGGAATGCCCAGAATCATGGGAGTTCTCAACCACTTAGATCTGCTCGACGGCATTTCCCGGGTGAACAAAACCAAGAAAATCCTGAAACATCGCTTTTGGACGGAACTCTATCAAGGCGCCAAGCTCTTCTACATGACAGGAATGGTGCACGGACAATATAAGTATAACGAGATTCACAATTTGACTCGCTTTATTTCCGTCATGAAATTCCGGCCGATGGTGTGGAAGGACGCGCATCCATACGTGCTCTGCGATCGCTTCGAAGATGTGACCAATGCGGAGACGCTCAGATTGGATCCGCTTACAGGTGCCGTCAATCTTTTTTCTAAAATTTAAAAAACTTTTGGGAGCGGCTTGCGTGTTTCACACTACTTTTTGAAAGCTAAGTAGTTCACATTAGCTGCGAAACGTCGCGGTTTCGAAATGTCGGGGAGCCAAATGAACAAAAAAGGTACAGAGGGACAAACCCTCCATGAGTTATATTAAAAAGAACAAGATTTGAGGACAATAACACAGCAGTCAAGAAAGCAACAGGCAAGAATCAGCCAAATAAAAAACAAGAGACGACAATTTCCGCGCTCTCTTTTTTTTTTGATCTACGGGGCGCTAAAATGTTTCGTTTTTGAACGCTTTTTAATTTTTTTGGAGAGAATTTTGTGCTTTAGCGGAAAGCTATAGCCTCACGGTTGTTCGTGTGACCAAGCGCTACAGAATGATATCGGAAAAGTAGTGAAAAACTGACAAAGGGAAAATGCGGCGATTCTAGACCCAACTTTGTGTCCAACGACACTCCACTCATAACGGCGCGCGATTTTTGAAAGATCGCTTTCGGGAAGGCAGTGCGGCTATGGCAGCCAACCGAGCGATCGGCCGAAAAAAAAGAAAATCCTCGGGACGGACGGACCGTCGAGAGGAAAGACCGCAACGCTACACCAGACTACGAACACGTGTGTTTATAGTCGAGGTGTCAGTCGCAAACATCCTTTGATCTCTGTGACGCGCCTCAAAAGTCCATGACCCGGCCAGAAATGCTCGCGCGAGTACCGCAACGCAAGTCTCGGTTGGCAAATCTCTCGGCAGATTGGTCCTTTCTTTTCTCCTCGTCCTGCCTGCCTGCCTGCCTTCCCGAACCGCAACGCGTCGCAGCACACGCACACTTTAAAGGCACATTCACTTTTAGATAAAACTTTGTCGCATCGCTGCAAGACCCACTGACCTACCCCCGCTAAATATGTGGTTCTCGGTTGTTTTTGTCTTTTTTTAGCTGAGCAGGGCATGATTCACCTCAAGTGTGTTAGTACGACGACCTTTTTTTTACTCCTGGCGCTCACTGGGCACTAATTGAGCTTTACTATATATTTACTATGGTACAATTTTGTCTTTTTTGACTAGAGTGGTCCAGGTCAGTAAGTGCTCTTGAACATTTCTAGAATCTAGTAATTCAAATGTGAAAATATCTTTCCCTTCCTAGGGACGGAAAACTTGACAAGTCAGCACGTGAACCTTCAAACAGTTATGAGAATAATAATGAATTTGTATTTTTCCAGATCGCCACGTGGCAATGTACGGATGGGTTCACGGCGCGCACCTGAAAAACCATTCGGCAATCCACGTGCCAGGAGTGGGCGACATGAGAATCGCCAGCGTTGTGAGCTTGCCGGACCCGTGCCCACTACCAGAGGAGCAGAAGAGAAGAGCGTTGAACGAGAAGGAGAAGAAGGTGTACGCACCATTCTCAGGCCTCGGAGGAGTCATTTATGACAAAGACGCCATTTATATTGAGTCGAAAAACGCGCACAATTTCAATCGGAAACGAGACGGACTCGTCGAGGCGTTGGAGGGCGTGAAGAGCGGAATTGATGATAAACTGAAGAAGAGCTCACTACAATTGCTCGGAGATTCTGTGGCCATTGAGAACGTCGACACAGAAGATGCTGAGATGGAAGACGATGAAGAAATTGACTTTGATGAGGAAGAAGAGGAGGATTTTGAGGATGAAGAGGAAGACGAGGATTCCGGAATTGACGAGAAAGACGAAAAAAACGAGTGGTCCAACTTGGCAACAAAGGCTCTGGCTCAGTACAGAGAGGCCAAGAACGTGAAGGTCAATTGGATGAAGTTGGTCTATGGAGGAGGTATCATTTGCAAAATTAGCATTACAGAGTCAACCTTTACGAATCTTTTCAGAAAACGTGATAAAGCAAGAGGAAGAAGAGGCAATCGACGACATGTTCGTTGTCCGCAAACAGAACAAGAAGAGCGTGGACGACCAGGAGGACGGATTCGGCTACCATCAAATTCCGACCGTCTGTTCGACGAGCCAAATCGATTGGAATTCAGACGAGACTCGCTCGTTGATTGCCGATTCGTTTGTGACTGGAAACTGGACAGAAGAGGATGCGGAGGAGGAGAAGCTGAAGAAGGAAATCGGAAGTGATGAGGATGGAGATGGAGACGATGATGAGTTCGATGATGAAGAAGAGGAGGAGGGAGAAGAAGGTGAAGAATCCCGTGGCAAGGATAGCGAAGAGGAGAAAACACGGAAGCAGAAACGTCTCGAGGCGAAGATCAAACTGAAGCAGCGATTCAACGACGATTACGACGAAACGTGCAAGTTCTACAACAAGGCAAAGAATGAGATGACCGAGCAGGCAGACATGAATCGCCAAGTTTTCGAGGGAATGGATGAGGAAGAAAGGGAGAAAATTGAAGGATTCCGAGCCGGAAGATATGTTCGCATCGAGATTGAGAGTGTTCCGTGTGAATTTGTGCAACACTTTGACCCTACCGCCCCTTATATCATCGGGGGACTGCTGCCCGGAGAGCAGAATATGGGAGTTGTTCAGGCGAGAGTCAAGAGGCATCGGTGGTTCGAAAGAACTTTGAAATCCAGGGATCCACTGATTATTAGTTGTGGATGGAGAAGATTCCAGGTGAGAAGGTTTTGGCTTGTATGTGAAATTACTCATTTTCATTCCAGACAATCGCAATCTACTCGGTACAGGACCACAACATGCGTCTCCGCTTCCTCAAGTACACGCCCGAACACATGCACTGCCACGCCACGTTCTTCGGTCCGATCTGCGCACAAAACACTGGTCTCCTAGCTATTCAATCAATTGCCGACAAGACGCCCGGCTATCGTATCGTTGCCACTGGAGGAGTTCTCGACCTGGACAAGTCCACTCAGGTGGTCAAAAAGTTGAAATTGATCGGACATCCGGAGAAGATCTTCAAAAAAACAGCATTTGTGAAGGGAATGTTCAATTCGCCACTGGAAGTCGCTAAATTTGAAGGAGCTACTATTAGAACTGTGGCCGGAATCCGTGGACAGATCAAGAAAGCTATAAAAGCACCGGCAGGCGCTTTCAGAGCCACCTTCGAAGACAAAATTCTGATGAGAGACATTGTCTTCCTGCGTTCCTGGGTGACTGTGCCTATCCCTCGCTTCTACACGCCCATCTCGGATCATCTCCAAGCCGTCTCCGAGCCTTGGATCGGAATGAGAACAGTCGGAAAGATGAGAGCGGAGCTAGGAATGGGCACCCCACAGAACAAAGATTCCGATTACAAACCTGTGGAAAGACGCGAGTTTGAGTCGGCGCCCATCCACTTGCCGCCCAAACTTCAGAAGAGTTTGCCGTTCAAGATGAAGCCGACGTATCAGGAGAGAGAAGTCAAGGAGAAAGACGCGATGATCGCCAAGCACTCGGCAGTGGTGTTAGAGCCGGAGGAGGCAAAACGCGAGAGGTTTATGGAGATGCTCAGAACGTTGAACAATGTCGATTTGAAGAAGGAGGAGGAGAAGAAGGAGGGATACAAGAAGAGAAAGGCCGAGGAGGCAAGTTTTTTTCTATCCTATATTGCAAGGGAAAATACTAACATTTCAATTTTTCAGATGGCGGAAAGCGAGGCGAAACGTGAGAAGAGCATCAAGTCCCGAAAGAAGGAGATCAGTCGTGTGTTGTCGAAAAAAGAGCAGGCCAAACTCAGAAAGGCGCTTGGAACCTCAGCCAGCAGCTCATAATTTTGTTGTTTTGTTTCAATTTCTCTTTTGTTGTTATGATTTTCATACCATTTTGTTTCTTTTCCTTTTTCACTGTTATTGTTATTGTTTCTCCACTCGTTTTTATCCACCAGAATATGATAGTCTACATTTGTTTTGTCTAAAGAATTCTTGGGTTTTCAAACATGCGAATATCTTTAGTGATCAAATTTCTTCTAATTTCCTTACCACCTTTGCACCCAGATGATCGGATTGGAGGCGTGGTTCGCCAACTTTTCGCAAATCTCGAGCCGATGGATCACCGCCCAATCTCTAGCCGACGTTCCCCGGCCCCACGTCGAATACGCGATATTTGCGACGTTCAAAGCAGCTGAGATGATGAGCGTGCTAGGTTAGAGCGATGAGAATGTTCCCATTGAAAGAACTGCATTCAGGCGGTCTTGTTGCGCATCCGATCTACCGCTGGCATTTATCACGGAAATTGCAATCGCGTCCGGAGTTGGTCACTCCAAATACGGAGAAAATTATTCGCAGCGCTTGTCGAAAGCTTCAGGTTCGTATTCAAAATCCATTGCAAAACATTACCATGATCCGTTCAGGGACGTTTCTTGATCGCCGGCCTCGTCGCCGCCCCATTTCTCAGTCGTCTTGAGACCCATTTGTCGGGAATGACGGAGAGCGAACTTAAGAACCGATGTTATTCTATTAGATGCAGCGCCGAAACACTGTCGCTGGTAAGAGCATGACGTTTTTCAAGTGAGGAATGCATAGATGTTTTGAGTTGAGTGCCGGCAGTTCGGGACAGGCTGCCAAATTTACCCGGACAGTAACTGGTTGTCAAGTTGTTTCAACTGTCTAAATTTCTTCTATGGGTCATATTCGTTCAGTTTCGAGTCATTTGAACCCACTAGACTACCTGATACGAGCACTAGAATCACTAATGTCCAGATTGCAGGAGTGCCCTTATGGCGCCGCAATCTGAACATTTCTGACTTTACCCTTTACTCTGATTACAAAGCTTACACTATTTTTGTCTATAACCTAACTGTTCAGGACCGCGCCGTACTCGTTTGCGGCTTCATCGGCTGGTATTGGCGTCGATTCCAGGGCGCGGTTGACGGCATCAACGTGGGCATCGCCTACGCAATGATCAACAGTCAGTTCATCGCGCCTCGCACGTCTCCGGTACTCAAGAACAGTGTCGACGAGGCGGAGAGGTTCGAGACTGTTGAGGCGATGGAAGAGCAGAGAAGCAAGTTGAACAAGTTTCTCGCCGAGCAGGATAGAAAGGAAGAGAAAGCTACAGGAGATAAATGAAATGTTCTGTTGTTCGCTTTTTTGTAAATTATTCTAGTTTCCTAGGTTATTTTCAAGATGTCCTTCTCTTGAGCATGCTTGAAATTTATATTCCCAAGCTGTCTGGCTCACCTTTGATGAAACGTTAGCCGATGTAATTCAAAAGGGCAACGTAGGAAAAATGAAGTTTTTTTTTTGTAAAATTGGTCGATTTCCAATATTTTTCCGGTTGAACCATGCCGAACTGTGCCTTCTAAACGCTTTCTGGGCTTTCTCCTTCCCCAGCGGCGCGATGTTATAACGAAGTGTCGTTGAGAATGAGAGTAGATCATTTTCTACCTGGTAACTTGGACTCACTGATTTTCTGTTGACCGCCTTTTCCAGCTTTGCCGAACGCATTTTCGTATTTTGTTGTTTTAATCAAAAGTAAAGTTAGGGACACAAACAAAGAAAGTAGTGCTTTTGAGTCATAAATATTGATATAAAGAAGCCACCAGCACGCATGCATACGCCCCACAATTTCTATACCAAGGCGCCTGGTGCTACTGAGAGGAAGGAGGCCTCCTCGTCCTCTTGTAGAACAAATAAACATCCCCCCTTCTCCGCCGTCTTCCTCTTTATGCTTAGTATATTTTTCAGAATTTTTCTCTACCGGAAAGGAGTGATGGCATTGAAATGTATATGCGTGCCGGAAATTTGGAAAAATATAGGCTATTTAAAAGTCTTCTAGTTTGTTTAGTACTGATTTTCCACACTATGTTCACGCTCAACTCTAGCACATCTTTCTGCGGTCTTTTGTTTGCCATCGCATCATTGATCCGCTCCAATATTGTAGTCTGACTATTGCGTGCTTCTCTTTCAGTGTTGAAAAAGAATTGGTTATGCATGTGCTTTATGCAATTGCTATATGCTCTCCTCACAGATTTTCTATCTTTTCCACCCCCCTTTACACGCGCTCTGTCTCTCTACTTTATCCTCAAAAATCCATCTATTTTCTTACGTCCACCACTCCTCGTTCGTCACTTCTCAAAAGCGAGCATTTTGTGACCGACCCAATCCGTTGGTGCACTCGACGACGCGACGGCGCACATTATCAATTATTTATCACCTTCTCACACTTCCCAGTGATCCTCTGTCTTTTACTGAAGCATCTCTGAAAGAAGAGGAAGATTTTCGAGATCCCAATATGCTAACATTCCATTTTTTAACTCTATCCATCCACCTCTTCCGTTCACAGTGATAATCAATCATAGATATGCCCTTCATTTCCTTCCGTTCCCATCGCATAGTTCATGTCTGGCGAGAAGCCATTGCTTTTCCTCCAAAACGGATATTAATATTATCCACCGGCGTCGTCATCATCCCTTTCACACACCTCAATTTTTTTGGGATTAGCATGAGATTTTCAGTAAAAACATCATCACCTCAAGCCTTCTTCTTCTTTTAGGCTATTTTTGGAGTAAATATTCGGAGTCTTTTGCGTCGAGCAGAACAGTTCGAAACCCTAACAAGTTGTGCACAACAATACTCGCTTTTCATGCTGACTCAAAAACGTAGTGAAAGGCTAACAATGGATAGAAGAAGCCTAGGGGTTGTGTTTTTGTTGTCCATTCTGCGCCGTCCGTTCCGTCTGGACCCCCACAATTACTGGGGGGACGGTGCCAGGACGTGAGTTTGTTGTTGTTCACACACGGGAGGAAGCGGTCAACAAAGATTTTTATTAGAAAAGAACATATTAACTGCTGGGATCCGAGCAGTCGGCCCACGGCTTCATTTTCTGTCAATGCCTCGTTTTTTGTCATGTGCACCAAGCTCGTGTGAAAAAGTACATAAGCTCTATCCCTTTCTCGCTTTTTCTCTTCACTTTGCAAATCGAATGCGCTGAAAGTGAAAAAGAAGAAAGTGGCGTGGTGACTCATGAGCCGGAAATAGAGAAAAGGGCACTGAAAGGTCAATTAGCTAAGCGGAGAAGCGAGAAGAGCAGGCGAAGTCCTCAACTTGTGCTAACGGAATATTCAGAAGAGCGCTCTCTGCTCACGCCTAGTTAGAAGAGCGGACACTTGAGAAACTGAGAAAATCTCGAAAGTCCGTACACGTCCGGTTCAATTTTCTTGAAATGTTTTACATTGCTAACCAGCGACGACATCTGGCACCATGGCCGGTATACCTTCAAGCATCCGCTATTCTCCTCTCATCTACATAAGTGACCTTCTCCTCTTTCGCTCTCTCTCTGTTCCTCCGTCTCATTCGGTCAATGTTCGCACCTTGTGTACTGCGTGGTGTATAATGTGTGTCAGCCATGGTCTCCGGTTTGGTTGCCCTCTTATTGTCCATCGTTTTCCTCCTGCGCGCTCCTCCACTGACCTCTAGCCCCCTCGGGGGTCGTTCGGGCGGTCCCTTTCTCCCCTACACCACCGACCAACGTCAAATTAATCGTCTGTCTCTGTCAGCCCTCTCAAACACCTGGTGCTGGCTGGTGGTCCTCACACATTTCACTGACAATTCTTTTTTTTTTCGAATCGTCTTGTCGAGCGCCTCAAATTCGTTCACTCCTCTTCGGAAACCGCTTGGGCTCTCAGCTGCCGGAATGAAAACACACTTTTCTGCAGAAACAGCTGTACTCGAGCCGAAAATTGTGTTCAGAATTTGTAATACGTGCGAATTTTTACGTTGCCACAGATATGGGGACCCGCAAAGTGTTTCTAAATTATAAATATCGAATTCTCTGCAAAACGTTATTTTGCTCAACTGTGCTCCGGTAGAATTGCAACACAATTAACATTCGTCATAGTTTGGGTAGAACGAAACGGAATTTGTCCAGAAATGGATCAGAAAAATCGATACAATTTCATCCAATTGCTAGAAATTCCGTAATCAGTCGTTTTCAAAAGCTATCTAAAAATGTAGGAGCTCACATCCAACATTCAACATTAAATTTCACTCTTTCCTGCGTCTCCTACAAAGTAAAAATTTCTCCAATGGACACGCCACATCCAGTGCAGAATGGAATTGCGCTCCCCTTCGTCGCTCCCTGTTATCCGTCGTCCTCACACTCGGCCTCTCCTTCCTTCCTTCCCTCCTTCGTTTCCTTTTGCCCATTCCATTCATAAACTCGTTTATATATTGTAGATTGGTACTAGGACTGCCCGCACGAGAAGTTAACTACGTGCTGGTGTATTGCGCCATTATTCTATTATAAACGGCCCGCTTATGAAGTATAACCTAATGTGTAAATCGTCGGATCATATTTTGTGTGCCTAGCTTCTTTTTCTTTCAAACATGTACTAGTTTCTTGAGTAAAATATGCTTAAAGAGCTAAATTATACGGAGTCCTATTATCCCCGCAAATTTCTGGCAATGTCGCTCTAGCGCAATCTCTCGTAAAAATTCTATCTTTTTCAATTTTGCACTGAATTCACGCCGAGAGCGGTAGAGGGCGAATATCAGACTTCTGCGACTCCAATACGTAATCTAATCTGTTGCAAGTAAATGAGTTTAAAAACGAACCAAAGTTCACCGTGCTGCGACCAGAATTATGTGTTCATTGAGTCGCCAGGGGCAACAATTTCAAAGCATACGTGTGTGGGAGTATTTGCTGGTCGCTTATGGAATTAATTAAACTCTTGCCTTGTTCTTGCTATTAGCTCCTTAGTTGCTTTTTGTTCCAATTCTTTGAAACAACGAGAAAACGGGGGGAAAAACGGCGGCCGCTTGGCGCATTGTTGTCAATTGTCCACAAACATTGAGAGGGGGGTCTAGGAAGGACTGCCGGCCGAACAGAAACGTTTTGCAGTTTTCTAGTCCTTCATTCATTCTTTTTTCAGCTCTGTCTTGTTGTGTTCTACTCTTAGACACACACACACTAAGCGTTTGACCTACTACTATCACATACGCCAATTATTTGTCATCACTGTTGTTTCCGATGTTATTCAATGATTCACGTTTTGTCTCGAGCCACGAGATATCTAGTTCAAATTGTGTTCTTATCACGCCTCATCTTACCTTTTCCTGTTTCTAATTTAAGCTCCTTAATTTCCAGAATGGTGGAAGAAATTGAAGACGAACTGATCCCAAGCCCCCCGGCGTACTCAAACGAGGCTGTAATTGACGACAGTGTTTATGGAGAGATTATTCTGTTGGGGTGCGTTTCATAGACGAACAGTAAGATACTGCTTTGCGTGTTGAAATCTCGTCGACAACCGCCAATTGCAGGTTCAACGGCCAAGTCGAAAACCGTGCCACTTCGAAGCGATACCTGACGAAGAAGGTGTTGCGTCGAAGGGACATTCCGAACGGCATCAAGAAGAGCACTGTGCACAATGTGAGTGCTCCGGACAGCAAACTGATCAAGGACAAAAGACGGCACACCGTCTCGTTTCACAGCGAACAGAACAAGTCGGTGGTGATTGAGTACGGCCCGGATCCAACCAAGGATATGTTTCAGGTAACATCTTCACGTTAAAAAAAAGAAGTTGGCGACTAAGCTTTAACTTAAGACTGTCACATTTTAAAAAGAAATCCGTGTTCAATATATTAGTATGCTTTCAGATTGGTCGCGCCTCGGACGAGCAAATCGATTTCACCGTCATCGACACGTGGATGTTTCTGCCGGAAAACTGTTCGTAACATTGACATTAACTGCTTCTCAAGATTCCTTTTGCAGCCGAAGCAACAGTACCATCTCGTCCACACCTGGAACTTCTGGAGAAGGGCGACAGAACGTCTACAATCAGCCGGTTCGCGTGCCGAATATTGATTGATCGCGAAAATTCGAACAAAGCCTACCTTTATGCTGCTGGATTCGATTCTCATCACAACATTTCAATTAATGTGAGGTCTACTGTTTAGTGAATCATATCGAACTGTATTTTTATAGCAAAAGTCTCTGAAATGGACAAAATCGAACGGCGAAGTGGACGGTCTCACGACGAACGGAGTGCTCATTCTTCATCCGAACAAGGACGATCTGATGGATGACACAGTTGAAAAGCCAATGTACAAATGGAGAGAAGTATCGATTAATGGCGACGTCTACGAGCCGCGTGTCACAAGGAGCTCTTCCTCAAAAGGTGCCTATGTGCCAGAGTGGACGAATATGCTGCAGGACGGCACTCTGATCGATTTGTGTGGAGCCACAATACTATGGCGAACCGCCGACGGGCTTGAGCGATCGCCGAAGATGCGCGAGTTGGAGATGGCGTTGGACCGACTGAACGCCGGCAAACCGCAGTGTCCGGTGAATCTGAACACGCTGGTGATACCGAAAAAGAGGAACGGACGAGCGACCAGCAGAAGGCAACCTTATGTGAGAAGGTTCCAAAAATAATTCTAAACGACCCCATTACAGGTGTACCTCCAGTGCGGCCACGTGCAAGGAAAACACGACTGGGGAGTCAATGAGAGCGGTGGACAGCGAGCCGGCAAGTGCCCGATCTGTCTGGTGGAATCAGAGCGGATTGTGCAGTTGTCGATGGGAATGGAGCCGTCGTTTCACTTGGATTCCGGGCTGTTGGACCATGCGTTCAATCCGTGTGGACACATGGCTAGTAAGCAGACTGTCACGTAAGTTGTGCAAAATAATCAAACCTGGTACACTAGACGAAACTAGACTTTGTCCACTTTCAGGTACTGGTCCCGTATCCCTCTTCCACAAGGCACGTGCCGTTACGACCCAGTTTGTCCGTTCTGCTATCAGCTACTCGCCACAGAGCGCCCGTTCCTTCGCCTCATATTCCAAGACAACTGTTTCGACGATGAAACGGTTCGATTTGTTCAAGACGCTTGAATCATACTTTCTTTGTCTAATAACCATTTTCCTTCTCTTCTCTAACATATTTCCGCCTCCCATCCCCGAAAAAAGACCGGTCAATCTTTTGAATGACGTTAAAAATGTACTATATTCTCCCGTCCCTTATTCTAAAGCTTTATCGGTTCCTCTTGACTGTATATGTATATGAAAATCTCACCTGTCTTCGTAATTTCGAAAAAAATGACAAAAACTGCTTGGCCTTTGCGTGAATGGTCAGTTCAAACTAAGCTACGCGCCACAAAAAGTGTCAGTTTTTGTCCGCTCCTCTCGTCTCTTCGTGTGAAGCGCTCATCGCTGTCCTCGGCAACTTCTTGAAACAGTACTCGAACCAGTTGCCTCTTCGCAACCGCCGCAATTGAAAAGAAATGAAATGACTAACTTTGTTACAATTAAAGTTGCCCTGTCTCTTGTGTCTCCTCCCCCCCTCCACAAATTTATGCTGAAGACGACGGTCCAAATATTTTTCCTTGAAAAAGTTGCCTAGTCGTCATGAAGAAATGGTCACTACAACTCCTCCTTCATCATCTTCTTCTTCTTCTTCTTCTTCTTCTTCTTCCCAGTCTATGCTCAGGTACCCGTCCACCCATTCTTTCATCCTTTCATTCTTTCAAAATGATCGTCATAGGTCTCAACAACTGTCCGACTGCTCCGATAAGGTCGGTAATTCAGCGAGCGGCTGAAACGACACAGGATGCGGTTACACAAATGCAGATGATTCGACGGATACTGGAGGATATCTATGGAGGCACGTGGGGCGTACTGGTCATCAGAAATCCGGCGTTGGTGTCTAAAGGTATAAAATAATAGCACGTGTTGAGAACTTGTGGCTAACAAAGTAGTGTACATCCAGAAGTGCACTGGACTTTTCCCGATCACAACAACTCCGACGGCTCCCCGGCGTTCTGTTTGGCGGTGATCAACCAGTAAGTTCTCGACCACTTCGAAGCACGCAACCAATTTCAGATGGCAATACAACGTCTTCAAGACGGGCCATGTCGACTCGCCACAACGTGTTACCATTGACAACATCATTCAACGCTTCTCGTCGGGAACGCTGCCGAAAACCGGCAAATTGGGCACGTCAAAAAACAAGGTAGAGAGGACACCGCGAAGTTTTTGGAATCACAATTCTTTGATAGGAAACGTTTCTGGACATGGGGACAAAACCAGTTCCGAGACGGTATTCGATTGCACAGCTGGACAGGATGTTAGCCGATGTTTTGGAGGACACTCGTGCTGTAAGACATAATCGATCACCGAGACTTGTCAACTGATATGTACGACTAGATCATTCTCTTTTTTTTGTTCGAAAAACACACGAATGAAACGTGGAATTTATTCGTTATGCATACAGAACTTTTTACAAGCATTGTACGTCAAAAAGTTGTTATAGTTCCCGTCTTGGCCAAAATACGAGAATCGGATGCAGTTGTGAAGGCCCGGTTGATACGCATATCTACCGTAATGCTTGAAGGCTAGACGCTCGGCGCCGGAAGACACTGGCAATGCGCACAAATGCTCTTTCGATGGGCAACAGAAGTTCTTCTTGGTGCATCGGTAGCCGGTTGGACAGCCATTGTCACACTTTTGAACTTTTGCGGCGATTTTCGCGTCGGTGGGCAGTTTGCACATGTTTACTGAAAGTTTAGGATGCTAAATAAATGCAATCGCTCAAAAGTTGGATAGACTAACCAACCAAACTCATATCCTTGTTCTCCACTTGATCTTCCTCTTCCTCTTCGCTTTCCTCCTCGTTCTCTTCCTTCACTTTTCCGTCTTTCTTCGATTTCTTCAGATTTTTCGGAACACACGCCTCGGAACAAGCCTCCCTGCTCTCGAATCGATTCTCATTTCCAGCGCATCCACGGTAGAAGAGTGGCTGACAGACATCTGAAAAATTGCAGAGTGCATGTGCTAAAATGAGCGGAAAACGGCGGACAAACTTGTTCGGACATCAAAATAAAACTTGAGCGTGATCGGTTGATTGTTGCAATTCACACCAGTATCCTTGTCCTGACGGCAATTCACACAAGTCACTGGAAAGTGTAGTCGTTTTACAGATGACTCGATTTGTATGCATACCATATTCAAAAACGGAGAACAAGATGATGAAGTGAATCAGAAGACTAGAAGAAGACATGGAAAGTTGGTGTTGAATGACAAAAGTTGGGTGGTATCTAACAGAAGTCAGAAAGACGACACAAAAACAACTTCAACAATAGGTCTCCTACCACTACAAGGTCTTTTTTGCAGGCAATGGAACAGAAACAGGAAAGATGGGAAGGGTAGAGGTCGAATGGCATTGTATTGTAGTACCCCCTCCCTCCCCTACTGTTGAGAAAAACGAGACAAAGTTCGGAAAGAAGTGTTTACTTTTAGTATTAAACATCGAGATGATTGCAAAAATATTGACAATGAGACTGAAGACAAACAGAAGAGCAGCTATTTCAGAAGCACTCAACTGCTCCTGCTCAACAAGGAAGCTTTCCCATATCATTCCCATTCTCTTCCTTATTCGACGCGGGCGAAACGAAGCCCGAAACTCGCTTCGCTTCGCATCTCAACGCACCGATTCATATCATCAACGTAACGGTCGTTGAGGAAGGCCAACAAGTGTGTGTACATTGTGTGCGTCCTCCTCCCCCATCCTCCCATTAGATAACATTTTGACGATGGGAAGCAGCAGAACCTGCTGAACCTTTCCAACCGTTTTTTTGTTTCGTCTCTGGCCGCCTCCCTCGCGAGTTTGATGCGGAGTCACTAATCAAATTGATAGTTCGACGACATTGTCGTTAAAAAATGCGTGGAACAGGTTCGAGGGGAATCATGGATTTACACACAGATATGGAAGAAAATTGGGTATTGCATATTGGTGAAGGAGGTACGGTATGAGGTACAGTAGGTGTCAGTCGAAAAGTCGACCATTCTACCGTAATCGTACCGTACCCTCCATTGCAGTTTTTGAATCAAATGCGAAAATTACTACTCCTCGTCTTCCTCGTTGCTCTCCTCCTCTTCAGAATACTCTTCGGATTCGTCTTGTCTGCCGCGTGAATAAGAATCGTAGCCGCCGCCGCGGCCTCCTCCTCCTCCGCATCCACAAGACGATGGAGCCGGAGCACACGAGTAGCAGTTCTCGGGTGGACAATCACATTTCGGTGGAAGTGGTGGTGATGGCGGGGGCGGTGGAGCGAATGGAGGAGCAGCGACGCGCGGGCGTGGAGCACAGCCACCGCACAGGGATAGGGACGGTCCTCTGGAATAGGATCAAGTGTTTTTGAGAAGAGAAATATCAGATCAACACCATCTTAGAGTGATTTTTCTGTAGCTCGATGTCTTTAGACACTATTACGCAATGATGATACCCGAAGCGAACCGCGAAACGGATAGGAAAAAAATTGCGCAAAAATTCCATCAGGTTTAGTGTAAAAACCTCGTTTCCGAATTCGACCTCCGCGTGATGACGTAACCATATCATTTGCGATGTAAAGGAGACGATGGAGAAGGAGAAGCTAGATATAGAGACGAAAGAGAACGGACGCATTGATGCATGAGCTTTGGAGTACATGGTTTCATCATACACTAACAAGAGTGCCCAATTCTCGATAGAATTCGTTCGAAAGGGTGCACTGGAACTATAGTTCAGACTTTTTTGAGAAAGAGTGCTTCTGAACATCTTTCCAGATCTCAGATGAAGTCTCTCTCTCTCTCTTCACTCACCCGCATCCACAACCTGAAGCGCCCAGCAGGAACGAGTGAACGACGGTTGTGCCGCACACGATCAGTGCCGCAATTACGGCCAAAGTCGTCCGCATTGATCTTTCGCTCAAAGGTGTTGTGGAAAAAGCGTGGAACGAATCGAAATGATGCCAATGACGGGCGACGGCCAAATTATCGCTCCTCGGCCTCTAAAGCCCTTCTCTTTGCCGTTTTCGATTCACGCGGCTTTTCGTCCGATTCGGTTGCGCGGCAATCTTGCGCAAAAGCTTGTTCTGCGCCAGATAACCAACCCATGGGTGATAATAACACGTTCTACGTGGAATTTTGCGCACCGTTGTACACCTTGAGAGGTTGTAAAAAAGATGGAGGTGGGATTAGATTTGGGCAATGGGTGGGGGGCGGGTTTTTGGAGACATATAAAGGTGGACGGGGATGGCAGGTCACATCATCCAACTCACAGCTTCAGCTTCTTCAGCTTTCGCCTCGTTTTCTGTGCTTTTCAATTTTTATCAACTTTCTCATTGTTCAGAGCTTCGAGCAATCTTCTCACACTCAAACAATTTTCAGCCAAAACATGCAACGACTCATCGTCGCTTTCTGCGCCGTCTCGGCCGCCCAAGCCTTCCTCTTCCCGTCTGCTGGAGGCGGCGGTGGCTGCGGATGCGCCCCACCACCACCACCACCACCATCGCCATGCGGATGCGGAGGCGGAGGTGGCGGCCTCGCTCTTCCACCACTCCCACAACTCCCACCACTCTCCCTTCCATCGCTCGGAGGAGGAGGCGGCGGCTGCTGCCCACCACCAGCGCCAGCTTGCGGAGGAGGATGCGGAGGAGCGCCACCACCGCCACCACCACCACCAGCCGGATACGCCACCGCCCCGGCCGTCGGAGGATACGCTGCCCCACCACCACCACCACCACCGGCCCCGATCGGAGGAGGATACGCCGGAGGAGCTGGACCAATCGGAGGAGGATACGCCGGAGGAGCCGGACCAATCGGAGGAGGATCTTACGCCGGAGGAGCCGGACCAGCCGGAGGAGCCTACGTCGGAAAGTAGATGATGAGACGATGACTAGATTATTCTATTAATTTCGCTCTTTTCACCACATCTTGCTTGTATATTTTGGAACATTGCGTTATATAAATTTTGTTATATTTAAACATTGGGTTTCAAACACACACACACATTCTACTTGCAAAGTAGATTGATTCGATCTACCTGACACGGTTCACGAAGCCTGAAATACTTGAAGCACCTAACTGGGCAACTCGTACGAGTTCAATGACAAGTTTTAAAGGACCAGGGCACTCTCAAAGTTTTTGATTTTTTTGTGTCTTTTCGAATTGTCTCTTATTGCCTCATACACTGGCGAAATGCTGACTCTCAGAAATGCCAATAAACGAAACGGCGTGCAGTTGAAGTTGTGGCCGTGGCCTAGGAAACTCCGGTGTGAAAACTCTTCCCTGTGAGCAGTTTGATGCTCTTGCACTATGCATGGATGCTGATTTGTGCGAAAGATCACAAGGCCTAGGAACTTTTCTGGGCCACGGCCACAACTTTGACTAACTAGCGAATGATCAACAGGTAAGTTGGCCTTATGGGCCGTGACTGACATAGTTCGATAGCTTCTACCAAGTGGATCAAATGTTCTGTTGATCGTTTTCGCTGCCGGCACCCGGATTTCGAGAAAATGGCGCCGGAGGGGCTCGTACAGTGAATGTGGCAATAAGAAGCAATTCAGTCAGACACATATAGGGTTCCCTGGTCCTTTAACAAATGACATCGGATTCAATAGTGCAGCACATTTCAGCGAACATTTTCGATTGCTATGTTGACTCGACTGTTCACAAAATATCAGGTTGCACAGCGTGAGCATATGTACACAACCTTATAACTGATCCATTTTTTTCAGTGACAGTCTTGCAACGGGCCGGGCCAAGAGTTGCGAAATGTCCATGCGTTGGCTGTGTCTATCGTCGATGCCGAGCCGGCTTCCAGTTCATTCCATGCGGATTTGTATAGAGAAACGGCTGAAAAAAGGTTGAAGAATCGAGTGAAACCGCTATCATCATCTTTCCTGCAAATGACCTTGACAAAAAGAGGGTGTACACAAAATCAGTTCAATGAGACAAAGACGTGCAAAAGAAAAAGTCGCATTTACACTTTTCCAGGTAAACTTTTCTCAGTGTAAACCGTGTCTCTACTGCCTACACACTATATCATCCGAACTGCGACAATATAAAAGCGTCGAGGTTCGCCTAAAACTTCACTGCCATCTGCCCCAGTCTCCCGTCTGCAATGGATTTGGATCTGGAACTCAACTCGCGTCTCAAGGCCTACCGTTTCATTGCCTACTCGGCAGTCACTCTTTCTGTGGCCGCTGTTTTTGGAGTGAGTTTGACAAAAAAAAGGTGGCACACCGATCGGTTGGTGATTTCAGATCTGCTTCACTCTTCCGATGCTTCACAACTATGTGGCGGGCATGAAGACACACGTGGGCAAGGAGTTGAACTTGTGTAAGCATACCACGTCTGATCTGTTCGCTGAGATGGCACACATTAAGGTGAGACATTTTCTTCCTCCTCCTTCCTTTTTTCATTTCTTCTTTTGCCAGAAGAGCTCCAAAAACGCGACCCGCTTCGGAAGACAAGCCGGATACGGAGAGGCCGCCGAGTACGACGACGACGCAGCGGTGGAAGTTGGCCCTGCCGCTGTTTCCAGCGGCTCCTGCTCAGGATGCTGTCAGCCGGGACCAACCGGTCCACCGGGACCTCCCGGACAGCCGGGACGCCCAGGAAAGCCGGGAGTGTGCGGAACGCCAGGAAACCCAGGAAAGCCGAGCGGACTTCCTTGCGATCCAGTCACTGTTCCACCATGCAAGCCATGTCCGCCGGGAGCAGCCGGAGAGCCAGGACGTGACGGAGCTCCAGGAGCACCAGGAAAGCCAGGTCAGCCAGGAGTTGGAGGAGGAGCCGGAGCACCAGGACCAGCAGGACCAAAGGGAGCGCCAGGAGCGCCAGGAAATCCAGGAAGAGCCGGACAACCAGGACAGGCCGGAGAGCCAGGAGCCAGCTCAAATGAGGCCGGACAGCCAGGAGCACCAGGACAGCCAGGACCACGTGGACCACCAGGATCCGCCGGAAGCCCAGGAGCCAACGGACAAGCCGGAGCGCCAGGACAGCCGGGATCCCGTGGAAACGATGGAGCACCAGGAAACGACGGAAAGCCAGGAGCTCCGGGAGCACCAGGACAGTCCGGAGGAGCCGGAGAGAAGGGAATTTGCCCCAAGTACTGCGCCATCGACGGAGGTGTCTTCTTCGAGGACGGAACTCGCCGCAGACGTTAGATTTACCAGCATTTTTACGAACGGTAAAAACGAAAATAAACTTTCTGATATTCACCTGTTTTATCACACTTGTTTTATCACAAAAAGCAGGCTCGGATAATAGTCATAATCTTGATCTCTTAATCTTCTATTTTTCAACCTACATATCAGTCTTTGGTAAATAATCGAGGTAACAATAACGAAGATTCTAGGGGCCTGACGCGCTTCTTTTGTGTTCTTTGAGAACTTTGCTCCGGACGTCTGCCTTCACACGACACTGGATTGTGATTACAATAGCCCCCTCCCTATATATCCCTAAAGACCCAAGAAAAAAGATCTCTCAACACTATTTGTTTTTTGGTGTCAGCACCTACCTGCCTTAGCCTTAGACATCCTCGCATCCTATAAAAGCGAGATTAATTCCGGCAGACGCATTGCAATCGTCATGATCGACCCAATCTCCTTATTTTTCGTCACTTTTCACACTTTTGCGGCACTCGTCGGATGCTCACTCAATGCTATCGTCGTCTTTTTGGCTATCTTCCGGAGTCCTAAGGTCGAGTGCAACATCAGCGAACCGTAGGCGTACTTTCCGTGTTCAGGCCATCGCCGCCTACACCACAATTCTGCTCAACTTTGCAATAACCGACTTCCTCGCGTGTTTCACCGACCTTTTCATTCAAATGCGTCACATTCCGGCCGGATTCACGCTCGCCTACACGTCCCGAGGATTGTGCACACTTGTCGGCCCGCACTTTTGTTTCCTCGTGTGAGAAACATCCTCTAGATGGTAGAAAGAACAAGCAAAACCTGAGATCGTTTCAGCTACAGCATCAACATCTCGCTAGTGGCGCACGGTCTGTGGTCGTTACTTTTGGGCTTCGCCTACCGATACTACATACTTTTCCATCCCGCGCCTACTAGAAAAATGCTGATTTTCGTGTTGCTCCTCATTTATATACCATCGTTCGCACAAATGGTGAGAGGCTCGGTGAAACTGAAACACACCACTTGTCGTTTAGTTCATTTTCCTGCTCGCCGACGATGATCCGGTGGAGATCAAGCGAATTCTGATGGAACGATTGCCAGAGTATGAATTCGAGAACGCGACAGTCTACGGAACTATCGATATCATCGAGTTCCCGGCAATGTACACGATTCTTCATATGACGTGTCCGATAACTCCAGTCTACATAACTATTTGGATACTACGAAAGAAAATTATAGGAAAACTGGTGGCAAACACGAAGGATATGTCTACAAACACCCGAGAAATGCACAGACAACTCTTAAAAGTGGGTCCAAGTGCCCGCCGCCGATTTTGTCAAGCAAAAGTTTCAGGCGCTGACGTGGCAAGCGTTGATTCCCGGCTTCTACTTAATGAGCATCGCTTCCTACGTCATTGCTCAGTTCTTTTTCAACCATCCAATCTTCGAGTACACCACACTCACCGGATTTTTGTTCATGCCCGTGCTATCCCCGTTGTCCTGTTTGATTTTCATCCAGATCTATAGAAAGCGAGTACTCTCATGGTTGGTTTATTTGAAAGCGTGCATGTCATTCCGAGAATTTGTGCTATTCAGGTGGTACACTTTGATCGGGAAGCCAATACCCGAAGAATGGCATGCGGTTCTCAATAGCGCCGTGAAAGTAGCCACAACTCCCGGACATGTCTCTAGTGTCATGCAGTCCACCGAAATCAAGTCTAAACATTGATGCTCACAGTGAAATAAACGTTTGAATGTTCGTTATCATCACGTGCTCTCGTCTCTCCTCTTATCGGGTCGCTTCTTCACATTTCCATTCACTTTTCCGTAATATGAAACTTCAATTTCTCCTATTCCTAATCTTCTCGTTCTTTTCACTTTGCCAACCGGCTCCGCGTTTCAACTGCTTCCCAGAGCCCAAATCCATAAGTCAATCTGCTTGTGAGGCAAGAGGGTGTATTTGGAACTCGCTAAGTGCCACTACTGTAGAAGGAGAACCTGTCTGTTATTTCAAAGACGGAGTTGGCTACAGGGTAGCAAAACAGAATGGAACAGTCTACGATTTGGAGAAGAATAATGGTCCTCGCAATCCGTGGGGCGACGATTTTCGGGTGCTCAGCGTTCTTAATGTGGAGTTGATTTCGAGTCGTCTTCCAGAATATTCAACTTTCCACCACAACACTTGGAAGCGTGTTGAACATCAAAATCGGAGTGGACGGACGGTATGAACCGCCCGTCGACTTCCCGAGAACAACGTTGACTTCGCCCGATACTCTCCTATTCACCACCACCTCTTCTGACGACCTTTTCTGGTTCTCGGTGATTCGAAATAGCACGAATCGGAAGATTTTCGACACTTCCCTCGGCGGCCTCATATTTTCCGATCAATTTCTGCAGCTGGCCACCTATCTTCCGAGCGAGAATATGTACGGATGGGGTGAGAATGCGCATCAAACGTTGAAGGTGAGTGGCCATCTCAAACGATATTCCATCGTCATATTCCAGCACAACTTCTCCCGCTATCTCACATGGGGCATGTTGGCTCGTGACCAACCGCCCAACTCCTACACCCTCGACACAATGAATCTGTACGGTGTGCATCCGTTTTTCATGATTCTGGAGCCGGACGGAAACGCGCACGGAGTACTCGTATTCAACTCGAATCCACAAGAGCTCACAACTGCACCTGGACCGTCTTTAATTTACAGAACTATCGGCGGCAACCTGGACTTGTACTTTTTCCCAGGACCGAGTCCGGGGGAAGTGACTCAACAATACTTGGCGTTTATCGGCAGACCATTTCTGCCCGCGTACTGGGCGCTCGGATATCAGTTGTCGAGGTACGGATACAGTGGATTGGATGAGATGAAGCAAAGGATCGGAGCTGTGAGAGATGCCGGCATTCCGTTGGACATTGCGGTCGCCGACATTGATTACATGAATCGGTACAAAGATTTCAGTACGAACGAGGTGAGCGAGAGATGCTAACGAATGAGAATCGAATAGAACGTTCAGAAGTGGAGTGGTTTCGAGGACTACGTGAAACAAATGCACGGTTGGGACATGAAAATGATTCCGATCTTCGATCCGGCCGTCGAAGCCGACTATCTACCCTTCCAACGGGCTCAAGCTGCACACGCCAAGTTTATCGAATGGGAATCGTATTCGCAAGTTCAGCACACGATTCAAAGTCTCTATCCGATGGCGACGAACACGAAAATAATGTTGGGAGTGGTTTGGCCGGATCAACACGTCGCATTCCCGGATTTTTTGGATTCGACGGGACGGACTCAGGCTTGGTGGAAGGACGAGTTGGAGTTGTACCATAGCCGAATGCCATACGACGCGATATGGATTGATATGAACGAGCCGGCGAACTTTGGCACAAATGAACAGCATCCTTGGTACTTTGACAGTGCCGATCATCCGAATGATGCTCCGTTGTTCTGTCCAACTAATGGTTCCAACCGATGGGATCTACCCCCCTATCAGACGCATTCCGTCTACTATTATGGAGGAAATTCGAATGTGAGTAACGCATTGGGCTCATAGACTCTACTTAGAGCGTCTTTTCAGAATGCATACCTCTCCTCGAAGACGGTGTGCATGACAGGTGTCCAGAACAACGGAACTTACCGATTCTACGACGTGAAAAATATTTACGGACTCACAGAAGCGATATATACGCAGCAGGCTCTGTTGGATGTGACCGGAAAGAGAGGAGCTGTGGTATCTAGGTCTGAGATTGCTGATAATCTCACAAACACTCTACACGGTCTCCCAGGGCGCTAATGCTAAACACAGTGCGCTCGTAAATTGCGGAGTGTCGTTGTAACTTTTGAAAATTTGCAGGTCTAAAAATGCAGTTCAATTCGAGTTTACGACCTTTATTTCTATCTTTTTGACTTGAAAAACGTCTAGAAAACAATATTCTACTGATTGGAAACCGTTCTTTACAGAATTTAGAGTTTTTCATGTTTTTAGCGTCTTTTTCGCATTTCGTCAAAACTTCAAACCTATATATTTCAGCTCATTTTGCATTTCATGAGCCCAACGAACGATAAAAATGTTCGCCGAATCTTTCTTCACAAAATTCAGGTTCCGGCGGTTAGTTTTCTTGAGCAGTTTTCGAAAACTATTCGAAAAACATCAAAATCCAGGCCAAAACCTTCAAATCTAAATAACTCGGCTAATTCTCAACGATATGCGAGATTTCTGTTACCAAAACGTAGCCAGTGCTCCAATTATTCGAATCCATGTTGCAAGCGTACAAAAAAATAGGTGTATTGTACAAAAAACATGGAAAGAACGCGAACTCCCGTTGAAAATTAATTAATCGGCCGCCGCGTAAATCGACACAGCCCGCCTGTTGCAAGTGCGCCCCATTGAAATCAGACCGTGCTCTACTTTACTTTTCTTCTTCAGGTCAACGTTTCCCTCGGCTGGAAGATATACTGGACATTGGCTGGGAGACAACACCGCTCAGTGGGAAGACTTGAGAACTTCAGTGATTGGTGCGCAAGAGTTCAACTTGTTCGGAATCCCGTAAGTCATTATCGCAAACGCCAGAAAAGTCGTGATCCTTTTTTCACTCTTGCAGATATGTCGGCTCAGACGTTTGCGGATTTCTGGGCACCTCCAACGAGGAACTCTGCTTGCGTTGGCAACAAATGGGCGCGTTTCACAGCTTCTTTCGCAATCACAACACCCTCGGAGCGCCCGCCCAAGACCCGGCCGTGTGGCCGTCAGTCGCGTCTGCCACAAAAACCGCGAATCTCTTCCGTTATCAGTATCTCCCGTACCTCTTCAGTCTCCATTTTCAAGCCTCCAAAGATGGTCTTACTGTGATTCGTCCCCTCTTTTTCGAGTTTCCAACTGACTCAGAAGTCGTCGATTTGGGATATCAGTTCATGTGGGGTTCGAGAATTTTGGTGTCTCCTGTCGTGTGGCAAGGGGCTGCCAGCACAAACGTTTACTTGCCGAATGTTTTGTGGTATTCTCTGTTCGATTACATGTACGGAAGCAGGATCAGTGCAGGATACAGTACGCTTCCGTCTCCGACCACTTCCAGGATTCCGGTGTTTGTCAGAGGTTCTTATTTGAGGTTGTTCAAATCAAAAACATTGTAATTAATAATTTCAGGCGGCAGCGTAATTCCCCGTCAAACACCAACCGTCACTACCACAATGAGCCGTCTGAACCCGTTCGAATTGCTCATTGCTCCTTGCGATTTGGGCGCCGCCGCTGGAGTTTTGTACTGGGACGACGGACAGCGAATCGTCGACTCTTTCGACTCGCACGACTACCATCAACTCAACTTTTCGTTCAACTCATCAAAGAGCGGCGCAGTTTTGGAAATCACACGCGCTCGAAAGGCTTCCTTCCCGCTGCCGACTCTAAATATTCTGGAGATCTTCAACTATCCGGCGCCGCCAAACTTCCGCTCTTTTCTGCTCAACGGAAAATCGATCAATGTCAATGTTCAGAGCTCAACGTACTCTGGAATTACAAAAACGTTATACATCTCAACAAATGGGCTCATTGATTTGATGTCTGCCGATGTAATCACTCTCCAATGGTCCAACGTTTGAATGTTTTCGATTCTGAATAAAATCAAACGTTTGTTCACGTTAGTAAGCCTCCAATTCTATCAAAACAGAGTGAGTCAAATCTTCATCATAATTGCGACGCTTTGGGGGGTGAAAAAAGCGTGCGACTTCTATTAATTTTTACATTAGCATAGAAAAATCGAAAGTGTTGAAGATGTGAGAATGTTTACATGGAGTGAACTGGTTACAGTGAATGACAATAAATAATCGATATAAAAGTACACTTTTTATACATTCAGGCGTGATTACTTGTGCACTCCGACCAGCAGCGGCGACTTGTTCTGGAGGACAATCGCGTACATGAACGGCTGATCGGCGACGAACAGCTTCACGTTGGGCGTCGGCCTCAATCCGTACTGTTTCAGTTCTTGTTCCGTCGCTTCGTCCTCACTGTTCGGGTGCGTTGATGCGCGAGTTTTGGACCGATTTACTTGAACTTCAATCTTCTGTGTCATCTCCGATATCCAGCAGTCTCGATTGCGGTACAACGAAAAATGATGGGATCTCTCGATGAACACGCCCACGTTTGGATGGAGGGTCTCTAGCATGCTTTTCAGATCAATCCTTTCGTCTATGTTGAACTCGGGAAGAGAGTACTGAAAAAATTAATGAAAAGCGTTGAAATGTGAAGTGATGGTCGAGAAATGTGTTAAGCAAACGAACCCTGACGGGGTGCTTCTCCTTGTTCTGTATGTATTCCTGGAACTTAGTACTCGTCAACTGCTCTAGTTCCCGTTCCAATTTGAATTCGTCTTTCGGCAAGAAGACGTGCAATGCGAGCTGCGGTTTGATGTACGGAATGCGCAGCACCCGGAAGTGTTCGTCTTCCACGTAGAACAACGTGTCGGATTGACACATGAACTGCATTCGGCGCGACGTCGTTGTCGACTCACGAAAATCGGTGATCTCCTCATCGCGATAGAGCGGTTTTCGCCACCTTGCACGAAATGAAATATTGAAGCGAGAGTACGCGCAAATCGGCGGATCTGCTGCGTAGTCGTCGAGACTCATCCGGAAGGTGACCTTGTTCACGACGACGGAATTCACGAGATCATCCGGCAGTTCGCGTCGCCCGAGAGTGCGTACCGAGTGGTTGATGGCCAGGTGCTCTTGAAATGCGACCGTCACTCGCATTTCAGGCGGTGGCGAATTGCCGACTCTGGAAAACGTTGATGAATTTTTTATTCGTGCAAGAAACCGCTCGAAAAGATCAACTCACTCGGTGAAGAATTCGATAAGAGTTGAAAAGTGAAATTTGTCGTTTGCCGGATCTGTGTTGAGCAGCGTAGCATCGGTGAACTTCTCGGACAGAGCTGTTATGTCGATGTCGGAGGTTCCCACCAGAAACCTTGCAATTTCCTCTTCGGTTGTGTGGTCGCATCTCATATTAATTTGTAGAAGTGTTATGGCTACTGCAAGAGGCGAAATGGCGAACGAGCCGTTTCTGCTGAGCAACTGATTTTTCACCATTTTTAGGGCGAATGCCAATTCCGCATCCATTATTGCTGAAAATGACAATTATTAGGAGGAAACGCGTTGAAAAACATTTATCTTTGTAAAGTAAATTCAAAAAGCCGAAAAAGGTAAACAAACAACAACAACAACAACAACAACAACAACATTTAAAAAATTGGCGCCGTTGGCGCGTGTGGCTTGCTGCTTGCGTACTTCTTCAATTAAAAATTTCGTCATGCGCCTTTAATGAATGGTACAGTAATCTGTAAAACAAAATCGCCGTAGACAAAAATGCCATTTTTCCAGTTGTATTAACTCAAGGAGTGTGGGTATTTTCGAAACACGTGTACCAGTTGATAATCAAGATGAAACACAACTTTATACAAACAAACAAAGTGAGTTATTGATGTTTTGGTGTTCGGAATCGGCTCCAGATCCGTTGATACTCCAAATATCGCCTTCGCGCTTCTTCACTCCATCGACCGTCTTGAGCTTGGACTTCTGAGCGTTTATTTTTGGCTTTAAAAGTAAATGACTTCACCATTACCATTATTAAGATCATTCAGAGCTTGCAACAGCTTTTGAAGTTCAATACATTGAGAGCTCTTTCGTACGCCTTCGTTTAGAGAAACTTGCTGGAAAAAAGAATGTCTTTGGCTTTCAAAAACGGCTCATAAGTAAGTTACCGGTCGATCAGTTACCAGAACTTGTTCCATATCCGGAATCTCCGGCCCAATTTCCTCGTTGGCACTTCGAACCTCACATGGTTCTTCTAAAGTCTCGGCGAGCGCTTCCTGATTCACAGAGATTATTCGGGAGTCGGTGGAGCGCGAATACGGTACACGAATGAGCATTTGACGTGAGCCGCATGAGACTGAAATGTGGACAGACACACTCGAGAAATTAGTTTGCAATTCAGAAACAAATCACTTGGTTGGTTGGGTGTCAGAGAGCACGGCATCACAGCAAAGAAAACATCAGTGTGTGTGTGTGTGTGTGTGTGTACGTCGAGGAAGAAGAACCATGCTGGAAGTGATGCGGAAACGTAAAAATGCAAGATACTCTCAACGTTTTTATTATTTTTTCGATAGAAAGAAAACGAGTTCGAATGAGGGGGAGGGGCGGTATCATGCTCACAATTAATTGCACTTTGTGTGTGGATCTATCAAAGATCGATTTCCCGTTTGCACAACATCAAGTTCAAGTTGAGTTCAATGCCAATGTCAAAGTTCAAACCATTCAAATTAGAATTCGGAATAATAGTTACGGTTGGATTGCAGTGTGACCAAGTCGTCGTCGTCCACATAGTGCATCGAGCCGCTCTCGATTGCTCGCCAATAGTTCGAGTTCATCCACGCACGATCATTCTGAAACGAAGCGACAGGCGAGGTTTGAGGATGACTGGCATAAAGGGGCTAACCCTGAGTGTGGCCAGTTCGCCGGCTTCCACTTTGATGGCGTCGTCGACAAACTTGGCCAGGTCCAGGTTCTCGAGTTCTTCGACTGGCACATTGAGTTGATCGCCGAGGTTTTTGACTAGAGCTTTCATAGAAAGTCTATAAAAATTGTACGGATTTTTGCACTACGAGTAAACTCACTTTTGACCTCCAAACCAAATCTGCACATTGTGCACATTGTCCAACTTTCTTCCAAAGTAATGCAACTTTTTCAGTGTGTCGGCAGCGATTTCAATTGCGATTGTGGTGAGTGCAAGCCCGATCGCACAGTATACCAGTGTCACAAACTACAAAACAGTCGTCGTCTACCTGCTCCAATATTGCCTAGAAAACGTACGAGCCAATCGGTGGACTGTGGCACCAGATCGCCGAGGCCAATGGTTGTGAGAGTGACAAAGTTGAAGTAGATGGCGAGTCCGAATGTCATTCCCTCTTCGTAATAGCTCATCAAAAGCGATCCGGCAATGATGTAGATGAGAAAGGCGACAAACAAGACGATGGTCTCAGTGACTGCAAAAAATGAGCTTACAATATCAAAGTCTGGTGTCAGTGTTTGAGCAGAAAAGTGGTGAAGAAAATGAGCGCAAAACGACGTGAAAGTGAGTGAGAGATGTGCTGCTGCTCAACACTTACTGGTAATCACACTGTCCTCATCTTTATCTCCGCGTTTTTCGTTTTCTTTTTCTTTTGAAGTCTGACCTAGAAACTGGCGCCTAACTTGACGTTCCCTGTTAACTTACCATCACTCTCCTCGACGTCCTCTTCCGCTTCTTCGTCTTCATGCGATGATATGTCATCTTCAATCTTTTTCGCCTTCTTTTTCGAGTTCTCCATCAGCCTCTGCGTCTCTTTCACTTCATTCCCGTTCGGATCTTTCCTTCTCATTTTCTTCTTCATCCTCCGGCACATGAGCAAAAACGGTCGTGTCCACGACTTCAGTAGGGTTGCCAAAAACTTTCCGACGTTTGCGATCGCCATCATCGCCGTTGGAATGCCGATTGTACCGTAGATAATGACGAACACGCGACCCCAAAACGATTGAGGAGCTACGTTACCGTAACCTGAAACAGGAAGAGTTGAGTTTGAGTTGGAACCCCCACAAACCGATAGTAGTGATGACGGTGAAACAGAAAAGGATAGCGTCCGTCTTGGTCCACTGCTCGTATCCGTCCACAACTTCAAACTTCTTCAAAGCGACCGCCGCCTTTGTTTCCTTGGCTTCGTCTTGAAAAATTGTGCTGATAATCATAGCTCATCACATGAAAATGTGTCCAAATCTCGAGCCTCCGGGGACCGGTTTTCGGACACATAAAGCGGCAGACAAAAAAAAATGTGTTGAAGTCAAATCTCGATATGATCGAAGAACTGGCTGACTCGTCGGCGAAAAAGAGCGAAAGACTAGCCGAAATATTGCAATACCTTGGGGAGAAGCAGTAAAATAACCGCTTTCTTCGGGGGGAGTGGTGAACCCCAGTGCCTTTCCAAAAAAACCTTACTGACCTTCTGAACTTTTGCTCTCATAAATCGCCTCCAGATTCCGAAGGTCTGACGCGTAGCATGCGTCTAGCAGTGTCACGTTGTTTTGAAGAGAAGTACAATTGCCCATTGAGATTTGCACCATTTTGCGAAGAGCTCGCAGCACGCATTCTTTGGAGCGATCCACTGAAAGAAGGTCAACTTTTTAAAACGCGTTTAGGCCCGACACCACACCAGCGGACAAAGACACACGGCGCCGGTTTAATCTCAGTCATATGTCATCACATCCCTTCCCCTCCGTTTCCCTCTCTTTTTTTTGCCAACACGTGCTCTGTAGTTTGTTGCAAAGCCCCCCGGAGGATCACAAAGCATTCGATGCCAGAAACTCACAAGGAACAATTGGTGGCATCTCATCATCGCGACTGTGCCTCCGCAGTCGAAACGATTCTTCCATCTGAAACGTGACATTGATCTTCTTCGGCGAGCCGAACGCTCACCCACCTTGACTGGAACTTTTTCGATGTACTGGATGAGAAGTGCGCCCACATAGACGTAAATTCCGACGAAGAGCACGATACCCGCGTTGAGAAGATAGGGTTTGAACTGGAAACGGAAACGGATAATATTGTCGGTCGGTGACTTGAAGAAAGGGAAGAGGAAGTGGAACTGCCCCCCAAATCCCTCTCTAACTAGATTAGGACCAGCCCAGTTGTTGTCGTGTGGTCAAAGAATCGCAAAAAGTTTGGAGGACCGTTAGTAGTAAATAAGTGTGACACACTTTGTCACAAACCCATTCCAAAAGCGATACTCGAATGACATTGGCCGTCCTTCTCCCGAGGGTGCTCTCAGGAATCCAATGTTCAGTGGACGGCTCGAAAAAGAGAGAGAGAGAGAGAGAGAGAGAGAGAGCACCCAATTGTTTCATATTTGACGGCAAAGAACTGAACACCCTGAAGGAATTTTGGGCGATTCGACGACGGTCCCTGGGGAACTGTGGGGCCTCGAAGATAGAGAGAGAGAGAGATCTGGTACGTCAAAACAGAATGAAGACTCGGCCGCGTATCTCGACATCTAATCAAGCCGCAATTTGTGCGACATGATAAATTTTTGGAGCGGCAGCTAGACGAACATCCCCCCGCTTTTTTGTCGGAACTTCGAAGAAGGTCGCTCTTAGCAGAGGAGGATCCGCGCGGCGATTTCATTTCAAACGGATTAGGAGAGGAGACAAAAGTCGGACTTTAAATCGAGTTTGGGACGTGTTGTGTGTGCACTAAGCCTCGACGGCGCAGCAAAATACGCTTCAAGGACACTTTTGATAGTCGGTTGACCTGTTCCTAGTTTGCAATTTTTGAGGCGGCTGAGGACGTGTACTAGCAGTCAGCTTCAGGAAGAATGTGAAGACACTTTGAGAAGAACTTCATAGAATCAGAATCTTAAACTGACCTTGGCCAAATCAATTTTCTTCTTCGACACCTTCGCCGACCTCGAATGGAACACCATTTTGAGCAGACAGTTTCAGAATACGCGCTCGTCACACACACATTGACGGTCGGCTTTTTTCCAGAATAGGAATGGAGTACACACACACACACCCAAACACAAAGTTGTGAAACGCCACGAGAGAGAGAGAGAGAGAAAGAGCGCTCCCGCGTTTCCCACCAAAGGGGCGGAGTTCAGAAGACGTCCGCTGTCCACTACGGGTCCATGTTGCCAACGAGGACGATGAAGACGGAGAAGACGAAAAAGAACGAGCAACTATGTAAATCCCTTTGCTTTTTTCCACTCCAAGTGATTGAGTGTATAATCCTCGGTGGTGATAATGTATTATTGGTTTTTTGAAAAACAAAGGGAAAACAAACACCGAACCCAGAATTGTTGATCGCATTTTTGAGGCAAATGTGGGAAAGTGGAACAGTTTAGAATCAATCCGCAAAATCACAAGACCCCCCTCTTCCTTTCAATTGAATTAGTACCCCCCGCCCCTTTTCTAAGCCAATCTCCAATTAACCACCCTCGAGGCCAACTTCTTGCTACACAAGTACACCCTACCAAAGTGTTTTGTTAATCCGGTGGTGATGGTGATGAAGTGAGTGAGTGAGTATCGAATTGCACACTGCACCCAAACGTTTTCACACCACGCAGTTTATGCATGAATCGAAGAACTGAAGGGGGGGGTGTCTAGTTTCATATGTACTTGGTGTGCAAGCGAAGAAACGCGTCGTCATGAAAAGTGTTTGTTTGAGATTAGGCTCTTAGGGAGTTTATCCTTGACTCTTTGACTCTCTCATTCAAGATCAGTCGCCACCACAAAAGGCAATGAATTTAGAAACAGTGATGATCGTCGGACCAAAAAACATCACAATAGCGTGTTCTTTCTGGACCGAGAATAGATGAAAAATAGTTGTGCGAGAAGGAAAAGAGCACACTTTTTTATGATGTGATAATAAATCTTTAGGGAACGAATGCGCGGTGAAGGAGGAGGAAGTTTTGCAGGTTTCCAAAAGCTGGTGGCCGATTCGGTGCCAGACTTCAGGATTTCTCAATGACCCATCTAAAAAGCTGAGAGCTCTTTGACGTCTAGTTCATGTATTCCATCGTTTTATTTTTCAAATGGCCTTGCTATTGGATCTGAAAGCGCCGTCAAAGATTTAGAAAGTCATGACCATTTTTCATCGTCATCATCATCGTCTTCCGGAAGGAATTAGGTATAGGGGGTAGAATTGGCAGAAAGTTGATCCCTCATGACTTACGACCATGTTTTTGTGTTTGTCTCTTCTCTTGAGCCAAATAAGAAGCTACTCACTTTCTCAAATCGATCTTTAAATGAGCCCATTTCGCATATCTCCTCAAGTTCGTTGATGTTGACAAACCTGGAAAAAAAACGACGATTGAGACGGGAAAGGAAGAAGAAGAGGAAAAAGTTGGAGCATAATTAGGAGAAGCCGGGCAGCTTTCTCTAATGAGCTCACTGCTCTTTTCACCTCATCTAGACAGGGGGGGGGGGCGAATGAAAGGCGAAAAAGAGTAGAAGAAAAAAGACAAAAAAAAGTTATGAAGTAGATGGTGTGGGGAAGGGAGAGCATGAATGATAAAATAGAAATGGAGCAGTGGAAGGAGGATGTACTCGCAAAGAAGATCGTCGTTTTTGGGGGGGCCTCGTAGACGTGTAGTGGTGGTTGACTAGCGACAAGTTACAGTAGCCCAATGCGCAGTCCATGACCAGTTTTGCAAAGTGACCAGAGTTGAGCGGAAGAACTCAACGGAAGAATTTTTTATCTTTTTTAGAAAATTTTTTCATGGAATGTGATCAACTGACGAAATGTATAGAAAAGTGAACTCTGCTCATAAAAAAATAATTGTAAATTTAGCTTTTCATACAAAAAAGTTATTCGAGTTGTTCCGTGAAAAAAGGACTAACGAAAGACGGAAGGACAACAACTCGAATAACTTTTTTGTATGAAACGCTAAATTTACAATTATTTTTCTATGAGCAGAGTTCACTTTGTTATACATTTCGTCAGTTGATCACATTTCCTGAAAAAATTTTCTAAAAAAGATAAAAATTCTTCCGTGTTCTTCCGCTCAACTCTGAAAGTGACCGATTTCAAGCCAACCCCTGCCACCGGATGTTTTCCTTTTGACCACAATTTGGAAAATGAAATGCAAATCAAATCAAATCCACTTACTGCTTCTTGATAGACGGTCTAGGCCGTGGATTCACTATTAGATTCACCATCTCACACTCGTCTGTTATTGTTGTCGACCGCCTGTTAGAGGTAGAGATAGAAGACGAGGAGGAAGTCGTTTCGTCTCGCATTGTTATCACAAGTGCACTGATTGACAGAAGGGCGAGGGGGGGGGGGGGTCTAACAAAACCTCATTAATCATTGTGTGGCCCGTCCCGGCAGGACGAAACAATGAAACATTATTTCGTTACAACAAAACACATATTGCGTATGTGGCAGGAGTGATGCTCCGCCAAGCGGCCCCGCCGGGCCTTCGCATCGACCTTTTGATGGAGATTTATGAGGAAAGAGCGAAAGAGCGAAAGAGTTGAGTTACTGTACGATCTATGTAGCTACTAGCTAGTAATAATCTTGAGAAATTCGATTTGTGAGCAACGAGTAGGAGTGAGGAAGCGATAAATAATGTGAGCGGAACGGAATGTTGTAAAAAAAAAGAAGTCGTTACAGGCGATGCCCTCCTCCTTGCGAACAACACAACGACATTATCTGCTTCAAAAACAGACAGCTGACTAATGGCCGACAATTAATGGATTACGAGAGGCGAAATGGAGGGGGGGCTCCACACAAGACTCGGATCTCCAGAGGAAGAACTTGAAGAACAGAACCGAAAAAAACAAAAAGTTTTATGACGTACCTTCCATCCGAGTCCAGTATTTTTATCGGTTCGTCATTGGTGTTATCGTCGTCTTCCATATGAATTGGAAGCATTTTTCCAGCCACTTGTACTAGTGAATGTGCAAGAAATGTCAAGGAAATCAAATATGAGGTGTCAAATGTACATTTACATTTCGAAACGTCCTACAAGTCCGAGCACGCAATCTAACAGGGGGGAAGGGTCTGATTGTAAGCGAGCTCAAAGTGCATATGACTCTCTGGCGCTGAGAGCTATAAACTAGGCGGCAAAACGAGTTGGCGAGGTGATTCATCTATCTTTCGTTACAAAAGTTGTCAAAAGTCAGTTCTTGACAAACAGGCTGAAATATCCAAAGATCTGTGACTCGTTGCAATCGAAAAAGCTCCATAAATATTATTTGAAAGCAGGCCGGAATGCGGAATAAACTTCGTCGAATCTGAGAAGTGTCTGGGAGGTTTTCCGTAAAAATATAAACTAAAAACAGAGGCATATGGATGGCGGTGGGGGGGCTGGTGGTCCGGCGCATGTTCGATGATAATGACACGTTTTGAGAAGGGAATGGGATGAGCGCATATATAAAACACATCTAGGTATCTTTTTGTGCTCTGCGAGTGAGTAAAATGAAATCGAGCATATGAAAAGGGCTCAAGCTCCCAAAATCGAAAAGCTTTTATTTACGTCACACACACACAAAAAAAAGTATAATCTATCTGAGAAAAAGCGACTCTATTTCGAACGAAACTATATGTATAGGAGTAGGAGAAAAGTGAGCGGCAAAAATGGTGGTGAATGAGCCGACGGAGTTGAAAGTGATACGCATGGGAACACGGGGATGCTGACTTTTGTGATCATTGTGTGCTGGGGGAGAATATTATTATGAAGAGGAGGAGGAGGAGGAGAAGAAGAAGAAGAAGAAGACGTTAGCCGACTTTGAATCCGTAACGAGCCCAGTAGATGATCTGAAAAGTTGGCGGATACTGTCTTTGACACAACTCGGCGCCTACATTGAAGATACTGAAGCCGGCCGGAAACGCAAATCGCGCAATTCTGTCGACTTTCTCAATAACATGCTCTTTTTCGCGTTGCATTTGAAGTTTGTAGCCGACAATCGCCAATTCGATTAGCGAGAGGAAGACGAATGTCATCGAGCTGAGCATCCACACATCTGGAAAGTGTTTTGAGAGTTGGTTGAGAAATGAAGTCGGTCGGTCCCTGCTCACCGATAGCCTTAATATACGAGACGCGTGGCAAGTTCTTCATGATCGATCCAAAGTGGAAGATCATCGAAAGCAACGCGTTGACGCCGATCATAGTCCTGGGTGTGATTGCCTGCGGTCCCAGGGAGAATGCGATCCAGCTGTAAGAATTGTGTTCCAGCATCCCGAACGATCACGTTACCTAATGAATATGGAGAAGAAGGTCGGCAGGTAGGCTTGCAGGAAGTACCACATGTAGCGCCGTTCGAACACGAATGTGACGACGAGTTCGTCCCAGAGACCGGCGGGGTAATCCTGGAAATGGCAACGCTCAAATAGTTGTGATTCTCTAATTATGTAAGTGTCTGGGCTGTACACATTTAGAATGTGAATAAAGATGACGTACGTTCGTCTCCATTTTCATCACATTCACACTTCCACTTTTACGATTTACTAAATGTTCATCCCTTCATCTCAATTTGGCCAAGTACACATCTTCCCATTGATCCGATTTACGATCGCCGACCTACTCGCTTGATGACAGCCGGAGTGATGTCCTTGAGCCAGAAGTCTGCGATTCGTATCTATTCAAAAACGACAAACATCCTGTACGGAATGCGTTTTTTTGAGGTGTACCTCTTGCAATGTGAACACGGGCGATCTTTGACTGTTCCACTGGAGGCGCACCTCGTCGTTGTTGTAGGAAAAACTTTAAAGGGAAACTATACAAAAATACACCTATATACGCCACAATAAGCTGCTCTGTGTAATACCTCTGATAGTTGAGCCGGCATGATTGTGTGTCCATGGGGAAATCCTCCAAATCCATACTGCAAGGCCCTTTGACACGAACTCTCTGAAACTCACAAGCGTCGTGTCACAACGCTCTAATCCCTCGTGCCAACTCACATAATTGACCCAAACGGTTCCGTTATCGAACAACGTTAAAAAGACGTTTTGGAACGGTGACTCGTAGATTTCCGCGAATTTCGAGTTCACAAAACATGTATTAGGTGTCCAGAGTCTGTGGAAGGTTCATTTACATTGGGTCTATGAGAATTAGTTACTTTGTGAGTGTCTGCTGGTCCAACGTCAGATTCGCTTTACACGCGCCCAAGTGGGAGAAGCTGGAAATGGGATTTTAGAGCATACTACGAAGGCAGAGTGCTTGTTCTCGATTATCAATTATACCCAAGGCGTGCCTATTACCCCTTGTTCCGTTCAAAACTCACCGTAAATTCGGATCCGTCCACATTTCATTGATAAACATTTCCAACTCGAAATCATTAGTCATCTCGGAAATCGAGTTGATCTCCTGTATCCAAAACTCCACACTGACCGTAATTCCTTGCTTCTCTGAATAGTGTTCACAATCTGCCATGAATCAGCTAGCATACTCACGCGGCAGTTTATGCTTACTGTAGTCGTTTTGTCGAATTAGCGTATCCATGAGTTGAGCCTCGTTGAGACACTCTGGACGCAACTCGTAGACGTCATGAGCGCCCACGGAAGTTAAAAACGAGTGGAAAGGCAGGGGAAGAACAAGAAGGGAAAGGAGCATGTGTGGTACGCACATCTAAAAGTGAATGGCTCGGCTTCTGAAGAAAGGGAGGGAGGGGGGGGGGGTCTTTCCCTCACCTCACATAAAAATTATAATTGGAAGGCGCGGCGCACACGGGAATGGCGGAAGAAAGCCATTGACATCCGGCTCTCCAATTTCAAAAACAGGAAGTTGATACTTTGACCGTAGAGTCTTTGAACACGAATAAAGTTGATGTGCTCTGTGGGTGCAAAAATACACCTGTCTTGAGTTTCGACCAATCTCCCCATAACATTTTTGGGTGCCCTTGGGGACTTGAGACTCTGTCCCGTACATTATCATTATTTTTTCGAGCTCGCCTATAATAACTGGCTAGACTCGTCTTCGCCCCATTCAAACTTTTCGGTCGTCGAACCATGTCGTCACTCTATTCGCTGGAATGGTCGTGTCTCGCCTCGCAAATCGGATTCGTCTCCACCTTGACCGTCAACTCGTTCCTCGTCTACCTGATTTTGAGGCATACGAAGCAGGTGTTCGGCGCCTACAAGTATCTAATTGTCGCCTTTTCCGTAATGGGCATTCTGTTCGCCACCGCCGAGTTTATTGTGAAACCGGCAAGTGTGGACACCACTGTAACACTCTGTAAACTTCTATTGTAGATGACACACAATTACAACGCAAGCTTCACATTTTTCACAATCTCCACACCTTTTGGTTGTTCTAAAGAAGTGGCCATGATTCTATTAGGTCAGTTGTCGCCTTTTCACTTCCCTTCACACACGTTCTCCTCATTTTCAGCTGCCTACTCGAGCACGTACGCCGCCACTATTTCCCTGCTCGCCGTGCAATTCGTCTACCGCTACTGGGCCGTTTTTCAGTAATTACATTTCCGCTCGACCTGAAAACGTGTGACAAATTGTTCAGTACTCGCCGCATTGCTCATTTCAACGGTGTCCGAATATTGGCGTGGGTGTCTGTTGCAATGCTTTTCGGTGTGGACTGGAGCTCGTCGGTCTACTTCCTCGGAATGTCGGATGCGTTTTCTGACGAATATTTGAGGTAGGCGATCAAGTTTGAGTCCTGGAACATGTCATTTTCAGCGCTGAATTTGCCGACAAATACAACCTCAACATGTCTACTCTGGCCTATTTTGCAGCCGTCGTCTACGTGAATAACATTCTCCAAATGCTTAGTTAACGTGTGTTTAGGATCAGCCTGAAAAGCGCATCAGATGGCGAAGCGTGATGGTGATGGTGAGCGTGTCGAAAGTGGTCGCCATACAATACGCAGTCATGATATTCTGCGGAACACGAATGCATCGAAAAATGGGCGAGAAGCTGGAGCAGTTCTCGATAACCAATCGGAGAATGCATCAGCAGCTTTTCAAAACGTTGGTCGTACAGATTACTGTACCGACGTTTGTGCTCTTTATGCCAACAATGCTCATGTTTCTAGTTCCATTCTTTGACTGGAGTATTGGAGTCGCAACCGGAACAATTCTGTGTGCTCTTTCTTTGTATCCGTTCATTGATGGGATAATAGTCATTTGTATAGTTTCAGACTATCGCAAGGCTACGAAAGGTGAGCGGTTTTATACAGTTTCAGTGGATAAACAAGTCATTCAAAAGTCATAGTCCCCTGAACCTGATTGTTTTACAGAAATCCTCCAATCTCTTATTTTCGGTATCACGTGTCAGCGTGTAGTCGTTGTCCAACCTCAAAAGTATGACATTTCAACAAGCGCCGCCAATGAGACAATCAGACGGGCCAATCGGGTGGAATCCAGTACGCGATTCACTGCTTCAAGTTTCTGATGACATTGTTTTTTTTTTTTTGAAATGAACAATTTTTTTAAAGTTTCGCCATTTGCTCGTTTGCTCGAACGGCGTTCAACAGGGTGTCTAGCTTCTTTTGAATGTTTTCGTCCAAGTTGAAGTAGTGGTCGGCGTCAGGGATGCGGATGAAATCCTTGTAGTTTGAGGTTATTCGGCTCAGTAGGTCTACAGAGTTTCCAATTGGAACGATCTGAAATAAGTGATACTGAAGGATTGCAATTCCTGTTTCAAGTTTACATTATCCCGTTCCCCATGAGCAATCAAAACCGGGCAATTGATCTCAATTGGTCCGTTCCGCGCACAGATATCAGTCTTCACATACTCCTCCAGAGACGGCACATTCAACAGAGCCGGATGACCGTTTCTCGATGCTGGATACTCGATGAACCCGGTTTCTAGAAGCCGCTGAAATGAATATTACAGATCAACTGAAATGAGTGTTAGTGAGTACCTGAAGAGTTCCGGGCGCGATACCTTCCACAAACTCCAATCCTAACGCTGTCCCGGGGCACATGAGAAAAAGTGCGGAGACTTTATCCGGCTGCGACTTGGCAATGTTTAAGGCTGCGTGAGACGCTCCACTTGTAGCCATTAGGATCCAGTGTTCTTTGTTGGCGCCTGAAATACTCTGTGTTCACTTTCAAAGAATCTATTTTTTCCGGCCAACCGACAACCTCTCTATTGTTTCTCGGCCGCCCACTCACAGTGGTCGCAAGGTCTGATCAAATAACATCACTTTTGTACTAACTATCCTTCGACCATCTATCTATCATCCGGTTCTTTGTCATGTGCCTAATGTGTCTAGGGGGGAGGCTAGAGGTTGAACCTTGGGATCAGGATAGTTTTGTCTACCATCTACTTTTCACTTTCATGAGAAACGGCTGATCAAACGTTGAATGGATAGGCTGTCCATCCGGAAGTAAGCATTAGGCATTACTCACTATTTCGTTTTATGAAACGTGGTATCTTAGCGGAAAGAAAAGCGGAGGAACGTGGGGGTAAAATTCGATTAATCTTTAGGCTTTAGACTAGCAGGTATTGACGGAAACAAAGTTAGTTTCCTTCATTCACATACTGCTGTACATATATGCGGGTTAGTTAGTACATTCTTGATTCAATTTCACTGGAGTAAACCTCGTCGTTATCCAACAAACGCTGCTCAAAACCTCATTCCCTTTCGCACCTATAGGCTTCGTTTGGTTGCAAAACGTTTCAGAGTTGCCCCCCGAACAAACTATATTCTCCAGACATCAAGAGCGCCTTAATTCGGTTTTAAGTCCTCCATCTCGCTTCACACCCACCTAGACGACACACCTCTCGCATTCCCGCCCACTCTTCCTTGTCCGAAGCTAAAGAACACTAGAACTCAGCGATCGCGAACCTATTGGTGCTCTTTGATTGAGAGCGGAGACACTCTTTGCTCTCTTTCTCTTTCTCCGTTTCGTTCACATTTCCTTGTCGCCTGTCTGTGTCGGAATGACGATATAATCCTTTCCGCTCTTGATAATGATATTATCACTATCATTTTTCGGCCGACAAGACGTTTGTTTTCACCTTTTTCGCGGATCTACATCACGGTGCAACTCACCAATTCGTTGCTCGATATCACTTCTCCACTCGTTGATATTCCACACGTGATCCAATGATCCCGGATTCTTGTACACAAATCTACAATAGCAGAACATCGCGTTTATTTTTCGACTAGACTTGTCAATAGTACCTTTCAAATAACACATCCTTGTGCTGTTGAAAGTACGCCTGAAGCTGAGTTGCATGACGGCAATTGATCGACGATCCAAGGCCGTGACAGTAGAGAACGTTCAGTTTTTTGAGAATTTTTGGCATTTATCGTATGAAATGATTCTGAATCAACAACAAAGTCACGCAAAAAGCAAGCATTTTTTCAAGATTTGAAACACCTTTGCGGAAATTTACTTGTCTAGCAGAGAAAAGAGCAATGTTTGCAATGTCCTGAATTTTTTTCCGAAACCTACTTACCGAAAAGCAGTCTGGAGACGCCGACAACTTCCCAATTGATAGTGGAATTGAACGTCTTCGGCTACACGAGTTGGTCATCCGTCTTCCGACGAATCGCGGTCGTTTCTCCTCCTGCGCACGTTCTATTGACCTACTCTCTCGTCTCGGATGACCATTGGTCGTAGCGAACATTAACGGGACTACATGGAAGAGAATTAGAGATGGAGAGGACGAGAGAAAGAAAGAAAGAAAGCGGGAATGATTATGAAAATTAGGAATAGTATTTATTTGATTTAGTATGCTCTTTCCCCCTCGGCGGCCGCCAGGAGCAGCTGGAAAAATGAGCGCAAAGTCAATAAGCACCTAGTTTGTCCTCCAATAAAACATCGACCTACTTTGGACTTCTCTCTTCTGCTTTCTGCTCCGAAACAATATTGCAACTCAAGTTTCCGAGTAATCTTGTGACTCATTCGCCCATTTTTCGCTCTCATGAACTTTTTATGCTTTTCACACACTCACACACACATCACTTTGTTAGCTCCCAAAGGGGCGAATAACAGAGATCCGCTTGGCGTTCACTTCTCTCAACGGCAAACTCGAACGGCTCACGTAGGCCCACAAAGTATATAGACAAAAGGAATCAACTGGGGAGAGTTGTGCATCTACTCGGCAACTTTTAGAAATTACGGGGTTGCTGTTTTGAAAGAGTTTACTGCATAGGATACGCAATGCAGCTTACTGGTCAGACTGCGATCTCGTTCGACTATACTGCACTTTCGTGGAAAGACAATAAACGCAAAGCTATTTATATCCGCTTTCCCCCCGTACAGTACAAAGTCCCACATCTCACATCTGTCTCGATCAACTCTGGTACATATGCTAAGCCGTGTCCAATCGCAATCTCTCACCTCTTCATCATCCGCCCATTCGACATTTTTCAATAGAAACATATTGGTCAATACAGCCTTCCCACGCTCTTTTATAAACATTCACGTGCTTGTTCGATCTTGCTCTCCGTCCACAAACAGTGTTATCTCTGACGTTCACCTTTTGTCGCAACTCACGTGCAACCGAGATTGTCGCTAGTTTTTGAACGTCATTTTTAAAAAGCTAACAGAGAAGACGTTTCCTCCCCGCTTCTTCCTCTTCTTTCTCGCGTCTACGTGGTGACTTTTGGTCCCTCGTCTCATTCTTTCACATCCGAGTCACAACGACATGTCGCCTCCTCTCTTGTACAAATAAGCAGAGCGATTGATCTACACCAGTGTCTCGCGCCCGCCCTCCGTTTTGTTGCACTCTCCCGCCGCCCGGTAGGGTGGTCCACGTGTGTTCTCTCTCCATCTCTATGTCTTCCACCTTTTTTTTTTGTCTATTTGTTGCCATGTCATCCTCGTTCTCGGACGACGCGCCCTCTATTCTTCTTTCTTCTTCCCCCCCGTCTCCCGTTCAACTGCGCGTGGCCTTTGTCGCACACGGGACAAACGATGGCCACACAATAATGAGTGCAAATTTTGTCGCCGCCGGGGGGGAGGGCCAGGGCCAAAATGTCTTGTCGGAATGATCTGATGATGGTGCCACGTGTCAACAAACACCTTTTTCCTCTTTCTCTCTCTATCCGCTCTCTACTGTCTATGCCCGATTTGTGTACATTGCCTTTCGTTCAACGTGCCTGCGTCTGTGTACTCTCCTATCATTCTATTACCCTTTCTTGCTCTGTTTCCATTGCTTTTGTGCAACGACTTTGCGACAAAAAACTCGTTCATTTCATGCATCAATCAAAGCAATCAGTCACTTTGATGTAGAGTTCGACTTCATCCTTGCACGTTTTCGAGTTGATCACCGTTCCGTACTCGTGCGAGTTCTCCGTAAACGTGGACGGAGCATGGGAGTGGAGAGAGGCCATGGAACGGGATCTGGGAAGATTTTCGTAGACGGTCGACTGACAGGGCGAGACTGCTCGCGGCTGAGCGGGAGTAGCGATGCCGTGAGCGCGATTGAACTCGAGCAAATTCACCATCGACCTGTCCTTTCTCGCCATGTTGTCCGCGTAAATCCGATCGGCGAGACTCATGGTAGCGTCCCAGTTGGTCGTCGAGGTGTCTGAGGAGTTGGACAGATCGGTCGACGAAGACTTGGCCGACGGAGGCAACGAGTTGTTGGCACCATACTGAGATGTTGACTCGTGAACTTAATAGGCGGTTAGCAGCTGCTCACCAAGTTGGTTCTCGACGAGATGGGCGCAATCTTTCCATGCTTGGCGAGCGTGATCGGCTGGAGCTGAGAGGCGGAGAGCCGGCTGCCGAGCGGCACTCGATCGTCCACGTCGGCGAGCTCTTGCAGGTACGCCTTGTACGACATGTCGAAACTTTTGTTCGGGGGAACCGACGAGAAGAACGCGTTGAACGTGGCTATTATTTGACTCGCCGATTTCTGAACGCTCTGCAAGGAAATGGAAAGACTGGTTAACAGAAGAGGAGCGCGTTGCCTGATTTCCCTTTTGATCAGTCATTGAAAAGTTCACTCCAGGCCAGAGACGGGTTTGTTTCTCGCAATAAATTATTGCAGGAAAACGTTCGTTGAGCTCATAGAGGCCACGTCATCTAGGAAGAGGAAGAGGGGTTAGTTAAAAGTTTCGTTACACGTTCTTATTTCTCTTTGTCTGTTCATTTGATGTATTTTCTCAACTGTCACGCTTCTCGATCCCTTTTCTTTTCACATCTAAATTCACAATTTGAACCCGCTTGATTCGTAAAGGTGTCTGTGTTCATCTCGCACTTCTTCAAGTTTCATTCAGTTTCCTGGTTACACCATTGTACTGCTTTTGCCAAGTCAGCGCGTACAGTGATGTACACAGTTCACGACCACTATAATTCATTTGTAATCCGTTTCATCACCTGTCTTTTCTCTTTTCATTTCTTCTTCTGATATGCTTCCTCTCTTATCAAGTATCAATTATCAATTCAATTCACCTCAACCCGCTTTTCCGTCTCCCTGTTTCGCGCACTATCTCTCCGAATTTCGTGACGCAAAAACGAGTATAGAGTAGAACATAGATAAAAAATTTGTGTGTGTGTGTGTGTGCAACTTTCGAACAATCTTTGGTTTATGTATCACTTACCGAGAGAGGTGTGTCATTGATTTGCATCCGGGTTTCGGCGGTGAACCCCCCGTTTGATGGTGGTAATAACTATTTGCACCCCCCCAACTTCACGAATCATTTCTTTGATATTGCGTTCTGCGGCCTTACGTGGCCACTACTGGCCGCCGCAGGATTACGGTAGCCACGTAGTGTCAGTTTTCTTGAAGCGCTCTACCGTAATCCATTGTGAGACACAGTGGTTCTCAAATCGTTCAACTAGAAGACAGACACACTACAATTCAGTTTGGCAAGGTAAATTAAGCTGACGCTTCTCGATGTTTGTTTCTTTCACATGTCTGTGAGAACTCCACAGCTCGGGTGTTTGTGTGTGTGTGTGTGTTCTGTGAGAGTTGTTAACAAATAGGTGATTTCCATTCGTTTAGAATTCACAAAGAAACATAGCTTTTTAAAACTGAGGCTGAATATCAAACCCGACCTCTTTTGCTTTTCCTACTGTAACCGTCTATCAACACATCCGATCTGCGTGTTTCCCAACAAAAGTCCGAAAAATTGAACTTTCTCGTCGTCTTTGTCACGTCTCACCTCTCCGCAAACTTGATCCGAATCGTTTCTACGTCACAAACAGATTCGATCCTAACTGATCGTCGGTGCGTTTCTTGATCTGATCTAGATCCGTTGTACTTGCACCAACCGCATCGTCCCGATCGGCCACAGAACATTCTTGATACCCATCTTCTTGTCTCTCTCTCTCTTTCTTTCTTTCTTGACTTGACTGCCGTGACGTAGCCAACTTATCCCACATCTCCGAAAGAAAGGTGGTGGTGGTGGCCATGTATTTCTTTCTCTCTCTCTCTCTCTCTCTCTCTCTCTCCGTGTATACCTTCTTCTTCTTCCTCTATTTTGTCCTTTCCATTCATTTTAACGCGTTCAACTTGGTCGAGCGACCTTCTGTCCCCTTATTCCTTTTCTTGATACTTTCATCTTTTGAGCCGTGCTCAATGGACGCGCCAGGATGCTCGCAAGTCTGCTCATCCAGTGGCTCTGCCGATTACGATTTGCCCGAACTTCCATCAGTTCTTCCGACGTCTCCAACTCGTTCCGCTTCCAATGCCAAGTCGAGTTCCAAGTCGGGGCAACCAGTACAGAGACACGCGAGACCAACAGAGTGCTCGATCTGTGGGAAGAATGCAAGCGGATACCACTACGATGTGCCCTCGTGCAATGGCTGCAAGACCTTCTTCAGAAGATTGTGCATTTCCGAGAAGAACTTTGCCTGTAAAGCCAACGGGAATTGCTTTGATTTGATGGTCAGAGGTCAGATGCGAATCACATTTTAACCATGTCCAATCCCAACCATTTCTATTCAGACAAACCCATCAAATGTCGAGCGTGTCGCTACCAAAAGTGCATTTCTGCGGGAATGAATCCGCTAGCGATGCAAGTGGACGAAAAAGAAGCCACTGCCGGGAACTTTAAGAAACTCACGAAAAGACCAAAGCAGGAAAGTATAGACGAAGAGATTGAGGAGGATGAGCATCAACACGATAAGCGAATAGTGACGAAACAGACAATCAACGAGTTGAACTCGCTTGAAAACAAGATGCAGAAGATGGTGGATCTGCTCGTGTACTTGGAGTCCAAGGTCGAAAAGTTCCGAGCTTCCTCCTACAACCCGGATTGGAAGACCATGACGGGATTAGAAGGATTTTTGTTGAGCTCTAACCAAATTTCAGTGGCTGATAAGGCGGGTCCGATGCCCGGATGGCCGCTAAAAACTGATTGTTCTCCACCGAAACCTCCAAACTTTGCGATGCAAAAAGGGCCACAGTACTCTCCTGATCGGTAATAATAATAGCTAAACAATAGTTATGCGTCAACTACTACTAAACGTTCAGAAAACAATGGCTCATCTTCGATCTAATGACTACTGTCGAGTACGCCAAAACGTTCATGTTCTTCCATCGTCTCGACCTCAGAGATCGGATGATTCTCATGCGATACGTGACGCTGGCTATTATGAATCTGCACATTTCGTACTTCACTGTCAGCAAGAAATTCGACACCATCATTCATCCGGACGGAAAATTGGCGCCCCAAAAAAAGTGGGTTGTGATTAGATCGTTGAAGAGGTAGAGAAGAACGAGTTGTGTTCAGAGGAATGGTGTACGCTGAAACTGTCATGTCGATTTCACCGCTGATCCGATGTGAGATTCAGTCGACAGAGTATGTACTTTTGAAGGCGATCACGTTGTGCAATCCGGGTGAGCATTTCGGGAAGAGAACGCTCTTCTTTTTTGTATCAAAAACCCACGTTTACAGCGGTGCCCGACCTCTCCAATCATGCTCAAGAGATCCTTTCGGGTGAGCGCGAGCAGTACGCCGACGCTCTTTTCGATCATTGTCTCCGAAATCGGAAAGACGGTCCGGCTCAGTTTGCCGAGCTCATCGCAATGGTCGATCTTCTGGAGAGGCAGCAGCGAATGCAAAAGAATTTGCATTTGCTCTACGTCGCACCATTCGTCTCCAAAATTCCTGTGGCCGAACGAATGCACTTGGTGGAGGATATTCTCAATTCCTGACCAACTTGGCTTCTCATTTGTTTTGTTCTAGAATTTTAGTTTTAGCCCCCCGCTCTTTTGTGTACCATAATTTATCTATCGTGTGGTTTCGGTTTTCTGTGATCTCATTCCCAACAATTTCTGGTTTGCATGCATTCGAACACATTTTCCCCCCGATATCAAAGTAAACGTTTTGCCTCCTATCATCACACTCTCTCTCTCTTTTCGTTTCTCATCATTTCTCATGCCCTTTTAAGTGGGTTTTCTAACTTTCTCTACTCGTGTTTCCTTCTTCAGATTAATTTCGGGTTTGTGTGTGAATTTAGTGTAGTCTGTTCATTTTTCAGGTATCTTCCTTCCACACCTTCCACTGCCACCCACACATGAACCAACCCGGGTGCTCAAGTAGTCATTATGAGATTGTCAATTTGCCAGAGGTGAGCACGCACTACGAAGCCCTATCAAAATAGTTACACAGCTTTCAGTTCCTTCCATCACCTTCACCAACCACCTCTACCGCTAACCTATATTCGCAAACCAAAGACTCGTCAACACTGATGAAGTGCACACCGAAAATCATCGTTCCGAAAAAGGAAACTACAGAGCGTCAACAACGTCCGACGGAGTGCTCGATATGTGGAAAGGATGCAAGCGGATACCACTACGACGTGCCCTCGTGCAATGGCTGCAAGACCTTCTTCAGAAGATTGTGCATTTCCGAGAAGAATTTTGCCTGCAAAGCAAAAGGAGATTGCTTTGATTTGAGAAAACGAGGTGAGGAGTATAGGAGCGCTGCTTCTAGATAAACCTGCAATTCATTACAGCTCAACCGTTGAAGTGTCGAGCTTGTCGCTACCAGAAGTGCATAACCGCCGGGATGAATCCGTTGGCGATGGAGGTGGATGCGATGCAGGCGACCGCCGCAAACTTCAAGACACTTACCAAACGAGTCAAGGAGGAGGAGCCGGATGACTATAATTACAATAAAGGCACTCAGGACGATACTACTGGAGTCGTAGCTCCAAAACAAGTGAAAACAAGTCTAGACTCTCCGGAGATCCGCATACAGAAGCTCATTGACATGCTCGGATATCTGGAGGGCAAACTTGAAAAGTTCCGGCTATCCGCCTACAATCCACCCTTCAGCGAGTTTCGAGGTCTCAAATTCCTCATAGAAACTTCGAGCAGAATCTGTTTGGCTGACAAGTACGGTCCGATGCCTGGCTGGCCATTAAAACCCGAACAACTCGGACCACCGCCGCCGAGGCCACCCCGCGTGATTGGAGGGCACGGACCACCTCCATACCGTCCTGACAAGTTAGTTAGCCCTCGGCTACTGTAGCTATATTGAGATTGTATTCAGAAAGCAATGGTTCGCGTACAATTTGATGACGACTGTCGAGTACGCAAAAACGTTTTCGTTTTTTCACAAATTGAGTTCAAACGACAAGCTTTGTCTCGTCAAATATGTGGCTCTGGCGTGCGTGAACCTGCACTGTTCCTATTCTGCGATCGCCAAGAACTATGATACTTTGATCAATCCGGACGGATCTCAACCACCGTTTGGAAGGTAAGTTGCGATTTTCTTTTCTCACAACCACTATACACTTTCAGCGAGGCTCATTACAAGAACATGGTCATGTCCGTGGCTCCTCTCATCCGTTATGAAGTCCAACGAGTAGAGTACCTATTGCTGAAAGCCATTTGTCTTTGCAACCCAGGCACGCTTCTTAGACAATGGTTCTTTGAAAAACCTGGCCAATTTTAGCTGTTCCCGAGCTCTCCAAGCATGCGCAGGACATCATCGCCGAGGAACGGAGCAAGTATGCGGACGCGCTTTTTGATCATTGTCTCAAAAATCGGAGAAATGGACCCGCACACTTTGCACACCTCATCGGTATTATGGACGTGTTGGAAAGACAACAGCGGATGCAAAAAGATCTTCATCTTCTCCACATTGCTCCCCTTCTGGCACGTGCCTCCAAAGATTGGCTGATACAAGTAATTGAAGATGTTATGGATTGCTAAATGTATATTGGTGTTTTCTGAAACAATGTGAGCTTTAATAAAACAAATATTGTGCAATTATTATTTTCTCTTTTATCATTACAATCATACTCATTTTTGATCCCCCTCTGTAAAAAAATGCAAAAGTCAATTACAGTCTACGGACCAGCCAGATTTACCTGCGTGTCTTTTTCACTTGCACCTAACCCATTACGTTAGAAGGCAATGGACAAACCGCACTTCTCCAATGATAATACAGAAGAAATGGGAATTCCATCCGGGGACTAGAAAAATCAAGGCCAGCTCTTCCATTTCGCCGTGTACTTCTCTCGGAACCATTAACTTTTTTGAAAAAATCTTTAAAATCGGGGAATTTTTTTCGTAATTCGGGACTTTGGGAAAGTGAATGCCCCACTTCGAAGTTTATTTTAAGAATATGTTGTATGTCACGTTGGACACCACCTTTAAAGAGTGAGTTTGTCTATAGAAATATCATAAATGTTCAAAGTTTAGAGCGACATACTATACATCTACAGTCAATCGCTCCATTAACCCGGTATAAAGTACAGAAAATTGAGTACATACTTCTTCTCAAAGCCAGGTGTGTGTGCAAATGTGCTCTACTGTAGAAAAATAAGAATTTCAGCCGTTCCCGATCTATCGAAACATGCCCAATGCATACTTGCCGAAGAACGCGAGCACTACGCCGGTGCACTCTTCGATCATTGCCTTCGGAATCGAAGAAATGAACCCGCACACTTTGCACACCTCGAAAGACAACAACGTATGCAAAAAGATCTTCATCTTCTGCACATTAGACCACTGCTCAAAAAAGTTCCCAGAGAACATGTTTTAATGCTGATATTGAAGATATTATGGGTACTTTCTTTTTTCTTGGGTTTTAAACTTAAATGATCTGAATAAATAGTCTTCTTCAAAGTGTATTGATTCTGAAAATGCTGCCAAAGCTGTATGTTAAATGATGATGATGATAAGCAAAGTTTGGCGGTTACCGTCAACAAGCGGATATAAATGATGCTGTTGAGATGAGCTTTAAGAGAACAATAATCAACGTTCCACAAAAACATTTCTCGTAAAAAGCGTATTGATTGTTGCTCCCCTAAAGCCCATCTCATTAGCGATTAGGCACGTAGAAGTGCTTTATGCAAACCTCGAATTAGTTGCCATTCTGAGAAGCGAAAAGCGAAAAAACCCACTCATTTTCGTCTCGCTTCTCACCGACTCCCGGTAACTCAATCGGTGAGTCCAGTCAGTCCGTCCGTCACTCAATCGCTAACACTTTATTTATTATTTCCTCACATGTCTCCAACTCGTTTCTCTTCCGAAAACCCTTTGTGAGTCAGTCGTTATGCTCGACTTTTCCGTCATTGCTGCAATTCTGCTGGGAGTGGCAAGTGGCGCAGGTTGCCGGAACTTTTAAGGAAAGTTTTACTCATTTTCAGATAAGTCTTCCAGGTCTCATTGTGAACGTTTACGTCTTTTTGAAACTGTTCCTACGCAAGGTGCAATTCAGCGGATTTCAAAAGTTGTGCATCGTCAAAGCGGTTCCCAATTCGATTGTTTGCTTCACTTTTCTGGTTTGGTCAACTCCCCTCTGTGCTTTGTGAGTGATGAACGCTCTCCTCACTAATCTGGAGCATTTTCAGAAATCCACAATATGAAAGCATTGCGAGGAATGTGAATGTGGGGTTCGGACAGCTCGCCGGATGGGGAGCTTACATTTTGGGTAAGATCTTTGTAATTGATGAATAGGTTTCTTTCTAAATCTGTAGAAAGGTCCATTTGATTACGGAAAGCTACAAAACAGTTCAAACTTTTAATAGGTCCGCTAATTCAAGTGTGCATGTCCTTCAACCGCTTTTACGTCCTCTACTTTCCAATGAACTCGCTGAAAGTGTCCAATTATCCAATAACCAACATTGCCATACTCATTGCCCTCTGCGTCGCACTCATCTACACAGTTATCGGTCTTCCAGGTGAACAACTCAGTTTTGCCAAGTCTAAACAGTAAATCCAACTAGAATTGTACACTACAGATCAGTGCGGATTCGTCTTCGACCCTGAGATCTTGGCGTGGCGGCCGGAGGCGTTTGAATGCGCCGAATGGCTCGCCGATTTCATTTTCGTCTCGATTCTCAGTCTGTCAATTACCTCCAACTCGCTCAATTTTGCCACTTTTTTCAAATTAGTTTCTAGCCGGGTACGGAAATGGAATAGGCCAGGATATTAAATCAATTTGATGTCAGGTGGAAGGCGTTTCTTCGGACGACAGCATCAATAGGAGGAAACGAAGAATCAGCATGTATATTCAAGTGAGTTCGAATGAACTGATGCGGCTCATTTGCACATGTAAACCTTTGGAAGAAGTTGTGTTGCTCCTTGCAGCGTCTCGCCTACAAATCACCCGACTTGCATCAACATATTTGTTTTACAGAGTGTGCTTCAAGACACACTGCACCTGATCGACATGATCAATTGCACGATATTGTTCAAATTGAACTCCGCCGTGTGGTATCAGTTTCTTTTCCTTTCTGTCAGCTTCCTGGCGATTCACGCGCTTGACGGGTCAGTTGGAGAGTGATTGTTCCGTCACGCAAGTGGAAAACAACGTTTTTCAGAAGTGTTATGCTCTATTTTCACAGTGAGATTCATCCAAAGTGGTGTCAACGACTTGTGAAACGGATGAAAAAGTCGGCGAATGGGACGATGTTTGTTTCAGTAAAGTCCAAAGTTTCGTTGCATCCTTCTAATAATTGAGTCGATTTTTTTCTCTATCTATAATTTGTGCCTTATGTTCTAAACCACTGCTCAAATCTTTATGATGGTACACTAAAGTAGTCAACAAATGTTTTATTGTTGGAAAAAAAGAGGAAAGCTTTGTTGGGGTGTGGTAACAACAAAACCGAGTTAAGAAGAGTATTTATAATAGAAAAAAAAGATGAAACCGTAAATCCCAAAAGAACAAAAATTTGGTTTTCAAGAAAGATGAGTCTGCGCCTAGTACTTGACAGTGTCCTGAAGACACCGGAAATTGGGACCGAAAAAAGATGGTGGGGGGGGGGGGGTTCAAAGTCAAAGTCGAGAAGAGATCGAGGCATGAAGCATAGGAAAAGCATTGCGCACGAGCTTTGAACAGAGTCATTGGGAGACTGAGAAAGTTGAGAAAGGGTAGAACGAAAGAAGTTTGTTGCCTAATAGAGGTTTAGTGAAAAGGGAGAGTGCGAGCATTTAGTTCTGTGGCGACGTGGCGGCGGAAGTCGACGAGGCTGCCGAAGTTGTTGTTGAAGCCGGAGACGTTTGAGTGGTGGCACCGTTCTGAAAACATCGTGTTTAGAATAAATGTGCTAGACAATTCTGTCAAACACGCTCCATCGCAATCATTTTCAGACTTCTGCGACGTCGGGACAACAATTTCTCATTAGTGTGTGTAGTAGAGTTAATTTAGTGTGTTACTTACACGACTAGTAGAAGTAGAAAACGAAGAATGGTTAATCTGTGATCGAGTAAGTGTGCGATTGTGATGATTTCTGTGAGCATGCTGTCCTCTTCGTCTCAACTGAAACTTCACTTCATGCATGTAGTAGTACAAATAGTGTTAGTGGCACAAGAACACACGATAAAGTTATTGTAAGTGTACGTGACGACGACAGCATTTACTGGTGCGTGATCTTCGAAGCGATTGACGAACCTGAGCGGCGGCGGCTGCGGCGGCGGCAAGTGTGTGAGAGTTGGCTCCGTTCGGCGGCGCGAGTCCAGCCGCTTCCCGGGTCTTTTTGAACTCCTCGTACCCGTCTCCCAGGATCTGGGCGATCTCTCCTTGCATAAAAGCCCATGGCATCGCGGCTCCGACCAGCGGACACTTTTCTCCGGATGGACAATAGAGGTCAGTGCTCTTGCACTGCTCCTTGATGCTCTTCCGAGAGCACGGGAAACAGAACTTGTGCATGTGCACAGACGGGCATTGCACAAAGTGTGTGTCCTCGAGGCGCTCGTTGCAGAGAGTGCATCTCAGAATGCGTTCGATCGGCGCGGCGATCCCTCGCCGCTCCTTTGGGTGATCGGGCGAGTGCGTAGAGGTTGGCGAAGCGGTCGTCGTTTGGGCATCGCCTGGAAAAATGAGAGAGGAGTAGATGAGAATGATGAGGATGATGACCCTGGGTGCCAGGCGTCGTGGCGCACCTCGTCGCAAAACCGGTTCGATTCGAGACGGTGACCCCATCTCTCTATCGGTCTTTCTTTCTTTCTCTCTCTCTCTCTCTCTCTGCTTCTCGAGGTCACTTTTGGTGCCTGGTTTTTGCGGCGCTGTGCGTTACGTAATTCGAGAGGGCTAATCGCAAAAGGAGAGAAAGAGAGAGAGAGGCGACTACTTTACGCAACAACCGGTTCCCATACCTTCCCCTACCAACTAACCTCGCTGAACTTTTCCGTATCCCTCGGCCTTCTGCTCGTCGTCCGAATCACGTTTGCGCGGATTCGGCTGCGACGACGCGTTGTTGAACGTCGAGCTCGGCATCATATTCATCAAGAACGGTGCGAGAAGATGTGAGTTCGGACCAATGTTCCGCAGAGATTGCTGCAGCAGGTCATCCATCACACGTTGATTTGGGTGACTCATCTGCAGCAGACGGTGGTGAGCCATTACTTGCTGAAAACAGTTGAATAGTACAGAACATCTCAGTGGGTCAACGACTCACCTCCAAGTTATTCAAGTTGGGCATCTGGAACGGAGATGTTGGAAGAGCCGGCGGCTGCGGTGTTCTTTGCGGGCTGATGCGTCCGACACCGTTTTGAGTGGAGGACACTGGAATCGGTTGCAACGGCAGTGGCTGCTGTTGTGGCGTGGCGTCTCGATGAGAGGTTTTCGCGTTCTGCGGGTCACTCACAACGCCCTGAAGCTTTTTCTGTTGACGTGTCTCCTCGAGCACAAGTTCGATTCTGGAAGAGAGTGATCGATAGTTGAAGGCTTATCAGTTGCAATGCCTCGGAATCATCCGAAACAGTTTCATAGGTGAGTCAATGAGGCTGAGGCCCGGTCAAAAAACAATTGCATCACACACAGCACACAGAGCCCCTCCCCCTAACTAAATCAGGGATTTATCGTTTCCAATAGCCAACCAACCTGTCCGATCCCTCATAGTTGACACATCCTCGGCACACCGGCTCAATGTAGTCGTTGATGATTGCCCACGGCCAGCGTGGAAGATCGCAAAGGTAGCACTGCTGACGTGGCACCTTTTCCGCCGCATTGTTGTTCGATTTGTTGGCGACCCCAGCCGCTCCTCCGGCGGCGAGCAGTGTTCCGTTGGCCAGCGAGACGGCGTTGGGAGCCGCGAGCATCTGCATACCGGTAAAATCGACGGGCTCGATGGGAGAGACGGAAGAGTCGGAGAAGCTGCTCGAAGAGCTCATCGTGTTAGCGGGGAGCGACGAATTCAGAGCGGAATTAATGATGAATGATGGAAACGAATGAGGTTATGGAATGGCCGATGGCGCGTTTTTAAGTTCGCGACTGGTGCCAGTGATAAGGGGGTAAAAGAACCCGGGCGCTTCTCTCCCTCTCTCTCCCTCTCTCGTGGCCTTTCGCTGATAAAAAATGGTGCACCTGATAACAGAACGCTTTCTGCTTTTGCACACACACACACACAAACACTCGTTTTTCGTTTCAAAGCTGTATCCGTATGACGAACACACGATGAATAATGAATAATGGTCGAGGGGTCCAAAAAATGATTCAGCGGTTACTATAGTTGTTGCGCAGAAGCGAGCGTGTGTTGTAAAAGAAAATGGCACTAAACGATGGAGAAGGAAACGGCCGCATGGTGGTACCATAGGAATAAGAATAGGAATTGTTGGGATGAAGGAGGGAGTCTTCGACCTCATTGAAATTCCGTAAGACGTATGGGAGTGCATTTCATTTGCATCGGATCTGCATATTTGTGAAGAGGAGAATGGATGGCAAAAAAAAGAAGAAAATGGAGGACGAACAGGCTCAGGGGTCCAGATGCTTGACCTTTGGATTGCATACCACTCTCAGCTTATCGACACCCAAACCGTGCACTTTGGACAAGTCACAAAATTATAGATTATCAGCCTTTGTCACATGTTTATCACCGGCTCAAAGTCCACAATATTTGACGCCAACACCCTTTAGGCTCAGGGCCTCAGGCCAGCTTCGATGCACTGATAAGAGAGAGAGAGATAGATAGAAGGAAAGAAAGAGAGAGAGAGAGAAAGAAAATGAGGGTACGAAGATCAAAGCAGAGGTGTGCGAGTGATTGCGACGACACGAGAAAATCTGGGCAAAAAGTGAAAGTTGAAGTTGGGTTTGATAGAGAGAAAATGGAAAACCGAGAGTGTGGCAGTCATGCGAGAGTCCCTCACCAACTGATAACCGTCGATAAGACCATCACTCGCGGCTGCTGGCAGCTAGAAAGGAGACAAACATTTATTGGTGTACATAGTTCATAGAATTGAGATGGTTGGCACCACATCGGTTTTCGATAGGAGAAGATACTTTGCATAACAACAGGATGAAAGCTCAATGGAATTGTTATGCTAATCAAGTTTAGTTGGCTCAATTTGCTCTTATCATATCAATGGAAAAGATTGTCTCGAAACCAACAGAATCGTTATTGAAATGGGGGGGAAGACGCGAAAAAAGTGGTGACCTAGTATTGGATGCAGTATAGAAATTGGCTGAAGGTCTCATCTTTTGTAGAGGAGGGCGAATCCGAAGGAAAAGAGGACACAGACGCGCAGACGGGCCGGTCGGGAGCGGAAAGGATCGGAGAATCGGAAGGAATTACTCGCGCGGACGGCGGAGGATTGACCTTGACAGGTACGGGTTCCGCACCGCATCGAGGAAAAGTGGAAAAAGTCGAGAGGGCGAAGAAACTTGGTAACGAACTGGTAGGAGGAGGAGGAGAAGGAGGAGAGAAAGTAGAAACAAACCTTACGGCTCTGAACTAATATTGACACGTGGCATGCGGAAGAGTATGAGTGGGTCAAGGAGACGCAGCTCCTAGAGCTATTCCTGGCGATGGGGGGTTTAACGAGCGCGGTGCACATATGTTTGCGGCTCATTTCGACGACTCTTAAACCTGAGAAAAGCATGAAGGGGGAGCGTGGGAAAAGGGAAGTGTTCTAGTTTCAAATAATTTTGCAGAGTCAATGTGTAAACCAGTGATGCCACGTCAAAATGGGACACCTTACTCATCTAGTGCAATTCGCCGCCATTCCTCTCTGCCTTACTGTAATGCAATTGTGCGTGCATCAGCCATACTTTTTTGAGAAGAACGTTTAGTGTTTCGATAGAATCTCAAAGGCCATAAACATGTGTGCCACGCCACGCCACGCCACGCCACGTCATAACATTTTCAGGGCGATAAGAGAATCACAATAGCGTCACGGTTAGAGTACAGACGAAACCTAGCCCGTTTACCAAGTTCATTTCACAACTGATAAGACGAGGAAAAGTGTTATGAAGAGAGAAACGGAAATGGAGGAAGGAGAGCCGCGCGACGCCAGACTCAAATAAATCGTCGGGCAGCAAAAAAGTGAGAGAGGAGGAATGGTGGAAGGGGGGCGCGGGCGGTACACAAACAAGAAACTGGTAAGGGGGTAGGAGAGCAAAGAGTTGTTAGTTTGTCTATAAATTGACTGCGGGCGAGAGTATTTTTAGTGGCGAAAGAGCACATTTAAAACTGGAACGAAAAATGTTGTGTTGCAGACAAATATTGCATGGTAGACAACAACTGGAAAACGGAAAGAAGACAGTGTGTCGCACACGATGCAAAGTGCAGTAGCGTACACAGTAGAAACATGGAGAGGCGGGTCCTATTGCGCAACCTTCAGGCGGCTGGCGGCGGCGGTTGCGACGACGGCCCTTCCGATGAGAGGGGGGTAAACCGGTTGATCGAAATGAAATTGTGAACGGGAAAAGATGGCGAAGAGAAGAGGGGTTGCCGACCCTGAAGACATGGAGAAGGATATCAAAGAGAGAGAGAGAGGGGTTTGAGTAGTATTACGGTAGCGGGCGTTTGTGCCAGAGGGTCTCGCAATGAAACTAACAGTAAACGGTCTCAATAGCTTGTAAAGGACGGGTCTCAAAACGAAAAAAGTGAAAAGGGTTACGGTAAGAGGTAAAGATTGACAAGATCTTTTGAGTTCAGGCTTTGATGGTTCTAGTTCTAGAGTAACAAACTTACAGACTTAATCTAGACGTATGAGGTTCTGTTACATAACCTTGTGAGTGGACAAAAGAAGAAGTATCAACTATCATAAATCTATCCACCAAACTACCCCTCTCTCTCTCTCCTTCCTCACCTTCAGGGGGACTTCTATGAGGCGGACTTGAAGTGAGTGGAGGAACGACTTCTAAACAGAGGGACAGAGAGTGAAAGAAGGAGAAGAAGAAGAAGAAGCAGTGGACAAGCTTCATGTTAAATCCAGTCACTCTCCATTTTGCAAATCGCCTTCCCCCTCTCTCTTTGTACAGGATCACTCTGCGCCTCCGCCGATCGTTTCACACTCTCGCCGCTTCTTTTCGTTCGCCAACGTTGCCATCGTGAAGCTGAAGCGCGCGCGCCGGAGAGTGCTGGTGGTGGTGGCAGCCGGTCGTCGTCCTCTTCTCATCAAGGATGGGCGAGGAGGAGATACCAGTCAAACGAGTTGGCACCCACGACCGATTCCAGGCGCAATCTTCTCTTTGGAAAGGACAGGAATAGTGGTGGCAGGGGGGGAAGGGAGAGACTTCTTACACCTGGGTCCACGCGCGTCCAGTTTATATGCTGTTTTTTTTCGATGGTGTAGTGGTTGATTGGTAGGAGAGAAGGGAAGAAGAAAAAGATTTGAGTTCCCTTTTGACACACTAGACAAAAAGCGTGGCAACCGTTTGCAGTTGATGAACACAAATGTGAATTTTGAACTTGACACTTTTGGTGGCTGGCACGAAAGTTTGGCACGACCTTGATGAAGGGGGGGGGGAGGAAATGGAAAACTAGAACTAGATTCTGTGGCGGTGACAAGGGATTTGAACGCGAAATTTCGAATGTTTCACCACTTTTTCAGGTCATGGACATGACCTTAAACTAGAAGACAAAGACGGGTGGCGCGTGGAGACCAAATTGAGTATGAAGGGAGAGTTTGAACGAGCCATCGTGTTCCTGTCTGGGGGTTTTCCAAATTTTGTCCTATTGATCAAAGCGACGCATTCGTTGAAACCTTGTCTCGACGTCAAGTGACCCAAAAGACTTGACAAGAATCAGTTTGAAACAACAAAAATGCTACTGATTTGATGCAATCAAACTGGTTTCCGAATCGGAATTTACTTTTTTCTTCTCTTTTTGTGCCCTTCGAAGAGTGGGTGTAATGTCTCGAGAAGTGAATGATACTCTTCTCGAGAATATCATCCGCTCGCTCTTTTTTCTAAACAACCGACGACAATGCGACATTAACTGGAACAGGTTATCAGGCGGTAAGGAGGAGAGAGAGAGAGAGAGAGAGAGAGAGATGAAAGATAAACCTAAACTACCTACTACTGCATGCAACAACTACTACTACCTGTCTTCGTGCCGACAATAGGAAAAGGCATAAGGACAATGGCATAAGCGTAAAGTGAATCAAAACCGGACGTGGCTGTTGGTGAAGACGAAGAAGAGGCTTTTCCCTGTCCAGATGGGCCTAGTACCCGCGCTGCCAAACCATTTTGACAACTGCAATGGCAGACGAAAGAGGGAAGCAATAAGAACCGGACCTAATAGCATGTAATGATGAGCCTACTGGTCCTCTTCTCAACGAGTGTAGGTGGTCTAGCGGCCTTGAGAATGCCAAGGACACCTGTGCCTATCCCGCGGGTAGCAACAAAAAAAAACTCTGCCGCTCGTGTACTAATTATTAGGCGGTGGATGAGCCGGAAAATGGGAACGGATGGCATTGAAAGAGAGGGAGAAGGAAGGACGTTTGAAAACGACTGAAAAAATGGAATACAAGGCCAGCACGTCCGGACGCCGGACATCATTGAGGAAATTAGCAGGCAGGGATTTGAAGTGAGTTTCGTTGTGCACACAGACTATTGACCTTATTGCTCTTTCAGCTATTATGCGGCCTCCGAAGAAGCATCACGATCATCAAAATGCTAATATTGTGCATCTGCATTCCAAACAGACGCTGGCATCAAATTACTTCTCTCGAGAATGATGATAAAAAACAAAGGGCACATAAAATGCAGAATTTTAAACAACATACATTTTCAAACACTTTCAGAGTCACTAATCGGCTCTAAAACCGGTCCGACCTTTTCGAATCTATTACCGCATGTGAAGAGACGCGAGGTCAGACTGCTCAGAATAAAAAGTTGATCAGCATCACAGGGTGAGTGTTTACAAGGAATAGTTGGTTAGTGGAAGAGAATTCAGGTTTTCCTGGGGACGTCCGCCTACATAATTGTTGTACTTACCGGTGGTGTGATCCACGAAAACCGGCTCTTTCCTCTTCCTCCTCCTCCTCCTCCGTCGCCGACAACAACACCAACTCGTCGTCTTGCCCCAACAGGTGCCATCCGGTGAAACTCTGTCGAGATGAAGTCTCCTTCTCGCCGTCGCCGCCAATCGTCGTCGTCGGTTTCCACTGGTGGCATCGTCGCCTATCAAAGAGTGCGACTAAAAAGGAGGCGAAACGAAGGCGAACTGGTTCTTCTCTCGAGGACAGATCAGTCCGGCAGTTGTGCGAGCGACCCGCAAAAATGTTGCAACACTAATTAATACTCTGCGCCCCCGCGTGGTGGCACCGAGGTCGAAATGAACGAACTAAATGTTTACAACCGGTTTCTCATGGCGATTTCTGATCTATCCCTCTGATCGGGTTATCCTTCCCTGAAAAACTGTGAATCAGAGCTCACATGAACTCAGATCGACTTGTTCCAAGAATCGCCAGTATGCACTCTTTCAAGTGATCATTCCCTTCGAAATCAATACCAAATTTGTTAACTTTGTAATCGTTAAGAAGTGTTATCAGTGCTCACGGTCATGTCTCGTTTTCAGCGCCAATGATGATTGCGATAAGAGAATTGGCATCGGCTCTCCACTTCTACTCCCCTTTTCGCCTGTACTCCTTGACATGAAGTTCAATTTAGAGCTACTAGTTCTTATTTTAGGTGTTGCAGCATGTCAGGTATGTTCTAAGCTTCTTCAAAGCTTTTTCCAAAGTTTTTGTTACTCTTTAGGCAAATCTGCTCAACTTTCCTCGTGCCGCTATCCGCTTGACAAAAGAGTTCACAGGAATGGAGAAGTTGAGAGCTCCAGAAGAGCTCGGTGGAGCCGATTACGATATGAAGATTGATGTTGAGACTCAAGACGTGCTCACAATTCTGGAGTTGGCTGCACCCGTACCTGAGGATGAGCATGCTGATTTTGAGCCCGTGAGTTCGATTTCTCCTTGGAATTTTCAGAAACTTGAATTTCAGGACATGAAGCTCGAGTCTCCATTTGAGAAAGAGGACACGGTACCAGCAATCAACTATCCAAAGATGGTCGACGAGGATTTCGTGCAGCCGAGGCCCGAGATCATCTATCCGGAGGACTTCCATGAGAGTGTTGTTGAGATTTTGGACTCGAGAAACGAGCGAGAGATTGCTCTGGAACCAGTGGCTATGGCCAAGTTGGAGAAGGGATATTTCGAGAATCAGGAAACTGAGCTTGACGACTCGGACTCCTCGGACACCTCAGACTCTTCCAGCTCATCCGAAGAGGAGCCAGAATGGGATGAAGCTCGCCCATATCTCAAGTGTGGATGTTTGAAAAAGTCTGGAAAAGTGTTCGAATCGAAAAGCGCTCCAAGAGAATGGGAATCCGCCGAATTCACCGGAAACGACCTGCCGACCGCTTTGGATTGGCGAAATGTGAGCGGAGTCAACTATTGCTCGCCGACGAGAAACCAGCACATTCCGGTGTACTGCGGATCTTGCTGGGTGTTCGGAACTACTGGTAAGTGGCCACGAGCGTCGTGAGTGTGAAACCTGAACTCCCAAGTCTTCCAGGTGCTCTCAACGATCGTTTCAACGTTGCTCGTAAGGGAAGATGGCCAATGACTCAAATTTCTCCACAAGAGATCATTGACTGTAACGGAAAGGGAAATTGCCAGGGAGGAGAGATTGGAAACGTTCTGGAGCACGCCAAGATCCAAGGCCTGGTGGAAGAAGGATGTAATGTCTACAGAGCTACGAATGGAGGTAAATCCATCGCATGGAAAAGGTCGTATTCACTCAAATTTACAGAATGTAACCCGTTCCGTCGCTGCGGTTCCTGCTGGCCAAACGAGTGCTTCTCTCTGAACAACTACACTCGTTACTACGTAAAAGACTACGGAAGTGTCAAGGGAATCGACAATATCAAGGCCGAGATCAAGAAGGGCGGTCCGCTTGCTTGTGCCATCGGAGCCACGAAAAAGTTCGAGTACGAGTACGTCAAGGGTGTTTATTTCGAGAAGAGTGACCTGGAATCCAACCACATCATCTCACTGACGGGATGGGGAGTCGATGAAAATGGCGTCGAGTACTGGATCGCGAGAAACAGCTGGGGAGAGGCTTGGGTAAGAATTGTTGAGCCTCGAAGAGCATTGGAAATTGTTAAACTTCAGGGAGAGCTCGGATGGTTCCGTGTGGTCACCTCAAAGTTCAAGGACGGACAGGGAGACCAGTACAACATGGGAATCGAGCGAGATTGCTACTTCGCCGATGTGGACGTCTCTAACTTGAACTGAACTTTGTTTTCACAACTCTTTGGATACATTTATCTATAATGAATCAGTTTTGGTTACAAATAACTATTGTCGGTTTGTTTAATGAAATGTTAAGCAATAGTGCAGGTTGGCGAGTTATGTTGACCAGGTCTTGGAAGACTTTCCGCTGGTTTTGAAGACGCAGACGCTTGAGCATTTTCAATGAACGTCTCGAGCTCTTCGTAGCCTTCTATGCTGTTCACGTTGATATCTGGGCAAAAGGACATTGTAGGCGCATGTATTTTTACCTCGACCTGCCTCTTTCATGCGCTGTTATCTCCCAGAGACTTTTCTTCAAGCTTCTCGTCAAAAAATACGTTTCCACTTCTCCTCTCCCCTTTACAGTAATCCGTCCTCTCGGCGCAAATTCGAATCTTCCCGTCTCGATGGCTTTCTCATACGTCCATTTGCTGCACTGAATCTTTCCCGCAACTCCCTGTGACTCCATTTGTGAAGCGAGAGTGACGGTCTCTCCAAACAGACAATAGCGCGGCATCATTGTGCCGACGACCCCGGCTATAATGGTGCCGGAGTGTAGGCCGATTCGCAGAAGAAACGGCGACTTGTTGACAGGATCCACAACAGTACGCGCTTCCCACATCATACCCAACGCCACGTGGCACATGTTTTCAGCGTGTTCCAAGGTGAAATCCGGAATGCCGGAGACGCTCAGGTAGCTGTCGGAGACCGTCTCGACTTTGTAGACGCCACGGAGGACGACAATGCGGTCCAGTTTGAAGAACACCTCGTTGAGTAGCTTCACAATATCTTTGGGCGGACAAACTGGAATGATTTGCTGGAATGCAGGAAGGTCGCAGAACATGACTGTGGCTTCGTACTCGCACGGCTCAATGTGCTCGCCGCTGAGCAACTGCTGAGCAATTCTCCTCGGCAGCATGTCTCTGAGAATTGAGTCAGTTTTCTGACGTTCCACCTCTAGTTCTCGTTTCATGTGCTCCAGTTGTTCGTTGTTGGCTTCGAGTTGAAGACTGAAAAGGTAAATTAGATGGGGAGGAAAGTTACATTCTTACTCACTTTACTTCGACGTCCGAAAGGCGTTGCTGATTGAGAAGTATCAGATCGCGGGTAGCGTCGTGAAGCGGCATTGCCGTGAGCCGCATACCGAACTGCATGAGCTCATTGATAGAGGTTACGTACGGAGAGCACAAGTAAATGATATGCTTCTTAGTGGACAACATCATCATTTGGCCTTTAAGCTTCAGGTGACATCCTTGCGTCGGCTCACTTACAGCGGTTTCTTCCATGGATTCTCTGAAAGTTTGCTACGGCACTTGTTCTTCATTCTAGACATACATTTCCTGCTTCCTTTCTTCCTTCGTCATTTCATCCATATGCTTTTTCTTCAGTGGCGACGTTTTCACTTGGAGCACAAATACAGCGTTGATAAAGTTGCAAATATTTTCAAAGTCTAACGGAATCTGCGGACGGTTTATCTCGAAAATCCGCAAAATTGGAGTTCCTGGTTGGAGAAGCTCGTTTGGAATATGATTGCTGAAATAATCACTCAAAATGACACAACACTTTTTCTCAAACTTACTAGAGCTCAGCTCCACATTGCACCAGCTTGCACGATTCATCCAGAACGAAATGATAGGGAAGAGCTCTGGAAAAGTCTTCAAGCGACATTCGCAAGTTGTCATCGAGGATCTCGCTGAAGTCTGGGCCCGACGATGTCAAAAGGCTGGCTGTGGAGCCATCGGAATCACGACGGGGCTCACCAATGTTCTGAATAAAGTTCTAATGAAGACATATCTCTGTTCAGTACCTTGACGAGGAAAACTACGTGTTCCTCAACTCGTTCCCCGTTGTTCATATGCACACTTCTCTGCGTTCTCCCGTGCACGACAAGAGTAATGTCCAAGTTGAACACCAACTTGGCCACCTCCTTCACAACGCCCTTCACAATATGATAAAGACCTGGGCGTCCGGTGAAGTAATGAAGGAGCAGAGTGCCATCAGGATTCTCCTCACAACGGAAAGACGGTCCTCGGAGGTTGGCCTTGTAGACGACGTGGTCGATAAAGTAGTGAAGGCTATCCAGGTTGTCGAGAAATCCTTTGAGGTTTGGACTCATGCTACGCACCAGTTCGTCCCATCCGATTTCCATCGAATACGTTATCAAAAAACCGCCGTACATTTCCCATACTTGGTCTTTGCTCACTTCTGGAAAACGATTGATTGAGCAAAGAGAGGATTTGAAAGAGGCTTACTGAGCACTATGGAAACACTGTCCACAAGCACGTAGGTATCGGTATCCGAGTAGTAGTGGTTCACAATATTCTCCTTGCCGCTCTCAAATCCCGAACGTTCCCTGCGAAAGTTATTCTGTTCTGGGGGGCCCGCAGCTTGTTCGAAACTTACAAAACTTGCGCCCACACATCGTCACCGTACTTTCGAATGACAAGCTGCCGAATACTTTCGTGAATGAATCCAAACTAAACTCAACAAGATCGACGTTCAGTTTGTTCGTAACTAGACACCAAACTCACCATGACCGATGGCCGGTAGCTTGTCGAAATGAGCAGAATATGAGGATTGAGCGTTGCGTGCTCAGGATCTTCTCAAATATTCTAGATTTCTTATGAATTTATGAATTCCCAATGATGTTTATGATCTTGATCTTGCTCTCGACTGCTCATAGTTCACCACGAAGTTAGAGAAGAACTTGTTTATATATTGTATTCATTGCAAAAACCATTTCATGTTGGGGCGGATGGCAGGGGAGTCAAATAGAGTCAAAATGAATTGTTTCCTAGTTAGTTTTGAGAATTAGTGCAGGGGTGATGGGTCCGGATGTGGCAACTTTAGAGCAGGGAAAATGAAGCACCTGAGTAGGTCAGCAGTAGACGGAAGATGAAGCCGGGAGAGAAACGTTTTGTTTTGTATGCAAACATTGAAACCTAGCGAAGGACGAAAAACAATGAGAAGATTCTGGAAGGCGTACTGTACCTACAACAAACCATCCATGGAACCTTGTTCTTTTTGAATAAAACCTAAACTAGGCGATTCTCGTTGAATTGAATTGCGGGCTAATCACAAAACATGGCACTGGTCAACAATAGGGAGAGAGAGAGAGAGAGAGAGAGAGAGAAAGAAGGAAAGAGATGACGAGAATTTGGATGGTACGTCATGAGCATAGAGAAAGGGCGAAAGTTATGGAATGAAAGATATGTGTGTGTGTGTATGGGCATTGAGAGGGATTCTAGACTGGAAACGAAACGGGCGGACAGGTATTGAAGGGAAAATTGAGCAGCGGAAGAAACCATAGAAAGGAACGGGGAACGGGAAAAGAAAGTAAACGTAGAACTAAACGAAAGAGATACTTTGGAGATTTTACATGCATTGAGAAGCCGGAGGCGGGGGCGGTGGAGGCGGAAAATTGTTATTCTTGTTGAAGCCCTCGATGGTCTGCGTTGAGGTTGGCGCCACGGCTTCGAGAACATCGCCGGTATCCGCGTCGATGATCTTGTATTCCATGGGCTCACTCTGTAAAAGTACGAGTTGAATGCAATGTGTCACCGTTCGATCTCGATTCCGACTCACTTCCTCCGACGTATTATTCTCCTTCTTCTTCCGCGGCTTCCGTCCGCGCGACGAGTTGGCCTTATGTGCTGCCAACCGTTCCTGCAGCCGGTCGCCGCTGATTCCCAGGTTTGAAGCGCGCATTCCCTCCAACTTTTGATCCCATTCTGAAACCTTTACTCTCTACATTTCAGTCTCTCCACCCGAACGCTGTTCGCATGGTCATGTACTCACTACCTTTCAGACTTTTGCACTCGGGTTGAGGATGACACGTGTTCAGATGGCGTTTCATATTGCCCTTGTAGACCGTCACAAAGTCACAATCTTCGCAGATGTACGCGTCTTGAAGAATCTGAATGGGTTTTGGGGTATGGATGAAGGAAGATAAAGTAGTTCACTTACCGCCGCTTCTTGAGGACTTCGCTGTCCGTTCAATCCATTCGTCGAGAAGTGATCGTAGGGTCCATTCGAATACTCGTTCGGTGAGCACATTTCCGAAGAGCCATTAGTTCCGTAAAACGAACTGGAAGGCGATGACAATTTCGGAGAACCCAAAAGTCCATTGCTTAAAGAACTCGAGTCCTGGTCCGTGGAAGTGGGAAACTCATACGGGTGCAGGTTCGGCTCTTCTCTCTTCACCTTCTTCTTTGGCGCCGCCTTCTCTCCCTGCTCCACTCGAACCCGTTTCAACGGTTCGGCACTCTTGCAGCACTGATTTATATGCCTCCGAATGTTGCCTTTGTAATGACTGATGAACCGGTCACAATACGGACAAACAGGACTCATTCCGTCGGCTCCGGTGGTTATTGCGCCCGACTTGATCGCGGCGTCAGTGCCCGGTATCGGAGGATTTGTGCCGCTGGCCAGCGCGTCCAGATAGTTTCGACCGATGATCTCGCGACACTTCTCGTTTCGCCCAATGTGGCCGGTTAGGCTGCGGCGGGATGGGTAGACGCCACGGCATGCCATACACATTACTCGCTCCTCGTCCGCGCTTTCAAGGTCGGTGGCGTTCATTTCGGATCCAAGGGGTGGGGTCCCGGATGCTGCGGAGCCGGATGACGTCAGCGCGGGGCTGTTTAGAGAGTTCTGAAATGTGGAGTATGATTGGTGAAGGGAAGTTCTTGGTGGCCAAGTATATTACCAGTACATCACTAAACCATCCCCCTCTCCTGTCTTTGATCAAACTTCATGTCCACTTTAATCGCCTCACCTCTCAAACGTTATCATTGTCACCTGCTATCAAAACTACCGTTCATCTTCATCTTGAGCGTGCCTAAACCCACGCAGACACTAGTCCGACTACCTTTCTTGCTTCATAGAACGTTTGTTTCAAAAGATCAGCGCCTACACCTAGCCCTCCCCCCCCCATTCCAATCAAAAACTTACATCATCGGACGGCGAAACGGTGGCCACTGATCCCGAGTTTTGGCGCATCGTCATCGTCGTCGTCTCGGCGGAGCTGTTGCTCGAACTGCGATGCACTCCATTCGCCCGTCCAAACTGGCTGCCGTTCGTTTTCGTCGTCGTGACACCGGGCCGAAGGGGTTCAGGCCTCAACACTTGTTGGTTAGCAGCCTGAGTGGCCTGTGCGGCGTGTGCCGCAAGAAGAATCTGTTGCGGATTCGGCAACGTGGGCGCGTAGAACTGTTGTCCGGCGGTGTAAGCGCCGGCCGTTCGTGTCGGATAGTATTGCTGTGCGGCGGCGGTGAGCGCAGCCGGCATATAACTCGCGGCAGCAGTCCGGTAGGTGTAGGGTGGATCAAAGCGCACCGGCGGATCGTAAGAGTTACCCGTGACAAGCGGTTGGATTTGCGGTTGCTCGAACAGAATGCTCTGTGTGACCTGCTTGCTGGTCCAATGATCCGGATACGTGGCATTGTCGCTGAGCATCGCGTACGTCGAGCCAAACAGTTCGGACGTTGCGGGAACGGAAGAGGTGGATGGCGGCGGAACCGGCCAGTATGGGTCAAGAGGTTGACCAGAGGACATTGTCACCTGAAATCAAATCAATAGTTCACGAGTGCATTTGAAGAGGGGGAAAAAAAAATGCAATTTCTGACCGGAATTAGTTGAAACTGGAATATGCTGCCTATACTCTGTCGAAAAGGTACGAGTGCGCGCGCGCCAATTTGGATAAGATTTTGGGACGCTGATAAGCAAGGCAACATACAGAAGACGTAGAGATTGGGTGGGAGGAGGAGGAGGAGGTGATTAATGAATCAATCAGAAGAGTAAATCAAACGTGATAAAAAGTGACCATGGAATTGTGTGTGTGTGTGTGTGTGTGCGTAGAAAAAGACAGCATCAACCCGACGAAAGCTGCGTTGATTGGTGATAGTGTGAATTGGAATGGAAATGAAAAGAAAAGGAACTTTTTGAAGAACGTTTTGCCCGCATCCATGCTAATTTGATTAGGATTCTAGGTGATAGGATCAAAGTGCAGACAAGGTTGATGTAATCCTGCCCGGCGCCTAAGTGTCTATTGTCCAAGGTTGACTCAAAAATGAGTGAGCTCTCTACTGAAGTGACGTTTTTTTCTTCGACACGTCAAAGTTCGAAAGTTCGTGAGTGTAACGGGGCTTGCTAGAACTGTTAATGATAGTAGTGGAAGTCACAAGACAACCTTTGGTGGCGTAAATCACATTAGAACCGAAGAAAAAGGGAAGGAGAGATGGAAAGTGACCGCGCAAAAGGTCAAGCCGTACACTCCATCTACCAGTACCATTACTGACCAAACTTCCGCTATTACACTCTCACTCTTACGGAAACTTGATGATTATCTTCAAAACGATGGGGGTGGGAAGAGAATTATGACGCAAGTTTAAGGTACTAGTACTACTAGTTAACGAAACCTATACGAGGGCGTAGGGGGAGGAGAATGTTGCCCACTTCTGAGATGGTATCACATTTCTTTACCCCTTACAATGCATGCTATCTCGGATCAAGGTTATCCTATGTCCACTCTGTCTCTCTACAGTAAGACGAGACATTCGAGAGCGCCCCGTTTCTCTACAGGAGGTGAGGCGAGAAAGCTCCCGCGTCCCGCCGTTGTGTGATGTTTTATCAGTTTGCGTGGCGTGTGTGTGTGGACCCAAGGTGAGTGGGCGGGGCTTCAAATGATTGGACCCCGCTCTGATTACCGTAATCACTTCCACTCCGCTCACCTTTCAATTCAAACCATTCACCACAGTATCGCTTTTTCCAGTAGCTCTGGGCGGTTGAAGCATGCACAATGACCTGCAAAGTTTCTGTTTTGTTTTTTTGTTTTGTTGTCATGTTTTTCTGTTTCTATCATCTGTTCGGAAGATGAGAAGAAGATGGGAGAAAGGATGAGAAGAAGAAGAAGAAGAAGAAGAAGAAGAGGAGGAGGAGGAGGAAGAGGTCAAGAAAGGGATAGTGGGGGAAAAGGGAAAAAAAACAGAGAGGAAAAGAGAACGAGTGACCACCCAAGAGAACGTTTGGCTCCATTCTCACGGTGTAGCTTCAGGGCTACCTTAGACTTTGAGAGTTTTGAAGCAAGATAGGCTAAAGTTGGCGGCTAGCTCTATAGCTTTCACTTTCAGAACTCCACTAGCTTCCAGAGCTCCAAAGCATCCTAGAGTCCACCCAAGTCTTGAGCAAAAGCTTTCAAACCGCTGAAATTGCCTTCAAAAGTCTTAAAACCCAAGTAAGTCTCCGGCCGGATGCTCCAAAGACGACGTCTACAGCCGGACCGACAAGAAAACTAAATTTGTGTTAGTGTCGCTCTACGCGCATGCGCTAGCGTTGCCGCTGCTCTTGTCGAGCCGACGAACAAACTCACTTATTTGACATTTTGTCCGCCCTTTTCCGTCGCGTGGTCCTCTTGTGTGCCACAAAAACGCAAAAGCGCCGTCAGTACAGTAGTTGTTGAAGTGCGAGTTCACCCCGAAAAATGCAAGTCACAAAGGTGAGAATTTATCGCGCGCGCGCGCGCGCGGGAGCGCGTGGAATGCCAAAGTTGCCAAAAGGAAAAATGGTCAGGGACCGCTGGTCAAATAGAATAGACGGTAGGGGGTAGCAATGTGTGATCAGAGACCTTGAAATGTTTTAGTGACAAAATGTTAGAAGCTTTCGGTAGGTTGCGTGCAAGTAAGGCCTTGCAAGAGATAGGCGAAGGGTTCTTAATATTGTAAAGTATGAAAATAGGGTGGAGGGAGAACGGGAAGAGGAAGAGAGAGAGAGAGAGAGAGAGTACAAAGGTATTTTAGGTTAAAAAGCTCGAAAAGTGACTTTGAAGTTAGTTCTAGACGAAAGGAAAAGCAGCCTACAGTATTCTGTATCGGCACCGGATTGGAAGAAGTGTCACAAAACGAACTTGACCTAACGAATCAGAGTTCGTGACAAACTGAAAATTAGTTCACTTTTTTTTTTGTTGGAAAAACCGGTTTCCATGCCTACTCGCTCAAAGTAGTACTTGGCACCTACATAGAATACCTAAACGGTGATTGAGATGTGGGGGGAAGGTGAAGGACGGGTAGATGGGAGGGCAAAGAGGAGAGGAGCAATAGCAATTGGCAACATATCCTGCTCCCGAGGCCTATCAGTCTCGGCGGGAGGCAGCACACCAGCCACAAAGTCCCGGGAAGAGGAAGAGGAAGAGGAAGAGAGAGAGAGAGAGAGAGAGAAAGAGTAAGAGACAGACGGACGGACCGATGCAACAGTTGCATTCGGGGCGACGCCGCCGACGATCGGACGACCACGGGAGGCAGTCGAACTAGTGATAGACGAATATTCGGACGTGTTAGTAGAAGGCGAAAGAGAGTGGGACGGGGAGAGAGTGTGGACCCGTGTGTAGTAGGAGAAGGCCACTCGGGCTGGTGAGAATCAGAGAAACGGCCACGGCCATCGACAGGAGGGGCCCATGGCGTCGTGTCGTTGTAACACAAACCGCACACACACACACACACACATATACACACACAGACAGAAATACGCACGATGCGTGTGTGGATCGACGATAGGGTAAGGATCGGATCGGATGGGTAGGGCGCCGTTTGTTGGGCGCCAAGTGGGGACGGACAGATTGATTTGTTGTTGATAGAGATGAAGTGATCGTTGTGTACATCGAAATATCATTGGGTGTGGAAAGAAGGAAACGGATGGTTATTGGCTACCGGAAGTGTGTTCAACAGTTAGCTTGACCTGAGCCAGCTCCGGAAAAGATCAGTCTGAAATCTGATTAGGTTCATTTTTGGGTCTACGTCCTGAGAAAATTGTGAGTGGAATAATCATGAACATTGGTTTGATACACTTTCAGCGTGCGACTAACGACATACGCCAGATTGGAACGATCCTAAGACTACTAGACTCATACTGTCGCAGCTAAGAAGCTCTAGAAAGTCGAAACTTTGACGTGCTGCCAAAAAACATGCCAAGTGGCCTGTGACGCTGTTGAAAATGCGTCGTAGAAATGGAAGAGAATGACCACTCCAAACAATCTAAACAAACTCTCCTATCAAACAATTCAATAATTCAACACCACAGGCGCGCAAATCGAATAAAGTGCAACTTGCGAGCGGAAATTAAACGGGAAAACGCGACGAACGGAAATCCAAACAGATATGTATTTTAGTAGACGTTTAATTGAAACGACGGAATATATGTAGAATAAAACGAGGGCCGGGGGGGGGGTGAGGGCTCTCAACACTTTAGCAACACGACACAACACATCGATGATTGGCTTGTTAAGACCCGTCCGAGTCAAGAAGGACGACTCTACGGGGGAAACTGACGGGGGGTACACTGGCGGGACGGACCACTGATGCATAAATTGGCTTTGACTCGCTAGCCGCCTCAGGGCTCGTTTTCCAGTCGGACCTGTCACTCAACCTTCATGTTCAGGCAGGTTTTCTAAAGGCTTTCGGGCTCGGCGCAGTCAGTGTTATTAGGTATGATGATGAAGCTCTATAGACGTTTGAGAGGTCCCTTCTTCAACGCAAAACTACGCGCTGACAAGCTGTCAGTACCGCTTCATCGAGCTCTTTTATTCGAATGAATAGACGGCTCACTTTGCTACTTTCAAAGGGGTTGATGATCGATGCTGATGGATTCTATAGAAAATTGAAAAGTTGAAGTTTCAGAAAACTTTTGCCTCAAAAATTGTCACGGCAGGACGGAAAGGCACGAAGCGGTGTAATGGAGAAGAAGAAGAAGAAGAAGAAGAAGCACATAACCAGGTGGCATCTCGTAAAAGCCAGCTGTGGATTGGATGAATGAAGGATCGAGAGAACCTGAGAACCTGAGAAACCGAAGCAAAAAAAACGTTTCAGTAGACGTTTGGACGGCGAGAAAACTGGAAGACGGCAGGGGTGTGGCAGGGCATCAGGACTGGCGTTCTAATTTGGAAACTTTGTTGTTGTACAGAACGCATAGCAGACAGTACAATTCTGTGATGACTAAGCAACAAAAAAACAGGCGGCCATTAGTCATAGTCAGAGAAGGAAATTGGTTGTGCCGGTCAAGAAGGCAGAAGTCTTACTGAAACCATAACTCAAGTTGAGACCCTGTCAGACACGTTTCAGTGTTGAGCGGAAGAACTCAACGGAAGAATTTTTATCTTTTTTAGAAAATTTTTTCAGGAAATGTGATCAACTCACGAAATGTATAACAAAGTGAACTCTGCTCATAAAAAAATATTTGTAAATTTAGCTTTTCATACAAAAAAGTTATTCGAGTTGTTCCGTGAAAAAAGGGCTAACGGAGGACGGAACAACTCGAACAACTTTTTTGTATGAAAAGCTGAATTTACAATTATTTTTCTATGAGCATAGTTCACTTTGCTATACATTTCGTCAGTTGATCACATTCCATGAAAAAATTTTCTAAAAAGATTTTAAAAAATTCTTTCGTGTTCTTCCGTTGAGTTCTTTCGCTCAACTCTGGTTGATAGCGTTGCAAGCCCAGATAGAACCCCACCACCACCACCACAATTGTGACCTAATGAGGAGTGGCTCCCGCTCCCGTCCTTGGTTTGAATTTTCTGGCAATCGCAACCAATTTCCAGTCAGAGTAGTTCCAGAGGCCCGGAGCCGATCGCCAGGCTCTTCAGGGCAGCAGCCAAAACCAATTTGCGCCCATCTGCTCTAATACATACATATAGACAGCCCCCCCGCTTTTCGTTTTGCCCAATGTGCCCATCGCCATACACACATACGCATACACTGAATGGCTTGGCCTAGGGCCTAGAGGATGAGGCATCTTAAGCGACAAGGGGCGTCTCGTCCTCAAGACAAGTGCGGGAAGGCAACGGGGACATCGCGGGTGCACACACACACACATTTCCCGCATACAAACGCTCTGATTGTGCTCTTCAGAAGAGCGTCTACTTCTAGAAAACTGACAACGTCGTGCGAAGGAAAGTATTAAGTAGACGGGGGGGAAAAAAAAGAGAACAGCTCATTCTTTCATGGCGTGCCGTCGGTTGTGGCTTTGTGATGAGAAATGGACACGCAAACCAAAGCGAAACCACACTGGGACACTTTCACGACGAGATAAATGACGGTTAGGCTAACACATTTGCTGAAAAATGAAGTGAGAAATGGAAGTAACAAACTCTAACCAACTCCTAAAACTCATTGTGAACCTCGCACGAAAACCAATATGCCCTCTTCTGAAGCAAAGACATGAAGGCGGCGGCGGGGGATCATATTCCTTGCGGCAACAACTTTGAGACGTTGAGATGATGACAACGTCTCAGCGGCTATACCTATACACTTTTTGCAGCTCACATAACACACACTCGTCGGAAAAAGTGCAAAAGAAGTGAATGATCAGAGTAATCCTCAGTGAATCGAGAAAAAGTGGAAGAAAAGTGTAGTGACGAAAAAGCGAGTGGATGAGCAGAGATTAGCAGTTCGCCTCAAGTTAATGCATGACCTAGGAGGAAAAGCTAGGCCACCTGGGCGGGGGGAGCAAGCACCGCTAGAGCTCCATGGAATCTCTCACTTTCTAAACGCGTTTCGTTAGTTCTAGTTCCCACTCGTTTTTCTTTATTTTTTTTGAGAGCACCACATGAAATAAAATAAAATAAAATCATATTGCCTCTGGCTATGACATCTCAGCTCTCTTTCTCTCTCTCTCTCTCTCTCTTTGCACTACGGGGAATGTCTGTGAACTTTTTATGTCTAGGACAGTTTGCAACCGAAACATCCTTTCCATCTTGCGAACTATAGTTCTTGTCTAGTACTCTAGCACTCGCTTAATTATATGGGTGTGGCGTCGGCGAAAAAGGACACCACGAGAATACAGTTTGGAGGGGTAAGGTGTGTCACACGGCCACCGAAAGGGGTCATTGATTGCCATCAAATTGACAACTGTGTCCCCGAACCAATTCCACTTTTACTGCTAAAAGTGTGTCCGCCCGAAACGCGCTCATTACCATACGAAACTGTACTGTTTTGATTAGAAAGTGTACACAAGTTTCAATTTCACACATATGACTCAGAGAAGGCAAAAAAAGGAAGAAGAAGAAGAAGTGGTATATTATAATAGAGTCACGGAAGTCTGGAGCACTTATTATAATGCGAAAATTGAGCAGACGGATCCGGGTATTGCGGAATGGCCGGGTCCGTGGCGAGAGAGGGGGAGTGGCCCCAGGAGAGCGATACCGAAAACGATTCCGAAACGAAATCCATATGTGGCCCTCGGTTGGAAGCGTTGACAAAACTACGAAACGATGTAGATTGGGGCGGAATTCGAATTCAAGACGGGCGGGTGTGAGTTGGTAAAAAGCTATTGCCCCAATAGTGTTGGCTGGGACCTATTTCCTATGCGGCTAGCACACTCACACACACACTCACACACATGTGCGCTTCACTATAATTGGTGTACCTCTCTCACGGGAAACGGCGCGACGAGTCGAGGAAGGAGGGCTCTGTGAGGCCATTGAAATTTATATCGCTCTTCAAGGCGCCGAACTGCCTCGAATACATTGTGATGGTGGACCTGGACAATTGAGACGGGGACCTTAGGCGTCTGAGCTCAGAGCTATGACAACATTGCGTGATGAATAAGGATCGTAAGCAATCGAAATTGTTGATGAAGAGAATCTCTTCTTCAAGAAAGGCAATCAATAAAAACTCCAGGTTTGAAAAGAGAAGCGGTTTGGAGCATTTTTGATCACACAAGTAGCGAGCGCAGCAGCCGGGGCGCAACCTTCTCTCCGTCGCCACGAGAACTGAGAGTAAACAGTTTGAGAGTTTGCGTAACTCTACTGATAACTCTATGAACTATCCTCCTCGGCCCGCTTGTCGTCCTTCAGAGCTCTCCTCCTCTAAAACAGACAAACAGTACGAGAGAGAGTAGGGCTAGGGTGGTAACCGTTTTGAAATTAACACACACACACACACTGACGGAATCGCCGTTCATCATCAAATGTGTGTTGGGTGCGATGAAAAGGAAGAGGGGGCCGGCGCGAATAATGTGAATGGATTCATAAAGCGTGTCAGCAGTGCCCCAGGGTGTGGTCAGAAGAGGCGACGCCGCCTTCCTTACGACCGACGCCGCCGCCGACGATCGCAGCACGACGATAACGGTTGGGAGGCGGCGGGGTCCTTTCAGGCGTTTTTTTGTGTGTGTGTGTGAGGAGTTGAGATGGCCGGATTTGAGAAGCAGGCGGCAATAGGTGAGAAAGTTTGTGAAAGACAAATTTGGGAATAGCTATACTCTGTCGTGGGAACTTCTTCCGCGGCCACAACCTAGGATTAGCAGTAGGAGTGGACCAAACACTTGAACTTTGAGGTTTCGGTTCGCATTCCTATTTGATACCTTTTCCGTGAAAGAACGTAGCTGTGCAGTTGAGAGCTAGAACTTCGTAGGCGTAGGCAGTTCAGTTTAACATTCGATTTCCCATCGACTGTCAAACAAATAAAATGAAATTGGCTGAAATTGCACTGCTGTCCTCCGACGCTGTCTCGTGCCTTACTCTCAACTTTCAACACAAAACGTCTACCACCCCCCATAAACCGTCGTTTTTTTGTGAAAACAGAAAAATTGGACGACAAAAAAGAGCTGGGGGGAAAGCGAGCAGAAGTCAGTTCAAAAGGTATTGGCAGAGGGGGAGAGGGGGGTCTACCAGCAGAGGTATATGGAGCGGAGGGGGGAATATTCATGAATAATCATAGTGAGGAGCATCATTTGAATAATTCATACAAAAGTGAAAGAGGACGACGCACACAGGCACACACTCGAAAACTAATCTCTTCTCGCCCTCGCTTAACTATCTGTACACTAACGGGTGGGCCTACAATATCAACACACCAGAAAAAAGGTGTGATCTCACAAGGCTATGTAGGGTAGGCAATTGAAATTGGTCGAAATTGTGGCAAAAGTATGAGCGGAGGGGAAGTGGAAAGAGAGGGGGGTCGGGAATTCATTACGCGTGATTGATGCAGAACCAAACATGTGTGGGGCCTCCATCCTCTAGTGCGAGGGGAGCACCATGAACATCCGGAGCCGCCGTCGCGCTAACGAGGCCTCCGATGACGATGGAACTTTTGCTGTGGCTGATTGTTTGGATGGACACAAAATTTAAGAAACGGGGGGGGGGTTCTTTTTCAAGCCGGCTCGATTTCGACTGTGAATGTAGACGTAAAAAACGTCTGCCTCTACAGAAAGCTGTTTTCAAGGTTGGTACACGATAGAAGAGGGAGCACAGCTCACAACAAAAGACTATCAATCTCTGTGCCAGTGTAAATTGCAATTGCTACTTCATCTCATCTGTATGTTTGTGTGTTTCAAAAGCGTCACATGACAGAGCGATAAAGATAAAGAGGAGCAACGGAGCAACCAAGTCCGAACACACGCGAAGAGGGGAAGACGACTCTCGGCCAGCTGCTCCGTTTTATTACAACATGCGAAAAAACCGTTTCAGCGGAGAGCTCTCGCCCTGGAATGCAGATGGTCTAGCAGGGTGACTATATGACCACAAAAAAAAGTTGCTAACGGCTCATAAATGTGTGAACGGACACCCTTCGCTTGCTCCTCGGCACTAAACGCACCACTCGCCACGATCTGTGTCGTAAATGATGGGATTGTACAATAGTTGTAGGGACGGAAAAATGTGAAGAAGAAACAACAATCACATGATTTCCAAACGTTTCAATACTACTTTGCAACCGTAAAAATACGCACAGTATCATCTAAAACTGATTGGTTTTCATTTCATTTGATCAGAATGATTAATGAGAGTTCAAATTGAGATGATCGGTTTCTCGTCAATCACGCCACCTCACCCCCATTTCAAATCACCTTTTGTAGAGAAAACAGTACATTAGAACGTTTATTTTCGACGAGAAAAACTGAGGAAATTGGTTATGACGATTGTGAGAGCAACATACAAAAGATAGAGCAAAACGAACGGCATGTACAGGTTTGTGAATAGAATACAAATGTCTTCGGAGCTATTCCTGCCGCTGTGAAAATCTGCGTTTGTGCCGACGGACAAGCGGGTTCGGACGTCGACAACATTCTCATTCTTGCCAAATACGCCTCGTTTGGAACGCGCTTGGCTCTTTTTCGATGAATCTGAAACAGAAGATTCTCGTACCGTCCAAAGATCCTGTCTTGTTGTTACCATAAGGTCCAGGACTAGATCCAACTGGTGGTGCCCCAGCGCCTTCCGGTTTGTCGGTGGTATCCGGAGAACAAACTGGTCTCAAACACTCTTCTCCGGGCTCTTTCACTGTTATGGATATTTGACATTGGAAGAACAGGGCGTCACGATCGGCAAATTTGTAAACGTGGGCTTCCTGATCGAGTTAGATGGCGAAAGAGTCGAGATGATCTTACCTGTCCCGCCAGAAGATTCTCCGGATATTCAATATTCGAAAGCAGAAATCGATCAATGGCGCATCCATTCGAGTCAATCAAGAATGCTCGATCTCCTTTTCCATCGTCAGCGGAGCATGTGTGTACAAGCATACACAGGGAGGCTTCTGAAATAAGTGTTGAAGAGCAGACAAGGAGGCATCACAAACCACTTGCAGTTTCACACTTCCATCTGTGATATACTTGTTGGCCGATGATACCGAATTGAACCGGTTCGCCGGCGGGTCCGCCTTCCAGAATCTTCAATTCAAATTATGCTTTTTTAAAAGAAAAAGGTGTTTAAAAAGTTTGTAACCTGATAAGTGCACACGGGCATGGTAAGATTTCGAGTCGCTGTAACAGTTGCGATATCATCCACTGAAATGTCGTTGCTCACAGTCGCCTCGGCTTCTTTATACAAACAAACGATGTGATAGGTTCGATCGACTTTTGTGATGAAATATGGCTACAAACTCGTATGTTTTGAGGGAACAGTCACATTGAACCCACGTGAAAACTGATCGTAATCGTTGTTCTCACTACTGCGCCTTTCGGGTTGAGAATTCTCTGGCGAAACGCCCCGCAGAGTCCAATTTCGAAATTCAAAAAAGCGGAAAGTTTTCCGGTTCCTCTAGAACTACATACTCTATCCGACGCGAAATCTTTGACAAAAACAGTTCCGACGAATGGACGTTCAGTTTTGATTTGGATGGAAATTGTGCGAGAATCACATTCGACTTGTACGTTGCCTGAAAGTTTATAGCATTTTTCAGAAAAACTCGGGACACTTACCAAGGATCGCGTTTTGAATTGGAATCGTAGTGACGTTTCCGACTACCAGGGAGATTAGAAGGATTGAGAACATATGGTATGCTTTGGCAGAAGCACCTTCATCAGAATGTGGAAGTATCCGCTCGCTCAAGTGTTCTTTTTGAGTGTCTCTCGAACGTTTCCACGCACTGCATTTACTTCTTCTTTGTGGAAGACGCGATAATTGACAAGACTTTTAGGGACCAGGCGACACGCAATCCGCACTTGAAAATCAGTGAATCTAAACCACAAAGGCAGAAACGATCTACTCTTAATTCGATCTGCTCCCATTCTCAACGACACTCCGTTATACCATCGCGCCGGTTATAACAATAGTCTTTGGGAAGACACCGCTGGGCAAGGAGAAAAAAAGAGAGGATCGTTCTGGCGGAAGGAGTGTTTCGAGGCCGTTACAGACAGACGGCTGGAAGAGAGCAGATTGAAACGTGCATGTAGTTTGGTGCGTAACAGTCTGTTTTCTTGATCATCCGGCCACTGTTGACGGTCCGTAGACGAGATGGAGAAATGTCTTTTTGCCCGATCGCTGGGTTGTCTGACACTGGCGGCGGTTAGAATACGCGCTCCGTTGGATTGTTTCTTTTCATCGTCGAAAGTCGCTAATTTTTGAAATTTTCTTCGCTCTTTTCAAATAACTTTTTCCGAAGCGTTTTGCACTTAAGTGCACTTTTTATCACAAAATCACCGTGGCCGGAGTCTATTCGGAAATGGCCGAGTTTTTTGGGTTTCTAGGCCACCGCCTGTCTCACCTCAAATTCCTCAACGCTTCACCGATTTTCGTAAACTTTTCTGTAGATTTTTCATAGAAACAGAATTAAACGTCATTTTTCATTTGTCACTAACACCTGCTTTCATCTGTTTAGTTTTGACAAGTAGAGAACTGCCGAAATTCAATCTTTGCTCATGTTTCTTGTTCGTTGAACAGTCTCCGTAAACTTTAAAAGGCGTGCACCGGTCGACAATTGTCCGCTCGAGAGAAACATGTGTCCTTGACACCGATTCGTATCGATTGATTCCACGTTTCCCATTTTCCGTCATTCAACGCCCTTCCTTTCGTTCGTCGCCGGTTTTCTTTCTCATTCTTTCTTTCTAAATGCAATATTTTTCTTTTTTTAGCGAAGAATGCCTGAGTTGTCGAATGCTGTCGGAGGATCGCAGCAGTTGAACGATGGTTACTACATCCCACTCGTCGGGTTCGGAACGTACAAAGTGGTCGGAAAAGACCTGCTACCGGCAATTGATGCGGCTCTTCTCGCCGGCTATCGCATGTTCGACACCGCAAAGTACTACCACAATGAAAAAGAGCTGGGAGAGGCTTTCAAGGTGAATTTTTATCCCGAACAGCGTACACCTCGACAGGAATTAGAGGTGTCCGTCAGTTTTGGCGTATGCAATAGAGACTTACTTTCCCAGTCCAAACAGATAACTTTCAGGAACTGCTTCCGAAGCACAATCTCAAGCGCAAGGACATTTTCATCACGTCGAAAAGCTTTCCGACTCAAACGGATTGCTACGAAGCGATGTGCGAGCACGTCGAAGACTCACTGAGAAGCCTTCAAGTTGAGTACATTGATCTGTATTTGGTGCACTATCCTAAGCCGAACGACTCGGAAAACGATGATCCGAAGAACCCCGAGTACCGCCAGATTGCCTATCAAGTGCTCGAACAGTACAAAGAAAATGGAAAACTCCGATCGATCGGAGTGTCCAACTACGAAATCGTTCATTTAGAGGAAATGAAGGCGTGGCAGAAGGTGCCTCCAACTGTCAATCAGCTCGAATTCCATCCTCATTTTGCCCGGATTCCACTGCAAGAGTACTGCAAGAAGAACAACATTTTCTTCCAGGTACGTAAATCAATAGTGTATCGTGTTTCCACAAATTTCATACTACTTTTCTGCAGGCATTCTCCTCGCTTGCCAGACACGAGCCAAAGCTCATCGAGGACCCAGTCGTTGTGGAGCTTGCCAAGAAACACGGAACTTCAGTGCCGGTTCGTTCCTCGCATCGAAATTTCGCTAGAAAACATTATTTTTTTCCAGCTCATTCTACTCGCGTGGGCGTTAAGCCAGAAGGTGGGCATCGTGCCAAAATCGGCGACGCCATCCAGAATCCGCGAGAACTTCGACGTGATCAACGTGCACTTGTCGAAAGAGGAGATCGCTTCGCTGACAGCGCTCGACCGTGGTCAGCATTATATTCGGTGCACCGGATGGCTTGTAAAGTAGAAAAATACATATCATTCTTGAAAAACTTTCTTCCGTACCCGGGAATTTTGAGTATACATTTCACCTCGACTTGTCAATTTAATTCGTTTTGTGATAAATTTTTGTGATTCCCCTTTTCTATCAATTTTCAATTCTAACCCATAAAATTTGCTAATATACCTAATTCATTTTGTCATGTTTTTGCATTTTTTTTTTTTAATTTCAGAATGTCGGTAGAACTGAACACCGGTCACAAGATTCCGCTTGTCGGACTCGGAACTTATAAAATTGTGGGCGATCAGGTGATTTTCCGCAAGCGCTTTATAAATAGAACAAAGAATTTGCTTTCAGGTTTTGCCAGCCTTGGACCGAGCTCTAGAAGCCGGGTATCGTCTGTTCGACACGGCAAAGGTGTACAATAATGAGAAAGAAATCGGCGAGGCGCTGGAGGTACTGGCGGTAGAGCGTACTTGTAAACCTATTTTCCGCTGCAGATTCTTCTGCCAAAGTATAATATAAATCGAGAAGACGTCTTCATCACCACTAAACTTCACCCAAACACCACGGAAAATGTGAGAAATTTAGTGGAAGAATCGCTGAGATTGCTGAAAACCAAGTACCTCTGAAAGTAGAAGCGCTTATCAATAAGAGATCACATTTGCAGCTACATCGACTTGTACCTCGTCCATTATCCGAAATCGTTCGCTTTCTCGGACGATGCGCCGGAGAACTCGAAGCTTCGATTTGAGACGTGGCAAGCGCTTGTGTCTGCGAGAAACGAAGGAAAAATCCGATCGATCGGAGTGTCCAGCTATGAAGTTAGACATTTGGAAGAGCTGAAAGATGAAGTACGCATAGGTGCTCCCACGAGAACTTTGGAAATATAACTTTTGTAGGCGGAGGAACCAGTCGTCAATCAAGTGGAATATCATCCGCATTTCACTCGAAAAGAGCTCAAGGACTATTGCACAAGTCATGGAATTTTCTTCCAAGCATTTTCCTCCTTGGCCAGACACAACGAGGCACTCTTTTCGGCGCCAATCGTCACCCAACTTGCGGAGAAATATCACGTTCCCAAGACGGTAAGGGAACTAAAGTCCACTATCGTATCCTGATGGTTCAGACGATTCTTCTGTCATGGGCCACAAGTCAAGGCGTTGGAGTGATTCCGAAATCGACGAATTCGGAACGATTGAGACAGAACCTGAAGGTTGTGAAGTTGAGCGATGAAGATGTGGAGGCGATCTCTGCGCTCAATTTGAACAAGCATTACGTACGAACCACCGGATGGTTGGTCAAGTAAATTCTTCGAATTTAGTATCTTGTTTTGTGGGAGCAATTTTTTACCCTAACTCTACGTAATTCTGATAGTTTTGAAGCAATTCGCCGTACGTGTGAAGATGACTATCAAAAGTCGTTCCCTGACGACTTTTACAGACACATTCCTCACCTTCCTCTTCCGCCTGATCGATTTCATCACATTATCCAGCTGAACGTGAAGCATATCATCCACAGTGTAAAACTGTTGCGAAACCGTTGATTACAGTGGTCGTCCTGGGAAACTTTGAGAAAAAAGTTGCAACGGGAAGGGTCTTGAGGAAAGTGCGTTGCCATTGAAATCCTCGTGCGTTCCCAGGCCAATCTATCATTCCTTCCAACTGATTGATTCCATCACATTATCCTATCCGCAGAGGGCTGAAGAAAGCCCATTATCCATTCATCTCGTAATATTTCGTCTCTCTTCTTGCGACACACCAAGAACTGGTACCTTCTCGCGCGCCACATTGACCATGCACTTTTTCTTTTTTTTTCCCCCTTCTATCGCCGTAGCGTCATCCTCTCACTTTTTTTTTGGCCGTCGCCGAATGACTCCTCATGGCGAGGTTTGCGTAACGCGACGAAAAACGTGTCCTAGGTAGATAGATAGATAGCTAGCTAGCACGATACAAAGCCAGAATTTGATGAATTATCGGCGCCCCGATAAGCTTTCGCCTTCTTTTCTACAAAATTACGTGTACAGGTGTCGCCCTCCCCACGTCCCTGTCGCGCCAAGGTTCTGAGGAGTCTGGGGGGGCGGAGCGGAGACAGTATTGTTTCAAGTTCGAAGAACCGCCCTCCGTTCAGGTTTTCAGAGGTTGTATAAAAGGTTGAGAAGGTAGCTGAGAAGTATAGAATCGAATTCTTCGTTCTTTCCAACAATCATGCAAAAGCTCGTGATCGCCTTCACCACCATCGCCGTCGCCCAGGCCTTCCTTTTCCCGTCCGGAGGAGGCGGAGGATGTGGATGCGCGTAAGTTTTTCAAACTTTTGCTCTGCACCTCTCATTGAGTTCTCTCTGACGTTTTCGAATACCTGTATTCTTGCAGCCCACCACCACCACCACCACCACCGCCATGCGGATGCGGAGGCGGAGGAGCCGGACTCTCGCTCCCACAACTCCCACCACTCCAGCTCCCACAACTCTCGCTGCCATCCCTCGGAGGAGGAGGCGGCTGCGGAGGACCAGCGCCATGCGGAGGAGCCGCTCCAGCAGCGTACGCTGCCCCACCACCGGCCGCCGGATACGCCGCCCCACCACCACCGCCACCAGCCGGATACGCCACCGCTGGACGCAAGTAAACTGTGAAACAACGTTTAGGAATCAAAATTTTTTGTCTGTATCTATGTGACCGTTTTTTTTTTGTTTTGAAAATTGACCCCTTTTCACCGCTTCTCATCATTCCAATCGTTCTCACCGATCCTTCCCAAACTTCACTTGTTTCGCAATAAACTCTTCTTTTCCCTATTTGACTATTGAAAGAAAGCGAATTGCAGACAGACAGTAGACAGAGAAACGCGAGGTTTGAAATGAAAATCTGCCATCGTCTGAATAGGACCATATCCAGTTTTCTTGCGCTTACGCAATTTCGATTCTTCGTCCTACTATGACCAATGGAATGCCAATCGTTTTACTCAACTCCGCCCGTGGCGAGCCAGAGCTCGCGGAGCAGTGCCTGGATTTATTTGGCTTAGGCAGCAGAGACATGTGGCTGAGTCCACGTATTCAATTTTCGTTTTACAGAAACTAGAAAATTTATAGACAGTGACGATAATGACGCAATATCACTAGACGTTATCTTTGTGTCCGAATTTCCGGCTTCGAAACTATAGCAAAAGTATACATGAAATGTAGTTTGAGTAGGATCAGATCATGATGAGAGCGGCAAGAATGAGGAAGTTCGTGAGTGCGGACGCGTGTTTTGCTGTAAGAAAGAATGTCGATGTTGATCGGAGTGCAAGTTTCAGAACTTGAAGTTGGGCGGTTCAGAAGTTTATAGTGTGTATCTACCATATCATATCTCCCTTCAATTACTCCGCGTTCATCCATGATTCTCCATCGTCGTCTTTCCGTCACAAGAATCTTCCGAATCACATATTCGACACAACACACTTTTATGAGTCAAAAAGGGTGTGGGAGAAGGAGGCAGACACAACGGATGATGGCGAAGAGATTCCATCCATATCTGACGACAAGCTTCAAACGATTCCTCCTTCTTGGAGGTCACTCAGTGTGGTTTAAACGCAACAATCATAGCCGTCTCTTTCTAATTTGCGATTGGAGAAAGAACCGGCACAAAGAGAAGTATTCAAAAGGGCATGATGACGAATTGCAGAGGAATTTCGCACAGAAAGAGAGAGAAGGAGGAGGCTTACCACATTTATAATATCATAATGTATGAGGTAAAGCTACTTAGCCAAGAATGCTGTTGTCTACTATGTGTATTATGTACAGTTCAAGGTTGGACAAGCTTACAAGCACGCGTAAGCGGTTTCAGCGACAAGATTGTTCTATCGATGAGGGCAAAGTACTGTGCCGCTCAATTTCTGAAAGCATAACTTGAAAGCTCGGAACCTTTCTGCCCAATACTTGGGAAAACGTTCGGTCACTGTACAGCAATATGAAACAACATTTGGAAAAATGAGGGAAAATGAGCTACCAAACATGAAGCATCTAGAAAGATTGAAGTCAAATTGCAACTAAAATGGGTACTATACAATAGATATATGCGGAAACGTGAAAGGATGTACTTCAAAAGAGCGAGACAACCAAGAATGTTGTGCCACGGAGAAGCCTAGTTCTGGAAACGATTCCTCAATTTCGCCGACGCTTCAGTTCAGTTCCAATTCATGCAATCCTTGCACTTTCCGCCTCATTGGCCGCTGTCTCCTTTCACCGTTACACTCCGATATTGCATTTGACAATCCTGATAATCCTAAATTCTCTTTCTTCCGTCCAGCCAAGCCTTGCCATCGCGTATCTCCTCGTCGTATCGTCGTTTGTCTTCCTCGTCAAAATCCTTGCGCGGAGGTTGTCTGGCAGCAGGTGAAGCGGCGAAAAATCATTGTTGCAGTGCAAAACTTGCCATATCAATTGTCCTTTTGCCGCGCGGAGACGCTGTCGCAATTTCTGGTTTTGCCGAGGCTCGGCCAGATGCCTTTGGCAGCCAACATCTCAATTTCATTTTCACCGAGAAGTGGGCGGGGTCTAATAAGGTTTGTATAAAAGCTGAACGTGAAGAGGAAAAAAATATCCAATCCGTTTGGTTCATTCCTATTCAACTACTTCTCTAGCCATGCAGAAGCTCGTCGTCTTCTTCACCACCATCGCCGCCGCCCAGGCCTTCCTTCTCCCGTCCGGAGGAGGCGGAGGATGTGGATGCGCGTAAGTTTCTCTTCTTGACTTCAACCCTTTACTCCTTCTGCGCTCATCATCCGATGATCCATATTTTCAGCCCACCACCACCACCACCACCGCCATGCGGATGCGGAGGTGGCGCCGGACTCGCTCTTCCACAACTCCCACCACTCCAGCTCCCACAATTCTCGCTGCCATCCCTCGGAGGAGGAGGCTGCGGAGGACCAGCGCCATGCGGAGGAGCCGCTCCACCACCACCACCGGCCGGATACGCCACCGCCCCAGCCGCCCCAGTCGGAGGATACGCCACTGGACCAATCGCCGGAGGATCCTATGCTGCCCCAGCTATCGGAGGAGGAGCCGGAGCCTACCAGGCCGGACCAGCTCCAATCATCGGAGGAGCATCCTACTCTGCCGGACCAGCGCCAGCTATCGGAGGAGCTTCCTACTCTGCCGGACCAGCTCCAGCTATCGGAGGAGCTTCCTACTCTGCCGGACCAGCTCCAGCTATCGGTGGAGCCGCCTACTCTGCCGGACCAGCCGCTGTTGAGGCGGGACCAGCCGGAGGAGCCTACACCGGACCAGTCGGAGGAGCTGCGCCAGCCGGAGGATACGCTCAGGGACACTAGACACTGCGACACACGTTTAGATAGACGCGGATCACGATCCTTTTATTTATTCGTTGTTACCTTGTTGTTATCTGATCACACACCTTTTCTCTGTATATCGTCGAACTGTTTCGGATTGTCTTTTTTCATTTCAAACGAATGAAGTTTACATCTTGCATTTCTGACTTTTTGTGAATTTGAATTCCGCGCCGAATTGATCGACAAACTGCCGATTTTTTCTTTTGGAACAGAGCAATTATTAGAAGAAAAACTGATTGAATACAGGAGAATCGAAGGGGAAATTCACAGTTTTTCCAGAATCCGCCGCCGGCGTGCCCCTCCAATCGATTTTCTGCAAATCTTCAGAAAGCGTTAAAAATTTAGCCTCTCCGTCACCTTTCTATCAATTCCAGACGATCTTTTTGACTTTGATCCGTCTGGAAATGCATAGAAAGGCTGCTGCACTGGAGTCGGAATCCACGATGTTCTGTGCAGCAGCTTGCTTGCTACGTGCCGCACCCTTGCTCAAAATTCTCCGAGTTCTGTCTCAACCCAACTTTTTTTTTCATTGCACATTTTCCCAGAATCTTAAGATCTTTAGTTAATTCTGAAAATGAGATAGGTTCAAAAGTTAAAACATTTTATTCTACAAAAGTACATTGTTCTTTTGATGATCCGATTCGCCGTTCTTCATTCAAATCATTTTATCGCATCCTTATATCCACTCAGACTCGTACTTCTTCTGATGTCTCTCGTCCTCCTTCCCCTTCTCGTCCTCCTTTTCTTTCTCCTTTTCTTTCTCCTCATCCTTCTCTCCTGACGCACTCTGATTGTGAGTTCCCTTTCCGCCTTTCTCCTTCATTCCGCTAAAAACTATTGGAATTGTGCGCTTGTAATTGATGTACTGATTAATGTCGTTGCTTTTCTTGAAAACCGTTTCCCATTCGACGCCTCTCGCAACAACAAGAATTGTGATGGCGAACCTGAGGAAAAAACGAATGAAATCCGCCCGAGATGAATCCAAAAATACCAAATTTTGTGTGGAACATGCTCCCGGGTGCAACCGTTGAAATAGCACTTAAAGATCATCTTCTCGTTGCTGCGCATCTTAGCCATGACCGGAACTGTGTAAAACGACTTGACCGCTGTGTTTCTGAACTTGATCGCCACGTCCGTCTCGCAAAAGTTCGCCACCTCGACCGGAACCATTTGCTTCTTGTCCACAGGATCGAATGAAATCGATTGAGATGGTTTGAAGAGCACCTTGTCGATAAGATCCTCTCTAACCGCCATACTTTTGTGAGGGAACCCGAAATGAGGGGTTACGTTTCGATTATTCGTGTGAAAGGGTCATCGGCGTGAACTATCTCCGCAAAAAGTTTGTCAAAAGTTGAATCTCCCCCGTTTTTCAGAACTATTTCCAGATTCCCCATCATTTTGATCGTCTCTGTTCCTTGCCAACTTTTGCCAATTATCGATTGTTGTGCTCAACAGGAAATCATTTTCAAGAGTCGATGTAAACCGTGCTCTTCCATCACTTCTGTCGAGTGTTGAGCCCTCACTGTTATTGTACACTTACGGAACGACTGTTCCGTTATCTATTGTCCTATATTCTCACATCAATTGTTTTTATTATGATTCAGAACACATTCCATTCCTTCTCGACGATTGTGTTATTATAATATTCAGTGTTTTGTTCCCTTCACACGTCTTCCCGTCACATTGCAAACTTGGTTGCAAAATGAAGAAATGTTGTTGTAATAAATACGTTATCAAATCATATCATATGAAATCCAATCAACTCAAATCACAGCAGAGTCTAGTTGGGCGGGCTCAGTTCAATCTTTGAGCGCCAACCCTACCGTAATACTTTCATTCACTTCCTGCATGTTTCAGAGATGGTTGAGCCATGATCTAATCCGTTCAACACATCCCGGTCTGAGTGTCTAACGGCCAGGCGCAGAGCCACAAACGAACGCCCGAAACACTTTCTGATCACAAGACACTACTTGCTCTTTCGTTCTGCTTCCTGCTCAAATGAGCACTCGTCAAAACAAGATGGAGAAGAAGAGGAAGAGCTCGTTCCGAGACGAGGCGTTTTTGTTTTGTTTTGTTCTGTTTCTTCTTCTTCTCCTCCTCCTCACGCGGCTCTTCCTCCAGGAGAATGTGTGATCACATTCGTCCTGAGGTCACTGGCAATCATCGGAAGGGATAGAAATAGTTCGAGTCTGTAGAGTCAGGTGGTGGGTTCGAGGGAGAAGACGATTCTATTGCGCACAAACCTAATATTTAGGATCCGACTACGAAACGAAAAGCGGATGATCTGCCGGATCTGGTTTTGATAAACATTAATTCAAAAACCACTCCTGTCTTGGTTTAGTTCAGATTATTTTAAAGTGGGTGTCTTTTTCCACTGGCACCACTCCTCGTCCCTGTGGCTCCAGTTTATTGACTCCAATCTCTTAAACTAGCCTAACTATCATGTAGAAATATACCGACATTGTCTTCCTTCTAAAGAGCGGAGCCAATTGGAGTCGTACTGTAGAAAAAAGAAGAAAATATTGAAGACACACCGCACATCATGTTGATCGCTTCACTTTGAACGGATTCTCTTGTGAACAAGCCAATAACCTCCTCCGTCACGTCAATTCGAACTTATTGTGCTGATCTTGCACACGCCGCATTATAGTCGTGCACTTTTCCTCCTCCGATGATGATGATTTGGCTTCACTTCTTCACTCTCTCGATAACACGATGATAGCAAACTTTGACAAAATGACAAATGTCCAATTTCCCTCTTCAATAGGCTCATCAATCCGTGAAATGAAGCAAACGGTGGAGCGGTTTCATCACTGCTTTCCTTAAAAGCCGGAAATGTATATTATCGTCTCTCTCTCTCTCTTTCTCTCTTTCTCGTTCTTGGTGCTCTCACGTTGAGCAGAAAATTGTTAGAACCGCCGTGCTCATTTTCGGCTCACGACGCCCTCTTTCCGCTTCGTTCTGATTACTATGATTAGAAGGGGGGGCAACATGTAATGAAAGACTAGTAAAGAGAGGAAAGGAGAGAGAGAGAGAGAGAAAAGAGCACACGGAGGCCACCTGCCCCCCACAACACCGACAAAACATCAACAGCGGCACAAAGGGTGTCGCTCTGCTCGCGGACGCCAAACCACAAAAAAAACATGCCTCTCTCTCTCTCTCTCTCTCTCCTCGCTTACCTCAACATTATCATCAGCTTTTGTGACATTTTTTCTCAAGTTATCTAGTTCCACTCGTCCTCGTTGAGCCTAGCCCTATTTCTGAGTCCAACCAATCTACAAAGCTCCGAAACTGTATGTCCCGACTAACCTAGAACCGAATCATTCTGACGCTGAAACTCCAAAGCGTGGTTCTGACCCAGCTGGTTGACAAATAAGCCCAAGTGTCCTTCGCATGTGTTTCTTCGGTGGTCGCGGTGCCCTTCTCCGTCTCGTTCTAACTAACCGCTTACTCATTGCTTGTTCTCTGTCGGTTTTTGCGCAACATACATATACAATATTCAAAATCTGTCCTTGTGCGTGCAGAGAAACTCAATCACAATCGTTATGACAAATCCGAAACAAAACACACACAGTCGTTTTGTTTCAAAAACAAAGTTCTTCTTTCTTTCATCTTCTTTCCCCACCGTGTGCCCTGTCCAATGCGATCTGTCATCACCTCATCCCCTTTCCATTACTATCATCACCAGTTCACCCATCCACGAGAACCTTCTTAGAATCTCTTTTGTTTGTTCCTTCGCTGATATGTGTCCCGAGTGTCCTCCTCCCGGCTATCAATTTAGTTTCTTCTTCTCTGTCCGATTAAAAAGAAGAATAATCACAAACAGTCATCGGTCTTCCTTCTCTCAAGGTGTCTAAAGACTTGATCATCAGTTTGTGATTTAAAAAAATCCCAGTATCAGAAAGATCATGCATCGCCTCCTCTTCGTCTTCTGTGCTTTTTTTGTTCTGCTCAACCTGATGTGTTGCTTGTTTCTCTGCAGTTTGAGAGAAGAAGTTGAGGAAAGAGTGGCCGAATTGTGAGGAACTTGTGCTCCCTGATTATCCAGAGCCGAGAAGCTCTTTGAGCTATGCCAGGTGTTGAGAGAATGTGATCCGTTTGTGTGGAAATGTTATGTGATTGAAGAGGGGACAAGGTGCGTGTCAGCTGATCAAGAAGTTTCAGCGATTTTCAACTTTGACAGTGAAAATGAGGGCCGTTCTGGAATGACAAAACTCGTACATCAATGAAAAATCAGTCTAATCAGGGATTGAGGAAGTGTACAGAGTTTACCATAAGAAGTTAGCACGGAGGTCTCTATCAATTGCCGACTGCCCGACAAAAGAGTGTCAAAAAGACAGTGATTCAACACGACACGGGTCTTTCCTTTTCGCAGTCGTCCGTGTAGGTACATGGACATAAATCACGGCGAACCCCGATCGGCGCATCCATCCATCCATCCATCAGTCGGCCGATCATCATCACCATCATCATCATCATCATCGTCGTTTTGTGTCTGAGAGATGGGTTCGGCGGTTCTTCTTCTCCGTTTCTTTCTCACTCCTCACCGCCGCCATTCCTTTGCTTATCACCGTTATCACCTTCTCCATTGTTACAACAATGTCTCCGCTCCCCCCCCCTCCCCTTCTCCTTCTTCCACCCACAATATCAATTCTTTTTTTTGTGTTTCTTCTTCCGACGCGCATTCGCTTGTTGCTGCTGTTGTGCAAGCAACACCTTGGTCACTTCTTCTTCAAAGAAGTACACTTTTTCAGTACTACCGTAGCCCACACTCTCATGGCATCTACCGTACCCGAACTCCTCAATTCGGAGCATCTAGATCCAGGACAGTGGGAGTCGAATTTCGTTGAGTTTTGTGTGAGTTCTCGTGTACTTTTCGATGTTCTATGGGACTTCACGGCTTTCCAGAAGAACCTCTTGTTCGCAAGCCACCACAAAGAGTGCACCTCGTCTTCGGAACTCCTTCAAAAAGTGGTGGCTCTCCGTTGCATTCAAGAGCACGGAATTCTGAGGTCAGTGAGCCGGAATTTTGAGGGCGATTGCCTGGCCGAATGGGAAACAAGAGTGGTTTTTGCTTTTCGTTCGCTATCTCCGAATTTTCGCTCGCGGCCGTCCGTTATCAGGCAGGCGCCTTTAGTCAGCAGCAAACGAAACAATTTGTTTCTTTTCTTTCCAACAGATTGATGGGGGGGGAGACAAAAGTGGAAGGCGGGGAAGGAGAATGGTCATGTGATGTATGCGCACTTACTGCTAGCACCATTGTACTTTGACTTTTTTTGAAATTGTTCGCGGAAGGAAAGAAATAGAGATTGATAGTGAGACAATGCGGTCAAAGTAGGGGAAGGCGGGCAAGTTAATGAAGTGTAGGCATACTGTAGGACACTATCTTTTCCAGAAACCACGAATCAATGCGTCAAGAAGCTGCTTCCTACAATTTCAGCACTTACAAACAGCCCTACCTCTTCCCCGGCTTCATCTCCCCACTCCAGCCGTCCACCTCGAATCCGCTGTTCAACATTCCGATTGTCGATGAAGATCAGGATCCGTCGACACCTTTCAAACTTCCGCTCTACTTTCATTCGGTCACCTTCATCATCAATAAACTCGCGAAAGAGGGAGTTGATCGGATCGTTGCTGAAGACTTGGCGTTGGATCATTTGTCCACGCCGACTGCAAATCCACGCAGTTTCATGTCGAAGGTGGTGTGCAACGGATCGCCAATATGGAAGATTGACGAAGTGACCGTTGATTTCATCAAAACCGTGCTCAAACGTCTTCATGTAAGTTCCGCCGAATCTCTCTATTGTGGCCCAGTAGCTACTAGCTAGCAATATGTTTGTTCAGAAGCACGAGGAGTTCTCCACAGACGGTGCTCCGTACCCATTCGACGTCAAATCTGCTCTGCGCTTCTCCGAGCACCTTCACAATCAGATTCCACCACTTGTGGTAAGCGACAGACAGCACACTGCTATCCTATCCTACCGTAACCTTTCCCAGGCGATCACCCCTCCCTACATCGCTCACGAAGTCTCCATAACCCTCACGGCAATGGGAAGATTCATGGCGATGCATGAAATTGTGAGCAACCGAACGTGTCTTGCAACTTTTCCAGAAGAAAAACCATTTCAGAACGTTGATATCCAACTCCTTTTCCCAGTGGAAACCGCAAGTGTGGACGAGTACGCCTACCACTCAGCCGTCTTTTGGACGTATCGCGAAGCGTTCAAAAAGTATTATTATCCGACTATGATGGCTCCACTACCGCCAAAATTTCTTCTTACGGTACGTCTACTCAAACTATTCGCTTTTCAACTAGCGCAGAAGTTGTAGGACAAAGAAAGCGCCATGCTTCGTCAGTACTGGGACGCTGGAAATCGTCATGTGACCGCATCGGAGTCAGCAATGTTGGCCAGAAGATGTGATAGTTTGGCGCCGTTTCAGGTAGACTCTCTACTGTTAGTGTATGATCACTTTGGACTCGTTTTCAGGTGTACGGCTACTTTGAACAACGTCGTCGCCGAGAGTACAGAAGATATCGGTTAGTGAGAGTCTGACCGCACATAGCCCATTCTAGCAATATTTTCAGTGACAACACCGATGAAGAGGCATTGGCCATCGAATCCACTAGAAGTCTGAAGAACTTGCGACAGATCGGCTTCAAGCGAGAAAAGTTCCGACCAAACCTTCAAGACGATTCGGGGCTCGATGTAAGTGAAACTTTAGGTTGAGCTCTCGCGCTCTGACGCACTTTTGGATCCTTTTAGCTTTCAGAAGCATGAGATTGAAAAGCTGAACCTTCTCTATCAGCTCGGACACCGTGATCCCGGCATTAATGAGTGTGAGCTTCTCGCCTCGAGCCTGAATATCGAAGATAGTGTTCAGGTGAGTCTAGAACCCCGGATCTCTACAATAACCTAGTCAATGTTTCAGATCAAGCTTTATTTCATGGGTCGCGACGAGGAAAGCCGTTTGAAACGCAATAAATAATCATCAATTCACACTCGTTGCTTGTAAACTAAATACCTCCTCATCCCATTTTCCCCCTGTTAACATGTTCCACGACTCTTCGCTTCCCTTTCTTTTTCCAAGACACCAACCATATCCTGCAGCTCTCTTCTTCGCTTTCCTCTTTCAAATGTAGAATGATATCGTAGGCCATGTAGTACTTGTGCTCGCATAATAAAGTGATACTGTTCAATCACAAACATTTTGTCGTTTCTTTGTTCTCCTCCTCCGGGACAATTGGACTCGTCCGCTCTCTTATCAGTGCCACCGAGTGGAAACGAGCCACTCTCATGCCACTTTTAACTCTCGGTTTTCACTTTTTGCATAAGTTGTGAGCAATAACTTCTCTTGTTCGAATCTTGTATACGACTGGACTTCTTTGGGGGACAAGAAGTAGGAAACTAGGTTGTTATTAGCCCTACTACTAATGTGATGATGATGAAGGGGTTCGGAAAAGTTCAGCGCTCGAGTAGAGATGAAGAGAGATAGAGGGAAGGTAAGAGCACAAACAGGAGTTCACATGACTCTTTGAGGTGCTTGCACTTCTCGCTGTATTCAAATTGTATCCCTTTTTTCCTCTCTTTTTTCAAAAGTGTGCCAGAGAGGGCACTACTTATAAAACTATTCCGTAATCAAAAGTACACACCTTCTTCTCTGAGGAAACGTGCCCGCTACTCTCGTTTCCTATCCCATCATCACCGTCCAATTAGATGTATCACTTCCACAGCCTCCTCCGCCTCCCCCATCCATCTTTCTCTTTTTTATCATTCCACAACCAACATTGATGTTCTTTATCTTTCGTTCTTGATTTGAATGGTTTTGAAGCAAGCGCTAGTCCAGTCACTGTTTAGATGCAAAAGATTGAAGAGCCCGGGTGTTCTTCATCTGCAAATGGTTCTCATCGTGCTCATCCGCATCCAGAAGCTAAGATAGAGCAGTAAGCTTCCCTTCGGTCACCTGAAAACACGTGTACATTAGCCATTTAGCAATCCGTTCAACGAACGCCCAATCTGGAACCGAGTCTGTCACGAGCACATCGCGTCGGCTAGAAAAATCAGAAGTCTTCTACTCGTCATTGCCTCAAATCTCGTTGCTTTCATCGAAAATATAGTGGGAGTAGGACCAAACTCTGGGAATCCAGCAGTGAGTAGTCATGAGCTCTGGTTAGTGAGTCGTGTGCTCTTTTCAGGAGCTGCTCTCCAAGATCATACTCTGCTTTGTGCAACGTACCGTTGAGCAAGAAAGCTATGTGAGCTCGCCAAACACGGTTTTCCGCAGAGGCAAAGCGTTATTTCAGGGCCATGAAAACTTTCTAGAGATGCTGTTCGACAAGTTTCCCGGGTTCGATCCGGTGAGTTTTAAATCGTGTGTTGATTAGCGTTAAGTGCTTCGTTTCCAGAAAGGCATGAAATACCAAGAGGTCTACATTTCCATTGCGCCAATGATCGACGATGTGAACTGGTTCCGAATGAAGTTCGACAGACGAGACTCGAAAGAAGCGTATGGCAGTTTGGCAAAGATCATCCACGTTTACCTGGTATCAAGTCTCACTCTTACACTAATGTACACTACTAACTAATTAAGCTGAGCACCAACTTTGGTGTGACGCGCTCGGAAGCCGATCAACTGCTCCTGGCCATTTATATGACAAGTGTGTGGTGTGCGATTCTTAGGAAAAACCCGACCGCTCTACAACGTGGTCCCATTGTCGACAACGAGGATTTGGAATCCTATATCGAGTCGTGGATCTTTGATCCGTTTTTCAAAAACTTCTACGGAATGTTCGTCGCCTCGTGTGTTCACATCATCGAACTGGGCGAACAACACGAGAAGAAGCTTCAGCCGGAGTCTTCGGACGCCTTACCTCAGGTCGAACATGTCGCAATTGCTCCGCCCCCAGGGCTCGGCGAGCATCATTCACTCTCGCAAAGAGGAAACGCTGTTCCGGTTGGAATGTCAGTCCATCCGACATGGAATTCAAGCCCTTATGGTCCAGGAACATTCGATCAAGAGCTTTGGTACGGAAGCGGAGCGTTGAATCCACAGATGATTCCACAACAAACATATCCACACCATGCTGTTGTCCAGCCGTGTCCCCCGTTCCCTTATAACTTTATGGAGCCTGGTCCCTCATCTCTAGAGTCCATTACCGCCACGTCAACAGCAACTCCGAAAGCGCCGAGAAAGCGGAAAAATGCAGATCAAACAAAGTTCCAAGCCCTTCCGAGCATTGATGAACTGGTAACCGTGTCCCGTCTCTTCTGAAAACGTCTCACTACTCTCGCTCTCAGTTTCAGACCAATTTCCAAACGTCACCGTCGAGCAACCGCAAAAAGGGCCCGAAACCAGGTACCCCGTATAGGGAGCGAATAACGGTTCATTCGACTCTGCTACGTGGCATCAGAGGGACAATGAGGTGTTCGTTTGCAGGCCGAGTCGAGCCGGATTCTTCAAATCGAGGCGGCGATGCTGCCACCGACGCCCGGTAGATTTTCGAAGAGAGAGATCAGCGAGCGGACCCACATTTCTCTGTATCAGGTGAATTGACCGTTTTCATGGAATTTGATGACCATTGACCGACTTTTTTCTCTTACAGGTAAAAAGCTTCTTCAATCGAAAAACGGCGGAGATGAAACGAATAAGAGAGGGAAGAAGCCTGACTGCACGACAACGAACATTTCGAAGACTTCATGGAATTCATTACTTCTGAACTTCACCTCCCACTTCCTATTTTTTGTCTGCCAAGCCTTTTCTTGCACTTCCTCCTCTTTTCGCATTGGTTTTTTGAAGAACTTTGTAAACTTCTCTCGAACAAAAGTCAATCTATCTTCTATTTTCATATGGTTCGGCCGAACTGGTCTCTCGACGTCATCATTTCGTTTTTGTCAAAACCATCAATGCATTCTGTGTTCTGATAACGTTGATTAATAGTGATAACACCGAGTGAAGTCGGGAGGAAAGCACGAACGGATGAAACTGAACATATAGTTTCGGGGAAAACGTATTTTGGGATCGGTCATTCCCAATACAGTCCCCCAGTTTGATGCGGATTGTAAGACCTGAGACCGGAAAGTTCCATCGAGAATATCTCATCTTTTGCACATCATTGCCGCCGATCAAGTGCTCACGACGAAAAAAAGTGCAAGCGGCGCTCATCGGAACAGTTGTCATTCGGCCGGGAGGTGGAGCAGGGGCCACGACGAGACAAGGAGCACAGTCGTTTTTCGGAAACAATCAGTGTGTAATAGTGCATCGCTAGACGACGTTTCAAGTTCACTCTTCCCATCTGAAATCTACTAATGATGGAGCAACAAGGACTCGAGGCTCTCCAGCAAGAGGTATGTTGTGTATACTTTATTCACCTCATCTCAGTCCACATTCTGCTCCATTCCTTTGTCTCAATTCCATTTTCAATCAATTTTATCGGCCTCCTTTGTCTCCGCTGCCAATATTCGCGTATTTTTTGCACACACACACACGCGCGTGTCCCGCCACGAAAAAGCACCGATGATAAGAACAAAGTTGGGAAAGAGCATTGAACTTTTCAGAGAATCAGAGGGGGGAGACTACTTTTGCGGTTATCAGTGCCGGTGTTGTGCACTTCTTCGAGAACCGCTCTCGGCTACCGCTGACTGTGCACACTTTTCAGGAGAACATGGACTATGAAACATTGATGCGGCTGGCGGCTGAGATCGTCTCCAGAAAGAGGAAGGACGAACGTGAGAGTGTTCAATCGAAGAGGGCAAAGACTTTTCTGCCACAGGTACCAAAAAAGTTCAGATTGTATTGTACTCTTCAATTATTTCCATAGACACCGGACGAGCTGGCTCAACCATTAACCGCAGCTGCTGAGAGCCGCTCGCAAAGTCCAGTGAGAAGCCTGCAACCAAATATTATCTCACAACATTTATTTTGGCAGGTTTTCAAAGTTCCACGATTGCCGAAATATAAGAGGAAAGATGTGTTGAAGTATGCGCAAAATGATGTTGTCATTGAAGTGAAGCGACTTTCTGAGGTAGTTTTGATCAGTTTTCTAATTTCAGATGAGCTACTATTCAACTATCTTTGGATCTGTAGACATACCGAGCATAGTTCGCCCTTTAAATGTCGTAGAGGTTGGAGACAAATCAATATTCGCACCTGAACATGTGGTGCGAGCTCAAGAACTCGCCAAAAAGCAATCAAAAGAAGTCGAAGCGATATTTGGTGTTGAGCCAAACTCTGTAAGTTAACGCTTCCCATAAATTTACTCGCTTACCCTCACTTTCAGACTTCTCCAGCCGTCAAAGCTCTGCAACAACTCGTTCAACTCAACCTTCAACCTCCCCCAGTCTTCCTCACAAGCGCTGAAAAGTTCATGACGATCGGAAAACGCATCTACGACCACATTTCCCGACGTGTTCGGCCATCATCACACGTTCGAGACAAGTTCATCCTTTTCGGACAGGCGCTCACACAAGACCTCCATCAATCGTGGCTCAACAATAACGATCTGAAACTCGAGCACTTTCTGTTGAGCCCGTTCCCAAATCTGCAAGCCGATCAGGAGAAAGTCATTCGAAGTTTGTCAACGATGACGTTGAACTCGAAATGGAATGAGCTTGCCGTCGACTACGAAAAGTTCATAAAGTGCTGGACGATTCTGATTGGGAGTGTCACGGTGGAAGTTCGTTGTTTTCCTCTTGATTGATTGTCAACCGAACAACAAGAGCTGTTTCAGGGTGATCCACGGGAAAAGTGTGGAATTATCATTGGTGTTCAGATTTTCAGTCTACTATACGCAGTCGCGATAAAGGTTTGTGATGATAGTACCAGAAATGCAATAAACTGGTAAAGAAAGTGTGATTTCAGAACCCAAACGTGTTTAACACTCAAGAAAACGTGCCATTGGAAGACTTTTTCAAAGCATTTTTCGAGTGTCAGCACTCCGCACAAATCGTGGAGTTTATTATAATAAAATTTATGAAATGCAATGACAAGTCGGATAAAATTAAACGGGATGAAGCTAGAAAGGTGAGTCCCTTTTTGCAACCGGAAGGGAACGTTTTACAAGCCAGACTTCTCATGCTAACTATTCGACTTTGCAGAAACTCCCATGACCATCTTCACAGTAAACACCAGAGTTGAGCAGAAGAGCTCAACGGAAGAACACGGAAGAATTTTTATCTTTTTTAGAAAATTTTACCATGGAATGGGATCAACTGACGAAATGTATAGAAAAATGAATTCTGTTCATAGAAAAATAATTGTAAATTTAGCTTTTCATACAAAAAAGTTATTCGAGTTGTTCCGTGAAAAAAGGGCTAATGGAAGACGAAAGGACAACAACTCGAATAACTTTTTTGTATGAGAAGCTAAATTTACAATTATTTTTCTATGAACAGAATTCACTTTTCTATACATTTTGTCAGTTGATCACATTCCATGAAAAAATTTTCTAAAAAAGATAAAAATTCTTCCGTGTTCTTCCGTTGAGTTTTTCCGCTCAACTCTGGTAAACACTTTCGACGGACCTTAAGTTACTGTACGCATTGTTTCCTTCTGTTCTATGTATGGAATTAAGTAAATGTGTGATTAAATTACTGATTTTTCTGGTTTCGTGTGAAAATCGGGTTCGAAACTGGTACTAATAGTAAGAGAGACCATCTGAAACCAGTGTTTTACCAACATAAGTTTCTCTTAGACTTTGCCTACGAAACCGTTATCAGATAGACATCAATGGCAAATGAAAGTGTGCAAACATTGAGGGAAATTGTGTGTGTGTGTGCAAAATTCTATTTCACATATTGCTATTATCGACTTCTTTACTATGTCCTCTTCAATTAATGATCTCAACGTTCAAATGGTTCTGAAGCTGGCCCGGAGCATCATGGATACCCTGACAGAAAAAGAGCTCAAAGAAGCGGCGAGTGTTCATGTTAGTTATTCGTCTGTATGCTCACACAATAATGGCATGTAAATTGAAGATTTTATTCTACGATGACACGATGTGCTACACTCGGAAGCCGCTGAAGCCAATGGAAAGAAAACAGTTTCGCAGTCGATTGAAGGTATTTTCACTTTTTTCCACTAAAAACTGATCAGTTTGTTGTTCAGAAAGAGCATAAAGAGATATTGGAGAAGTTGCTGAAAGTTCCGATGCCTGATGTCACTTTGTCTGAGTACAGTAGACAAATCGAGAAACAGTACGATATTCCATTCGATAAGGTATAATGCCCATCAAGCGAATGGTTATGATAAATTTTTTATTTCAGGTTAGGAGCTTCTTTCAATACGCGAAGAAGCATGGGAAGATCATTTCAAGTCCGGAGTAGCCTTCTTTTTTTCAAGACTACCGTTGTCATACCAATAAATCGTGAGCTAACTTCATGAACTCTCTTCGAGTCATTTGAGTCATGAAACGCCTCCTAAAATGTTGTAAATGTTCAATCAATTCCACTTTGCCTTTGCCCCTGTGGCGTTGAAACGACGGTTATCAGTTTTCGTCGCTCCCAACAAAGCGCAGAATGAAGGGAGCTGCGATTGACACTCGAACAAAAACGATTGTAGCTGGGGGGCGTGACCAGAGTACGGTACATCACACGATGTTTGGCTATTGTCTGATTAGAAGCGGTTGGCTCTTCATTCGTGTTGTCGGACGCTCGGAAGAGAGACGTGCTGCTGCTCGTAGCACTTTCTTCTTCTTCTTCTTCTTCTTCCTCTGCTACTCGCTACTCTTCGCAATGCTCTCATCGAACGACAACACCGCCGAACGCGATTCGGTCATCAAATTCGTGTCTTCTGATGGAACAATCACAACTGAGACTGTAAGCTACTCTCTTGGAAATGAAGCTCTATAACTTTTTGAAGCTGCTCAACGACAATTCTGTCCCGGTGATGAACTTGGCCCCAACTCTGTCTCCCCCAACAGCCTATCCACTCTGCCGACCAGCTATCAATCCAGATCCACTGCAAGCCTATCCAATAGTAAGCATGATCACACAAAAAGAGACACATATAGGTTCAACAGGAGAACAACCACTCGAGCACCGACTCCAATCAACCTGCCGCTCCTGTTCCTCCGGAGCCAGCGCCGCTAGACGATGGAGCCGTCACACAAACCTTGTCCTACTATCAATTACTTTCTTTAATGTCGCTTTTCTCGTATCAAAATGATATTAACTCGTTGAATAATAATAATAATAATAATAATAATGAATAAGCGCTTTTTGGCCCGTTCTCAGTCTTTTGTTAATTCTGATCGTTGTGGGGTCACCAGGACCATAGTACATCCAATGTAAAATTACAACAAAAACTCTCACTTTCACAATCATACGTTCGGTCATCTCTCTCTCTCTTCATCGTAAAGGGATGATTCTTGTTACAAACCTGTTCGTTATCAGTACGTTTTGCCTTTATGTTTTTCAACGCGACGCAGAAATATAGAATACCTTCGCTTCTTGGGATCAATCTGCCCGCCTGACGCGTGTTCTTATCATCATCAGCGGTCGGGTGGACGGGAGAAAAGTACGTTTCGCGAAGAAAATGAGCGCCAACGGAACGTCAGAGATGCACAATACTTGTTCAATTGAAGCAGTTGCCATCGTTGTATCCGACTATGTTTTCCCAAAATGCTGCTGAAAACGGCGTGTGAAGAGAAGAATCAAATCAGCAGTTGATAGTTGCGAAATGTGTGATCACAGTGGCCAAAAGTCCCGAGACGTACAGTACCTACGTGAGAAAACCTTCTACACCCATCATCAATTCGCTTCGTGTGAAAAGAAGGCCGTATCAATCGGTCTCCCAAAACTTCCTCGACCCACCCCCTCCTTTTTCGAGAAAAAAATGACATTCTCCCCAGTGTCGCTAGGCAAATGTCCACCAACTTTAACCCTCCCATGCAGAACATTGTCCGAGCCGCAGTCATCTGGAGGTCTTCATCATCGACAAGCTCGCCGAGATTCGCGGCATGTGTCTCTGATAATTTCACATCATCAATCATCCAATTTCAAGGTTTGTACACTAGTTTTTCAGGTAATGATGTGTCGGATTTTCAGAAGAGAAGTTGTCCTTGCATGGCCTACATCAAAAAATGACCGGCGTTCTCGATTCGATTCAATTTCTTCACGACTGTGTTCAGAAAGAAGCCACTCCAAGACGAAGAGGTCGTTCTTCTTCAAACCGTTCGGCAAGCTAAAAAGTTCGCGCAGATTGTAACAATTGTGAAAAGAGAAGTGCGTCTGCCGGTCAGAACCTCAGAAATCATCATTCAATCATTTTTTCTTCGACTCAATAAAGTCGGTTATCATCAATGTTACGTTTCTATTTGCCGATTTCGATCAATGTTGTGGAATAAACCTCTGTTATCATTGTCATGTGGAATTGTATTAACGCGACACACACGCATTATGTGAAGATGACGATGTGTCTGGAAAACTACCAGAAAACTACCGGTAAAGTCGGAAATGTCCAGATTGCTGCCTCTTAAGGACAATCTGAACATTTCCGACTCTCTGGCTCGGTACAGGCATTCTAGTGGGTGCAATTGAGTTAAAAGTGAAGGACAATGACAAAAGGAAGATATTCAGACAGTTAGAAGGACCTAACACCGAAGTCGTATCAAAAATAAACGAGCTTCTCTACGCTGTTGGTGGTCGGCGCCTTCATCAGAATCTCTCCATCAGAATTCCACATTGAGAACGGCGGACGCTCGGACGGCAGCCACTTGCGTGCGATCCTTCCAGTTCATCGACCCCTCCATACCTTCTACAGTCTTCTGCTGCTTTCAGCAAGTGTCTATTGCCTTCTTCAGGCTTCTCTGAATCCCTCCTCATTAGAATTCCACATTGAGAAGCTTTGACGCTGGGACGGCAGCCGCTGCCAGTGAGGAGAGGCACTCACGTGCGATCCTTCCAGTACATCGAGCCCTTCGTACCTTCTACAGACTTCTCCTGCGTTCAGAAGGCTTCAAAAGCCTTCTCTAGGCTTCTTAGAATCCTCGCCGTTCAGAATTCCACTATACCAGCTTGGACGCTCGGACGGCAGCCTCTGCCAGCGAGCAGACGGTCCTTCCAGTTCGCCGTCCTCTCCCTGCCATTCACGTGCTCCTGCGGCCTCAGATGCCTTCTCTAGGCTTCTCAAAATCCTCGCCGTTCAGAATTCCACTATGACATCGTCGGGTGCTCGGAGAGCAGCCACTCCGCTAACAGTTCCACGCTATTTTCAAACAGAAAGAGATTGTGAAGAAGGTGAATAAATTTTATCGGGATTTTTTTTCTCACATTTCTCACTGGAAGAGTCATTTCTAATATCCCGGGAAACGCAAAACAATTGAATTGAACTCATTCGAATTGTCACGTGAGAGTCAGAAAAGGCGTACATATCATTTTAGAATTTGACAAAGAAAAACCTTGTATTTGGCAGCAACAGCATCAGCGTGAAATCCCGAAAAAATGTGGAGGGAATATCATCTACCGTTGAAAAAGTTGTACGACTTGACTGAAGTGTACAACTTATACCAAGAGTCGAAAGATGTTTCCACTTCTATGTGAAGTTTATAGACCATACCAGACGGTCTCCTAAGATAATCCTTTTCAAAAAAACCTTTCGAGCCTATTTCAGGGCTCTTTCAAGACCGTACGAGACGGTGCAAATGTCATGTTTCGAGTAATTTTAGTAGTCCCCAATAGAAAAACGCGTGTCGATTGTCGACATTAAATATTTCGTCGACTATTGGGAAGACAGTGAATGAACAGCAAGCGTAAAATGCAATAAATAGGAGGATCGGGGTCAGTTCTAGTCAAACTCAACGTGCTTCCCCGGAAAAACCTTCTTTCAGGCATCGTGGTCAACAAAAATGGAAGGAGTACTCTGCTTTTTTTATTCAGTTTCGAGAACGAACAATTGTTTTCACTCCATTGCTAAACAATGACTAACTATAATACACTGTCCTGCTGAGCCATCGATAATTGGTTCGTTCAAAGTGTCCACTGATTTCAGTGCCTTCTGTACGAGCAAAAAAGTTTATTTTCACTGAAAACGTCTATTGTCATCATCTATCATCTATCATTGCCTCATGTTCTTGTGCCAGTTGGCGGCGGCGGTTCATTAGTGCCGAGCGCTGATATTGTTACTTTCTTATCACTTTTAATGGCGTTGAATTGGATTATGGTGGAGGCGGAGGAGGAGGAGCAAAATGATGGCACAAACAGCTTTTTTCCAAAGAATATGTTCGCCAAAAACTGGAAAACGCCTTGGCCCCACCACTCTCTCATTCATCAAAAACGTTTCGTTTCGTCGATCCATCCATGCATCCATCCAACAAAAATTGCAAACCTAATGAAGCCAATTTGAGCACTCCACTCTCTCTTTTCCGTGTCCTTTTTTCAAAAGAAAATTGCTCCTAATCAAGATGCTCTCCTGAATTTGTTTTTCAGTTTTTCGCAAGTTCCGCGTGGTGCAAATCAACTTGAAACTGATTTTTCATGAGAAATGGTTGAGGGGAAAGAACAGAGACAGAAAAAATGGAAAAAGTGCATGTGTATGGGGGTGCTCACGAAGAAGTTCTCAATTCTCGCCTCTATTTCTATCCCTAAGGGACTAACTAGTCGAACTTTTTTCTCTCCTCTCATCAAATCTCGTCGAATTTCTCTCCTCCAAACTGTTCATTATCTTCCACATCATATCACTTTTCTTCTCTCCTCGCCCTCCTATGCCACCTTCACTCTCTGTCGCCGGCGGCCGGCCAGCGGGTCGTGGTCGCCAGCAGTTTTTCGTCACATTTTATATCGAGAAGCGTTATCATTCTTCTAACGTTTCTTCTCCCCGGTTTTCTTGCCTGTTTACCCACCACTTTATGCGCTCGTTTTCAGTGATCCACTTACAGTAGCGCCCAGAAAGTCGGGGCCCGGAGTCATGGAGCAGCAGATGAAGAAGGAGGAGTTGAAGAGGGAAGAAGAAGAAGAAGAAGAAGAAGTGACAGATGAAATACTGTTGAACAAGCCTTTGCAGCCAACCGAGTTTGAAAAAGAAGAGGGAATTGTAGTGAGTCAAAGTAGAGAAAAAGATGCAAAGTGGAAAAGCAAAAGTAAGAACAACGTTTTCTATCTTCTTCTCGTGTCCTACACTCCTACTTCCCTCTCAAAAGTTTGCAAAACACGTCAAAAGTGATAAAGGCCATTTGTCTGTCATTTGATGTTAGGAAAATAGTCTTCGGGGTACGGTAGTGATCATACAGAGAACGGCGACGATCTTCCACTCCCAGCGTCTGAGAAACACCTGTCACTTCGAGTAGTTGACCCACCAATCACCTGAAGAATTGTTTTTCAGCTCCTATCATCACTTTTCATGTTGCAGGTCGAACGGATGATCCAGAGAGAACCGCCGCCTTGCACGTCGTCGGATCACCAGAAAATATACCGCCTTCAGCTGTACACAGTCGTCAAGATTGTTTGGCACACGTCGAAAATGTACCTGGCCACTCGGGGAGAGCCAGTGTCTCACACCAGTCCCTACGATTTCTCAACACGGAAAGTCGAGATGCTGGGGACCGTGTTGAAACAGATAGCGGAGAGGGGAGCAGTTGTGGACCCGAGGCTCATTGCAAACCCATACGAGCATAAAGATCCGAAGAAGCCACTGAAACTTTTCGAGCATTTTCTCTCCGATCACTCGAATCTTCTTCGAGACCGCTGGCCAGACGTGCAAAAAGTTGTGGAAAAGCGACTGAACGAGTTGGGCGTGCAGTTGCACTGGTCATTTGTAACGGTGACGGCGGAGAGGTTTAGACGACGGAGCAGGGCGCTGCGAAGAGTGATGAATGACAACGCGGTATGAGAAGAGGGGGGTAAAAGGTCTATGGATACTGTTTCCAGCCAGTTTGGTTTGAAGAACTGCGAGCTCATCACAACTTTGGAGCATTGGTTATCGGACTTTACGCGACCGTTGTGACTCAGGTAGGAATTCTTTCGTTGCCAAACGTTTTCCCCTCGCCTTTCCTTTCAGAACAAGACCTGGTTCAAAGAAGTGGATCAGGACAGGTTCAAAAGATCATCTGACTTCGATCCGATTGTAGCCACAACCAAAGACTTTGAGACATTTGTGCGACTCCTTGTGATCATGTATGTCACTGTCAATGAACAAGTTCAAAACGAGAAACCTGTCATTGACTTCTCAGTAGAATCTGTGAATATTGATGAGAAGAATCCGAGAGTTCTTGAAAGACGGAAAAGGATTCATGAGACTCTGGAGAAGATTACAAAGCAAAACGAAAAGAAGAAAATTAGAGTCAACGAAGAGCAAATCGAAATTCGAATTCCGTCAACGAGTGGCAGTGCGTTCAAGGTGTACAGGCGAAAAATCAAGTATACGGTAGGTGCTGACGAGTACGCTACCCATATAAACACATGAAGATTCAGAATGAACAAATCTCCTCATTGATGAAGCCCTACACAAAAATGATTGGTGATCGGTTGAGCAAAATTGACGGCATTTTTCTGAGCATGGTGAAACATTTCACCAATGTACCCTATCATAAAGTGAGAACATTTCTGTATTTTGCTCCACAACTACTGTTTGTACTTTTCCGATTGTACGATATTTCGATGAATACAAGCGGAGTAGAGGGAATCGAATGAGAGCGAAGAAGCCTTCTCGAGAAATTGAAGTCATCACTATTTCTGCGTCAACTTCTCCTCTCCGATGTTAGCCAAAGTGTGCCTTTTATCTGTTTTCAGCATGCCATAGTATAGTTTTCACGGGTTTCCAGAAATATTGTCCGACCATTAGAATACAATAAAAGTTCATGATTTGCGAAGCTGAAATTTTTATTACAACGTGATCCCAAAAGACAGTTATTGAGTGTTTGAACGAATATGAAAGAAGCGGTCAGCAAAGAGTAGAGAAAAGTGATGAAGAACAGTATTGTAGAAGTTATCCGGGAAGGACGGACTTGTAGTTGTGGCTGCGGTGGTCAGCAATGTGATACACTCGGCTCTTGGACATTTTATATCTGTAGAAAGTGGTAAGGACGGCTGAAAAGTCAAACAGTTTTCAAAGGTTTCGGTTCTCTGAATACCTATAGCTCCACAAATTGCAATGATGATGAGAAATACATGATTGAAATGTTCCGTAGACAGTCTTTCGACTGGTAGTACTTTGGCTACGTTACGAACTGAAGTCACAGGTAAATGAGTTCGAGAAGTAGTCTCCGGAACTATGGGAATGTTCGATGTTTCCTCATCCTCGTACACAATTGCATAAGTGATCAGGCCAGAAACCGAAACGTCTCCAGAATTGACAATGTGTACGTTCACAGTATCCACAAGCCATTCAGAGTCGCACGAATTAATGATAAGGTCGCCGATGCTCTCCGCGTGTTCTCTTGTCAAAACAGTTCTCTGTACCAGCGGCATTTCGTCGAGCTCCCAGTCACAACGACGCATCGAGTACTTCACAGAAGGAGCAGTCAGGAAAGTGGAGATCTCAAGTCGACTTCCAAAGTTTCTCAGCGATCGACGTACGAGTGCTTTCATTTGAATTGGATATGATTTGGAGGAGTTGGCAGGCACATCAAAGTGAACGATCAGCGGATACATGCTTCGGACTGAAAAATGTGCATAAACCGGGAAACTGTACTAGAACGTGCCGTATTGTGATGCTTCCTTGTCATCTTCAAACTCATCTGTGATGTCAAAATGCAACGACACTTTTGTTCTCTCGGGTGAATGTATAACCAAGTCGAAGCTAAACGAGACAGTTGGGCTTCAGCTTCAGAGGAATCTGTGTACTCACGATTCTGTATGATTATCACTGGCACAGCTCCTTCCGATCACGTCTCTCAAGTTCTCCAACTCGACTCCTTTGAACACATAGCGAACTTTATAGAGTTTTGTAGTCGTTGAAAGTCCAAAAATGCCACACTTCAAGAAGCCAAAGTTCACCGGTTCAGAAGACGTTAGTTCAAATTCCAAGGCAGTCCTCTTGCGGATAGCTAAAACCTTCTAAAAGTTTCAAATAACGACATAATTTCACCTTCATCCACCATTTTCTTAATGAAAACCGCTCGATAGGATAGAGAAGAGGTGTCCGAGAGGAATTCCATCGAATATTTGTCCTCAGCGGCCATCGTTGGATGGTAGAGAATCAAAAAAAGAAGGCAGAGTTTCAGAGGCATTTTGGAACAGGAGTGGAATGAAATGAAATCAATCCGCTGTGGTGTTGGCTTCACATTCACACGATAGCTGATCATGAATTGAATCAAATTTAGCATAATGATAAGTTTACAAAAATCACGTATTCAAAGTCGTTCTGGATCCCAAAAACCATATCCGCACGGAGGCCAGAGCGTTCGAAGGATCCGTCCAAGTTTGTGACTTGACATGCTCGGCATAAACTATGCATTCTTTTATCAACCTACTCACCGCTCGCTGATAACACCGCCTCGCGCCTATAAATTAAGCGTCACTGTTGGTCGAAGAGGCTGCGACTAAAAATGACACATTTTCACTTTTGCTCCACTGTTTTAGTGTGCCTTTCACTGTTGTTGCCTCGAAATGTGGTGGCTGGGGCGGACTGGCAGGTACTTTTGTCAAGAGTTTGTAATGGCTTCATCAATTCCATTTGTTTAGGGATTGATGCTAAATACAAGCATTTCCGAGAGCTCAATCCTTGGAGTCGGTTCGCAATGTCTTAAAGACACGGACACTTGGATAGCGAGTCTTCAGTTGTTTGCCACAATTTCAGTCGCCTGTCTCACATCTCAAATGTGTACTCCTCAAGAGCAACAACTATTGAAGGACAACTATTTAGCCGTGCAACGTTCGTCGTTTGCCATACAATATTTCTAATTGCATCTGAACGTTGCAGAGCTAGATGCATTCGGAAAGTTCCCAAGCGCCGGCGTGCTTGAGATCAACACGCTTTACGATGGAAACTATCAAGAGTGCGAACGCGTCGGCGGTCACAAAAAATACTCCACCAACTACTGCTACCTGAACTTGCGCCTCGGGAAGAATGCGCAGTGCTCCGCCACCTCAATCCTCTCCCTGATTTCCATTCGTTTGGCTGTGTGCTTTCCGGAATCTTGCCAGCCGAATGATCTCGTCACCATATTCAACTCGCTCTCCGCGGTTCCGTTCACCGCTTGCTCGGCGTCGTGTGCACGTTTTCCAGTTGCGAGAGATTCAGCGTTTTGGGGCTTTTCGTAAGTTATCTTTACTCTTGTCTCTTGTCTCTTCACAAGATTCATCTTATAGTATATTTCTAATAGTCATTGCCTCTTTGGTCCTTTTTGCTTCCCTGGTCGACTTCATCAGAGAGCTGGCGCTTGGAATTTCCAGTGGCAAGGAGAGAAATCAAAGTATGTCCTACTGGCTAAACAATTACGGTAAGTTTCATATTCTAGGTCTCCAACTCTTGTACAGCTTCTCGATATGGACTAACGCTGGTCAGATACTGTCTGTGAAAGAGCACAAAGTTGGCTTCATCAAATCGCTGGATTCTATTCGAGCTCTTTCCATTATGTGGGTCGTCACGGGTCACTCGTTCACCTATCTTCTTGCCACCGACACACTCCTGCCGCTTGCCAACTTCACCAAACATTTCTGGAATCATCTCGTCCTCAGCGCGTTCATTTCTGTCGACACTTTCTTTTTACTCTCTGGAATCGTAGTCTCATACCTGTTCTTCAAAACGCGGCCGGATTCTAAAACTTTGACGTCGCCCATCACCTGGATTCTATTCTATTTGCACAGATACCTACGCTTAACTCCTCCAATCATGATCTTCATCGGATTCTTCGCAGTCTACGGGTATCACATTCAAGGACCTCTGGCAGCGTCCCAACAAAGTAAGAGTCTATTGTGAGCGCCAACAACCCAACAAGTCTACTATCAGATTCCTTCTACTCTCAATGCGACGTCTGTAAAACCAATTGGTGGCAGAATCTATTGTACATTAACAATTTCATCGAGGGCGCCAATCAATGCTACTCGATCACTTGGTACTTGGCTGTTGATACGCAGTTATACTTGGTCGCGCCAATAGTTCTCGTCGCATTCTACTTTTCCCACATCCTCGGCGCGCTATTAGTCCTTTCCGGGCTGATTGGAAGTATTATCACTGCTTACGTATTGTACGGAACTTATGATTTGCCAGCCGATGCTTTGTCTGGGTTTGTCGGCCTTTATCAAAAAAGAAGACCATCAGCTGTTTTCAGCGATCAAAACGCGTTCGGTATCTACTTGTACACAAAGCCCTGGATCCGATGCATTCCCTATTTGGTCGGAATGCTCACCGGATACTTTCTGGCCGCCTATGGAAAAAGAAAGATTCGCCTGCACTGGATATTGGCAGTTTTTGGATGGATAATAGCGTTCGGCATTGGAGCGGCATGTATTTTTACTACATACGACTATGATAAAGGATCTTATTGGAAGTGAGTCAGGTTCGCAGCCCGACCAACATCTCATCTCGTGCCTCCGTTTCAGCACTTTCGACAAGGCGACCTACTTCAACTTCTCCCGCCTTCTCTGGGCTGTCGCAGTTTCCTGGGTTATAGTCGCCAATCACATGGGCTGGGGAGGTATGTACCGTCCTGTCTTCCGTGTTTTTACATTACACTACAATTTTCGCTTCAGGACCTATCGACGCGTTTATGTCTCATCCGGTGTGGCAACCATTCGGACGACTCTCCTACTGCACCTATATTGTCCATTGGATGGTTCTGTTCTGGTACTTGAACATCGGACAGACACCGTTCCATTACGCGAATTCGTGGCAAGTTGTGAGTTTTCGGTTTTTCGCAGACTTACAACATTTCACGCATTTGCAGTTCTTGTACTACGCCATGCCGGTCACTATCCTCTCGTTTGTCTTTGCCTTCTTTTGGAGCTGTCTTTTCGAAATTCCCATTTTGAAGTGAGGAGCACAATACTTGTTTAGTGAAATGTTCATTCTTGTTACTTTAGATTGGAAAAGATGCTGATTGGCGCTTTGATGGGAAGACGGAAACATTCTGTGGAGAAGAAAGATTCTTTCGTTTTGACACAACACCCGATTTGAAAAACTGTGAATAATTATAAATAATTTTACCTGAAATTAACTGCAATAAAACGTTTCAAACTGTCTTGATTTTAAAGAAACTAGCTCTACAATATTTCAGGTTAACTTTGATCGGCTGTATCTTCTCGATTCGTCAATTCTCGTGGAACATTTTCGACAAAAGCGGCGAAAAAATAGATCAAATTTGAAAAGCTGGCTGCAAGCGCGCTCCACCGAACAATTGAACTAGTTCAAAGCTTTTCTAGCAATTTAAATTTTCTTTCTTTTTTCTGGTCAACTTCCGGTTTCCAAGACGATTTTGGGAATTAAATGCCTTTAAAATTAAAAATGATTCAAACATGTAAATGATTTCCAACAATTTTCAGACGAAAAATGCTCGAATGTACAGCGAAAAGTGAAAATCCACCGGATGATTGTTGGACGGAAAAAGAGAAGGCTGATATGTGGGAATTTGTGTTCGGTCTTGCAAAAACATTCAGTAGAACATACAGCGGACACTCGTTCCGTTTAAATGTGACCAGTGAGAAGTTGTGGCAGAGGTTTCAACAAGAATTTGAATCACGACGAGATCATATTTCACTCAGAAATTGGTACCTTTTCTCGTTTTTCTGTCTGTAAGCTGTTGGAATGTTTGCAGTTTTACGCGAATGGCTCCAGAAATCCACAAAACTTCATTCGATATCGACTCAAAAACCGAGTTTTATTTGGCATTCAAAGTTCCCGTCGAAAAGAGCATTCTTACAGAGTAGGCGCTGAATTTTCTCTTTTTTTTCTATGAATGAATTATTGAAGGATGAACAAACGCGGAATAGTATGCCTATTCACCGACGGATGCCTCAAATCGTTTGTGGAAAATCCGAAATTTGCAGTGAAACAGGAAATTGAAAAAGAAGTTGTTCAGCCGAAAAAGACGCCAAGACAGTTTACGAAGCAGGAGCACAGCGCCATGTGGGAGTACTTTTTAAGAAGAACACGCCATCCGCTAACTGGAAAAATGATGAAAACGTCATTCAAAAACATGAGATCGACTTTTTGGAGAGATTATGTTAAGGAAACGAGCACCGCTCGAAAAGCGCCCAATCTTCACACCCAGTGAGTATCCTTCAGATACTGATACATAACTCGATATTTTCAGTTTTCTCGGAATGATTCACCGAATTCAACAATCGAACCTGGATTTGCCAACGAAGGCCTCCATTTTTTACGCGCTCGACTATCCGCTGGATCCAGATTTTTATAAGGAGTTTGTCGGCAGTCGAGTAATCATATTAACTGTTCTGGTGTTTTTAGCCTAAAAAGAGCGGCTGCAGTGAAAATCGACAAGGAGAATCATCTTGTTTGGTACCGAACTTTCGATGGAAAGCATGAAGAGGGCGTCACGAATGGCGAGAATGAGACGATGGAAACGGAGACGGATTTCGGAAAAACGGAAGTTAAAGAAGAAAATGACGGGCAACAAATGGACGCTGATCTCGAGCCGGGAAGCAATCAATCAGAACCTTTAGAGAACCCGTTAATAAACAGAATTGAGTTCATATGGGATTTTGTGCTCTATCACATGAACGATCTGGAGACGGGCGAGCTGCGGAAACTGTCTGAAGAACAGTGGAGAGTTCTGTTCGCCGAGTATTACGAAGATGATCTGTACGACGGAACACAAGGATTTAAGTAGTTCGTGTAGTTTCTGTTTTAAGTTTTGACTTTTCTGCCTAACAGCATTTTCGCCTCGTACATTCGAAATCTTTGCAGCTTCGTGCAGAATGTGGCTCCGAATCTCCACCAACTCACGCGATTCGACGCGGAAACGAAGCTGAAATTCTACTATTCGCTCGACTATCCCATCAATTTGGAGTTTTTGGCCACGTTTGTTGTGTTCATCGGTTTCTGTCACAAAATGTTAAGCTAGTTCAGGCTGGAAACATCGGTTGAAGTGCACATAGACGATAGAGGATGCGTGGAAAGATACACGTGGAATCCACAACCAGCTCGGGAAAGAGCCGTCGAGCCGGCAAAATTTGAAATTGAGCAGAAACCGCAGCCGGTTTTCTCATTTCCTAGACTCCCAGTTAAAATTCTCCCGCATAAGTATGCAATTATAACTAACTTTTCATCACAATGGTAGTTTTTTTCAGTCATTGTCGTGTCCCCGTCTGCAAACACACTGTGCGACCGAATCATTCTTCTGGAAAATAGAAGAGTTCGATACAATATCAATGATAAAAAACAGTAATAAAAGAACATTCGTGCTAAGTATTGTCAATTCTTGTTTTCAGACCAGACCCGAATGCTCATGATTGCAGCAGCAGCAGCAGTAGCGACAACTGAAACTCGAATCAATTTTATGCTAACTCTTAAAGCTTAATCGCATCTTTACTGAATTTTTCTCATTTTTCTGTACTTTTATGCTGAAATGTTTTGCTTTTTGTTTCAAAGTCTTGCCGAATTTCTACACTTTGTATGCAGTTACTAATCTGCTTTTCTATCTTTTCCTACGATGTTTTAATACATCGAACTACGATTTCAGATAAAATGACCAAAAAGCGCTCGACTCCGGCCAAGTCGATGCTGAACTCATCGATAGTTCTGAAAGATGCGCCGTTGACAAGAGGAAGAAAGTTAGGAATTTGCAAATGCAATTTTTTGAAACTTGTTCTCATTCAGAAGATGTGCGATTGAGCCGCAAAATGATGAATTGGTGGAGATTCTTCCGGAAAAGAAATTTTTTTACAAAATTCCAGAGAGATTGCACTTGATCACTCGAAAATTAAGAAGAGATCCAAGAAGCTGACGATAGTCAATCCCCAACCGGAACCTGAAAATTCTCCTGGAAAAGAGGAAGAAAAGCCGGAACACGTCGAGAATTACGTGAAGAATGAGGAGCCAGAGTTTGTGGTGGCCGGTCGAAATGCTGTGAAATCGCTCAAACACCACATCGCAGCGAAGGCGATGCAGTTGAGAATCGAGACGGAGTTTGCGGACGACGAGGCGTGGAACAAGGAGTTTCTGGAGGCGCGCAACGCAATCGTCGACGAGTTTCTGAACGCGTTGGAGGACGAAATGAATGCCGAATAGTAAATTCTAGTGCATTTTTCTCTCACTTGTTTCTTTTTAATCCAAAACTAATATCAATGTATCACTAATGTCATCTGTTCTAGATCATCTTCAAACATAAATTTATTGACCCACATTTCGTGCACGAAAAAAGTTCAATCGGAATCTACAGACGAGGATGACAGATTATCGTCGGTTGTGGAAACGCACGAGTGCAAATCGTCCTTCAACTCTCCCAATTTGAACATAAAGTACGAAGAAGCGGTCGGAGGAAGGGTTTCAATCGACGGAAACGCAGCTTCCAACTGCTCTACACTTTTCATTCTCGAAATCTTCTTGCACTAAAAAAATAGCGTGTTTGCAATGCATGCAATATCTAAAGTGTCACCAAAATTCTCTCAAACTTGTACATCGCTGCCAACTCAATCACTTTTTTCTCGTCCAAATCGCAGTCGTCCAGAAAATTCTCACACGCTCTCATCAGTCTCTTCACCAGAAAACGATCGCCCATCTCGAGAAGTTGGAACACGTTCTCTTCTGTAAATTCGAATTGTGAGAGAAATTGCGCCATTTTTTGTTGACAAATTCGCACCAAAAATGTGAATTGGAGCCATGTAAATGAACTGGAGCAACAGATGAAACGAGTCAATGTCGACTCCGAGAATCGGGATTTCCGATCTGTTTTTTTCGGCAAAATTTCCGTGAAACATGGTTTTGAAGAAGACCGAGTGCATGCACAGAATCTGTAACGACACAACAAAATGCTGACAATTGGAACGCGCTTTCAGCGCAAAACCTGCTTGGAGACGTGGAATTTCTGGTTTCCGACGAGAAGAATGGCTTCGTCCTCGCTCTCTTTGCTCACCGAGAAATCGGTGAAATTTCCCGAGTACAGCCCTACGATCTCAGTGATTCCGATAACAATCTGAAAAATGATGCCGTCTCCGTTCAGGAATCCAGAATTTTTCGCGAAGACTGCTTGGTCGAGAGTGACGCTCCAGGATTGTTCCGCATCGAATTTCGTTCCGAACGACGTCTTGATCAGCGACCTATCCTTGTTCGAATGATTCAGCAATCTGATGGAGACGTCCGCCTCCACAGACCATTCTTTGAACGCCTTCAACTCCCGAATCACCGGCTCACAGTCAACACTGATTTGCAGTCCATTCGGAGCGATCTTTTCGACTGAGAACGTCCTAAAATGCTGACATCTACGCGTGTTGCAAATAAAGCCGAAGCACACCACGCAGTGTGTCCACAGTAGCCCAACTGAGCCGACAATTTCTCGTTGGGCTTCGGAAAGCCGGCAAACGAGCATATGTCGCGTTTAGTGCCTTTAGGATAGAAATCTGCAAACCGCTCTGAACATTCTCCACTATTTTGCGGTTAGCTCTTGCGTCAAACTCACTAATCGGTTGTTGGATTTTTTCGGTTTTCCACCAGAACATTCCGTCGATGAAAACTTTTCAAGACAACAATTGTAGAACTGACTGCCATGGACCGGTGAAGTTTCTTTTTAATCAAAACAATTAGGGCAGCGGGAGGGGCACGTTGTTCTCAACGTTTAAAACGTTTGTCAAGCGTGCACTTTGTGTGAAAAACGTGCTTGTTCAACCCAAAATCTTGTGAAACTCGGATTTGGACGGTATTTTGCAATTGCATGCAAAAATAGATTTTGAAACTTCCGCAGAAAGGAAACAGAAAGGAATAATTTAAGAATCCCCCCTAAATTGTATTGTATTGCTTCGCGCAATCATGTGCACTTTTTATCCGTTTCTTTTCATCATGTTCCATTTTTGTCATTCAGGTAAAGTTTATTGAGTTTTTGAACATATAGATGACCCGGTGAACATGAAATGATATGTCTGACGACGTCATGATGTGGAATCGAGAAAATTAAAAGCTAACAATCAAACTTTGATCTGGTAAAGCGGCGTATTTTTCGACGCCGACTTCTTGATGGTTCGGTCGGTCCACGGTGCCGGTTTGGCGGTGGCGAGCCAGCAGAAAACCACGTTGCACACGACGAGAATGGCGGCGTGGACGAAGAACACGATGCGCCATTCGGCGACGGTGCCCTCGCGAAGGATCGACGAGACGATGAGCGGGCAGACGATCATGGAAAAGCAAGTGAGAATCTGCAGATTGGCCATCACGAAATGACTGTACTGACGGGAGACGAGGGCGGCGCACTGAAAGGGAGAAGTGAATTGGATGGCATCAAATAATCTGCACAAACGAACCTTGCTGAAGCCTCCGCCATTAAATCCAAACATTCCGGTGGCCAACGTCATCAAAACCAGCCCCAAAACGCCCTGTCCCTGCTTCACAAATCCGAGAGCGACGAGAAAAACGGCGCTGGCGCCCAGAGCAATCGTATTATAGATTCGCAATTTTGTCGTCTCCGAAATTCCGTGAATTTTATCGCTCGAATGACCGGCGAACATTTTGACGAAAAACTGGAACAAGACGGGAACGGCGGCCGCGAATCCGGTCTTCTCGACCGAATATCCGCCAACGTCGTGTAGAAACACTGGCGAGTAGATGTGGATGAGTTGGACGGCAACAAGGTCCCCCAGGGCTCCGATCCAGATGCCCCAGATGGATGGAGTTGTGACGATCTCCAGATAGGGTGTGTGCGAATGCTCGTGGATTTCATCCGCCGATTTGTTGTGCTCGATTTCGGCTAGCTCGGCCGGACGCACAAATTTGTTGTCGTCTGAAAAACCGCCGCACTATTAGGGCGTTCTCCGAGAGCCTGCGAGAACTTACGCGGCGAATCGGTGAAAACGGCGTACCAAATCGTGAAGACAGCGAGTGAAATGAGTGAGTGAAGGTAGAAAACCGACTTCCATCCGAACGGAGAAATGCACAACTCGCCGGCGACTGGCATCGAGAAGACCGACGAGGTTTGTCCGAACGTGGTCAGAGCGGCGATGAAAAGTCCTTGTTGGGCCAGAGATGCCCAGGAAGAGGTGACGGCGCCGACTGCGGGGAAGCAGGCGGCATAGGAAAGACCCTGAGAACGTCTAGTTTCATACTTGATACCGCGTCACGGCTCACCTGCACAAATCGCAACGCAATGAAAAACCAATAGCTGATCGGCGCCAGAATCGGCACCAAAAACGTCGAAATGGCGGTGAGCATTCCAGAAGTGAAGAACACCTTCTTCAATCCGAATCTGGAGATTCCGTAGAGAACGGGAACCACTCCGCAGACGGCTCCGATCGCTACCGTACTCAACAGCCACGTCTTCTCCCTGCGTGTGTAGCCTGCGTAGTGGCTGTGATTTCCGGAAAGTTCGGCGGACTCTTGGGTGCCCGGCATGCAGAGAACGGTGAAGTTGAAGCATACGACGTTGGACATGAGCGACGTGAGGCAGAACATTGTCGAGATGAGCACCAGGTAGCGCACGTAGCCGGGCTGTTCTGAAATCAAGAGTTATAGGTTCAAAGACATGTAGTGTGTCAAAGAAAGATACCTGTAGTCGACACCGGCGGACCGTTATTGGTACCAGTGGAACTTTCCGGAAATACCACGGCAACTCCTTTTGCCTTCTTCTCGACTGTCATTGTTCTTGTAGTACGTACAACTGAAAAAACGTTGAACGGTAGACGATAGAAACGCAAAAAAAAGAAGAGGAACAAAGATCGTTCGCAATTACAAAGTAAGCGAGACGAATGCGAGAGAAGGGGAATGATGGACGGTAGACGGAAAGAGAGAGGGGGTGGACTGACTGGGCCGATGATCGATTTATGCGGTTCGTTCGCTTTGCCATCACCCTCCAATACACTCGTCGAATTATCTTATTGTCATGGTGGAGAGGAGGAAGAGAGAAGAGGACGGAAATCCGCTTGGTTGAAACACAATACAAAGCGATTAAACCATGTGTGTTTTTTTTTCGCGAAAAGTTGTACGATCTACAAAAAATGTGTTTGTTGTATTGAAAAAGAGGACGATTTCGAGGAGGTTTATGTAATGTTGGGCGGCGCACTTTTGAAGGTTGAAAACATGTGGTTCATCGAGAAACTCGTCGGCTATACCGGGCATTTCGCATCCGATTATAACGCGTTTATATGTATAACAAAAAATAAGGGTATTGGGATTAAAGCAAAACAACGACAAGAAACCCGAACATTTAGTTAGGTACAAGTAAATAGAGTTTTTTTTCGTTTTCCTTACCATCAACACGTTCCTTCCCCTTAAATATTGTCCTCTTATCAACAGTGATCAGCTGGCTGAAAACAATTGTCGAGAATGTGGAACATTTTCAAAATCAAAAAATGCTTGGAATTCTACAAGAATCGAGCTTCATCAATCTAACTAAAGAGAGACACGCTGGAAAAAATAAATCGAAAATCAGTGTCGTCATGACCCATAAGGGAGAAAGTGATCTGGAAGAGTACAATTGGATGAGACAGCTGAGAGAGAGAGAGAGAGAGAGAGAGAGAGAGAGAGAGGGGCAACCGGTCTGGTGATATCACAAATTTGATAAGCGAACATGCCGACGGATGAGTGTCCTTACAGTTATCACATTGACTTCAAATGAGCAGAGAGATTTATTCACATCACTATGAACAGATAGGAACCAACAAATCAATCAAATAAACTCTAAAACTTCACTGGTACAAATCTGATGTTGTATCTTGGAGGTCTTCGCAGCAGGCCGAACGGTGTGATGGTTTGAATTAAAGGAATCGGTCCGACTGGTTCAATATCAAAATCGAGTATCAAGTTTGCGACCAACTGAAATTATACTAAATGTCAACACACACAACGTCTCCAGAATCTCTGTACACACCAAATACAACTCGGCTCTCGCCAAAGACTCTCCCAGACAGGATCGTTTTCCGATTCCAAACGGAATCAGCTTCTTCTCAAGTGTCGTGTTCTCCAAGAATCTTTCCGGTCGGAATTCCGTACTGTTTTTGAACACTTCTTCGTCGGTATGCATCATGGATACTTGAGTGGTAAGAGCAGTTCCAGCGGCCAGCGGTTGACCGTCAATTTCAGTGTCGACTTCTATATGCCGGAATAGATTGATGTTGAGAATCGAGGCGATTCGTTGGATTTCCTGTAGAAACATCGATTGCAAAAATCAGCGATATTGAACTCACATTAACTGTAGCATTTAGATAGGGCGTGTCGGTTTTGTCACTCAATCCAATGTGTCTGTTTCCACCAGTCAACTTCAAAAGCTCAGCTCTCAAAGTCTTGACAACACGCTGATGATTGAGAAGACACGCGAACGCCCATGCCAACGTAGTCGACGTGGTTTCTTGACCGGCTTGCCACAAATCAAACACATCAATTGCGAGGGTTTCCAGACTAGAATAGAAGTAAAGTAAGTTATAGTTGTTCTCACTGACAATGAATACTCACTTGAACGTGGACGACGCCACTCCTTCTCTCTTATCCTTCTCAATTTTCACAAGGTACGCATCGATAAAGTCGTTTCCGTTGTCTTCAATCGTATGCTCACCACTTTCAATAGATGCCACTCTGAAAAGCGAATCAAAAGTGGGAGAAGCGGAACGAAACTCACCTTCGAGCAATATTTCTCTTCGTGACATTATAGATAAAGTCAAACGGCTCGAAAATTTTCTTTTGTCTCCATGACATCAACGGCGAGTCGAGGATGGCAGTCGGGAAAAAGATGTCGACAATTCCAAAGTTTTCGAGAGACAGTGCCAGACTCGTCTTGATCTTTTCAAATTCCGGATCATTCTGCTCGAACCTCTCCGACATGAGCAACTGATTGATGATCGAGCCGACGAGAAGATCGAAGAACGTGCCGGCGTGTATTTCGATCGCTCCGTTCTTGAAGTGCGTCTTTTTGTAGTCGCCGATTCGATACTTGTACTCTTCCATAATTTTCTCCTCCATCAAGTTTCTTCCAAGTCCAAACTCTCGCAACGTTTGCAGTGCGAACCGTCGGTGATCTTGCCAAAAGTCACCGTTTGAGACAATGATTCCTCGTCCTTCTCTGATGTATTGTGTGGTTCCAGTGGCGAATCGTTTGCTGAACAAATTTGCTCTCTTGATATGACTCTCGTGTGCCACGTTGTAATCCGAAATGTAAACGGTCGGAAGTGGACCCATCCAGAGCGTGAACACGTGCCCGTAGATCTTCTCAAAGTGGTGATACACTGCCACGACGCCCCCAAGTTTTATGCCGTGATAGACAAGTTGGTGAAAGTTACCAATCAGCGGGAGCGGTGTAGGACCTAAAATTGGTGTCAATTTTTTGCACATTTCATCACAACTTTGTATTGTACCTTTTGGAAGCCTTCGACACTTGCTCCATTGATAGGCAGTAGCCACGGCTAGCAGAGTAACCAACAACAAAATGATCAGCATTTTTACTTGATCAGTGTTGTTCTCACATCACGTTCTCTTATATACACTGCCTTACCCGACGCGATAAGACAAAATGGCGGCACACAGACTACCCGAACTACAAAGTGTGCGGGTAGTTTATAGATCGAAGTTCCTAACACTGTTCCTGATAGGCAATGTTTTTGAGAATCATGTATTGAAGACTATCATCGCGACTCGGGCTCGATTCATTTCTTCTTCTTTTCCATTCAAGAGTTCGTCGGAGTCAACGCCTTCTTCTCCTTGTCTTTTCGCAAGTCGGGACGCATCACAGTGAACGAGCACACCTGAAATACAATTTCCGCGAATTTTTGAACGTGAACTGACCAGATCCGCGTCGACATTCATCACGGCCGCCGCGTTGTCCATTTGTCCGCAGTAGGATGGCGCCGAGAAGACGGTGACTAGTTGTTTGTTGGCAAAGAACTGGTATCCATCCATGACGACCTGATGGGCGCGGACGACGAGCTCGAGGTTGTGAAGCGCCAGAAAGTTGCGTACCGCATTGGCGCCGAACACCCGTCCCGCTCCTCTCATCGACTCGGCGTACCCCTCGATCTCGGTTTCCGGGTCCGCCCACGTCAAATCAGCAATGACTCCAATGTCGGGAATGTCGCACGGACGCTCGACTTTCTCCAGTTGTCTGCAAACCAAATAGCTTGAAATCAGAACAGTCTGATCGTTAGCGTCACCTCAAATCCACAAGATCCTCGGAGATGCCTCCGTGCATGCAAATGATCTTCTTGCTGACCACTGCACACAACGGCATGCAGTAGAAGGCGAGCTGGAACGCGTCGTAGAGGGCGATCGAGAAGCGTTTGCGGCATTCGAGATAGAATCCGTATTGCATGTTGACAGGACGCGATTCGTGATTGCCACGCAGCAGAAAAACCTTGTCCGGATGGAGGATTTGGAAGGCGAACAGCAGGGAGATGACCTCGATGGAGAACGGACCGCGGTCCACGTAGTCGCCCAGGAACAGGTACCTGCAGAAGAAAGTGTTCGCGTCCGGTTGAGACCATTCTGGGGCTCGCACTGACCTCGTTTCCGGCGGCCATCCATTGAGCTCGAGCAAAGCGAGCAAGTCCTCGTACTGTCCGTGAATGTCGCCGCAAATCTTGACGGGAGCCTCGAGCTGAAGAGAAATTTGATTAGTTTAAAGGCGAACGATTTTCTTCACCTCAAGTTTGACATTGTTCTTCCAGAAATGCTCGCGAGCTCGGAAGCACAGCTCAATGAGCTCCTTCTCGACGAACAGCTGCTGGCAGTGTCCGGGCGTCCACGCCTTCAGTCGTTCCACCAATCCGTTTAGCCACGCGATGACTTTTGCCTAGAATGAGAGTTTTTGAGATTCAAAAAAGAAAAAAACCACTTTGAGTTTACCTTTTGCTTATCGCTGGTTCCTTTGTTTCCTTTCTCAGGTGCTGCCGCTTCAGCCATGGTTACGTTTTCGAATACTGATTTCTCATTTGTGGTTCTCGGCAACGTGGTAGACAAAGTTCACGTAGCATTTTCTATATCACCTCTGAAACCCTGGCAGATTGCACAAAGGAGTGACATTCCGTCAGGCTTTTGCAATTTCTGAGGATCCCTATTCAATCAAAACTAATAGAACATAACTAGAAGAGTATGTCAACATCATTGGATCCCATACGGAAGCGATGGGACTGTCTGGCTCTTAGGGACGGCGACCGACGGACGTAATCCTGTTGCGGACGAGGAGAGTATATAACCCTCTCCACCGCAACTCTTTCCATATTTCTCCAGCAACCTGCATTAAAGACCAGCAATTACTCTTAACCCCAGCTTTCAGATATTCCCATTTGAACTCCCGCGCCCTCGCCATTTAGGAGCGTCTTGTGCGTACACTCGACCACACACTCGCGCCTCCGCCCTATTTAGGAGCGTCAACGACTACGGTTGTGCGTCGAGCGATGGGCCTAAACTGCTCGCCGATTATTGCATCACTTTTAGCGTTTACTGTCACCTTTTGCCGTTACCCCATCCTTTTTATCAGACTTGCAACGGGCCGGGCCAAAATTGGAAATTTTCCGGCCCGGCCCGGGAGGATGCACCTAAAAATTAAAAAATAGAAATTGCTGTTTAAAGTCGCAAAATTTTCACAAAAATTACGAAAATTTTCTCAAGAGTGGGCGGAGCGATTGATTGCAACTCTGGCACGCCATTTTAGCAATTTTGCCGTACGCGTTTTCCTCTTCCTTCATATTTTTTTTGCATATTTTTTTTTGAGGTCTAACTTCCGGGCCGACGATTTGCTGGCCCGGCCCGGCCCGGGATTTGGCAAGTCTGCTTTTTATGAACGACTTCGTGTCGTAGTCGAACCAGAGATACGGAATAACCCGACACCCTGTCCGACAGACTTTATTGACCTTTTGATAATAATTCGATCACTAAATAAATTATTTTATTATCTCTCCGCCTTCGCTTCGCACTTTTCCCACTCTCCGTTCGCGACAAATCCGAAGGGCCCAATTGATAGAAAACTAATGAACCACAACTAGAACTAACACTATTCCCATGCTTAGCCTGTTTTTTTGTCCGGCGATTCACGTTTCTCCGGAGCCCTAATACTTTAAACACTTGTGATGTTCCAGAAATACTTGGAAAATCACAGTTACCAAAGCGGAGGTCGGACACAAACGCGGCTGGACCAGCTCCACCGAATTCTCTTCACACCCGAGCTTCAGATAAGTTGACAGGGCTTTGAAAACGTCGTTTTGATGCTTTAATATACTTTATTCATTTCATAGAAAGAGTACATTCACATAAATACACTGTTCGTTGTTTTACTTTCCCCATCCGTAGTATCCTCCGCGATATCCCCACGGACGGTATCCATATCCGTATCCGTACGGGCGGCGCCATCCTCCTCCGTATCCGTATGGACGGTCTGAAAGCATGCATACTAGTTGGTTCTTTTTCTGAAAAGCAACTGACATCCGTAGCCGTATCCCCATTGAGCGTCAACAGCGGCGAAGAAGCAGGCGATGAGAAGGACGACGAGAACGAAGAGCTTGGCAGAAATCATTCTGGAAACAACGAATTTTTGAGATTTTTGGTTTTTGTGAGATGAGAATAAATAGAAAACAGAAGACAGAAGCGGAGACACCTATCCGATGAGGTGGTCTTCGTTCAGCAAGTTCATGATGTGGGATGTGGTTTCAGAATCCTCAAAAGTCAGCAAAAACTTTTGAAAACTTTGAAACGTTTGAGAAGACTTCAAAGGCTCGGAATCATCTTCCAAAGAAAACCAAAAGATGAAGTGATTTTCGTTGATGGATCCCGCTGTTTTATACATCCTCATCGACGTCACGTTCACCGAATCCGTCGCTCACATGATCTCTGGCGTCTTTTTTCGTGTTTTACTTTGTTTCCTGTCTTAATCCTCGCGTCACATAGACTCTATTCTTTATCAACGCCATTACCAACCAAATTCGCCAAGAAAGTCTCCTCCGCTGAAACCATGCGCTCTCCATCCTGTCCCCCCCCGCCCAATCTTCAGATCTGTTCGGGGAACACACGACAACCATCGCACAGACTAACTTCAGATGACCAATTCCAAATGTGTTTGACATACAAGACGATCAGAAAGAAAAGAGAGGGCGGAGAGAAGAAGACACACATCGGCGACGGCGGGTGATGATATCATCCGACAGCGACGAGAAGGAACTATTCACCGGCACGGGTATATAAGTGGTCAGGTAACTAGGTAAAAGTCAGCAAGTTTTGTTTCGTCTCAAAACTTTTTCTATTCATCTAACAATGAGTTCTTCCACCAATCACCTTCTTCTTCTTCTTGTTCTTCTCGCCGCTTGCTTCATGGCCGCCGAAGCCCAGTGGGGATATGGAAGTGAGTCTTTTTTCAACTTATTTTCATCATTTCCTCATTCTTTTTCAGTGCCATACGGTGGATACGGTGGTATGGGAGGATACGGAATGGGCGGATACGGTATGGGAAATCGTGGCATGTGGGGACGTCCATACGGAGGATACGGAGGATACGGTGGATACGGATATGGAAAATAAATCTTCCCGCTATTAATGTATAATCTTGCGACTTTTTTCTGATTAATAAACATTTTCATAATTCTCATAATGCCTTTTGAGATGTCATTTCCAGTCCAATTGCTTGAGAAGTCAGTTCAGTAAGCACGTGACTAGGAGATTCGAGTTCTGGAACATCACATGTCCTCTCTGTTTTCTGTTTTTCCATCCAATACCATATCATATCACTCGAGGGAATGCAATCCGTTTGTTTATCAACTTCTGTCTTCTACATCCTTCTAATCGGTTCTTTGTAATTCGCACGAAAACAAAACAGGTTCAATGCGAGAAATCTTTATTCTAAAAGTACGAAAAGTATCGGAAATACCGTTCGCCACAGTACTTTTGATCCATATTCTCAAAGAAGACATTCAAATGCATATCAGTCCGATCCTTGCTCGCACCCATCAACAAGTACTTTTTCTCCGATCTCAATTTCTGAATCGATTCCATGAATCCGTTTTCTTCACGCGATTTGGGCAACGTGTGCGCGAAGTTTATCTGAAACAAACGTTTGTAAATGGTTTACAAGTACGGACAAATAAGGCTACCTGACAAACAGTCGGCAGATAATCATTGTAATCGCCCAGAAACTGTTGGAAGAGTAGATGGGAGGAGGCCGCCGACGGTCCCACGATCAGAAGATCGATTGTGGAGCTGATCGACTTGAGCACGTTGGCGAGGCCTTGGATTCGAGAGGACGAGAAGACAATGTGGTGGACGGTGCAGGTTTTCAGGATTTTCTGTTACTTTTACATTACAGCGCATAGACATTTTGTGTTTTGACTCGTAAACCTTATACTGTTGAACTTTGAATCCGATTCCCCCGCAAAATGTGTCTCCAATTTGCCGAACAACCGACCGAATCCTCCCTCTCTTCTATTCCCACTCACTTCTAAATCAAGATCCCGAAGAGACGAATCGTCGTCGAAGGAAATCACGACTGCCGTGCACTTTTCATCCACTGTTTTCTGTTTGTTCTTCTGAACAAAAACATAGGCACAAATACGAGTGTGGTCAACCTCCAACATATTGTTCACTTTGAACATCATCAGTTCTCGTCTCGACGTGAATTTGACGACGCTCATCTGTGCGTTCGTTGCACACCAATTCAATGATTCCGGAAGTTTTCGCCACATCTGAAACGGAATTGTGGTGTAGCTGTGAGACGGAAAATGAATCGGATACCAGCTCAAATTTATCCTCTTTTGTTTCATCGAAAAACTCGTGAATGCAACGATCGACGGCGCACAGGTAGCCGTAAACCATGGGATCTTTGGCCTCGAATGGGATTGTCTGAAATGCACACACACATTTTGTCCATCGTTTCATGAAATACTGTTTTCGTCCAAAGTTACTTTAAAAAAACACGCAAATCTCGCGGATTTTGCAGTCCAAAGTCGGCAGAAATTTGCGGGAAAACCGAGGTGCGAACAGTTGAAACGACTGCTACCGTATTCGCGTTCGCTTCGAGACCGCGTGTTAGTTCGACACGTTTTAAACGTGTTTTTCCCCATTTTTTTCCGCTTTTTTCAGTGGACGTTTAAAACGTGTCGAAATAACACGCGGTCTCGAAGCGAAGTTTCAACTGTTCGCACCCCGATGTTCCCGCAAATTTTTTCCGACTTTGGACTGCAAAATCCGCGAGATTTGCGGGATTTTTTAAAAGTAAATTTGGACGCGACATTACGTCCGCCCATATATCGTGTAGATTTCAATGAAAACTTACACAAGAGTACAAAGAAATGCTGTGTATTGTGCTGAAAATCGCATTCAAAACGTAGGCGAGAAGAAGCGCGATGGAAAGTATGAGAAGCAGAGATCGACAACGCATTCGAACACCAAAACTGACTTCATAATTTCGACTCTCGCCTTCAAACACACATTCAAGAAGAAGTTTGATGGCTATCGCCGGAAAGAAAGCGATGCCAGTGTTCGATTACTTGTAAATTCATGACATTCTGGTTGTAGGGATCTGGGAAATCTCAATGCCGCGTCCAATGTCTCGGAAAAACCGTAAAAACCGCAGGTTTTTCTGTCCAAAGTCGGCCGAAATTTGCGTGAAAAACGGGGGTGCGCACAGCTCAATGAGTGTAACCGTACCCCCAAAACTACGGTATTTTTTGAAAATTTGCGCAAGAAATTTGAATATTTTCAAATAACCTCAAGAAATTAACAAATTTTCAAAAAATACCGTAGTTTTAGGGGTACGGTTACATTCGTTGAGCTGTGCACACCCCCGTTTTTCACGCAAATTTCGGCCGACTTTGGACAGAAAAATCTGCGGTTTTTACGGTTTTTTCGAGACATTGGACGCGGCACAAAGATTTCTGTTTGCAGTCAAATTTTATGAATAATCTAGTACACTACACTCATAAGACGTGTTCAGAATTTAGGAGAAGCGAAAGGGAAGACAAGACAACCGGTGATAACGTGGCAAAGACGTAAACAGTCGTCAAGTAAGGTGTTTGCGGCACCGAGAGAGTGTGTGCGCGCAGAGAGCGAGAGAGAGAGACAAAATGGAAAGACGACTGTTGTTATTTTCTTACACCCAATAAAAGTCCTGCGGTTTTTGTTTGTTTCTCCTCAGAGCCTACTCAACTGATCGGCACCATACATACATGCTCGAACGATCAACGCTGCCGAGACAAGATGAATGTCAAGAAGTTGTTTTTGTTTAATCATTAGATAGTATGTGTTGTAAGTTGAAAAATGTCTGACAGGACCCTCGGACGTTCGTGCTTAATCATAATAGTAGTAAGATAGTTCAATCATCAAAACAAGACGTTCAACTCATATTTGTTGTTTACTTGCTTGCTCCTGCACCCGAATCGTTTGCATATTGTCCGCGCGGAAGCGTATGTCAAACACAACTACGAACTAACGCGAATGTTCACTTGTTTCGAATGCTTTTACAATAAAAATGAAGAAGAGTACGAGCAAAGTCGCTGATAAGACGCCTGGAAACTCTATTCTCCCCACTTCTGTTCCACAATCCAGCTCGAAAAAGTCGGAACCGTTTGATGACGGTGAGTTCATTCAACTATTGTTCGTTCATTTCTGTTCTGTTTCAGATGACTTTACCCTATTGGAAGAGGTGGCAGAAGTGACGAACTGGCGATTGATCTACGTCACTGCGGCGGTGCACTTTCTGGGTGCTATCGAAGGAGCTCTGGGGCATATGAGTGAATGGCCCTACTTGCAACAGTTGGATCCCGACGCTACTGTTCAGTTTTATGGCATAGCCACGTCTGCTTCCAAAGCAGCTCACGCCTTCTTTGTGCTGGTTTTTGCCATCTGGAGCTTCAAGTTTAAAACTATCAAGTGAGCGTCATCTATATAGACTTTCTAAATCGTTTGAAGCTCATGTTCAGGTACCCGCTCATAGTTGGTCGCCTCATCGCAATAGTTGCCTGCTGCCTGTACATGATTGTCGAGTTCGTGCCAACTGGAAGACGCTACATTATGATGAGCTGTTATATTCTCTTCGATATCTCTGAAAGTTCCTCAGCTCTCATCCGAGCCTACATCGTCGCTGTTTCTGCTCCGAAAGACAGGTCGAAAGCCTTTGCAGTCATGTCATTCTCTATGACACTTTCGATTATTCTGGCACCTTGTAAGTAAAAGTAACATACTTGTTTCATCAGACAATTTCAGTGATTCAAATGGCGTTCACCTTGATCCCGTATCCCGGATACACAATCATTTTTCAAAACGTGAAGTTTCATGTGTATTCTGGACCCATCTGGGTCTCAAACTTTACCAACTTCATCTCAATTGGCCTCATAATTTGTGGCATCAAAGATTTGCCGAAGAAAGAGGATGTGATGAGTACATACACCATCATTTGGAAACGGACAATATCTGTACTTTTTTCCAGAAAAGAAACAACGATCAATATTCGAATGGGAGGGCTTGAAGATGCGAATTAAGAAGGTGAAATCGTCGAATATCAGTTGGATACTAGTCTTTGTAATTTGGATTGCCAAGTGCGGAGAGTCACTCGCAATCAAATCGATGTCTACGTAAGATCACTTTCAGAACGATAATATTTATTTCAAATGTTCACAGACTCATGTCAGTTCTAATGATGGTTCAGTACGGATGGACAGGAACTGAAACTGTCAGGATCACCTCGATTCTCATGGCCGGATCGGGCCTTCTTTCCATTTTTATCATTGGAAACTTTATGTTTTGCAGACTGGGAACAATGTAAGTTTGAAAAAGAGTCAGGGTCACAATACGTACAATATTGAGTTTCAGAGTGCAACCCCGATTCATCTACCTGGTATCCATCACCATTGTGACAATGTTCTTCATCATCACTTTCCCGTACAAGTCTATCGGAGAGCCGGCGGCCGTATACAATGCAACCGAGGGAACGGGGTGTGATCCGAAGAAGTACACGTCGTGCGAAGGACGAATTGCACCGCAATCCACACTTTTCATCTGTAGCCTGGTTGTCGTGTTCGGATTGACCATGCCAGCCTCCGGAATTTCACTTGACACTATATACTCGAAAGTTTTGGGCAAAATTGATCAGGTATGCGCATAGAAGTAGACAACATTTCGTCATTCGAACTCTTCAGAATGTCATGCAAGGCGCCGCTGTCATTCTTGACGATGTGGTGCAAGTTTTCACACCAACGTACGCCTCCTACGTTTACACCATTCTAGGGCTCCAACCGCTCTGGCTCATCAACGCAATCATTATGGGATTCATCGTTTTGTTGTGGATTGTAATGCTACGGAAGTTTAAAAGTTATTAAAGACGGGTACTTTATTTATTGCATTGCTTAATTGAAATAAAACGGAAATAGGATTGAAGTGTTCAAAGTTACTGTTTGAAGTAAGTGCACTGAAGTAAGATTATCAATATTGTGGTAATGTTTTGGACTTCTGTCGGTTCCATTTGCATCGAATAGGTCACTGTCTAGTTGCAGTTAGTAAAGAATACGAATTCATAGCGGCACCATGCCTTGAAAGGCTACTTTACCGAAGAAAACACACTCGTCGTATGCCTCTGATCATTAGTTTTTCCACAGAAAAGGAACCGCCTAACCTCTGGAATGCAAATGAACACGACCAACCTGTAATTCATCTTCAACATCATCCCAACTCATTTCCACTCGCCCATCAGCCACATGCATCGCTACCCACGCGAATGACGTGGCAAAAAAGACAATCCATCGGTTTTGAAAGTAGAGAGGAACCGAGAAGTAGGCGAGAAGTTCCAGCATGAACACAGAGCCCTGTAGAACAGTCTGTCTCAGAAAACGGATTTCACGTGCGGAAAAGCGGCGCTGCGTCGCGCTGCTGACGGACGTGGCAACCTGAGACGTTAAAAAGAGTGTTTGAATTGTTGGAAAAAGAACGAAACTTTTCTGGAGACAAATCTGACTCTCATCACAGTTAGCATGTCTATACACATGACGATAGCCACAATTGTTGCGTTCTTCAGAAAGTCGCCATACCATCCGATGAGGCCACACAGTTTTGTGTTCTCAAATGTTAGAAAATGAATGTGCTCGTCGTAGTAAAGATGGCAAAGCTCTGCAATTGTCGTGTTGTGGGTGTGTGTGCCCAGCTTCATCGTGAACTCACTTTCATAGAACAAGAGTGCGACTGAAGCGGTGAAAACCCATAGTCCCACGATTACAATCTTAGTTCTCGTGTTATTGAACACGTCTTCATAGTGATACGGGGTAAAGACGGCAAGGAATCGGTTCAGCGAAATCGTCAAATGTGTTAGAATTGAGAGTTCGGAGAAAAATAAAAAGAGGAAGCCACAATGATAAGAGTAGGCTTTGAGGAGAGGTTGATCGCTGCAAACATTTCCATCTCTCGTCATGTCTCGAGTCAAACTCACAGTAAAACCATCGGACAGAAGAAGAACAAGAAGACGGTCGAATGAAGAGCATCGGCTAATGTTTGATTGGCCGTCAGGAAACCGAACGAGTGATTGAAGGTGGAAAGTTTGTGAATACTGTAGTATACGGACCAGTTGAGGATCACCCCGATCAGTGCTGTCTGTAAATTGAAACTGCTATTAGTGAGAGGATGAGTTCATTATTACTGGAAGCAAGACAAATGCTGTCTGAATAGTCGCCTCGTCCATGTTGTTATTCAAACGCGTTTTTCAGAGCGACACCCCTATTTATACTCGTATTATTGCGACAATTGTGCTCTCTACAAAAATGAGAATAAAGTGTGGGTTCTCTCGAAATACTCTAAAAGTATAGTAATCGTCACAGAAATCTATTGGAATTGGACTAAGAAGTACACTCCAAGCATGTGAGTCACTTTGATTCCAATACTATCTCAGTTGAAGTCTCTCCGTCTCGTTAATCAGCAAATTGTTCAGTAGACTGGACAGAACTCCACTCTGTCCGCTTTTTGATCATTATACATAATGTGATCGCTTGAGAACAACGAATCTGAAGGAATTATGGGCAGGAAAGCGTCCGGATATGATTCATAAAGTATACAAGAAGTTGTTGAAACTAATTTTATTCAAGACTACACAAACTTAATACACAATTTTTCAGGCTACAACAATCTTCGCCTGCCGCTTGTAATTCATGACACTCGTTTGCTTGACCGAACGAGGCGGGCACGGGCAATAGGCAGCGTCTCCTCCCGGTGATCCCGAGCCGCCCGGCGTTCCATTAGCACCATCCTCTCCCGCATTTCCTGGTGCCCCAGGGGGTCCTGGTGGTCCCGCAGGTCCTGGCTCTCCGGCTCCTCCGGCTTTTCCAGCTTGTCCTGGGGCTCCAACGGCTCCAGCAGGCCCTGGCGGTCCTGGCGGTCCTGGCAGATAGCGTGGCTGCTGTATTCCGTTTCCTGGTTGTCCTGGTGCTCCCGGTGCTCCCGCAGGCCCTGGCGCTCCAGCGTCTCCAGATGGTCCTGGTGGCCCAGCAGGTCCTTGGCCTCCTCCAATAGACGCAGGCCCTTGTTCTCCAGCTGCTCCCGGAGCTCCAGGAGCTCCCTGAGGTCCAGCAGGTCCAGGCGCTCCGGGCGGGCAAGTGATACACGGCCCGTTACCCCCTCCAACTCCAATCGCCACTCCATTGGCGCCTGGTTTTCCGGGCTGTCCTGCTTCTCCGTCGTCTCCAGCGACTCCAGGCGCTCCCGGTGGTCCAGGAGGCCCCGCCGGGCAGCCAGACGACTGTGAGCCACAGTTGCACTGGGGTGGGGATGTTCTTTTGACTCTATGCTCATTTTTGAACATGCCTGACGGCTTCACCATCGAATTCCATGCGTGTTGCTCGTTAAGCTGAACTTTTTGATGCACAAATTGTGAAAAGAACTGAATAAACTCACCTTAAACTCAGTCATAGTGTCAAGAACATCATCATAGAACGCGTCAATATCATTGAAAATGAAGGCGAGAGTAAAAAGACAAGCCAGAATTCCGATGCCACTGCCCACGCTGGCAATTGTCACCAGAGTCTTCACCATGACGAGAAACTGAAAAAAACGAATACACTTTTGTAACTTTCAATCATTTTTTATAGCGACGAAGGTCAAGAACAGCTTAATGAGAGGGGGAGTGGGGGCGAGAAAACTTGAATGACCCGTTCAAACCTTTGTCCTCCGTGAAAGTTGTAATAATCGGGCATTGTGGTAGGTAGGGTTTTCGAGAAGGATTTGCGGAGGCCTCAAAACACCACGTTATGATGAAGATTGTGATGAAGATGTTTGTGTAAACACTTTCAAATCAGGCGGAAAACGCGTCGAACTGGACCGGACAAAGTGAGCGTGGTGTGACGTAGAACACTTTCATTACTATTTTGCAAAACGGGAAGCGATTACGGTTGCCGAGGTTTCGTTTCAGAAATAAACGTTCTCACTGCACAAACAGAAACCATCTGGCCCACAACCTTGAGGTTCATGAGAAAGTCTATGAGGATGTTGGCAGTGATGTGACCTACGAGCAATTGAACAAGTTGAGATTGCTCCAGAATGACTTGGAGATCGGTAAGTGCACTCTTCCAGTTTCAGTTTCAGTTTTCAATCTATAAAACAGAAATTTTCAGATGGCTACACAATCCCAGCCGGCGCCAACATCTCCATCGCTCCCCGTCGTTCTTCACAACAATCATTGATCGAGAAGCCTTTTTTTTATGTATGTATTCGTTTATTTAGTTCAGAAAGATAGCAAACGTCAAGGCACAGATGAGAATAGACGAATTAGTTCCAAGGACGGTCCCTCACGAGATGTACCTAGACAAGCCTTCAACTCGGACCGCTTTCTTCCTGAAGAATGCTCCAACTTCATTCCAACTTCCGTACAACTTCATTCCTTTCTCTGCCGGCATCAAGAATTGCAGTGGTCAGAAATGCTCGATTCTCAATGAAAAAGTGATAATGTGATGGCTTTTTGTTTATGTAATTGATTGAATCAAGTGTAAATATATGTTTTGTTTCGAACATTACCTCTATACCATCCGCTTCGTCGTGCTACCCATTGAAAAAGCATTAAACTGTCCGAAAAACGCATTGGGCGAAGCGAAATTAGGGTATCAAATTAAAAGTCAAAAGAACAATTAACTCATTCGCCTGACGCAATGATCAGAAGATGAGCGTGTGCGATCATCTCACAAATTCTCCACTTCCTCGATCATCTCGATGTGTGATGAGTAAAAGGAAGGGAAGGGTATCCTTTGATGATATACAGACATCAAAACTCAATGGGTACAACGAACACACCATCAATCGTTGCGTTCGTACGGAGAAGAGGACGCAAAAGTTGCGAAAGTGACATTGAGAAACGGGCGGATGATATTATATCATTGACATATAAGTAAGAACGCTCGTGATGTATCGTGATGCCCTCGACTCACTCCGTTCCTTTCCGAATAGAACTTCCATCAAACACCAGCGCAAACGAGTGATGTTTCCTCTTTATGAATTTGACGTCTAGCCGAAATGTTTGCACGCACAAGATCAGATCCTCCTCTTCTTTTTTCTTCTTCTTCCAATTCGTTTGAGAACAAATTAGGTGCAAACATTACGTAGTTTATGTGATCCAAAGCCCCGCCCCTTTTCATTGGTTCTTTCTCAACTTTTAGTACAATTTTCATAAGTGAGTAAAACTATTCCGCTCGTTTCCTTCGCTCTCTCATCAATTTTCATCTGTATCGTATTGCAGCGGAATAAATGGCAATCATCTTTCCAATTGCCGTGGCTCTTCTTGTCATCTACATATTGTCGTTTTACGATACGATACGGTTGATGAGAAAGTTTTGGGTTTACGGTGAAAAAGTGAGTTCGGGTAGCGCGATAGAGCTACGGTAGATCATTATGAAAGTGGACAATGCTAGACGATTACGGTATCTTCAAAGACACATCACTTTTTCGCTAAACTCGCCGATCCAGTTCAGAAAAACCTGTTTGCCGAAAACTACCGTAGCCCAATCATCTATTAACAAATTGGTGAAACCTTCGAAAACCCTTTTTGATTCGTTCTAGATTCCCGGACCTCCAGCTCATCCAATCTTCGGCAATGCTGCACTGTTCAAGAACAAAACGACTGAAGGTGAGCGTCTGATTCATCGAATGTCGACTAGACACCATTTTCCAGAATTTGTCGAGATTTTCATCCGATTGGCAAACGACGCAAGAGAAAAGGGCGCTAATCTGATGCGAGTTCAGATGATGGGAAAGATTTATGTGTGGCCATTGAATGGAAGGACCGCGGCGACGATTCTGGAATCGTCGACAGAAGGCAACAAAGGCGACGATTACAAGTTTCTGCATCCATGGCTCGGCGGTGGCTTGCTCATGGAAGCGCTCGGAGATCGATGGAAGCGTCATAGAAAGATGTTGACTCCAGCGTTTCATTTCGCCAAATTGGAGGGTTATTTGGAGGTCTTCAATAGTGAAACTAAAGTAATCGAATGTTCGATAGATACAGGTAGCGTGTAGTGTCTTTTTGCTTTTTCCAGATCATGATCGATTGTCTGGAAAAGGGCATGGAAAACGGGGAAACCATTGACCTATTCCCTTATATCAAACGTTGTGCATTGGATATTATCTGTAAAACCGCCATGGGCATCAAGATCGATGCTCAAATTGTTCACGATCATCAGTATGTTCGAGCAGTTGAGGGCTTCAATAAACTTGCGGTAAATCTAACGTTTCGGGCATCTTTTGACTTCAATAACTTTTCGTATTTTGTACAACAATTCAGGTGGAATACTCAATGAACCCATTTCTGTGGAACCGATTCATCTACTGGGCTCTTGGCTATCAAAAAATGCACGACGACTTTTTGTACACGTTGAAGAAGTTTACCAACGATGCAATTGTCGAGAGAAGAGCAGCCATCGCGTCTGGAAAAGTGGAGAAGCAAACGTCGAAGCGAAAAATGAACTTTCTGGATATTCTTCTGAGCAGCGAAGAGTCGAACGAGTTGACGTCGGAAGATATTCGTCAAGAAGTGGACACGTTCATTTTTGCCGGCCATGATACCACCACAACAGCTCTATCATGGGTTTGTTGGAATTTGGCGCATAATCCTGAGGTGCAGGAGAAGGTGTACAGCGAGTTGGTAGACGTTTTCGGCGAAGATCCAAACGAAGATGTGACTCCGGAGGGAATTAATAAGTTGGAGTACACGGAGAGAGTGCTCAAAGAGTCGAAAAGAGTCGTGGCGCCAGTGCCTGGAGTTCAAAGGAAGCTGACCAAAGATATTGTGATTGGTGAGTCCAGCCGTCTCTTGACACAACAACGTTATGCCTTTCAGATGGCATGACGATTCCCTCGGAGGCCAACATCACAATTTCGCCAACTGTTCTTCACTGCAACCCTCAAGTCTATCCGAATCCCGATAAATTCGACCCGGATCGATTCTTAGTCGAAGAAAGCGTCAAACGAAACGCCTACGACTACATCCCATTTTCGGCTGGCCTGAGGAATTGTATTGGACAGAAATTTTCGCAGCTCAATGAGAAAGTCATGTTGATTCATTTGATGAAAAACTTCCGAATAGAGCCCAACCTCGACTACTATGGCACTAAACCGACTTTTGAGGTAAGCGGCTACGCGGCTGTCGTTGAAATTTCACGGAAATGTTTACAGGTAGTTGCGAAACCGTCAAACGGAATTCCGGTGAAATTAATCAGACGACGCCACTGATCGAGATGGCAACTAATGCGGCCGACAAAGAGACAGACAATCGCTTTTTGTAGATATTTGTAACAGATATGCACATCACATCGTAACATGAACAGTACACCCGTGAACATTGATCTAATCATCATTTCTTATCATCTCTTATCATGGTCACAAAAGATGAAGATATGATAGACGATATGTCAAATCTTCAATACTTTCTACTGTTTCAATGGTTCGGCAGACTACTCCAAGGACATTGAGAGAAATTTATACAGATAGTAGACAAGGGGAACAAAATGTGGACATTTTAATGCAGTTTCATACATAAATTGTTTTCAGACTGTTTCATTGCGTTCAATTTGAAATGTAAATGTGAAATTCGTTAAAACCCGTTTCAACTCATCGACTGGAATGCGAGGAAGGGAATTATGTCACTGGGGGGCGGATGGGGGAGTACATGGAATGTGGGTATTACGCAGAGAAATCGGGGAATGGCACCGAATATTATACATTTGTGAGTGACAACTTGTTGCAGATTAAATGAACTGCTGTAGGATGATTGTGGTGATGACGCCGATGATGGCCGACATTGGGAAGCAGAGCAGCCAGAAGAAGCAGATCTTTCGGAAAGTGGCGAAGGAGACTCCCTCGCTGGTCGACTTGGCCATTCCGACGAACACGACAGCTCCGACGGTGCAGTGTGTCGACGAGATTGGGATTCCGAGTTTGACGCACACGAGAACGGTGAACGCGGTACCGACTTCAATGCAGAATCCGGAGATTGGCGACATGTCGATGGTCATCTCATGAGCGAGCAGCTTGATGGTACGATGTCCGAGGGTCACGAATCCGACGATCATGGCGAGCGATCCGTATCCGAGGAGGAGCTGGGTGTCGTCGCGAGTCTCGGCGTTTCCGAACGCGTATCCGGACTCGTAGCACAGCCAAATGGCGAGAAGCGGCGAGATTGTGTTGCCGGTGTCGTTGGCTCCGTGCGTGAAGGAAAGCATGGAGGAGGAGACGATTTGAAGGGTGTTGAACACTTTCTTGGTGAGACGATCCTCTGGCACGTAGGCCCAGAAGTATTTGTACCATGGTAGCTCCTTGATATTGTCGGCGACGTCTGGCTCACGCATATCTTGAATCTTGTTGCTCTTTGGTGGCTTCCCGGACTCGATTCGCTTCTGCATTTTGATCGTTTCCTTGTCGTAAAGTCTCTTCGCACGGTTCGGAAGCCAGTTCTTGAGCGGGAACGTGAGGATGGCCCATCCGGCGATTCCGATAGCGCAGGAGAGAATGAGCGCCTCCCACCAGTTGAGCCTATCAAGTCCGAGGTCTGAAAATTGAGTCTAGACAGTGAAAATGTGTACGTACTTACACTTGGATCCGTCGTAAATGCAAGCGTACAAGTTGACGACAAGAGTGAAGCACATGAAGATTGGGCAGAGTCGGAGAGCCCATTTGAATGTGTCCTTTCTGATGAGCACGGAATACTTGACAATGTAATAGAGTCCTCCGGCGAAGAGTCCAGCGATGACTGGCGAGATGAACCACGAGACGACAATCTTGATGATCTCGGCCCATTTGATTCCGACGTTTCCACGAATGTAGAAGGAGGTGGCCACCGAGGCTCCGACGATCGCGTGAGTAGCGGACACTGGAATCTTGTAGCAAGAGGAGGCGATCATGAAAGCGGCGACGCCGGCGAGAGAAGCGGTTTGGGTGAGCATAAAGTCGATGGAGGTGTACTTGGCGCACTCAAGAGGAACGGCGCCTGGAAGAATGTCCGGGGCTCTCCATCCGCCGATCATTGTCGCGTTGCCACAATGATCCACCACATCGTACTTGTGGCTCGTGTGGTTGTACTGGGCGTAGACGTCGAAAATGTCGAACTCAATGATTCCCGTTCGCAACGTTTCCACAATTTTGTAGCCTGAAACGAGATTATTGTGAATTCAGACTTTTTCTGATTCAAGAGTTGACAAAAACAAGCACTTCTAATGACCTTTCCATTGAAGAAACTTCTCGCACTTTTTCGGTGACACCAACATCAATGGCAAGGTGAAACTGGTTTTTTTGGGCCGCTATTGTCCTTTTTCACAGATTTCACAGTAAGAGGAAGACCCAAGGTGCCATAAATTATTCATGACTCTGTCGCCCCACTCTCTCTCTCTCTCTCTATTTCAATTTCCTTCCCTCATGACACATTCCCCTCACCTACCGTTTGTTTATTATTATGTCAAGGGCACTTTGGCTGGTCGCCAGGTGACCGGTCAAACTCACTCACTGAGGAAAAGGAGAAAATCACTTGCGGAACGCATTTATCTTCGTTTTTCTTCTCTTCTCTTTCTCATGAGATTGCTAACAAAAGATGTTGGAACGGAAGAGAAGCAGAGAGACACAGCTGATTGACCGGTCACAAAGTGATTCGGGTTTCGGACCCGCAACCCGCTACTGTTTTCTTTTGCGGCATAATTACCTAGTAGAACAGCTCCGAGGACGTTGAGAATTCCGGAAAGAATATAGGCTTGGTAGAGCTTCACAGTTCCAGCTCCCACCGCCGGTCCCCAATCGTTACAGGAATCATTGGCTCCCATACCTAAAAGAAATGGCCTGAAACAATCTTCAGACGCTCAATAACTGACCGTACGAGACGAAGAAGGCGAACACGAAGGCGACGACGATGAGCCATGTGATGTTCTCTGTCCAGTTCGGAGCATATTGAAGCAAGATGTTCAACATGTCGGCTGAAAACGGATATTATATTTGGAAGTGTAGCAGTGGAGCGGGAAACAATGAACAAACGGCAACCAGATCGGTGGTTTTATACGAGGTGGTGGTTAAAAAAGAGGTGTGTGGAGGTGGCTGATAGTGTCTCCTCCCCCCCCCCCCTCTCAACACAAAGTTCGCGAGAAAGATCATAAAGACGACACCGGTCAAGATGCCATCAACTCGACCCCCGACGATCGGATTCTGGGCTTGACCGGCGTTAAGGGCAGTAGATGGCACCCGGAGCCGAGTTAGAATGGCGAAACCCGATGGCTTTAAGCCAATAATAGCAGTAGAACCTGTGGCGCTGATTGTTTCTTTCGCGTTGAATCTTTTATACAAACGCCATGAGTTTGGCCTGAGAAACCGATGACCGGTCGGTCTGCGTCTCCGCTGGACTCCGCCCACTTTTCGCATTTTTTGTATTGCTTTAGGGTAGCTAGGTTCTGGAGTGCACTACTTTGGTGCGAAAGTCGATCAACTTTTCACAATTGTAGACAACCGTTAGTCTACTGGAAACAACTGGAAACAAACAACAGATAAATAAGTGAGGGGAGCTCAATCTATTCCACTGGACAACTAGTTTTTCAGACGAGATGAAAGCCACGGACAGTGCTTCCCAAGTACGAGTTTCTTTGAGCTACAACGTGTATTTTATGCTCAACACTTCTTTGAAAATAATACAAAAAACTATGGAACTGAACAAAACTAACGAAACACCCCAACGATTATTATCCGCAAATTGTTGTCGCTCCGCCTATACATCAAGTGAAACTGTGAATTCATTTGATCAATGTACACTTTTTGGGGAACTTCTAAAACTGTCAGAATATTGCCGATGAGTCACGTCTCACACCTTCCGTCGGAAGTCTTTGGTTGTTTTGTTTGGCGACTAAATGAGGAAGAATCGAAATCATGATGAGGATGATGATCGAAAAGATGATAGAGGAAGAAGGAAATGAAGAACATATGTTTCCGTTTGTTTTGTTACGTTCTGGTTCATTTTTGATTGTGGCAAAAGGCAAATCACACTCGATCCATGTCTTTTACTTTATTGATTTTTGGTTAAAGTATCACGCTTTACATACGAGATAATAAAGCGTTTTGTCTTGAATCTGAGTCACGTTAAGGTAAATGATACAGTCTACAGTTTGACTGATAGCTAAGGTATTCATAACGGCCCCGAAAAAGAGGGTGAGACTGAGAGCCTCCTAGAGAAAACGGATTCAGCAGTTAACGCAACTCGAACCGTGAATTGTTCTCCTTTCCTTTCATTTCCCATAACAAAATGAGGCTGTGTGTGAAGAATATGAATTTGATAAATCACTTGAACTATTTCGTTTCGTTTCGTTTCGTGTGTTTCCCTTTCATCTTCTCGAATACCGTAAACGTTGAAAGGGGGAAATCTTTTGATTCATTGACCGGTCAACCTCACGCAACCACACAAAGTTGCAGAAGAACAGAACTGGCGGCCGCCATATAAAGTTGATTGGAATCTTTTTTGGTCGCGAGGAGCGCGTGAAACAAAAGCGACAAATGCTTTATAGGTTCGACGTGCGGGGTGCGCGTAGTTTTACGGTTTTCGGTGGGGATACTTACTTTCGACATGATCTCCCGTGTATTTCAGACCGGAAACTACTAGAGGTGAAATGAAACGAAAACACTTTCAAGTCGCTATGTTGAGGTCGGATGTATTTTGCAGAGTTGAGCGGAAAAACACGGAAGAATTTTTATCTTTTTTAGAAATTTTTTTCATGAAATGTGATCAACTGACGAAATGTATAGCAAAGTGAACTCTGCTCATAAAAAAATAATTGTAAATTTAGCTTTTCATACAAAAAAGTTATTCGAGTTGTTGTCCTTCCGTCTTCCGTTAGCCCTTTTTTCACGGAACAACTCTGGTATTTTGGTTTGAGGCAGTGAACTTGCAAGTTTCAGACCGAATCTCCTCTCTTTTCAGCTAGTTCCACAAGGAATCTTTTTTCAAACGACCACATCCACTAACATCACTTCACGATTCTATTTGGACGATAGGCAACTCAACAAGTGCATACTAGCTCGCCCCATTCATTCATTGCCCGTTCGACGTCTTTCTCTCGTAATTGCGCATGCAGTGTGTGGCGTCTCGAAATGACAGATGGCAACGGCCGCTGGGACACGCTCACTGATGAATGTTGCGAGAGGAGAGCAGGCAGCCAACTGCAGCAGCAGCAGCAGCATCAAGTACCTTTGACTAATGAGGCTGTGTCCGTGGTGTGTGAGGCGGAACGAGAGTTAGTTGTCAATGAATCGGGACTGCTGGGTGGAAGAGAGAGAGAGAGAGAGAGAGAGAGAGAGAGCAGTTCGTCACGGAAGCAGGAAAAGTGGAGTGGCAAAGAGAACAGTTGAGGAGCTGGAGCAGGTTTTACAGTGTTCGATAAGATTTTCAGCGATGCACCATGACTTTCCGACGTGTCCTTGATTTGATGGAATGCTTCACATTTCCGGTGTTCGTCTCTTAAATTGGCCAAACATGGATGACCTCATATTCCATACACGTTACTTCCACTTCCTCTCATAAGTTCCCCGTCGTTCTTCAATTCCGCGCAGGCGTCCATCCTCCACGTCGTCGACAAAGACAACGCGAGAGAAAGAGAGAAAAGAAACGGCTTCGACTTCTCTTCTTCTTCTTCTTCACAACTGGCAAATTGCCAAATATAGACGACGAGCTGGAGGAAAGGAGGGACGCAGGCGGCGTGGGGGCCTTGCTTGCCGCGCGGAGCACACACACACACACATGCACATGCACATGCACACAACACTCGGCCACCAGCATCACCACCGCCGGCTTCTTCATGTTTCAACGGACATTTGTCTTCAGCGCTCCCCCCCCCCCCTTTTTGAGCTTCTCGTGCATCTCCCACGTCTTCCGGTTCTTAATTTTTGAGACGACGCCTAGAAAACATAATGAGAGTGTCTAGAAAATCCGTGGTGCGGATTTCGTTTACTTGTGTCTACGACCCAATCCTAATGCAATTTGTCGTCTGTTTCACTTTGAAACATTCCATGGAAGCTTTTTTTTGAAAACCTCCAGTTTCTCTGAGAGTTTTGGCACGATATTGTCGCTTGGTTTTCGGGCAATTTTTCATCGAACCTGCCAATTTCCATGCCAACCCACTCATTTCATCACATATATGCCTTGCCTCCCGCATGTTCTATTTCATAATAAGCTGTGATTAGCCCCCGGGATTTAGATTTAGATTCAAATTCACACATGCCCCGCCGCTGCGTACACGAATCCCAAATGTGTGCTCATTCTCACATAAAGCTCAGACCTCCTAGCTCTTCTCACATCTCCCATTTTGTCTCCCGTTTATCGTGTTGTCATCTTCATCTTTGTATGTATGTGTGTGGCGCGAAAAGAGTTGAAGCCTCCCGCCGCAAACGTCTTGTACATATCCCGATCTATAGATTACTTCTTCTACTGACTCTCGAGGGACAAATGTGCCGAAAGGCCGAGCGTGAACAATGAGAACTTTGTGACGAACTTGAGAGCGAGAAACGGAAAAAATGCGAGGAAAGAGAGGGAACTTGAAGCGAAAAAGGGTGTGAGGGAGAGAAATCTTTGGGCGAACTTCTAAATGTGTTTAGAGGATTCTTGTCCATGCAACTATCTTCTTCAGTTCCCTACCCTGGTCAAGTTTCACCTTCGCAATGAATGAAGAGCCTCCTCTTTCTGTTGCCACCTAGATTTTCTCCTTTTTTTACCCTCGTACTCCTCTTGTCACCCGCCTCGTTTCCTTTCCTCATTTTCCGGACATCACCGTCAAAAAACGACACCACCACATCATCATTTTCTTCTTCTTCTCCTTCTCCTTCTTCTTCTTCTTCTTCTCCCGCCACTCACAAGTACCCTACAATTACCTCTTCTCGTTGCTCTTCCTTCACTCTTTTTTCGTTCTCCTTGTCTACGTCTCTCTCCATTCCCTCAGAACTCTCTCATCGTACTAATGAGTCGTTCGGTTTGACACCTTCTAAGCCGTGTGCAAGATTAACGCGTTGCCCATTCGTCGTCTCTCCTTTTTCTTCTCATGCCTTTTCCGACGCACTTTACTTTTTCGCTTTTTTTCAGGGTTCCACTGGTAGCTAGTCTCGTCTGAGTTAATCGGCAACCCTAAAACATCATCACAATTTGTTGTTGTTGTGTGAAACTGCATAGAATCAGAACGGGAGGAGGAGCGGTCAGTTAGACCCAATTTCCGATTGGGCCAGAACCACACATACTCACGCCGCGAAATTGGATATCTCGGAGAGCGAGGCGACGCCGGCGGCGGTCCGCAGACGCAAAAGAGAGACGAGCGACATGGCGTCCGAGATGAGCAGAGCCACCAATTACTGTTGCGAGTGCATCGCGTCTCAAGGTGAGTGCTGACAGTCGGAGGGTCTGAAAAAGTCGTACTTTAGTCGTTTTGCAACTGCAACTAGGTTTCCGATAGAGTTTCTGTTGAAAAAGTGTGTTGACTTGTATCAGTACTAATTGTAAGCAGTCTACATAAAATTGCAGATTGTTTGTCAGGAAAAGTGGCTCATGCTGATTTATTTACAGGAAGATGCAGCGCGGATACATGTCCTTGTGTGGCAGCCAGGAAAACTTGCGATGAGCACTGTGAAAGTACCAGGTTAGTATTTAGAAAGTGCACTATTTAGTAAAACCTGATATCTCCCATCCTTGCTTTCGAAATCTAGCGAAACGCAGCTCAAAATGCTAATTTCTTCCCCTCTTACGCACTTACACATACTCTCTTCTTTTCCACCACTCACAACAGCATATCGGATAGCACAAGTGCACCACAATCCTCAATTGGGCATTGATGGATTTGTACGTTTTCGGTCACGACACTCTGAGAACATTTGCAGATACCGCGGGGACTGCCTCAACCAAGCGATCTGCAAGTGCTCGTGTGAAGTGGATCCAGCGAAGCCGGCGAAAAACGCGTGCTCCAAATCGGAACGGTGCGACTGTTTGCGGATAAAAGAGGGGTGCAGCAAGTTGTGCGCGTGTAAGCAGATTTGTAAGAATAAGGTGAGCGATTGAGCACGTCCTTGAACCCGCATTCAATTTTTAGGAAGCGCCGAAGAAGTTGGCAAAAGTAGCCAAGCCGACGACTGGATGCCAATGCGCGAAAGGCAAGAAGCAGTGCGTGAAGAAGGAGTGCGCGTGCCGGACAGTCTACGGATTCTGTTCGGCCAGCTGCAAATGCGGAGGCGACTGCACGAACGGCGCTTCCAAGTTCTCGGTGCCAAAACACGTTCAGAATTGTTTTCTGGAGCACAAACACGAGTCCTCGGGGCTCATTGTGACGTTGATCGGAGAAGATTACGTGTATCGAGGCGACTTTTACCACGAATCGAAAGGAGAGCCGCATGTAGAAGAGCAACTGGTGGCCGCCATCTACGACCTCATCTCCAAGTATACAGTGGACCTCCACGAGATTCAGATCTTTGTCTCCAAGTCTCCGTGCTTCCATCAAGACTGCGAGCCCAAGTGTGAAGTGGTTGATGAGTGCAAAAGCAATAAAGCCTGCGCGAAACTGCTAGGTCTTCTTCTGAGCAAGGTGCGGAAGGAGATCAAGAAGGTGGATGTGAAAATGACTGTGAAGTTCCTCTATCCGCATCTGAATCGCGGAGACCTCTACACGAAGCAGGGTATTCTGTGCATGCTTCAGGCCGGGATTAAGGTGGAGCCGTTGCTGATGAAAGACTGGTGCGCGATTATGGATTGGAGTCCGCATGTGGATCATAAGGGCGATTATCTGCAACTTTGGAATAACCATCACTTGGATAAGGTGAGTGTTTCTAACATAATATCCAACAACTTGTGGCGAACTCTTAAAATTTCAGGCCGTCGCACAATCCCAGTTGTTCATCAACGAATGTCGTCGAGCTCTCGGGCTCTCCATGAAGTTCTGGGTGGCTGAAATTCATGAAATTGTCAAAGACACCATCCTCCACTTTTCTGACCTTCGCACCAAGTGCGGAGACCTCAACGACGCCCTCAAACAGCTCGATCTCACGGCAACACCGCATAAGATCCGCTCGACGCCTTCGAAACGGCGCAGCTTCATCGACCTTCACGAACTTCGCGACAAGCTGCTCCGCTCGTCGTCGTCGGACGGTGGAAAGAAGGCCGGATCGCACGTGTCAGTGGCCAGGTAGCCTCTCCCGCATCTCGCTTTCGCTATCTGTTCCCACTCACCTTACTTTTTCTTTTCTGTTGCTGATCCGCTCCTACTGCACAATGACATGTTGTAGAGAATGTACATACCTAGAACATGCTTTTACTTTTCAAAATGTGCTAGTGAATTGTAGAAAGCTTTGAACGCTTTCTAACTGTCCCCTTTGGCACGAGCTTCTCACCCAATCAAACGATACTCTGCAACTAACTCCTCGTTAGCCGCAACGATTAGAACGTGTCTTCAAACCAAAACTATTATCAATTTCAGCGAGGATGCTCAAGCACAGGCAATGGTCGCCTCGTTCTGTGGACGATCGTTCGACGACTGCGAAACGGACGAGATTGCACAGCGCATCCGTCGCGCCACCGCCAACATCAACCTGGAAATTGAGACGCTCATGGAGTTCCTCAATCACAAAGGCGCTCTTTCATAAGTGCTAATAAAGTTTCAACCCGCCTGGATAATCATTGGCTTTTTCTTTTTTCCTTTTTCTTTTGTGTTGTGATTCTCGCACAAGCCCACAACTGCCCATCTCTATATTTTGCTCCGATCTCTCGATTATACATGAATTATTATTTATTACCCATTGTCTTTTATCTTTATGATAAATGTGCTTTTGAAAAAGTGTTGGAATGAATGAAGAGTACGTCGAAGTTTGAATAGATATGCATGATAAATTATACACTGTGTTGATGAACCAGAGAGAGGAGACAACGATCGATTGAGGTGAAGAATGTGGAAGATGGGACGACGGTGCTGAAGCTTTCGTCGCTTCGGAGCACTTGGAGCACGTCTTCGGGAAGACCACAGTAGAAGACGTTGACTCCAGACTTCTGCGCGTCTTTGAAGACGTCACGAAGAGCATCCACTGCCATGCTGTCGACGTATGCGATCGGAGAGCCATCCACAATCAGCGTTCTCCCTTCTTCTCCTCCTCGAATCAGCGCTTCACGGTCCGAAACTCTTCCGATCGCTTCGGACATTTTATCCAAAAACAGGGTCACATTTGCAAAGTGCAAAGATCCTCCGAATCGAACAATCTCAACTCTTTCTGGAATGTTCTGTCTTGGAGTATCGTCATGAGTCACAGTGTTCGAGAACGTCGGCCATTGCTGCCGGAGGACGAGGGTGAAGAGCGAGAAGACGAGCGAGACGACGAGACCGGTAGTGACGTCGGTGAGGACGGTGGAGAGAGAAGCGACCAGCCAGATGGCCTAAAAATAGAAAGGTTATCGATAAGATAGGACAGGGCGTGGAACACACGTGTGGCGGATTATAATGCATATCAGTTCAAAAGATGACTTACAAAATCGTATCTACTGATCGTCCAGAGTCTCGGCAACTCCTTGACTTGCATAAATAGACTCTTCAGACTGACGATCACAATACACGCGAGAATGCACATGGGCAACGGCTCCAGAAACGGTCCGAGCAGCAAGATGACAGTGAGCAACAGCAGCGAGGAGAAGACGGTGTAGAATTGTGTATTGGCTCCCGACATTTCGCAAACCGACGATCGAGACAGTGAGGCGCCCACCGGGAATACCGGGAACAACGAGGAGACGGTGCTGGCGAGCCCGATCGCGTACAGCTCTTGTGTGGCGTCGGTCTTGTACTTGTGCTTCTTGGCGAACAATTTGCCCATGGACACGACGAACATGTAGCAGACGACTGCGATCGGGATGGCGTCAGAGATGAGAGCGTGGAGGAAGTGTAGCCGAGGAAGGGAGGGCGTTGGGAAGCCGCGTGGAATCTCGTGGACGGTTTTGACATCGAATCGAGCGTCCAGGTTGAAGATCATGGAAACAATCACTCCAGTGATCACTAGTATGAGTTCGAGAGGGGGTGGAATCGGGAAAATCCTCTTGACCCTCGGATTCAGATATGTTCTTCCAGTGTCCAAGAACACAATTCCAAACATCGAAATGCCCAGCGTCACAAAGTTCGTAGATCCCAGTGAGCCAATCATATCTCTGTACATCCTCACAATCATTCCAATGCCCTCGTGACGTGGCAACTCGATTCCGAGCACTTTGTTCAGTTGAGATGTGAACACGTGAACAGCCGCGCCAGTGGTGAAGCCGGACACCAACGGATCCGAGAGATAGGTTGTGAGGAAGCTCAGACGGAGAACTCCCATTATAATTTGAACGACGCCGACGAGAAACGTGAGAGCGCTCGTGAACACGAGAGGATCCACGTATTCACCGAGCGGGAACTCCAGTGCGGTCGAGTTGGCTGGAAGATCGGGCGCCAGACGGAGGCGAGCCGCTCCGACCATCATGGAGGCGACGGCGAACACGCCTGCAAACAGGGAAAATACTGATGCCCTACCATATTTGACTAACTCACCAATAGAAATATGCCTTGCAGTACCGAAAAACATGTAAATCGAGCTGGCAAAGAACGACGAGTACATTCCGTAGACGGGCGGCACGCCCGCCAAACTGGCATACGCCATTCCCTGCGGAACGTTCATGATGCCGACTGTGAGACCGGCGACGATGTCTCCATGCAAGTGCTCTTTCCATTTGTAATTTGGAAGCCACTCGACAATCGGAATGCGCCGTTGGATGGCGGCGCGGAAACGAGAGTACTGCTGCCGGCTTTTCGGATGCGGGTCTAGCTCTTTTTCGGATGTTGTACACGGTTGATATACCTGAAGGTTACTGTAATCAATGCAAAAAATGAAACGTGTTTTAAACTCACTTCCCTCATGGTCGGCACGGGTGAAGAGTAGTGTCAGTACGGGCGATTTATATTTGAATAAGTGTCGCTTTCTGAAAAATTATTCAAATTCAGTACAATATCGGCGACAGCGATTTTTCTATAACATTTTTGGCGCTTGTCACGTTTCGTGATAACGAAACGGAAACGAAAAACGAAAAAAGAAAACACAATCACAGTCTGGGAACAAACATTTGAACACGTTTTTCTTCTTTTCTTATCGACTTTCGTTTGACGGCCAAAAAATCGAAAATCATTTTGGAGATGACCAGTTGAAAAGTGCGCCACAGTCTCCAGAGCTGACAATATGGGCGTGGCCTCGGCGGCCAAATGGCGTTTTCATGAATTGAGCAGGTTTTCTCTAATTTTTGTGGTCAACGGCGATGAAAAATAATTGTTCGACATGAAAACACACTAATTCTCAGAATTAATGACGTTTTGGCGCATTTTTCGCGGACTTTGCTTTTTCGCCTTCGCCGCCGATCGCCGCCTAAAAACCGCACTTCTCATTTTGCGCTTTTTTGACCGTTTTCAGACAAAATTGGTTTTGAGAATGATAAATCAAGTAAATACAAGCATTTTGAGCGCTCAAACCGCAAAAATTACCGAAAAGCAACTGAAATTCACGCAGTTTTAGCCAAAAACCTTCAAACGGATAAATGTGATTTGCGACTTGACCAAATTTAACGCTTTTGCGCTTAAAAAATTCGTAATAGCCTATAAAATCGGTCTAACAAGAGACAATGGGAAATTATCGGCTTTTCGTGGCTAATCTAGCAAAAAACACAAATTTTGCTGTTAAAATTTGAATTTCGCGCCAACGTATCGTTCTATTGGGCGGGGCGCACTTGCGCCCATTGTCAGCTCTGGAGACGGTGAAGTGGAACTTTTAAGCGGGGAAAAGGCTCACTTGATCACACGTTTCGATGTGCTTTCTGTGGGCGTAGTCGTCGGACACCAGACGCCGATCATTGTTGTCTTCGAGCCTTGCGATAATTAAAGCCTTGACATGACTCTGATGTGGAAGGCGTGGGACGAGGAGGCGGCGGCGGCGAAAACAATCTGGTCGATAAATAGAGGTTTGCTCAGGCTCGCGGAATACTGCGCGGCAGAGCGCAGATGCATACACACGCGCGACACTTGACAAGGAGAGATGAGCGGGGGGAACGCGGAAGGAGAAGAGGAATAGAGCAGTTCTCGTTTAGTCAGCAGAGCTTGGATTTGAAGACTGGAAATTAGAATGGGATCACGATTACACTTTAAAGTTCCTAAATGAGTTTCAGAAGATAATAGGAGGAACAAAATGAAACGAAACATGTACTTCTGTCTATGAATTTCTATTACTCGTGGCAGGAATCCTAAAGCTGCTCAAACACCGTATCGTCACCGATCAAATACAGTTGGAATCGAAGAAATCGTTCATTGAAGGTCGGACGATACATGCACAATATCGGTGGTGAAAACGAGCGTAACGGTTTTGTATTGCCTTCCCTCAAAGTCTTTCAGACCAACCGGAACAACTCCAGTTGTTGGAATGAAAAATGGAGACGACAAATGAATATAGTGTAATTCTGGTGAACGAACCACGAGTTTGTGCGTCACTTTGTCGATATCCAGCCCACGCCTGTAGTTTTGTCACCGCAACATTCGTCCCTTTGTCCTATTTTCGCCTCCGAGCTCCCGGAACATTTCAACGTCACCACACCCAGCTCGATTCCAATCTAGCGGAGGTGCCAAAGGCGCCGCCGGAAGATTTATATGGAAAAAATGGAAATCTATCTGTCCATGGAAACCCGACGCGAAAAATGAGGCAAACGCGGTGCGCGTGAAATTGGAAATTCCTATACGATTGAAGCGGCGAATACAAAAACCTTGAGCCTGAACCAGTGCCTGTCTGTCTTTCTCGATTTGAAAAATGGTAAAGTAGTCGCTTGCTCGTTTCCAAACTGACGCGGCAGTTTGTAGTTTCCTCTATTCTTTTTCAAAACCGATGGAAGAAGTGAAGTGAGCTGGCCAACCGCCTCCTCGTTCTCAAAAGCGTGGGTTGGCGGCTGCAAGAGCTCTTGAAACTGTCTCAGCTGAAATATTTACTAGCTCTTCGCCTAAAAGGCAAAGAAGGAGACGATGAGCCCCGCAGAGGTTCAGTGAGTCTCCGAGCTCGTCTAGTTCCTTGACACTAATATCCATTAGTTATCATCATCATCTCATCTTATTCATCATAACTCACACTTTTCTCCGCTCTTTTTGGCTTTTGCTCAGTGCTTTCTGCACACAGAGAACGTGCTCCTCGTTGAATAATGGACACCCCGTCGCATTACACTAATGGACTCATCATCGTCTTGCTCTTGCTCCGCCACCGATTCCCCATTCACATGTGACTCCTTCCGGTCTCCATCTGAAATTGAAACTCAAAAACTAGCTAGCTATCAGTTGCTTGCTCACCCTTGTGACGGACTCTATCATTTCCGGTGCTCTTTTGGGTGGTAAACACGCTTACGGTACCCTACGCCTCACTTACCGCCCTAATCGCCGCCAATTTTCACATTATTTTTATGAGTTCATTCTTACTGCTCAAATTGTGGGTATCGGACGGAGCCCGAAGACAAAACCACGCCCTGTTCGGCAAAAAGACGAGGCGGAAAGAAGGAAAGCAATCCCATTCGTTTGCGGCTACGCTTCCATCGTCCACCTCTTTTTTTGCTCTGCGTTTTCGGTAGAACGACGGCGTGTGCAAATCGGGATCGCGGGTGAAAAATTGGGTTAGCATTGTGTGTAGCAGGATGTGTTCGACGCATTTCAGATGAGCAAAGGTTCCAATGAGATTGAGGCCATGTCACGTCATTTGGGCGGTTTGCTGTATAGTAGCGACTGTCTAGATTGGTATGAATCTTTTCCACTGTTAGCAAGAATCCCTCCTTATTTCAAAATACTTCACAATCGGCTGACCGATTAAATCAGAGAGTCTACGTGTTCCTAGAACACAATGGCCGTTCGACGTCATTCTGTTTTCAGCCACTCCTCAGCTAGGAAACTACAATTATTGTATGGCCGCTACCAATCGTATAACTGCTGTGCCATTCCACGCATTCCAATTGGGTCTTGTCCATAACAATACCTAATATCACCTTTATGCCTTGTCCACTTTCGTTCTCAAATCGACATCAAACTACTAACCAAGAAGAGAACTGATTGACTTTTGCCCCCCCATTCCCCGTCTCCCATCATTCTTCGCCATCAGTTTGCCAGTCCAGTCAGTTCGTCCCTTCTCTCCTCCCTCGCTTGCGCTTCTTGATTAATTACCAATTGACAATTGGCATTCTAGGTAACCAACATACACGCGCACATCATGAGCTCATCGGCGCTTCTCTCGTTGCTCTTTGTCGCCATGATGCTCGCCGTCTCCATCGAGTCTCGTGTGCTCTATAATCGGTTCGAGCCCGATCGGATCGTCGAGCAGCGTGGAGGAGCTGCCGCTTCAGCCGCAGAGAACTCGTTCGACTACGACGCCAATCAGTGAGTTTGCACATCGAACGACGGAAGCAGACAATGAGAATGAGCGTTCAGAATCATCCGCAACACGATGAAGCGCAACCGTCAGTGTCTTCTCAACGCCGGACTCTCTCAGGGATGCGATTTTTCGGATCTACTTCAGGCGCAGACTCAGGCCCGCAAGTTCATGAGCTTCGCTGGACCGGGAAAGTGAGCTGATGCATGAAGAAAATGATCGGCAAGACAATAATAGTGCGCCAATTCCAATTAATGTTTCCACCTCCTCGACTCATCTATTCAATTGTAAATATCCATAGCCCCCCTCGAAGCTTTTCCGATCTCTCTGTCTCGTTAATCTCTGTGTGTCTCCCTCTCTCCCATTGTCACAATCACCATCAACCGTCGCCGAATGAATGATTAGCACTGTTAACTCCAAAGTTGCGTGTCAATCGCAATGAAGGGCTGTAAAATCGTGTCCCCCCTATCGCTTCTTTTGGCAGGAGCAGCCGGCAGGAGCAGTCACAGCCTGTTTGTTATCAGTCTTTCGGTCCATTTGGTGACATGCCGACGGTTAAACTTCAACCAAACAGGTTTCTTCTATTTCTCGTTTTATTCACATGTCTGCTGACAGAATGCTGCACCGCTTTAAAGTGTTACGACACTGGAATGGCGGTAAGTGCTTTTTGGGTTGCTCGATTGGGGACGAGATATGTCTCTGAAATTGATATTGTACTGATTTGATTCAATTTTTCCCGGACCTAATGCCGGCTAGCGAATCATTTCAAAGACTTTCAAAACTCGACTGCTCCACAAAAGGCAATGATTGTGACAATACCAAACTTTAGGAGCAACCATGCGAACCAATCGACTTGTGGTGTATAAAGATTACGAACGGATCATCAGTATCTCGAGGATGCGCGAATGTCTATGAGTATTGTACCGACGAAGATGCGGGGTGAGTGCGGCCGAGGTTTTTCATGAAAAAGTGAGGCCACGACTTTAGATGCTACCCGGAGCGCGAAGAGAACGGAGTGAAAGAGAAATGGTGCTGTTGCCGCGGCGATTTGTGCAATTCGGTCTCAATCCCATCGCTTCTTCTCCCAATCTTTTCGGCGACAATATTGACAATCTGGTTTCAGCTTTAACTTTTTACTCAAAATAAAATTAAACTGAACAACTATGAGGTTAACACTTTTGCACATTTACATATAAAGATGAGCATTGCGAATTTCGCATACATATGGCACACATTTTGATGCGAGCCGCCTCCCGTATTTTGAGGTATTCTTCTTCTTTTCTCCTCCGACTATTTCATTCTGATTCTTCTACATCACCGTCTTCCATCATTGGATCGTCGTTCATCGCCATCAGGAGCCGTCGTTTGTAGACGAGATTGTAGCCCTGATTGCAGCAGAGTCGGTTGCATTGAGAGTTGCTCACAAAGTTGTTGAGACTTGAGGAAGGCGAGAAGGAGGAGCCTCGACAGTTTTGGAAACTGAATCGGACGCATCGGTCCGCCATCGGATCGTATGTGAAACGGATCTCGCGGACCGGTTCGAAGTCGGGGCCCGAGCACACCGAAATGGGCGGTCGGGTTTGTAGACAGTAGTTCACTGAAAGGAGTTGATGGAGGTTCTTTAGTAAAAAAAGGAAACCAACTTGGAGAAGGACAACAGTAAGCTTCGCTGCCGACTGGAGTACACACATGATCCCCTGGACATTTGGCGGCTTTTGATGGATCACATTGGATAGGAGTTCCATCCACGGTAATCAATGGATCTCCCTGCGGACACACATTCCTCGGCTGCATGTATGGAGCTGGGGACGGAGCTTTCGGTACCATCGACATTGGGCTAGAGGCCAAAGCTGAAACACACAATTTTATATTGAGAAATGTTGAAGCTTTACTTTACTCACAGCTGAACTTGACACCATTGGCGACACATGTTTCAAGGCACTCAGCCAGACTTCCAAAGTTGTTCTCATTTCCGCCCTCTCCAGAATAGATGAAAAATAGGCATTGACGGTATTCCGGGGAGTAGAAGTAACGAGAGAGGTACTGATCTCCGTGTCCACTAGTCGCTGGATGGGAGCACTGCGAAGATAGAGGAGCCACGGCGCCCGGCGATTGACACGTCTTCACACAATCATTTCTCGTCAAGAAGTTGTTCATGTTTCCTCCTTGTCCGGCGTAGAGGAACGAGGCGCATTGCCCGGATGAGTAAGCCCAACGGTGCTCGGCGCCCTCTCCGTAGCCAACATCAATCGGTTGATCACATAGATTGTGGGAAGCGTGAGGTGCAGGAGGGATAAAATCGATGACAAGGTTTGTGGGCTCCTGGGCGTCGGGAACAACTTGAGCGACTGGTGGAGCGGGAATTGGGGACGGCGGTGCCGGGACAGAAGCAAGAGGCGCCGGAGGTGGAACCGGAGCAGGAATCAGTGAAGCCGTTGGACAACACAAGTTGTGTGGAGTAGAGAGAATACACGTGTGATCGTACGGACAATCGGCTTCCGAGTTGCATGATAACAAATGTGTGTGAATGGACATTTGAGGAGTGCCGCCGGGGCAGACATTCGTGGCTCCACACGCTCGATTACAAGTTTCAAATGTCTGGAAGTTGTTCTGATTCCCCTTGAAACCCTTGTAGTGAAACGGTTGACAGAGACGAGTCGCCGGGTCAAAGTACCAGCGACGGAGGAGAGAAGCGCCCACGCCCTCTTCAATTGATTGCTCACACGGGGGTTCGTCTGAAATGCGCGTTCAGTTTGAGTCTACATTATCGCACAGTTACCCATGATGGGACAGCAAATGCTCTGCCCTTGTCCAATTTGACAAAATGTCCCCATTGGACAAATCTCCTGCCGATTCTCACACATAATCGTGGCATCTCCGTAGATCCTCCGAGCACACGGCGACTCATTATTGTCCGGTGGGGATGTGACGTACTGTAAATGATCGAATAGCAGAAAAACATCGCACAAGTCCGAAGAACTAACTGAAAAGGAGAACAAAAACATACCGGGAGAAGCGTGGGAAGCGGGGAGATTGTGGTGGTTGGAGGGAGAAGGCTGGGAAGAGTTGGGTAGATGCTGAAGGACGAGGGTGGGGGTCCAGCGGTTGGGGAGAGAGTCGGAATGGGGTTGGGGATGACGAACTGAGGAGGAGGAGGTGCTGACGCAGAGCCAACAATGTAATGAGTGGGTAATTGCGCCGAGTTATCTGACACAAAAGGACTTGGAGCCGGGCCGTAGGATGATGATGACGGTGGGGCGGGGGCTTGGGCAGTTGAAGATGGATCTGGAGCAGGAGCAGACACAATCGGAACAAAAGACCCCTTTTGAGAAGCTTGTGGTGGAGGAATTGAGGCAATATAAGGATTTTGCGGGCTCGATGATCCTTGTGAAGACACCGGAGTTGGTGCGGGAAGACTAGTAGCAATTTGTTGTGAAGATGGAGCAGAAGTAGAAGCAACATAAGGATATTGTGGTTGTCCTGGAGCCGGAGCTCCTGAAGCTGGAGCAGATGGCAGACTTGAAGCAGGAGCAAAAGAGTTATCAACTGAAGCAGTGGGGACAGGAACTGAGGACGGCGGGAGGGTAGAGCTAATGAGGGAAGAGTTGGAGCTTGAATTTACTTCTGGATACGGTGGCTGTGGAAGATAAATGGAGCCGGAGCCAGACACAGAGCCATGAACAGGGTAGCGGGGCAGCATGTAGTCGGTTGTTTGGTAAGGCTCGACCTAGAATTAAGTGGGTAGAGGATCGAAGAAAGAACTGGCACCCACCTTCATGCCATACTGATTCTCAGTCGGCTTAACAGAACCGTAAGCGGACATTGGCGGCACTGGCTGCTGCTCAACTTGTCCGAACGGAATCCTCTCATGAGATGAGAACTTCCTTGGAACCTCCACTTCCGCAGTCGACGACTCCACCGGCTGCTGCACCAACTCGACAAGCTTCTGTTGTTGTGTATTCATCAGACTTTGGAAGACATGATCAACAATTGACGGCGAGGTGGTTGACGGCGGAACAATAATCGGTATGGTTTCACCTCTAGGCTCAAAGATCAGAGTTGGATGAGGAGTTTGAGTGTAGGTTTGCGTTTTAGAAGCGTATTCAGATAGAGTGCTCGGTGAATCCGTATGAACCTCGACCCATGGCTCTACAGTGATCGGATTGATGCGGATGGAAGGCGAGGATGTGGAGTACACTGAAAAAGTGATATAAGAGCTCAATCTGTGTCTTTCTTTGCTTACCATAAGGATCTGTATTCATTCGGACTTCTGTTGTGCTTTGAGTCGTTGTTGGTACAGAAGGCGTCTGACTTGGCACCAAGTTCTGAATTATTCTCATTGGAGTAGACTCATAGACAACCGGCGGCATTGATGGTGTTGTCGTGAACTCAAATATGTTCTCTTTCTTCTTAGGCTTCTCTGTAAAGTTGAATATCTGATTATCATATCAAATTGGTCTAAAACTCACTCCTAAGACATAACCTCTCGCATTTATTCTTCTTATAAAACCGATTATCGTTTCCGTCGCGTCCAGAATAGAAGAACCGTTCGCATCGTTTCGTGACTCGATCAAAATAAAACCTCGGAATGTTGAACGGTCCATTTCCGATTGCCGGCGGCAGATCGCAAGATTTTCGGGTCGGTTTTCCAATAGCACACGTCTCCATACACTCCTCAGAAGTCTCGAATCGATTCGAGTTCCCGCCTTTTCCAAGGTACATGAAAGGGCTGCAAGTGGTGGAAGTGGCGTCGTAATACCACATGCTCACAGCCATCACTCCAGGGAATCCTTTCTCTGGTACCAGTGCACACGGATTCGGGTCCACAGTCTCGGGCTCTTCAGTTTCTGTCACCAGATAAGTGGTAGTAGGGGTTGAGGACAGAACGGTAGTCGTTGGAGATGTGATTGTAGGGCCAGAGCCCGACGTTTTAGGGGAGACTGTGTAGAATGCCTCATAGACATTGTCTTTTTTGGTGGTTCTGCCAGGAGGTGGTTTGAGCGATACTGGAGCGGCCACTTCCTTCGGATAGACCAGCTTTTTCTCCTGAAAACAGTATTACAGTACTCAGGTGCCAACAATCGTTCTACCTTTTCTGGCTTCTTTCCCTCTTTTGGCTCCTTCGTCGTCTCCTTCGACATAATCTTCATATTACTCGGCAGTGAGATCGGCGGCTCTCCAGCGCCTCGGCACACTTGCTCGCACTTCTCATAATCCATAAAACTATTCTCGTTTCCTCCGATTCCCGAGTATTGTAGTTCGTGACACGCGTCCGTTTTCCAGTCGAAATAGAAACGTCTCATTCGCTGTTTACCGTACCCGACTGCTGGTGGGAGATGGCAACGATTGGCGACTAAAGATGTTCAACTGTTGACAATCAGAATGAAGAGCGCACTCACATTTCCTACTGCTCGGACAGCAATAGTAGCTGTGCTCGGATTGGCCCTCATGACACCAGAAGCCTGTCGGGCACCGTTGCTCTTGTAGCCATGGGCGCGGCTGGCACGGCCTCGGCTTGTGATCTTCCATGAGCAAGGGAATGCCATCGGCACAGAGTAGAGAGAAGTCTGGAATTGAACAAAATTTTGAAACTGAGATGAGTGGCAAAGCAAGCTACTATGTAGCTCCCCCTGAAAAAGTTGATATAGTACCCTCATAATTGACACTTCGAACCACTTGCGGCGACTTTACAATCTTATCCGCGTCGCATTTCGTGAAAAACAGTAAAATTGACAGCAATTTCAGACAATCGACATAGAGTATCGACATTTCTGACCCATTCGGGCCGCGGACGGTCAACGGGGATTGCTGAGTGCTGAAACTTGGCAGACTGGGTTTTTGCGTTTGTTTTGTTCGAGAAGAAATATGAAAGAGAGAAGAAGAGCGCGGTTATAAATCTCTGTTCCTAATATAATAATCCGAACTGTCTCTCTCTCTCTCTCTCTCTCCTCCTGGCGACAAAGTGTTTTGAAAGAGAAAGAGAGAGAGAGAGCTCTTTCGAAGGGGGAGCACGGCGCATGGCGGGTGCTCTCAGTTTCCGAATTTGTTTGTTTTTGTCGCCGATCTGATGACCCCACCCGAAACATATCTTCCAAGCTTTTGTTGGCCTCGGAAACGGAGACGGTCTACCGCTGGTCAAGCCTAATGAGTTTTTGATGGAAAACGAGGGTTGGGTGACGGCAGAGGCTCGAGGACAATGAAACTTGAATAGAAAAGGTGAGAATGAACTTTGATATTTGCATAGGGAAATGATGAAAAGGAGCGGTGATGGCAACGGTCACTTAGGACACTACCGAGGTTGGACTTTCTGAGGGATTCGTTGTTTTTTTTTGGTGCTATCTGAGAAACGGAGAAGCTAGGGAAAGTGTTCAACAATTGAGAATGCAGAAATGATAAGAATCCCTTTTCGGGAACCAAAGACCTGCCGCCGTCCAGAGCTTCAAATCGTCTCCTGCGACAATCCGGTCACTTTTCGGTGTGAAGTGCCTCTGTGTTGCCCATCCCGAAATGGGTCACAACCGCCCCCCATCAGCCGGCCTCTTGATCACCCTTAATCTCTTTCTCTCTCTCTCTCTCTCTCTCTGTCGCCCCCATATCAGTGGCTATCGTCTATCCAAATTGAGGAACAAGGGAGAGGGCTCTCGTACAATTTCACGACTCTCGGGCCAGCCGAACAGATCAAATAGCGTGCGAGAGACTCGAGATGCGCAGACGGTCGACGGCATATTGAAACCGAAGATAAACGAGATAATCAATTGATAAATGTGCGCGCGATGGGGGACCGTACCAAATACTCCATGATCCACTCGGTGCTGGCCATAGAGAGAACGATCTTGGGCTGGTGGAGGCTGAACTTGCACGTGGAACAGTTGACCAAAGTTGGCAGCTTGAAACGGTTCCTGGCTGGTGTTGGTTCTGGTGATCTGAAAAAAAGCCAGTTTTTGCTCGACTATTCAGATCAGAACGATGTACCTGTCTGGCGTGTAACACGCTCACCAACACGAATCCGAACAACACTATGAGCATCTTTGGAGCATTGCCAGTTGGAACTCGGCTTAGAACCTTTCTATAATAGATTGTATGAATGTAAAGCGAAGAAGAAGAAGATGAAGAAGAATGTGGAAAAAACAGGGTGGATCTCATCGGAAACTCCGCCTCCACCAACTCTTGTTTTCTACTGCTGCGGCTCTCGTTCTCTTTGGTTCCCACAGGCTCTATTGGAGGAAGCGCATAAAACACCACACACACACACAAAAAAGCAATGTCCTCACTCTCAAATCCAAATCGGGTTGGACGAACACGTTCAACAAACACGAACAAGCCTGCAAAGAGAGAGAGAAAGAGAGAAAGCCGCGCCGATCTCAATCCCAATCTCAAGTTACAATAACACAACACAACCGAGCAGGACTCTTCTGTAGACACCCGCTATGATGTGATCTCGAGACTTTGAGCCAATGATACTCTTTTTGAACTTGTCGCTCACTGTGGTTGGTTCTCGGTGTGGAAAGTGTGTATCGCAGTGACTTTTTGAATTGCAAGTCATCATGAAAATTAGGCTTGCATTTTTGCCGCTTCTTGCAAAGTTTTGAAAGTTTTCGCCGCGAGACCACAACCCTAGAAACAAGCGGTTAAAATGAGCAAATGCTCGTCGTACAAGCAATCGTAAAATGGGACAGCGGCCGGCGAGAAACTGTGCTGCAATTGGTGAACGTTTTAGCCGATTTGTAAATAAATTACGCGAGAGTCCATCCCTCTGTTGCGGCGGCGGCGGCGGCGACGGCTGGAGCTTCCGAATGGTTGCGGTGCCGCAACCTGAACCTAAACAGCCTAAACACACAGTTCATGATTTATATTTAGTTGGCCGAAGACGAAGAAGAATGCGAAAAGAGTGATGGGAGATTACTTTTACGAGTGAGGGTTGAAATAAACATGTGGGGGGAAGCCATGAACAGTGTATAAAATGTGGATTGGATTGAATTCGAAGGAGCGCATTTTGGGAAGAGGATAGCCGTCGGGAGTGAGAATCGCTTAATGTCCGTACTTTTGGAACTCCCACTCGCGGTTGTCTAGTGGGCACACCTGCAAAAATGCTTATATTTCCATTGAAATGGAAACTCGTTTACCTGACGCGTCTTGAGCCAGCGCGAGATGCAGTGAAAGTGGAACGCGTGATTACAGTTGCCCCAGGCTACATTGCAGTCTTCTTTGAGCCCGGACGCCTGATTTGCTTGGCACTCGATACACAGGTCCATGATGTGGTTGCGGCAGATGGCGCAGTTGTCCACCTGTATATCCCAGGCCCACAAAGCGACGGCACTCCACTTCTTGACCTGAAAATTGAATCTTCCAATAAAAAAGCATAAATTTAAGAGAGAAACTAACCTCGAAGCGCTTCTTGACTGCCTGGCTCGACGTTTCTTCGACTTCCATCGGCGCTTCCTTGTTTTCGCTTGAAGAGGCCATTCCTAAAAGTCAAGGATGAAAATATAGATTTGCGACAATGAATAAGAAAGATAGAAGAGAGTAGTAAAGTACGGAACCAGACGACGAATGTGAAATTAATTCGGTTGGATAAAAGCGGACCGGAGAGTACTAGGAGCGCATAACAAATCGCCGTATCCAAGGCAACGCGAGTCGATTTACTCTTTCCCCAAGAACAACAGAAAATGGACTCTGGGAAAAAATCAATGAATCAGAACACTGAGAGTGACAACACAAGGTCTGCAATGAGAATGAGGCGGCGGGGGGAAAGTATGCTAAAATCAATATGCTCTTTCGCAATTTTTAGCAGATAGAAATATGAGTCGAGTTTGGAAACTGAGCGCTCAAAGACGATTCGCATTTAAAAAGAAGCATTCCGTTGAAAATGAAACATTTATTTAGGTAGTTAGGGCCAGAAATTAATTCTTGTCGAACTAACCACAGCTTTTTTAGTTTTCATTTCGAAAAATAAAAATAAAGTTATTTTCGAATTCAAAAGACCATTTTTAAGCTGGAAATGCACCTGAAACAGAAGAGAAACGACAGAAAAGCAGGGGAAAAAGGTTTGGCGGACTTGTCATCAGAATTGAAATTGGTCCGCAAGGCAACACATTTTACGCGCAATTGCGTACATTTTTTTCTGTATTTTGTCGAGATTTGATTCTGCTCTTAAAGTGTGAAAAAGCGACTAAAAGATGTACGAGACTAAAACCAGCGGGCAAATACTGAACGTATTTTTTTCGCCAGGCAGCTAAAGTCAACTTTTCTCAAAACCATTAGAAAGCTCACGTGTTCGTTTATCAGTTGTTCCCTCACAGCCGTCTTTGTTTTAGAAATGAAAATTTGGCCGGGCAAAACTCATGTTCTGCAATGAAAAAAGATATCGAAAACGTACAATCACAGATTTCCGTGAAAATTCAAACAGAAATTTCACAGACGTTCAGTCAGCGAAACAACAAGACGGCAGTAAATAACGAGAAAAGCAACACAAGTCACCTGTTTCGCTTGCGCGGGCAGGTCAAAAAGAGGACGGGTCTCGCAGCGATGCTACAAAAAACTGGGTGCGCGTTTGAATCGAGAGTGCGCACCGCGTCGGTCAGGCAGGCAGGGAGGACGAGGCGAAAAAAAAGAGAGCGAGTCTTCTCGGGACGGACGGACCGTCGGTAGGAGAAACCCAGTGTTTCGATGATCTGGTTTTGTCATCATCTGTCCGTCAAAACACTCGTAAACGTCATTTGATCTCGGCGACAGGCGTGAAATTGTTGAACGGTCCCTGCCCGGGCATCAAAACAAGTGTCTTGTTTTGGCGCGTTGCGGTCTTTCCTCCCGACGATCCGTTCGTCCCGAGAGGACTCGCACTCTTTTTTTTCTCCTCGTCCTCCCTGCCTGCCTGACCGACGCGGTGCGCACTCTCGATTCAAACGCCCGCCCAGTTTTTTGTCACATCGCTGCGAGACCCATCCTCTTTTTGACCTGCCCGCGCAAGCGAAACAGGTGAGTGTTGTTTTTCTCGTTGGTTGCTGCCGTATTGTTGTTTCGCTGACAAAAAAACTGTGTTCCTTGTCTTGCATTTTTCGAATGACTGAAAACTTTTGAAAAGATCGCTTTCTACCACAATTTAAGCACATCATTAACTCAATCTAAATAAATAGCAAGCTAGAGTTTTTTTTTCTGTTTTTTTTAGATGATGGGCAGAGTTTCGTTGAAAGTTTATACAATTTCACGGCAGATTCTGACGACGCCAAAAAGTTTTCACCACTTCGATTTTTTTCAAAATTTTTTTAACGTGTTTCCAAAGCGCAAAATTTCGTTTGGCGTCGCATTGCGGTCTTTCCTCTCGACGGTCCGTCCATTCGGAGGACTCGTTCGCCAGAACCAATCTAATATTCTCTTTTTTTGCCCTAGCCTGCCTGTCTTCTTCGCTATTCTTATAACCGGCCCCATATTATAACAGAGTGTCGTTGAGAACGTCTCAAGTTTATTCTTCTTGTCCAACGTTGCCCCCTTTGCGGCGCATCAGCATCTGTTTCGCTTTCGGAAATTTTCGCTCTTATTCGGACTTTGAGAATCAGGCGTGCAAGGAAGAACCAATGCTTTTTTCTATTACTTAGTTAGATTTCTTTGGTGTGCGTTGCGGTTTTCCCTCTCGACGATCCGCTCATTCAGTCGGACTCTTTTCGACTAGGCCCTTTTGTTTCTCAAAACCATTAGAAAGCCCACGTGTTCATTTCTCATAGTCAGTCATTGCGTCACAACTCATACACAACTAACGTACAATCATAGGTTTCTGTTAAAACTAAATAAAATCTATCGTGATGTGTAATTTGTTTCGATACCTCAATCGCTTCCTTTTCTTCGTTTGCTCGTTTTTTAGTGAACCCTGACAATTTTATTGTTTTGAGAAATTGAAGGGTGATGCAGAAATTGAGAACCGAACAACAAGTGAGGAGGAAAAGAAGAGAGAAATGTGTGGGTCAGTTTTGCGCATCGGTGTATCCAATCCTCTTCTTCTTTCGCTCTGGGAAGCACTTCTCGGTAATCTCCTTCAGCTTTGTTCCCAAATTCTTTCGATAGTCGATCACCATGTCCAAATCGACAGTTCCATCCGGCTGTTCATGATGGCTTTTGATGTGCTTGATCACATCCGACTTGGCAATCGTCTGCCACTTTCGATGACAGATTCCGCACTCGTAGAGTTCGTACTTTCCGTGCCGAGTATTCGCGTGATAGACCATGCTCGATCGTTGTCTGGAGACTACATCTCCACAGAGAAGGCACTGAATCTGCTTTGATTTCCTCATCGGACCGCCGCCTTCTGATCCTCCATCGCTTTTTTCCTCTTCGTGCCGGGAAAGAGCTTCATCTAAAAAGTTATTGGATAGATAGAAAGGCTATGTAGAATTCTCACCCAAAAACGCTTGATAAGAGTTGATGGAGGGCGATTCCAGAAAAGTTCCTGGAGAACTCGACTGCATCGGGCTGGAAGTCACATCAGAATCTTCCATCTTGACCATGGTGCTCGAGACTGCTTCGCTGATCTTCTGCTCGCCGATTACGGAGTGACTGAGGGCTAGACATCGCTGGATCTTATCGGCTAGTTCTCTTCTCCTAATTTTCAGCTCCGGCGTATAACGATACTTGATCTAAAAGTGTTGAATGTTGATTAATATTAAACACAACATAGAAAGTTGCGCACTTGCGGTGCATCCGCAACTCTCATGTTTTTTGTACAAATAATATAACTTACTGAAAACTCTAGAAGACCATGATCGTTCTGACAATGGCTGACAAGTGCATATTCTGTCGGAAACTTTGCGTACTTGCACTTTTCGCATCTGAAAACGTACGATTTGGTGAACGGTTTTTATTTGAAAAAAAAACGGAACTAGAAGTTCTGCCCCTCCAAAAATTGTTTTTTATAAGAATGAACTTAGTTGACAAACTTACTCATAGGGGCAAGAGTTGAGATGATCGCTAGCGATGTGCGCTTTCAAATCCTCCACATTATTGTAAACTTCTGATTGAACACAATCCAGACAGAGAAGATTGAGACTCATTTTTGGAAACCACAAATTCTGAATCAATATAGAATGAGAGGAGGAAAGAGGAAAATGTTGTGTTGGTCGGAGGCGAAAAGGAGAAGAAGGAGGCAGTGGTCGGGCAGTGAGGCAGCCTGCGGAGAGGGGGGAGGCAGTCTCTTCCTCTTTTCTCCTTCCTTTCTTTTCTTCTTCCCCTTCTTCTTCTTCTTCTTCCCGCTATTCGCCTTTTGCAAAACACAGAGAAAGAGATTGGGGACGAGAAGGAGGAGGAGAGGAATGTTCTTTCTCTTTCTCTCGCTCCTCTCCTCCGAAAGGGCGGGCGCTTGTGGATGGGAGGAAGAAAGAGAAGAAGAAGGCGAGTTGTTTTTATGGAAGCGAAAAAAGAAGGGAAACGGAAAAGAAAAGCACTTGCTGCGACTATGGTCTGCGTCAGCTATCGGTTTTGAAAGGGGTGGGGAACGAATTTTCAAAAAACTCAAACAGGAAGAACTTCTATTCGAACTTTTAAAATAGTGTCAGGTCGATTCTCGACTATTATATAGAACCATTTCGATGAATTCTCGTACTTTTAGAAAGTTCTCGTGCAAACTGTCATGATCTCGAGCCAAGTTTTTTGCCGCAAAAGAAACAATGAGAAAAAAGTTAGGTCATTTCTCTAGTGAAAGTGGAAACAACGCAAATAACTTTTCTGAGAAACAAAGAGCACCAGTAATATCTTCCGTAGCTTTCACAAGAATTCTGTATTTCAAGTTATCAATTCCATTATTCTGTCTTCGAGATCCTTCCGCCAGGCCAACGCTTCTCACATGAGAGTCATCACATACAACCTTGTTTGCGCTTCCGCTATTGAACCTCTTTAACCTCGTTTTAAATACCAATGTGCGAATTTCAGATCACAATATGAACACAATCCGAAGGATATCAATCCGCCGACTCTCTACCAAGGCCTCTCAAGAAGCGTCCGTTGCCCCGAAGAATCCGCGGACGCAGACGGCGATCACTCCGGCCACTTTCTCCAATTCCGGGCAATTGGCTCGATATCTGGCGAAGAACGTGCTCGCCCACGCACCCGGGCGATTCGTCGTTATTCAGAAGCCATACGGCATCTCGTGCGTCGGCCAAGTTCAAGAAAACGGCGGAATTTTCGGGAACAGTGTGCACGACGAGCGGAAAACGGAAAAATGGGCAGGAACGATCAAGGAGAAGACCGAGGAACAGAAGGGTGTGACGCTTGCAGATAGCCTGAAAGATCTGAAAAAGTTGTTCCGAGAGCCACACCTAAGCTTTTGCACCGGGCTCAAGAGATATTTGTCTGGAGCGATTGTCCTACCGTGCAACGAAAAGGATGCGACTGTTTTGAAGGAATGCATCCGGAGCATGTCTGCCAACACTGAACCGCCGTTTATGTACAATGCAATGTAAGTGAAGAGTTATAAAAATTGACGACTTTTAATGATTTCAGAGCAATAACGGTAGGCAGGCCCGCCAGAAGCAGCGGAGTCATCACCGGATTCGCCACTTTTCGCAATGTTGGCCAGCATAAAGAGGTTCGCATCCGATAGAGAGCGCCATTCGATTCTCAAAATTTTCAGTACATTTTCGAAGAGAGAAAGGTGACAAAACGTGCGAAAAGTGGAAAGTTCGCAGTTGAAGGACACATGAGCTATCGGGTACTGGACACGCGGAATGGCATCTCGCTCATCAATTTTTCCGTTGATAAATGTGAGTGTGATATCATTTGATAATTATTCGAGTGTTGCGGACATTTGAAGTTTTATTTATTCCCACAAACTACTTGCAAATCATACAAACCATGAACTGGGCTCTAATTTCAGTCGCCCGCCACCTTCCCCGCCTGATGCTCACCCAAATATCCGCCCCGATTCTGGGCGACACCATCTACTGGCGCCGTCTCGCCGACGTCGACGGAGCTCCCGAACTGATTACTGCAGGGAATAGAGGACATCGTATTGTTAGTTGACGTAAATAACACTAGATGAAACGAAACAGATTTGAGTGGTTGCCGCCGCGTCTCTCGGAAACTCTGGATATGTCTGCTCGCAGTTTGCTCACTTCGCTGCCCATCTATTGCCACGTGTACAACACTGTATTCGAAGATGTCGGTGGACATGAAGCACATGGCCTTGTTGCTGCCGCCAAGCCTCCAGGTGACTTTCCGTTGAAAAATCTTAAAACTTTTCAAATTTAAGCTCACTTTATGGCGATGCTCGACCTACTCGGCCTTCTCCCTGCATACCGCGACTTTTCTTCGCAACCGGAGAAGCCTGCCGACGATGCGTCGATGCCAACGGCCAGGACCTCTGGAGAGGTCACTTTCTAGTCACTTTGTTATATTTTCGTTTTTTTTTTGTTAATTTTGCTGAAATAATCTATTGTCACCTCCCAAATTTCTTTCAACGTGTGTGGTCTCTACCCTGTGGCACCTGACGCGGGGACATAAATTCCCCCGTCCTCCGACCGTCTCCTCTTTTCGCACTCCTCAATCGCAATCTTCTTTTTGTCCCAGCCCCCCCCCGTTGAATTTTTCAAATTTTTTCGATGTTGTCTATCGAAAAAAACGAAACCGTTTGGAACTAACTACGGTAGGCCCGTAGGTTTGAAACTTATCAGATATATTGCCATTTCGTGCTATTGTAGATGGTATCTTAGACATTTTCAGGGAAAAAATTTCGAAACAGTTCAAACAATTTAACGGAGATACTGTAAGTTCATGTTTTGAAAGCGAAAAAGGAGAACAACCCAGAGTCCTTGAAATGTTTTTGACGAAATAGCATCCAGCGTAGTGAAGGAAGTTGTTGGAAAAATATGATGTACGGAAAGCACACAAAAATTAGAACCTCGTAACGCACAAATCTGCGTTCCTCCCTTTTTGCCTACCGGAGGACCACCGTGATCCATCCCTCTCACAGGTTCTCTCATAGTCTGCGATCTCTTAATCTTTCGTTGGCTGGTCGGTCCCTTGCGCACAGCTCTTATGGAGTGGGTCCTTTTCAAAGCGCTCTAAAACTTCGGAAAATATTTTCTCAGGACCTGAAATGCAGCTTGATCGATAGGCCTTGACCGGCTCTATAAAATGGACCCACTCTAGGTAGGGCTTAGTTGATTGGGTCACTTGATATGAGGCGGCAAAGTTGGAGTTTCCTTACACTCGATTTCCTTAAATTTTTGTATTTTTGTGTTGTTCAGTCAACAGCAGGGATACAGAACAGGCGCAGGCGCCTAAAATCGCCTGTTTTCCAATAGTATTGGTCCTTATCAGTTGACTGGATACTCAGATAACGTAGCTTGTGAGCTGCATTCTTCGTTGTTTTGTGAGATTGTGCCGGTGGGGTCATGTTGACGTGTTTCCAACATTTTGAAAACAAAAAAGATACGGAAGGCTCCGGGATTCTCTTGAAAGATCTTAAGCTCAACGTCCACTCTCAGTCTCAGAGCCCCACCTATCCTCTCTATTGGCCCGTCCCTTCGTCTCATCCTCCCTGTGCATATGATGCAAACGTCGTGCCTCTGTCGACAATCATAAAGGTCCCCTCATTCATCCCATCCGATACCTCCTCTCCCTCGCTCTTTCTCCCTCCACTCACCGTTTGGCCACCATTCAACCTGCCTGCACACCCTACCGTAGACTCTGCACCCCCCCAGGAACGCACCTTTCAATCTTCTTTCACCATGAACGCTCGATCCATGATACTACCAGCACTGGTTGTCATTCTTCTTTTGGTCGAAAAAAATCATGGATCCACGATCACGATGGAACGCATAAAAAAGGCGGCTAGGAAGTGTTGTGATGTGCCACGAGTCAATTGCTGTATTGATACGATTGTTCATCAGTGGGTCATCATCAACTATTGATATTGAGAATCACTGTCTGTTTTATAGGATTCCAATCAAATGCGACTATGAATCGGATGAAGTGCTCGAGAGACAGATTCATAATTGCCTTCAAGGAGAGATTTTCGAGAAAGAAGCTAGAGTGGATTTAGATGGTGAGCAATGCTTTCAGCTTCAAGCTTTGACTTGTCATTCGCTAATTCTGACTCCACCTTCCGGCCAATCACTAACATCTACCGTAGACTTGCCACAAGATCTGACAATTTCCATTTCAAATTGTGACCTAACCTTCAAATAGTCTCAAACCGTTTCCCGACGAAGAGACCGCCCGTGCGATCATTGATTGGTTTGTGGAAGAGAGAAACAAAGACCGGGTGGCCACACGTTTGTTCTTTTTGCGCTCCTCGTAGGCCTGTTTTCCGTGCTCTTCACATTTCACACAGCAGCTAAGATTAGACGAATTCGTTTCCAGCAGTCGAATCTCACATCAACTGCAAGTCTTCTAGAATTTATATCAACAACTCCTGATCCAACAACTCCAAACCTGATCCAAACCTGATTTGCATGGGGCCTCATCATAAAGAACCATTTATTGTCCACAAACGCACATTCTTGCACTGTGCACACACACACACACACTGAGGGTCTTTGGGAAGAGGAAAAATTAGAGAAAAGGAATACATAGAAAGAGTTCTTTTCAAAAACCTTAGCTAAACCATTGAAAGCAAGAAAAACCTCTGCACAGGGCTCATTGTCATCACTCATTGGCTGATTGTTCATAGCTTGCATTGTCGAATGCTTCGAGAAGCGAGGATAGCGTGTGGGCGTAGAGAGACTCGTGGCCGCCATTTCCGTCAACGATCAATATACTCAAGCGAACGTCAGAGGTGGCTTGGGCACGTTTTGACACCTCGAATCGGCTGATTTGGAGGTTTTTATGCTTATTTTGAGATATCCTATCAACATTCTTGCTTTGAAATCATTTACTTTTTAAAAATTCTCCCCTTCAAAGAATCGTTGTACTTTTTGACATCACGCTGAAAACGTCTTCATTTAGTCTTGAAATGGTTTTGTTTTCTCTTTCTCTGAAATTTTGAGAATTCTTTTCATATTCCATTTTACCTCAGTCGATAGCTCGTTTCTGTTCGAGTTTACAACCCTTTCACACTCCTCCAACCTCTTCCGCGTCGCTATTTTGAGTGCATCCTTTTCAAAGTGCTCTAAAACTTCGAGAAAATTTTTTTTCGCATTTCGAACCCGGCTCATTATCAAGATTTTTGCATGTTCTATCCGACGGTACCACTTTTGAAATGGCTGAGTTGACTGGGTCCCGAGATATGAGCTCTCAAAGTTGAAGTTTCGGTCAGGCTTCCTCAACTTCTCCGTGCAGTTTGGGTTGTGTTCATCTCAGTTGTTCAGTGCTCATTGTAATCAAGAATATCCTGTGATATTCTTGAGTCTAGAATCAGGAATCCAATCGAGAAGCGTCTTCTTAACACCACTTATCTTTGCTACCGTAGTATCTTATCCTTCTCTCTCTCTCTCTCCCGTTCTCTTCTCACGGGCGTCGATTGGCTGCTCGACCTGGCCCGTATCCTCCAATTCCCCTGGCATCCTGTGTTTGCCAGATGTCTCTTGGGCCGAAGCAAACGGAAATGGAGCAACTGCTCTTGTAGGCTTCTTTTGATATTTTCTGGATTGAACGGGACAGGGGAAGAATTTGAAGATTTTGAGGATGGCCTAGTTTGGAATGCTTCACCTCAAAACAAGATTCTTCAGCTCGCATTTTGTCTAACTATCTACATACCTCTTCCTCCCAATACTCTTTTCCCTCTCCGAAACATATGTCTTACTGTCAATCAATCTAGACGGTCTGGGATACGGTAATGGAGGCCTGGGTGCCAAGTGGTCCACTGTCTTCCCAAACGTCTCGTTTTGCGGTCCGCAGTAATAAAGGCTCGCCCAACAACCAGCAAGACAGTACAGTATTTGGGGATACGGTGGACAGTGAGAGGTACTGTAGACGAAAGTAGGTCAGCACGTTGTGCACACACCGTGCAAACAATTGGTGATATTGGGCGTAGTGGGAGTCCGGAGGCGTATGATAGAGATTGACACTTTCTGGTATTTTTCATCGTGAAAAAGGCGTATCAAACGAGGCATACTGTAGGCACGAGCTCATAAACGAAGCAACGGATCACTCAAATCTTTTCTTCTTATCAGTGCGATTAACGGTGTTTGTTTTTAATGTGCTCTCAGAAGTCCTCGGCTCATTCTCGCGTCCCGATTTCTTGAACAACTGTTTAGTTTCTTCTTGCTCTCTACCCCTTCCTTTTCCTCTTCGTCGTTGTCCATTCTCGCTTTTATCTTAAACCATCAGTCGCCTCTCAGAATTCTCAAAAACGCACAAACATCTGTCGGGCAGCACTCAAGCAGGCTCCTCCTCCTCTCTCTCTCTCTCTCTCTCTCCCTCTCTAGCTCCGCCCATCCCTGTTCCTCATGCTACCTCAGATACAATTAGTCTCAGTCCGTTCCATCTTGCAGACTCCGTTTGCTGCACGGTCTTCGGGCATGACGCCACCGACATCGGCAAGCGCTGCGAGCACAAATGCAAAGACCTGATGAAATCGCCGTCGGTGGACGCGGCTACGCGACTCGATCGCATCGAGCATTGCAAGATTGTCGACAACCCGCTCTACCAGGTACAAACCCCGTTTTCTTTTGGCGCTGTGGCCTGACCGCTGGCCGGGCCGGGTAGCTCCTCTGCTCCGAACAGGTGGTCTCATTCGGGGCTTTTCGAAAAGATCACGCAAACCTCGTGAAGTTGTAATTTTTCAGTGCTTCACAAAATGCCGTCAACTGCGCAGGCGAGGGTTCAAGATCGAAGTGTTGAGGTTCCGTGAGTACTGCAACGTCACCGAGAACATCACTCCGCACTCGTCCTCGTTCTTCACCACACCCTCGCCCAACGCCAAGAATGTTCGTCACAGACCGCGCTAAGAAATGTAACTGTCGGTAATTCCCCCTTCCAACTATATCCATAGAATGTTGTCATAATGGCAGGTTATCTTTTCACACAGAAACCTGGCCCAATATTTTTTATTTCTCCGACGGTGCCTGCTTCTCTTTTCTCTGTTATGGGGCTATTTTTTTCGTTTTTTTTTACAACGCTGAATTGGGTTTTTTGACGTAAAAAAACGAAAAAAAAACGGAAAAAAATCATTTTTTTTCACAGCCTGAATAACCCCATTAAAGTAACAATTGTTTCATGCAAAGTCGTCATACTGGCGTATTATCATGTACGGTCCAGACTTCATTCTCGCCCCGACCTCCCCTTCCCCTCCCCCGCCTTCTTAAAAAAACGAACCCTCCTTCCCCAGAGTCCCAACTCGCTGTAATTGTCATATTGGCGCGTCCACGTGCGCGGTCCATTTTTATGTACTAGATAATCCAGAACAAAATATTTTTCTACAACAATCGTCGTGAGTGCAGCTTTTATTGGTGCTAAACTTCTGCCGTGTTTGCCATTTTTTTAACTGTATTGTAACTGATTTCCATGAAAATAATACATATTGTTTTAAAACTTGTATCCAATAAATTATTTACTCAAAAAAGGAAACATTTTGAAACACGATTCGAGAATCGAGAATAGAATTAGAGTATTGATAAGGAAGCGTATGATACTTGAAAGTGTTATCATTGATTCTCTATACTGAAACAAATCTATTCAGTTTTATTTCAGCAATAAAACATTTGCAAATGCTTAGCTCTTCCTCATCACTTTTCGTTTCTTCTCTTTTCACTTTGCTAGACACTGTCCGTTTCGAATGTGTTCTCTTCTGAATATGTGATAAGTATCTAGCAAACTGTTATCGAATTGACTTTGTAAATACATTTTAAGACAAAATAGGAAGAAATAGGAAAAGAGATGTAGAACAGGTGAGGAAGACTGGGCCGGTAAGACCTTCGAACAGCATTTTTCCGTATCATTAGTTTGCCGTCTTGCTGACCGAATAGTAGTATCATCCATCAGCAGAATAAACAGTGTCTTGGCGCCATGCCAAGCTTGTGTACTTTTCCTTTTCCGCTTTTTTTCTCGCACGCGAGTTCACTTTTTTGTGTGACCGCTCTATTTGCAGGGAATTCGCTCTCACGCGATTGACTCAATTTTCGATTATTCGCGTGAATCAAAGTGCGAATGAGCGCCCCATTCGGTAGGTTGTCCACTCAAATATCAAGACAAATTTCAAGAGAAGAAGAAAATGTGTCTTCCAGAAGAGCAGCATGGACCCACCCAGGAACATCCGCCGACGCAGCCGCTTTTAGGCGGTAAGTACTTTTATGAAACGTTTTCAGAGATGTAATACTCGGTGTTGTCAAAAAATGTGGATTCATGTTCAATGACCTGTTTCTTTTTTCAATTCTGCAGAAAATATCCTTTAAATCGGCGGTGGCCGAGGTTTCACATGTCTTCAAAAACTAGTCCCCCGTCACTGTAGCCTTGTTTTTCCACGGCCTCCGGCACGAGAAAAGCGCAAGCAATTACGCGTGCTCTCTGCGTCGCCGGCAGCATTCTCCTTGTCTCGCACTCTCTCGCTTGCCTACTGTCGCTCGAGAAGCGAAATGAGAGTTGGCGTGGCGCTCGGAACGCCGCCGGACGAATACTGATTTACCTTTCCGTTTTTCTTCATGAACGTGTTTATCATGAGCAAAACTTGCAAAGAGCAACAAAAAATTCTCAAAAAAATGCCGGCGTCAGTACGAAATTTGCATTTTTCGTGTTGCGGTTGATTATGCGTGCTACAAGTGAGAATCAAAATCATCTTCCGTTATTTCGTGATGAAAACGTTGCCCAAGGGTTTTTCATGACCACATCATCAAAAATTTAACGAAATTAATCGTGTAAGCCACTTTGGGAGCACCGATTTCACACTTCGGTGGCCAACGAAGTTTCATCGGAGACTTCAGATGCGTGCTCTCGGAAGAGTACTGATTCATTTTTCCCGCTTTCTACGGGAATATGTTGAATATGATCAGTACTTCGAAGCAGCAACAAAAAACTTGAAAAAATATTCTGGAGTGTCCACGGAGACGGCTTCTAAAAGTGCTACAGTTTTCTGCTGACTTCAGATGCGTGCTCTCGGAAGAGTACTTATTCATTTTTCCCGCTTTCTACGGGAATATGTTGAATATGATCAGTACTTCAAAGCAGCAACAAAAAACTTGAAAAAATATTCTGGAGTGTCCACGGAGACGGCTTCTAAAAGTGCTACAGTTTTCTGCTGACTTCAGATGCGTGCTCTCGGAAGAGTACTGATTCATTTTTCCCGCTTTCTACGGGAATATGTTGAATATGATCAGTACTTCAAAGCAGCAACAAAAAACTTGAAAAAATATTCTGGAGTGTCCACGGAGACGGCTTCTGAAAGAGCTACAGTTTTCTGCTGACTTCAGAAGCGTGCTGTTGGAGGAGGGAAAACTTTTTTTGACGGATTTCAGCTGTAAACTGTTGTTTACACTTCATCGAAACAAAGAGCAATGAATAATCGCAAGTTTTTCTTATTCTCCAGCTGTGAATTCCGAAGATGTGAGCACGACGTATTCTGGTGGACAAGTTAGTCAGAATCCACCAGTTTCTCACATTTTTTGATAGGAAATGTTCACATATGGGTAAAACTTCAAATTAAACAATAGTCGAGTGAGAATGAATGTTGCCGCCGTTGGTGAGTCCGTGAGAGTCGGATCTGTCGTAATCTTGGCTCAAGTCGGCGTGCTTCAAACCGCCATATCTCTCTTCAAACTCATCCAATCTACTCGTTCGAAGTCGCAAAAAGAAAGCTCATGAAATTTAGAAACTTTTTGTGTGTGAATTTGTAAAAAGTGGTTTCTTGCTCACGTTATCCTGGAAAAAAACCTCAAAAAAAGGCCACTTTTTTTCCACTGAAAACTTCAAAGTGATGCATCTGCCTTCAAACTGCATCAATTTACTTGATTAAAAAAGCAAAACGTAGGCCTCACTAATGTCTACAACTTGCCAGAATCAGATTTTTTTGAAAAAAATTTTTCCTGATTTTTTTAATGTGACTGCAAAGTTTTTCTCTTCGTGGTTTGTTACATCCCATTCATTCGAATCACATCTATATTTGATATTTTTTTGTGTTCAATACTTGAATATAATTGTGTATTAACGAAAAGTGACGAAACAGTCGAGAAAAATTTTTCTTGTACCCGCTCCTAGACATGTCTTATACTCAAATTTTTGGTAAAACTGGCTCTTTTTCAACACACAAGAACTTTTTTTGATTGGCTAATAAAAAAGATTCCTAATTTTTTTGTCTTAGTCTGTTCAGATTTTTTTCGAGATTTTTATTTTTTTGTGGTAACCATGCCGCCGACAACTTTTTTTCGTGTTGAACAAGAAATTTTTTGATGGATAATGCAAGCGCGCTCTACGGTCATGCGTTAGAGATGAGAGACGGCTGAGTATGCGCGTTTCGCGATCCGGCTGGCACATTTCTCGTGCCGGAGGCCGTGTTTCTGCTTTTCCGTTTTGTTTTGCTCGTTAAAAGCACTTTTCTATCGATTTTCAGCCCGGACGACAAAAAACAGGAAAAACAATTCGTTTCTTTCTTTACGTTTTTTTCTTTTCTTTTGCTAACAAGAAATTGAGGAAAATTAAAGCGACGAGAGCTGTCAGAAGACTTTACAGAAGACATACCAATCCTTCTAGAATGTATTTAATCGGATCAAAAATGAATAAGTGTGCCGTCATTTTCCTTGAGATTTAGTTAGCTTGTGCTCTTCAGCTCTCCGTCTCTCATCTCTGTACTCTGCGTGAGAAGTGTTCTCTCGGGCCGTGTTTCAATTTTACAGACAATCAATTTTTTTCTACTTAAGGAATTCCTCGTCCTCGTCTATAGAAGGCTTTAATCATTCTCATCAGGATTTCTTTTTTTTGTGAAGTCGTGACTCATCCTTTTGCTTTCTTCCTTGTCGCCTCAACAAAAGAAAACAGAGAAGAAACAGAAACACTATAAAAGTGTTCTCCTCTCGCATCTTTTCTCTTCCGCCCTTCGGTCGCTTGCCCGGTGCCTCGTGGCCCCAACAAGAATCGATTCTCTTCTAACCTCCGATAGAACGTTGGAATGCACGGATACGCAGACAGTGAGGGCTTTGGTCAACTCTCTGCGTCTCGCCACTGTTCTCAAATCTCCCGCCGCCCGCTCTGCCTTCTCCTCATTGAAGACGTGCCATTTCGCCTGATGTCGGTTGCGAAATTCTTGCCACTTCTCTTCATTTTTCTCTACTTTGTTATTGCATAGATTTGACCAGAAGGCGAAGCCATTTGATGGGGAAGTGTTCGTTTCATAGCGCGGCGTTCCGTTCTCATTTTCTTTCCCTGTTTGTCTATCGGGAGTGCGCGCGTTTATTGTTTAGACTTTTGAACTGCAGTCTGCAGAACATTAATTTTAGCTGATTTAAGACTGTACATCAGCGTTTCTAATAAAACATCAATATTCATAACATTTTTCGCTTCTGACTCGTTTTGCTCGGAAATCCCTTTCTGTGCTAGCCAAAATGACAAATTCACTTTGTGATCATTCGCCGGTCAATCCGTAGTCGCTAAACCGCTCGCGCTTCTCTCCAACTCGAAAGACAAAAAAAAACAGACAATAATATCCTCTATCTATAATCCCGTATGATCTTCCTAGTAAACGATGGGCTTTAGGCGTTTGACGCCATAGAGAGCACGGAGAACATTCTCGAAGAGGCCAGGCCACAAAAACACCTTCTTTCGGTTGTCATGACGACTCTCAGACATATCGGGTTAGCGGAAAACAACCAGAACGTGTAGTTCGTGACATTCGTAATTGCATTCTACTGGCACTTTTCATCCTATTCAATCAGTGTCTAGACTTCACATTTCTAGTTTTTTTCGTATAATCGTTTTGTTTCTCACTAATAATGTCTAAAAACTTCGAGACATTCAGGTATGTCCTACAACCAGCAGCAGCCGTACAACCCGGCCTACCAGAATCCGTATCCGAATCAACAGCAACAGTATCAGGGACAAGGACCACCGCCGCCCGGTTTCAATGTGGGAGGTGGACAGAATCAGAGTCAAGGTGAGGATGATTTTTCTAATGCGAAGCGTTCCTATCTCTACAATTTAAGGTTACTTCCCGCCACCACCGCCTCCAATGCACGGAGGAATGTTCAATCAGGCGAACCTCATGGAAAATGGACAGAACGGCCAGCAGAACGGCGACGAAAAGTACTCTTTCCAGTTCTCGGATAAAACGATCCGTGCGGCTTTCGTTCGCAAAGTTTTCAGCTTGGTCTTCATTATGGTAAGTGGTATCCAGAAGATATAAATTCAATTAAAAATTGGTTTTCAGCTGTCCATAGTCGGCGGAGTCACCCTTTTTCCGTGGCTTCACGCGCCAACGATGCGAATGGTCCGTCACAACACTGGAATATATCTGGGATCCTAGTAAGCGTTCAATGCCAAACCTTCATCCGAACAAACACATTTTTCAGCGTTGTCTTCCTTGTCACCTATCTCTCGCTGTCGTGCTGTGAAGGACCGCGTCGCAAGTTCCCGATCAATCTGATTGTCACTGCAATCTTTGTAAGCTAACACCTTTCCAACCGTTGTAGTAGATGAAATGAATACTTTTTCAGACGTTTGCCACTGCCACAATGACAATGGTGATCTCGGCTCACCACGACGCCAACGTCGTCCTTCTCGCGCTCGCCATCTGCATCGGATGCACCCTCGCCATCGTCGTTTTTGCATCTCAGACCAAATTCGACTTGACAGCGTCAGTATCCGCATCCCGGTTATCATATATTGCCAAATTTTCAGTCATATGGGATACGTTATGATCGCCTCGGTTTGCTTCATGATGTTCGGACTGGTGGCAATAATTTCGGCGTACTTTTTCAAAATCAAATTCATGATTATGTTGTACGCACTCGGCGGATCTCTCATCATGATGATGTACCTCTTCCTCGACGTCCAAATGATGATGGGAGGCCGAAAGTACGAGATTTCGCCGGAGGACTACATCTACGCCGCCGTCCAGATCTTCATAGACATTGTCCAACTGTTCTGGTACCTGTTGACCCTGTTCGGATCGAGGTAAGAATTGGAATGAAGTGGTTGATGAGGTGGATTGTTGGAATCATTTCCAGAGACTGAATTCAATTTCCTGTTAATGTGTTTGGTAAGAATGCTCTTGTGCTTGTGAGGCATGCTTTTTTCTGTTTCAACTTGATTTTCGACAATTCTAAAGACGGTTTTTCAGCGACTGAACATCGCAACTCTTCGACGACACCCTTCAATGTATCTACTCTCCCCTTTTTCTCCATTTCTTACCCCTATTGAACACACTGGTAGATTACTTTCTTTTCCCTTCCTTCTTCTTCTCCTGTCCAATCTTTTCCTCCTGAACCCGCCCACACCAAAACTAACCCATGTGGGAAACGTAATGAAAACATTGTCAAACACATGATGTTAAACATGGAATGTCAAGTATTTTTTGATGACAATAAAGTTTCTTCGGCAATTCCAAAAGGAAACGCCACATCGACATCCAAAATGTTGTTCGAAAATGTCCGCTTTGTGTTGATTTTTCAACTGTGTCAATGCTAGAAAAGCTTTGCTCACAGTTCAAGTCTGCACAATTTTTTGGACTGCTGACGATGACTTGAGGACATCTATATGAGCCTTATGGCTGCCAAAAGTTCGAGATTCTGTCAGGTAAGAAACCGGTTTTTTACCTGATGAATAGAATGAGCTCATGCAAGTCCCTGCGCTCACGATCTCGGCCTCATCGTCGACTCCAAGCAACTCTTGAAATGTTTCCGCTCACGCTCTCCCCCCGCTTCTATCGCAACGAATTCCAAACGTACGTCTTCCCTCTACTCCAGTACTCCTCTGAAATGTTCTCTCCTTCTCCGTCGTCCGCCCTTGCTGCTAAATTAGAACGAGCGCTCCGTCTCTATTCTCGCCTTGTCCTCCAAAGGTGCAATATCCCTTTCTCTTCTTACCTCGAACGACGCAAAATCCTCGACCTTGGTTCTATTCGTCACCATATGCTTAAGGCTCAGCTTCTTCGACTCTACCGCTTTGTTACCAAGAGTTCCCACTTCCCCCGCCTCTCCGACTTCATCACTCTCACTAACTCTCAGAGGCGTCCCATGTCCCTCATCCGCAGAGACTCTGCACCCTCTCACTTCTTTGCTTCCACCGTACCCGTTTGGAACAGTATGTCTGATAATGTACCCACCTTCCTCTCTCCTTCTCAATTCGAGAGACTCTTAGCCGTTAACCTTGTCAAATTATAAACTGCTCCCTCTTCTCCTCCCCCTATTCCCTCCAGTGAACTGTTTTATCTCTTCTCTTCGCTCATCTTGCCGACATTGATTGCAATCACTATATGAATTGTCCCCCCCCCCCATCATTCAGTGTGACCTCTTGCGGGGTACACACTGTCGTAGTTTTTTTGTGTCACCCCCCTCCTCTCGCTTATCTCTTGCTCTTTTATCCCAATAAACATAACAACGTACTCTTCTAGTACTTGTCATTCGAATCGATTTCTCTCAATTAGAAAATTCATTACGTCAAATATTTACAACATGATGAGAACAGTGAAAACCCAATTAAATGAAGGAATGTCTAGCGACCTCTTCCGAAGATGTTGAGAAGCATCAGGAAGATATTCAAAATGTCCAAGAAGATTTCCATCGCGGCGAAAATGTAGTCTTCCGGCGAGAGCTCGTACTTCCGACCGCCCATTAGCAGCTGAAAATTGAAGAAATCGGTTAGACAATTGTGTGAAACATTGCTTACCTGAATGTCGATGGCTAAATAGAACATCATGAGCAGAGCGGCAAGTCCCGAATAAATCGAATACAAAAATTGCCAATTGAACGCCAACGTGAAGATGAGTGCAAAGATTCCGAACGAGAAGAGCACCATGGAAAGCATGAAAGCGATGCCCATCTTGCTCGTCAAATCACTTTTCGTTTTCAACGAGAAAACAATGACGGAAGCCGAGCAGACGGTGGTGATGCACAGACAAATGAGCACGGATTGAACGTTGTAGCAGGCGGTGATGAACATGGTCATTGTGGCGGCGGAGAGCGTCTGGAAATGAGCATGAACCCTGAGGGACTAAGGATATAGGCACTCACGAAAATAGTAAGCAAAATGATGTTTGTTGGAAAAGTCCGCCGCAGATTGCCACAACATGACAGAGCAATCGAGACGACTAGGAAGACCACTCTGAAATGTGTCTGATTTTCAGGGCTGCGCAAATTTTGGCCCCGGCTTTTGGAGGCCTGGACTTTTGGTCCACTTGCAATGATCCGATGGGCCCCAAACACAATAGGCTTCTTGGACGTGGATTGAAGTATATTGGGTTCGAGTTTCAGACCGATCGGATCATCTGGTCCCGAGATTTGTGTAATTTTCGCAAAAACCCGGCCTTTTTGGCCTCAATCTAGTATATCTCGGGACCGGATGATCCGTTTGGTCTGAAACTCGGACCCAATATACTTCAATCCATGTCCAAGAGGCCTGTTGAGTTTGGGCCCTATCGGATCATTGCAAACGGGTCAAAAGCCTTCACAAAGCCCGCGCCGAAATTTGCCCAGCTCTGGTGATTTTCTCCAAGAATAAGACTTACATGGCAATAATATAGACCCAGAAATTGTTGAAAGCCCAATCACGAAAAGGCTCGGAGACCATGGGGACGACACAGAAGGCGGCAGTGATAGCGAACATTATGGTGACCAGGGTGAACACTTTTCGGACGAACGCCGCTCGCACTGATTGTTGTCTGCAAGTTGGGTTTTTGTGAGAAATGCAACATTTTATCGAATCCGCGAACTTACGTAAAGTGCAAATTGTACTTTCCATCTGGATCATCGTAATTGGTGGCTCCATACTGACCCTGTTCCATCTTGAGCAAAAAAGCGATCTATAAGTAGAGTAAGTAATGGGAAAATATAAAGAAAGAGCAAAAAGTGACGGAGTGACTCATCGGCAGAGTGAAAAAATAGAAAAGGAGGAGGATCGAATAGCGCTTTGTTTGCACATAGAAAAGAGACAGAGACAGAGAAAGAGTGTGCAGCAAAAATTCGAGAACATTCCCGTAAACAGCAGAAAATCGCCTGACTGACTGGTTGTTGTTGTTGCGATGCTAGTGACCGCTTATGAAATACATTTCACATTGGAATGCAATATATATATGCGTAGAGTGTGTCACTTGACACAGTGGTTATGCAATACCGGATAAAACCCCGGTGTCTGACTGCTGTGAGTCACTTCAGGAGAACGAGGAGTGCAAATAGGATTGGACTCGGGCGTGAAAAAGCAGCTCGATGATATGATTTGAGCTCTAAATATATGTTTGAAATTGAGGGCAAATACTTATAAAAGTGATGGTAGAAGTAAAAGTGTACAGAAATGATGTTTTTGGGCTGAAAAGAACATTTCGTATCTCATGACTCACAAACAGAAACTGATATTGTGCGTCATCGGATTTCTCAATTTCTCCCGTTCTGGTTAGAATATCGAACAAGACTGGGATGGTTCTCAATTGAAAACTGTAAAAGACAACGCGACAGGACAGTTTCCTATACTTATCACTGATGCGATGATGACTGATAACACGAACGCATCGGTGATTCACTTGACGCATGATTATGCGTGATCACGACTCCATGTTTGCCTATCGCTTATGACGTGTTAGTTTGGAGCGTTGGTGTTGCGAAATATCAGATTAGAAGCAAGAAGTCGGATTTAGAAAATCTCAACATTTCATGATAAAATTGGTCCGGGTAGAGATCAGAGTTGAGCGGAAGAGCGCGGAAGAATTTTTATCTTTTTTAGAAAATTTTTTCATGAAATGTGATCAACTGACGAAATGTACAGCAAAGTGAACTCTGCTCATAAAAAAATAATTGTAAATTTAGCTTTTCATACAAAAAAGTTATTCGAGTTGTTCCGTGAAAAAAGGGCTAACGGAACAACTCGAATAACTTTTTGGTATGAAAAGCTAAATTTACAATTATTTTTCAATGAGCAGAGTTCACTTTGCTATACATTTCGCCAGTTGATCACATCCCATGAAAAAATTTTCTAAAAAAGATAAAATTTTTTCCGTGTTTTTCCGCTCAACTCTGGTAGAGATAACGACAATAATAGTAACATGTATAGAGTTAAAATAACATTATGTTTTCAAATTTTCCGAAGTAAACTTGGAGATGAGATGCTCGGCGGATGCATCTTGTTGACAGCACAATAGCTCCAGGACCACGTGCTCTTTTCCTTTTTCAACTTCGCCGTATCTTAAATTGAGAAGAGATTTAGCATTTTATTTGGTTGCAAAGTGTCCACCTGGTAATATTGACCACAGTCACCGTGTACATCACATCAGACAAATGAATATTGTTCAGGAAGCGGGTGCAACTGAAAACACACTGTTTTCCATTTGCTTTTCTCGATTTCCCCGCTAACCTCTGTCCACAATCCTTTGCAAACTCCCGATGTTTCTCGGCCAACCGTCCCCATCCCCCATTCTCGTACTCTTTCCAAACCTTCACCTCCGGAAGTACTCGATTCTCCATCTCTTCCACAATCGACGCCGATCTCGTAAACTTTTTCTTCTTCTGTTCTCCATCAACTTCTTCTGATGCCGCCGCGCCGTTTGTCTCGGCTGGGGCTTGAGGTTCCGACGACAGCAGTTTTTGAGGTTCCGGAATCGGGTTCTCATTGACGGCAGACAAGACTGGCAGCGTTCTGAAAATGGACAATCTGGCTGAGCGGAACATTCAGCAGCTCACTCACTTTTGTCTCAAAACTTTCTTCTTCTTGGGTGTCTCTCCTTCTTTCACAATCTTCTTCGTCTTATCCGTTGCCTCTCCACTTTTCGTCTCAACCTTCTTCTTCGTCTCTGTCGTCATATCCAGAATCTCGTTGATGTGAATCATGCCTCCCTCTGGTTTCAGCGCCTTACACGCCGTCAACCAGTGCGCTCGACAGGACGGCAAAAGTCCCAAGTACACGCGATCGGCAGTCTGATCCGGACAAACTCTTCGGCAATCTCCGCACATCACCTGAAGCCGATCGTCGACGTGGTTCACCTGCGCACTTCGGATCAAACTCTCGAGAATCTCATCGTTCCAATCAATCGCCACGACTTGTTTCGCTTCACACGACACCAAAAATGTTAGTGAATAGTAGCCGAGGCTGGCGTACAAATCAACGATGGTTTGGCCTTGACACGCCCACTTTGAGATTCGCTTCATCTCGTTCTTCTTCGCGTTATCGAACACTCTGACGGTTGTGTCGTACGCGAATCGGATGCCACGCTCGTCCACGTAATCCACCCAACCGTCGGCACCATAGAGGAGGTCCACGTGCGCGGTACGCATATCGTCGATTTGCCGTTTACGACCGACTCGAGCCACGTTCAGCGAGGCGGCGACTACTGCCCACAGTTCACGGCCTGAACGTTGTAGAAGTACCTTCGATTTTCAGCCGCTTGAACTCACCAACGTACCGCCAATTGATGTGCGTAAAAGTGTTCTGCGGAAACACAATCATATCTCCATGCTTCTCCCACTTCTTTGGCAAATCCCGCTGCATCTCATCGTCCCATAACGACTTGCTCAACGCCAACTTTCTAACCTAAAAAAGTAGACAGAATGTGTTGGTGGTAGGTTGCTGGTTAGAGCCACTCGCCTCCTCGAGCATCTGGCCAAAGTTTGACGCTTTTGCCAGGACGCCATCACTCGTCTTGCGTCGTAAACTCGACGTACGCTCCATGGGCTCTTCTGGACGAAGGATAATAATAGATTTACGAGTGAGCGAAGAAGAGAGAGAGAGAGAGAGAAAGAGAAGGTGGTCATGAAATGATGATAGATTGTGATAAGTGAGGTCAGGAACAGCTGAGACACAAGCCCCCAGTACATAAAATCTGTGATACTGAGAACGTAGAGCGGTATTGGGAAAAGTACATTTCCTCCTCATTCCTCCGCCGTCTATTAGTAGTCTGGATTTTGTGCTCACAACAAACAGGCAGGAGACGGATCACGACACTGAAACCTAAAGCCTCCCACCCAAAAAAGTCGGATCGCCGGGTGTTCGAGGCGCGAAAAGCTCTGGCCAGGCGGACAAAAACATGTTGCTCGGTGGGTGAGAGAGACGCAAAAAGAGACATCCCGTCCTACTCCCAGAGCGGGAGCCCACTCCGCCTCGGACGGACGCGATGCGGCAAACAATCGGAGGAGATTGTTGCGAGGATGAGCGAGAGAGAGAGAGGGAGAGAGAGAGGAAAAGCGATCCGATTTCTGTGTCTCTTCTACTAACTGCGATCTCTCTTTTCAGGTAAGCTTGCGCTGGTCTTCAAGCAGCAAAAACACTTGAGTGTCCGTTGGCGTTGTGGACGAGTTGCGCGAAATTTGCATCTCATTTTCATAATGGAAAATTGAACTGGTGAAAGATCGGGGTACGACTGCTTCCAACTCAATTTCCAAGATCTGGAACATTTAGATGGGCACTGTCCACTGTGTTTCAATATATCGCAATTTGGAATAGCTGCTCGAGAAAATAAACGTTATTTATTGGTAAAGACATCGATGAGACTTTTCAGCAGACGAAACTGAGCTTGGCCTACAGCCTTGTTGAGTCGATTAAAGAACGTTTCGTATTCGGGCTTCGACATGGTCCACGCATTCAATGGCATACGATAGATTATATTCAGATTGATCAAGAGGTAAATGTTCGTGTACTGATCGAAATCGGCAGCAGCGAGTGGGCGTTGGTCACGAATATTGTTCACAATGCTCTCAACCTGTAACAATTGTAGTTTGCACCGTAAAATGAGGGCCGCCAACGTTCGGAACTCTTCCCTCGTTCATCTCGTGCATCGCGACGACCGCCGCGAGCAGACAGCCGCTGCGTCTGGCGCCTTCCACCGAAATGAACATTGCCGCTTCGTCGGGAGCCCAAGGATTCTGGAGCACAGTCTGAGCAGCCTCGAACAGAAAGTAAATCGATTTTGACGGAGTTTTCTGCTGCCAATAGCCGTTCACATAAACTTTGCACACAACAGGCTCCTCCTCGTCGCCTTCTGTAAAACACTCGACAGTGAAGCAATCAGTGTCCGAGGGGCGCTCGTTTTGATTGAATCCAAGCTCTCCGTAGACATCCTTGTCGACTTTCAGAGTACGGACATGGATGCCGTTCACCTTGAAATAACCGATGTCTGTCTTGAAAAGCGTGTCAAGTTGTGGATGCTCGTCCGGCGCCGCAAAGATCTGCATCACTTTGACTTTGTGCGCGTGAACAGTTTTCCACAACCACTCGGCGCCTTGCGGATCGTACGATGGCATCTGGCTGAGAATGGTTTTGAGCAGGAGCTAAACTGTTCGACGTTCTGCTTCTCAACGACTGTTATCACTTACATTAGGAATATCGGCAAAAGTGGCCGCATTGTACAGACTCGGGCATCCATCCACTTTGACCAGATTATAGTCGTAGCACATCAAATCCGTGCTCCGATTTTTATCCATATTCTTGAACCAAATGCGGCACTTCTCCGGCTCCACTTTTGACTTCGTGAGCGACTCGAATCCGGCAGAAAAATCCATCTCACCGAGGATACGCAGATATTCGTCAGCGGCTTTCTCTCCAACCCATTTGCCGATCGCTGCCTTTTCCGGTCTTCTTCTCGTTGTGCCCATGAAAGAGCCCATGATTCTCTGAACTTGATTGATTCGGATCGAGCGGATCTGACTCGAGCTTACCCGCGACTCGCGAACAATTATAAATACGTTGGTTTACAGATTTGTCTGGTGTCACGCGTGAACTTCCGACAAAAACGCACGTTTCTAGTGGGAAATTGTTTGTTTCTGACTACCCCACAACACAACGAAAAGTCTTCTCATTTTTGCCTAATGACCCCCTCCCCCCTCCCTTCATTTTCTTCGCTTAATTGACTTATCCCTTCTCTTTTCCCAGTAACATGTCAGCTGTACCACCCCCCTAATAAAACAAGAAACGTGTGTAAGATGTTGCTCTTTTATCTCTTCATTTATCATCAAGAAAGTGTGAAATGGAATGAAACAGCTTCTGAGTTGGGCTAGGACGCTTGTCGAAAAACATTCGACTCTCCTCTTTCTCGGTTATGACCACATAAAAATGCGTCAAATGTTACTGCTGGCCCTGGCCGTTTTGCATCCAATTTAGAGCGGAGACACTAGCTGTTATGTCTTATAAATTGTGTTCTCGATATCTGCGCCCAAAGAGCACGTGTTTCGGAGACGCTCATAAACTCGTAAAGCATCCGGCGCGGAAGCGACTCTATTCCGCCGTCACATTTGCTCTCAGACCACGTTTCTGAGATCTCTTGAAACTAGTTCACTGGTTTCAAGTAACTCGTTGTAGACGTTCTCAACTGATCTCTGAAGCCCAGACAGCTGCCAGTGGACAACAACATGGCCGAGAAGAAAAACGTCATCTCGTCTGTGATGAGCTCGACTTTGCCTTTTTTCCGTTTTCTACCTTTCTAGTGGAATCGAATCGACATCTGCTCCACCCAACCCCATATCTCATCTCATTCACTCACATCCTGCCTCCTCCGTCCCATAACATTTTACAGCCATATACACTTTTCCACCTTCTCGCTTTTCGCTAGCTGTTCCCTCCACGGTCGTCATGGCTGGCCAGTCATCATCAATCTTATGAAAATTATGACTTTTGTTTTAATACTTATCCATCGTCCGTTCGCGCACCACCCACAAATTTACGACTTTTCTGGGCGCCTCGGGCTGTTCACCTATTCCTCTTCCTCCTCTTTTTCGTTTCCTACAATTATGAACACTCTTCTTTTTCGTTTTTCATCAACTAATACCAAAACGCCATTAATCTTTTTTGCTTTTGTGACTGACAAACCGATGAAAAAGTGAAAAGACAATATCTCGATCGCCACCACACACACACTCGACTTGTCTGCCCGGGGCAGTCCGTTTTTAATTGGTCTCTCACTTCTCGCGCCACCGCGATTTCTACGATATGTACGCATGCATGTGCGGTAATCGGAAAAGAGAGAGAGAGAGAGAGAGAGAGAGAGAGAGAGAGAGACAAACAATTCAAGTCAATTCCAAATTCCAAAGAATTCCAATTGAAGAGAGAGAGTGTGTAAGTGTGTAAGTGTGTAAACATTGTGACGTGGCATGTTCCGAACGAAACCTGATCAATTTCACACTTTTTCTCTTTCTCTCTCTCTCTTTTCCTTTTGCAACTGAGAAGAAGAAGAAGAAGAAGAAGAAGAAGAAACAGTAGTTTCTGTTCCACGAACTAATTGGTCTGGCCTTCGTTTTACACTTTTCCTTCTTTACGATGCGCCGAACTTTTGAGAGAAAGTACATACCGTATCAAACTTTGAGCGTGCTTTTTCTACCGCTTTTCCGAAGAGACCACCTTTTCAAAGTCGGTCCTAGGTGGATTGCGCTCGAGAATTTCATCATGAATGCTCGATTTGTACCTAACAAATGAGTCAATCATTCGTTTCAAAAAAAGACAAGCGGTTCTACGCAGTGGCAGTGGATATTATTGTGATTTATAGATCGCGCTTTCAAATGCATGTGCAGCCTGCTGCTTCCGCCGTTCCGCTCCTTTTCTCATGCTTCAACCAATTGACTACAAACACATGCCACCCTCTCTCTCTCTCTCTCTCTCTCTCTCTCCCTGTTTTCCGCTAGTATTATTAGTTAGTACACACCGCTTCTTCGTTCTTCGTTCTTCTTCCGGTCGACTTGTTAACCGCGCCGCCGGTCGCCTGCCCGACCCGAATCATTGGTGATTTGCTAAACATCCAACCAACCACTCGATTCTCTTTGTGTTTGCGCCCACACCCGATTACACCTGTCATCATCGTCATACACAGATGATGATCCGCACTTTTTTGTTTTGTGTTGTGCAATTTGTCATGCCGCTGCTCGGTTTTCGGTGTATGAGCCGACAAAAGAGAGCTCAGAAGAGATAGATAGGTGATAAGCATGTGGTGAGGAGAAAGAAGGGGAGGGGGGATTAGTATCAGTTGCACTGGCACTTGCAAAGTGAAAAGATCACGGGGGAAAGTGTTGAAGATTAGCTGGACTCTGGTTGTCTGGATCGCTTTATTTCCTCTTTTTGTAACTAAACTACACACTTTTGTACTTATTGGCCTAATCTATTGGGTAAGTCTTCCCACCAATCTGTTCCAAGCTCCTTCTCAGATCTCTCACGTCATCACCAGAGAGCACGGAAGAATTTTTTATCTTTTTTAGAAAATTTGTTCATGAAATGTGATCAACGGACGAAATGTATAGAAAAGTGAACTCTGCTCATAGAAAAATAATTGTAAATTTAACATTTCATACAAAAAAGTTATTCGAGTTGTTCCGTCTTCCGTTAGCCCTTCTTTTTTCACGGAACAACTCGAATAACTTTTTTGTATGAAAAGCTAAATTTACAATTATTTTTCTATGAGCAGAGTTCACTTTGCTATACATTTCGTCAGTTGATCACATTCCATGAAAAAATTTTCTAAAAAAGATAAAAATTCATTCGTGTTCTTCCGTTGAGTTCTTCCGCTCAACTCTGGTCGTCACTTTGAAATGTCGAAATCAGTGTTCATGGTCACCGCCTAACTAAAGACTGCAGGCTACTTAATTCTAATTCTAACTCTAATTCGATTTGATAACCTTTTTTGTCATTTACGTTCTTCAGCCGTTAACCATTTCATTTCTCCCGGGACGCTGCATTTTTTGCAGAAAAGTGGAAAAAACTAGGGAAAAAAAGGGGAAATGTCCTTTTTTCTTTCCCGCCTCCCAATTTTGTCTTCTCTTTTTTTGTTTCAAGCCATTAGTCCGATTGCTTTCTTCTGTGATGGTAGAGCTCGGTGAGCCCGAGGGGCGAGAAGAAGAACGATGTGCGTGTTTGTTATTCGATTTAGGGACGAGCAAGGTCCCGCCCGTCTCGACGAATGGGTGGAGTTTGTGGCCACGCGGAACTCTCAACGTTTCAGGTCTTCTTTTCTTCCAACAACAACACAATGACATAGTGACTCAGTCAACTCTTCTTCTTCTCCTTCTTCTTCTTTCTCTTCTCCTCTCCCACCCCAATTTCAGCCCCAATCACACCCTTACCTCCTCCAGACGATGCAATAATGTCGTCGGCTCTCTGCACCGCTTTCCTTCTACTCCTCTCTGCCACGTCATCGATCAACGGCGAGCCACCACAACACCTCCAACATGACGACTTTTTGACGCGCACCGAGGAGAAGCTGACGACGGATCGCGATTTCTACGACCAGTGGATGGAGCTCATCACTCTTCAGGCACGTTTTCTTTCCGATTTTTCCCCCCATTTAATTTGGGAGAGCGACCCCTCATTCCATTCGCTTTAATGAGATTTTTTTTTCGGCGCTTTTCGTTGAAAGTGTTGTAAAAGTAGGTAAATATTGGGGAGACGAAGCACAGCCTTTCTTCCTCATCTTCTGAAGAGTTGGTTTGGAGAAACTCTTCTCAAATGTTTTTGATTAATCGTCGCCGCATCGAACAAGCTGGCCAGTGAGCTCTAGTCACAATACGAAACGAGAGCCTAAAACCAACGGAAACCTTTCAGCACTCTCAACTGGAAGAGCAACAAACCGACTATCCCCTGGACTACGTGATGAAAGATCTCGGCTCGTGTGGTCCGAAGAAGCTGGCGGTTCCGGCGCTCGACGATGTTCATCACCTGCGCGCCGATTCCGTTCGGTTCTACAGCGAACTCGGACAACTTTCGTCGTACTGTCCCAGCAATTATACACATCTTCAGAAAGGTTAGTGAAGCGAGAGAAGTGGAAACAATCTCGGGGGGTGAGACGAACGGATGTTGTACGTATAATTGCATATTATGAAGGGAAACGATGAAGAAGACGTTGAGCAGGTGTTCCGATCCTCATCCTCATCCATACTCTCCATCTTTGTATTTTCCCTGTAATTAACAGCTCATCCGGCCTCGCATAGTTAATGGATGTTCTTGTTTTCCCCGGAGACGTGATGACATTCAATTTCAAACTCAAATGAATGGCCGCCGTTTGCAGGAATACTGGGCCCGTGCAATCTTCGATCCTCTGTAATGAGTCTGCCCTCTCTGCCGGCAATGCTCGAGCTGCGGGGCGCGCAGCTCGACAAAATTGAGAATAATCAGCTGGATGAGTCGTTGGCCGATCAAGCACGCGACATTGGCGAGCACATTCGCAAAGTGCCCGGCTATGAGGAGAAGTGGAAGATGATTGTCATTCTGGCGACGATCCAGGACGGAAAAGCGTCGGAGACCGGGCAGACGGCCGTCGAAGTGCTCGCTGCGATTGAGGAGCTCGGCAAGCTGGTACCCGAGAAAACGTTCGTTGTGGTGCTGAGAACGTCGGGCAGCGGAATCTGGAGGGACGCCAGCCATCAGTCGCTGGCCTGTAGGAGTCAGTTGGCGCAGTGGAAGGTGCATAATAAGTTCAACTACAATTCCGTTTGGGACCAGGTCGAGATAATCGTCGAGAAGAACTACCGAAAACCGCGTTTCCACGTGGAAGTTCTTCCTCTTCTCAAAGATCCTGCACTGAATAGCCTCCCGGATGGCGTCGATCTGAGCGTGCTCGGCTACGACTGTGCTCACTTCTCCGAACGAGGACTCTCTCTGCTTCATCTGTCCATTTGGAATGCTCTTTTCACTCGGAATGCGGCTCGCGAGTCCCAGTACCGTCCGACGGCCGCTCCGATCCTTTGTCCGGATCCAACGTGTCCTTTCTTCCGCACACCTTCCAATTCGGACATGTGCATTTGGACGGGCACCATGGTGAGCATTTCAGTAAAGTCATTACAGTTTCATTCATCCCTTTTCAGCCCGATGACGAATTCTACTGGGTTGATTACCTAATATTCGTCGGTGTCTGGGTCCTCGTAATGGTGCTACTCGTCATGATCTTCTATTGCATTTGTGTCACACGAAGAGTTGCTGCCGAGAAGACAGCAACGAAAGCTTTTGGAGCAAGTTTCAGCTCTATCAAATTCATAGACGAAGATGTCGTCTAGTAGGAACGAAGAAATATCGAATCTCAAAAAACGGGCTAATATCACAATTCTGACTTTCTGTGATAAACAATCGAATTTAATAAAGATAAATTTCATGTGCGGAGTATGGGGGCGATAAGACGGGGATGCCGGGGCGGGGAGAGGGATTACAATAAATTAACAAAATTTTGTTTACATATGGTCTGGATGGTCGACGACGGGTTTAGCCCTAGACTCTCTCTCTATGGCCTAGAGTAGACGCGGGTGCACTTGACGCTGTTGCATTGGCAGACCTGTAAACCATTCTAAAGTGTTATGCTCATGGGTATTTGATCAACTTACAATGACAAGCTTTCCGTTCTCGATGTATCTTTCGATACGCGAGTCCTTTCCTCCGTTCTTTCCAGTCTCGACCTGGATGAGGCGGTCATTTTCGACGCTGAAGACGTTAGCGACCTGAAACACACCAATTCACTTCTAACCTTCGGGAGAAGAAATAGACAACTTACATCGCGGCCATCGGCAGTTTTCTCGTCGAACTGAGTTCCCAGCTTCCACTTGATAGTGTAGTTCTTGAAGGTAGAGACAGAGTTCATGGTCCACTCGTCTCCGTTAATGGTGAACTCCAGAGTCGGCTTGGTCTTGGTGGCGATGGTTCTGACGGCCCATCCGACGCCGACCTCCTTGAGGTACTCATCGAAGTTCTCCGAAGAGACGAAGCTCCACTTTCCAACGATGTCGGTCTGGATCGGCATCTTGTTCTGAAAAAAAATCTTGAAGAGTGAATCGAACAACTCGAGAGAATGAGAAAAATAAAAGAAGTTCACCAAGGCACAATGAGCGATTCGAAGGAGACCGTAAATCATGGCCGAGAGTGCGGACAACTAAATTTTTCAAGTGCAACGTAAGCTTATCGCGCTGAAAAGCATCCCACACAGCCACGTGGAGGTTAGACGTAAAAACAGAGGCCGCTACGCGTGAAAAGTGGGAAGAAAATACGAGAGAACGCGGGGCCACGCCGAGTCAACAATACGAAAACAGAATTGCGAAAGATCGCGCCGTAAACTGTCGCGGTGGTGAGCGCGAATGGCCTCGGCGGTGCCCCGCGTCCCTCGTCGAAATAGTGTAGGTCCAGAGAAAAAAAGGAAGGCAAGAACGAGACAGAGGAGCGAAGCGACCCGTGTTCGATTCTCGGCTCCTCACTTTCCGCTGTATCTCTCGCCGCACATCTCGCCACCGACGGGCGCCAACGCAGAAATGTAACAATCGGAAAATAACAAACAATTTTTGATGAAACGAGAAAAGAGAGCGCAAAATTACACAGATCTGTTGACCTGAAAAACAGACAACACGGCAATATTTGGGCGTCGTTCCGCATTCGACGGGTCCCGTCTGGATTGTTTAAAGGCGCACAAAAACTGCAAGGAGTACGGTCGTTGAAAACAATTGAGATTTCAAAATTTAATTCGCTTCTCCGGAGAACTCGCATTTCTATCGTCGAATAGCTGAAAAATGTGTTAAAAATGCAAAAATGTTTTGTAAAACTGATTTTAGTAGCTCGTTCTTGAAAATTTTCGGCCAAATTTGCAGAGAATGAGTGGTTTTGGGTCTACTATGCTTCCAAAATTCAGTTCATGATGTAAATGTATTTTCAAATTTCGGTTCTCAGGCGTCGTTCGTATATTCTCAAGTTTTGATCTGCTTCAATCAACTGCTGCGTCTTCCTGTTCAGATTTATGGCCTTCTCCGGGAGTTTTTCAGCGTAAACATTTTTCTCTTTTCTGGGACAGACCGCTGCCGCAAAACTAGTATGTGATCGACGACTACAAACTACAATCGACATGTTTGCACGTGTCTTCGCATTACGCTGTCTCAATCGTTTGCAATTTTCCCCACGTTTCTACGGCGTGTTGATGCAAATATTTCTGATGGAATTTTTTTGATCCAGAACGAGCGGGAAGGTTTCTTTAAGTCTGAAATTTTTGACAGCTGTTTACTAGTATTCGATCCCAATGAGCAATTCAATACCGCTCACGAGGCATACACTCGAGCACAAACTACACAATTTGTCTCGTTTCTCCGTCACTATTTCCGCTGTTTCACCCGCTCAAAGTTGGTCTCTAACGGGGAAATGCCGCCCTCACACGCGCCTATTCTCCCTTGGAAACTGTGTTTCTGTGTTTCTCTATCTCTCTACGTCTTTTTCTCTCCAATCACATCTTGTCTACATTGACCACACTTTTCTTATCAAATTTACTATCTTTTGCTATTGATTTGTTTCAGATGACCGCCGAACTTGAGGATTCTTCCCCTTTGCCTGCCATGGATGGAATTCAAGAAAATCAGAGGAAGGAGAAGTCGTCGAATTGCGCGATATGCAGAGAGGAAGGCGACGGATATCATTTTGGAGCAGAAGCTTGCAGGTCAGCACATACCTTGAGAAACTGCGGAAATCGAAAAAGCTGAACATTTTCAGAGCATGCGCCGCGTTCTTCCGCAGAAGTGTGTCCCTCGGCAAGAAGTATTTGTGTCGTGGTAACGGGAGTTGTGAAATAACAGCCAGTAAGTCCCTCAATCATCGAAATACGTCGGTACCCTCAAAGAACCAGATATCCGGTGTATGTGTCGTGCATGTCGATACTCAAAATGTCTGGAGGTTGGAATGAATCCGGCTGGAGTGCAACAACGGCGAGACACCATCGGAAAACGTGATATGACGAAGGCGGAGTCCATGGATTCGCCTGATCTCACGCGTCTTCTGAATTCTATCCGAGAAATTCCGACGACGAGCTCTCCGTGCCCTCCGACTTCTGATGATTTACCCCAGTTGTGCAAAGAGCAAATGTCGATTCTTGTGAAAATGCGCACAAATTATCGGAAAATGGACAACGCGAGACTTGTAATTCATCGAAAAGACGGGCAGAGTCTATTCAAGGAAAAGTTTCCGAAAGCGGTGAATTACATGGAAGCCGCCGACCAGGGAGTGCGGGAAGTGTCTCTGGTGGCCGATTGGATCGCCTGGTGCTTTGATGATTTTGTTGCCTTGCCAATTGATCAGAAAGTAGAGAATAATAGTTTTCAGAAAAAATCAGTGTTCTTTCTTTTCAGAAAGTGCTCTTCCAGAATTTCTATCCGTCGTTCACATTGCTCGAAGGATCTTTTTTGTGTCACATTAACAAAACTTCGAATGCTGTGATTCTGCCGTCCGGGGACTACATTGACATGGAAAACCTCGACAAATTTTTCTTTGATCCAAATGCCGAGCAACCAATGACCGGCGAGGAAATTGAAAAGTAAGCGCTTTATAAACTACTAACAATTTCCTTGTCTTCACACCCTTTTCCTCTTTTCTAGCTGCTGCTTCTCCGTGCCGTTACGCAAAACACGTGTGCAAAATAGTTTAGATGTTGCAGAATGTTCAAACCTTCCTTCGAACTTCATCGCCGCTGCCTCATTCTACCGATGATGGCCGAAAACATTGACGTCTACGAGTTCTTCGCCCTCTGCACTCTTGTCTTTTGGGATTTCGGTCTGACTGGCCAATCGGATGAATGCATAAATGTCGGGAAAAGTGTGAAACATCGACTTATGAAGGAGCTCGCATTCTATTTGCGATACGTGAAAAAAATTGAAGAGCCGGCCATCCGAGTGGCTTCTATGCTTACTCTTCTTCCGGCACTTCAGGTGGGTGATGTTACTTACTCTTCTAAAGTCACCTTCCTTCATTCAGAGATCCGTTCGCCGGTTCCAGGAAGACATCGAGATAACGCACGTTTTCAACATTTACGCTCCACCCGAAGAATTCTACAATCTTGTCAATGGAAAGTTCTGCTAGATTTCACTCAGCTTTCTGTATCATTCACACGTGTATCATTGTCCCGTTCTGTTGTTTTGCTTACATTAGCATGCATCGTAGTATATTCCCAGAAAAATAATATTTATATATTCAGAAGTCAAGAATGTTTGTTAACCACTCAGAAATACGTTTCGTGGGGAATGCAATAGTAGGGAAAGAGGACTGTTTACTTCTTGAAAGCGACGTGAGTTCCGTCTCCGAGGTTCAGAAGCGCCGAATAGGTACGGTCGTCCTGGTAGATTTTGTCGTTCATCTCGTGAATGGCAATGCAGGTGGGATCAGTTCTCCTGGATGGCTCGCAGACCGCTCCGTGCCACAGACTCTGAAATTATTCGAAAAGTGAAAACAAAAGTGCACCTGAAAGTTTCTTACGTTGTCAACAAAGATAACGCCTCCCTTGCGGAGAAGAGTGACCACTCTATCGTAGTAGTTGCTGTAGTTGGTCTTGTCGGCGTCGATGAAGGCGAAGTCGAAGGTTCCAGCTTGACCATCGGCGATCAGTTTGTCCAGACTCTCGACAGCCGGTCCCTCGACGGCGTGAATCTTTTTGAACGTCTTCTCGCACTTGGAGAGAATTGGCACGCCGTACTTGCGGTAATTGGTGTGATCGATGTCAAAAGTGAAGACCTCACCGTCCTCCGGCACTGCGAGCGCCCAAGCAAGAGCCGAAGCTCCGGTGAACGTGCCGACGTCGAGTGCGCGCTTTCCGCCGAAAGAGCGGATAAAGTTCTGGCCGAAGGTGAGCACCTCGGGGGCTCCGAGCATACCGGCGTGCGGAGCATTGGCGAGTGTCTCCTTCTGGAGCTCTACTTGCAGCGGCGATTGGACTGTTGTGTGCTGAAAGAAAGTTAGTTTGTTCTTTTCGCCATCAGCACACAGTTTGATCTGCCCGTTTTCTCTTCTTCTTTTTTGTTTGGCCAGCGCAGTTCTATTTCGTAATTCTATTTTTCTCGGTCATTTTGAAAGTGTTCTTTGGAACGAGGACCTCGTCAGGCTATAGAATACGAAAAAGAAGAGCATTGAAACACCACCTTTTTTGGCATCAAAAATAACTAACCTCCGATGTGTAAGCCACGACCGGATCAGCGGATTTATGGTAGCTCTTGGCAACGGTCGACATTCTGAAACACAAAATTGCAAAGTCTGCAATGAAAAGCGTAAAGTGAAACGGTCTCAAAAATCGCTGCCAATCCGTAGACAAGGAGAGATGAGAATCATGAATGAGTGTGACCGGAGAAGTGACATGACAAATCGCTTTTTATAGTTTTCTGTTTAACGAGGCAAGCGCGACCAAGTGATGACAAACTCATTCGTTGAAGTGTCTGCGTCTCCCGAGAGGCGGAGACTTTCTGGCCTTCCGTCGGCTGAACATGGGGGAAGACTCTTTTTTGCAACCGATCAGATCAACGGCAGCGAACTTTTAGTCTGGCAAAGTAAAGTGGAAAATGGATTACATTTTGGCGACGCGCGCGCGCGGAAAACATTGTCTCTTCGATGAAAACAAGCTCAAAGAACGGGAAAAAAGACATGTGAAGCGAAAATTATTTGATTTTTAGAAACAACATGTTGAGTGATCACTAGTTGAAAAGATCGGCGCCAATTCAAAAAACCTTTCTCGCCATCAAAAATCATCATTTCTCGCGGTGACAAATATGTATAATCAATTAACTGATATCAAATCATTGCACTCTGCTTCTCTCTAATGTCATGAATTTTCTCGAAACGCTAGCTAAATCATACGGAGTTTATTTGAGCATCAAGCTAGACACGCGTTTGATTTACCAAAAGTTTAAAAAGTCAACGGGGTCACACATCAACGTCTTCTCCGCCGCCTTTCTTTTTTCGTTGAATTCATCAGAGTTCTGCATCAGGGTCATGGAAACAACGAGAACGAGGAAAAGTAAGAAACGGGCGAAGGAGAAGAGAGAGGGGAGGCAACTAGAGTGTAGCCGGACGGCAGCAAAAGGTTAATAAGAAACAAGAAAAGAGAAGGGAGGTCAAAACGGTCCACGTTCAAATGCATTCTCTTCCAGATCGGTGTCAAAATGGCCATTGGCGCTGAACTATGAGAGAGCGAAAAGACGCAGACACGTCAGGTGCAAACATACGAGTTTATTCTCACGTACTGCAGACAACCTATACAATCATTCATGTTTCAAAAGGTGCCCCGGCAACATGGGTGTTTTGATAAACATTTTCAGGTTTTTGTGAAGACGGCTGGATAATGAATAGAATCATGATGAACAACTGAACTGGAAGTATTTCGAACAACAAGCGGAGCTCGGGGCTTGAAGGTTGAAATTTGAAAATTTCTTATTTTGAACGGAAACTTTTCAAAATCGTAGAATAATCGGGAAAATTTCACAGAAAAGTATTGAGATAAGAACAACCTAGCAATTTAATGTATTTGTTCGCTTTTTGGGCAGAAAGATCCTCTAATAGTTCGCAATACGACAATTCTGCTTTTTTTAAATACAAATTCACTTTTTACAGCACATGAGAGGTTGTTTTATCAGTAGGATGTATGGTAAAATAGTTTATTGAAAATTGGCATGAACCCTTGACGGTTATGGGTACAGGGCATTGTTATTGCGAAAGTAATCCTGCTTAGTACGAGAGGAACAGCGGGTTCAAACATTTGGTTCATGGACTTGGTCGACAGGCCACTGGTCCGAAGCTACCATTTGAGAGATTATAACTGAACGCCTCTAAGTTAGAATCTCCCTATGTATGGCCTTGGCGTCGTAGTGAACTCTGCGGCGCCTGCCAACGCCAGATCACTCTGGTTCAATGTCGGGGCGCTAAATCACTTGCATACGACTTGGTCTCTTGGTCAAGGTGTTGTATTCAGTAGAGCAGTCATCTTATACTGCGATCTGTTGAGACTATCCTTTGATTGAGTTTTTTGTTTGCCCATTTTCGCAAAAAAATTGTGTACGTTTGTAGCGCCGACATCTCTTTCCACGCAAAAAAATTGTGTACGTTTGTCGCGCCGACATCTCTATTTCCACGGCCACCCTTTATTTTACGCGTTGAGAGATTGACTTCTTGCATAGCAATAATGTCGGATCAGAAGAGGCTTCCCCGACCGTCTGCTACCCGATTCTCACTGTTTCTTTGCTGCTCCAGTTGCGGAAAATCAAGACGAGAAGACAGAATTTGAAGAGAAACGACGACGGCTCGGATAACACGACCAAATTGATATTGTTCATGACCATCTAATTCATGTTGACCGAGGGATTGGCGGGTCTTCAGGGAATGTTCATGTATAATTACGAGACGTTGCTCTTGTGGAATGAGGACTTTGCGTGAGTCATGGGCCAGACTCTTATTGTATAGTTTTTCACTTTCAGATATTCCATCGCTACCTCACAGTACGGACTGAACATCTTACGAACTGTGAATGCCACGTCACACTCGTTCATCTGTTTCTTGATGTCATCACAGTATCGAGACACTTTCCGATCACTGTTCTCAAGAACCAAATGGAAAGAAAAGTATGAATTACCGTAGCATTGTTTGAATTTCATGTTATTTTAGACTATTCCGGTGGAAGAAACAAACTCGTATCATTCGATGAGCACGAAGAAGTCTCGAAGTGTCAAGATGTGCAAAGTTGAGAAGTTTTGATTGAATTTTCTTTGATCTTGATCCAAAAGCCGAAATCTTAAATAAACATATTACGAGACATTCTTAACTTTGTTGTTTTCGGTCTATAAGTGATCAAATTTGAACAAATGAAGTGGTGAAAAGTAGTCGGTAAAACTCGAATATCTCAGTTGTCTGTGGAGATAGCAAAAAGTTGTCAACTAGTGAAATGCTCCTTGACATCTGGTGTACATTTTATCAATTGACCACTTTTTGATATCTCTACAAACAGCTGAGTTAGAGCGGCTCCACAATACTGTTAATTCTAGACGATGTAACTCGTGAAACCTTTCGTGAAACCTGAAAACAAAAAGCCACCATTTTTTTTAATTCTCCACCATTTTTTAAAATCTCCACCATTTTTTTTAACTCTCCACCATTTTTTAAAATCTCCACCATTTTTTTTAACTCTCCACCATTTTTTAAAATCTCCACCATTTTTTTAATTCTCCACCATTTTTTTAAAATCTCCACCATTTTTTTAACTCTCCACCATTTTTTTAAAATCTCCACCATTTTTTTAAAATCTCCACCATTTTTTTAACTCTCCACCATTTTTTTAACTCTCCACCATTTCTTAAAATCTCCACCATTTTTTTAAACTCTCCACCATTTTTTTAAAAATCTCCATCATTTTTTTAGAATCTCCACCATTTTTTTAAAAATCTCCACCATTTTTTTCAACTCTCCACCATTTTTTTAAAAATCTCCGCCATTTTTTTCAACTCTCCACCATTTTTTTAAAAATCTCCACCATTTTTTTAACTCTCCACCATTTCTTAAAATCTCCACCATTTTTTTACTCTCCACCATTTCTTAAAACCTCCACCATTTTTTTAAACTCTCCACCATTTTTTAAAATCTCCATCATTTTTTTAGAATCTCCACCATTTTTTAAAATCTCCACCATTTTTTCAACTCTCCACCATTTTTTAAAATCTCCACCATTTTTTTAACTCTCCACCATTTCTTAAAATCTCCACCATTTTTTTTAACTCTCCACCATTTCTTAAAATCTCCACCATTTTTTACTCTCCACCATTTCTTAAAATCTCCACCATTTTTTTTTACTCTCCACCATTTTTTTTTAACTCTCCACCATTTTTTAACTCTACACCATTTTTTTTACTCTCCACCATTTTTTATCTCGCTCAACAGATATATTACATTATGAGAAGGCAGGTGAAAAAAATGTTCATGGTTGTTAAGGAGACAGAAATACTTATTTCGTTTCTGATGCCTACATGCGTTTATCGAGGCTCCTACTTCGAAACGGATGTGTTTTTCGCGCTCGCCGTACATGTACTTACGGCTATTCAAGTTCCGATTCATGCGTTCGCGTACTATGCGATCATTAAGAAGACACCCAGAGAAATGAAGAAAGTGAAGTTTTCAATGATTTTAATGCACACAACGTTAGTTGATGGACCGATGCTCTGACCCGTATCTGACCTTTTAGATGTGTATGGACTGACATTGTTATGAGCATTCTCAACATTCCATTCATCATTTTCCCGGCTCAATGCGGTTGGCCAATGGGTATTGCGGTATACTTGAACATTCCAACTTCTGTGATTCTTTACTACGGTTTCACCTCTGTCATCTGTAATTGAACAGCATCCCCTTGTTGCATGTACATTCCGAACATTTCAGACATCGGTCCGTCACTCATATTCATCTTCGAAGACCGTTACAATCGATTGGTCCGTCAGGATTCGGAGACTACAATTCGAACTGTCAAACGAGCCATTTATTTTGCACTCAACTATATCTACGCGAGCCTCGTCATGCTGCCCACCTACTTTGACGTGCCCGACCGGGAACAGGCAAAACTGGAAGTGATTCGGGAGTTTCCGTGCTTACCAGCCGCGCTTGTTGAGAAGAAGGGGTTCTTCAAACTGTCGAACAACAAGTACATAGTTGCGATCTGTTTGCTCACTTTTATCCTCAGCACTATCATCCAATCGTTCTTCTTTCTCATCGGAACAGCACGGTTCATTTTTAAAGTGAAAGCGCAATCGGAGAGGACGTCCCGAATGCAGCGACAATTGTTCCGAGGTCTTTGCATTCAAGTGGCCGTACCCACTCTTTTTGTTTTGACTCCCACGGCCTACAGTACAATTGCTGTTTCCATAGCGTATCTAGACTTGGTCCTTCTCAACGTGGCTATTCTCTGGATCGCCATGCACGGAATCATATCCTCATTGAGCATGCTGATTGTGCACAAACCCTATAGACAAGCCACATTCGAACTATTATCTATTCCCAACAAATCAGCTCGAACTACTCCTGTCGTGCTTCAAAGTTCTGCTTCTCAAATCTAATAAAACATGTATTTCTGATTTCTGTCTCTGTTCAATCAAAGGTGTGGTGTTTGGAGAGACCATAAAAAGGAAAATGTGCGTCCTCAGTTCGTGACTGCATCTCAAATAGCTTCCTTCTTCTTCTCCATCTTTTACTATCTTTTCATAAACAAACCGTATAGAACTGCCACTCTCGAACTGCTCCACTTCAAGATCTCGGAGCCATTCACACCTTTTAGATGTCAGAATTCTGGAAATTGATGAGAGAAATGGCGTGTTTTCCAAATATCGAATACGTAGTCCTAAAATAAACACGCACGGAAACCTTCATCATACCTATTGCTTATTCCTTATTCGTAGGGCGCCCCAAATATTCAGATCACGCAACCTTCCCCCTTCTTCCTTTCCTACTTTCTAACGGAGATCATAACACAACGCGAAATGGTGAGCACCTTTACTTCTCTATATTATAATCCTTTTATAATATTTGTTTTCAGTTCGGTTTCATTCACGAAAGCATCCGACAACTTGTCATTCGAAACTATGGAGAAGAGGCTTGGGATCAAGTACTTGAAAAGTCGGGATTCGAGAACGGCAAAGAGAATATTGTGAATCATTACTACTCGGACACGGATACCTATGTGCTCGTGGATAGTGTTTCGCTTGTTCTGAGTGAGTCTAATAATAATAATAATAATACAAAACCATTTGCGCATCAATTCTTTTATACAGAAGTGACGAAAGATCAAGTTTGGGAGATGTACGGCGGCTTCCTCATCACCTACTCGATGGAGATTGGCTGGGATGAGCTCGTCCGGAGCATGAGCCCGAACCTCAAAGGCTTCTTAGACAACCTCGACAGCCTTCATTACTTCATTGATCATGTGGTATACAAGGCCAACCTGCGGGGACCGTCTTTCCGTTGTGAGGAGACTGCGGACGGCACCCTGCTCCTTCATTACTTCACCGGTCGACCGGGCGTCTATCACATTGTAAAGGGCGTCGTGAGAGAGGTGGCGAAGCTCGTCTTCAACTTGGATATCACCCTGATTGTGCAGGGAAGAACCCAGAGAAGTGTGCATATGAGCAACGGCGAGAGGGTCGAGGAGCATGTCGTGTTCTTGATCAATGTAAGTGATGATGCACCTCGGCAAACCTCTGTAGCTTTTACGCAAACTTTCTAAAGTCAGCTGAAGTTGCGGAAGTTTTACGCAAATGTTGCAGAGGTTTGTCGAGTACTGTACTCAACTAATGTTCGCCAGAACGTCGGAGAATCGCGTCGAGATTCCGATGGATCCCACGTCAGTCAGTTGACATCTTCCTCCAGCAGCTATCCGGAAATAGTGGATGATCATTTGGGAGTGTCTTTGGAAGACTTCTCAAAAGCTCTGCCCTATCACTTTGTGCTCGATGACTCTTGCAAACTGGTGCAGTGTGGGGATGAGCTTCGGTAGGGAAACTATCGAGTACGTACCCAGTAGGACCAATCTACTTTCAGTAACCACATTCCCAATGAACTTCTGAAGCCGGGCACTCCAATTTTGCGTATTTTCGAAATAAACCGTCCGCAAATCCCGCTGGACTTTGAGAATATTTGCAACTTTATCAACGCCGTCTTTGTGCTGCAAGTGAAGACGTCGCCGTTGAAGAAGAAGCATCTAGACTCGATGACGAAGGAGGAAGTCACGCAGGAAATGTGAGATTTATACCTATAGGTGTTTTATGACTTTCAACACAAACGTTTCAGGGAAGCCATTGAAGAGAACGGAGAAGAGGAGCTGACACAAGAGCATCATCTGAAGTTGAAGGGGCAGATGATGTTGTTGGCGACGAAGAAGCACATCATCTACCTGTGCTCTCCGTACGTGACGTCCATCAACGAGCTGATGCAGTACGGAATGCGGCTGACTGCGATGCCGCTTCACGACGCCACTCGCGACCTGATTCTGTTGAACCAGCAGAGATTGACCGATGTGGAAGTCAAGTGAGTACTCATCAGACTATATTGTGCCCATTTCGCTCTTGCAGTTTACAACTCGAAGCCAACAATGAACAACTCGAATCAATGACGCGCGAACTGGAAGAGGAGCGAAAGAAAACCAACGCAATCCTGAAGGACATGCTGCCGAGACGGATCGCTCAGCAACTGCTCAGCGGAGAGCACATCGAACCGTGCGAGCACGAGGCGACCGTCATGTTCTGTGATCTGCCCGCCTTTCAACAAGCGATTGCGCAGTGCCCGCCAAAGGATATCATCAAGTTGCTCAACGACATTTTCAAGCGGCTCGATCGGATCGTCGTCCTCCGTGGCGTCTACAAAGTCGAAACGGTGGCCGACAGCTACATGACAGTCTCCGGAATCCCCGAGTACACTCCGGAACACGCGGAGAACATGTGCCACGTGGCACTGGGCATGATGTGGGAGGCGCGCGCCGTCACGGATCCGGTCAACAAGAACCCGTTCCTTCTGAGAATCGGACTGCACTCGGGCACAATCATTGCCGGCGTGGTCGGCTCGAAATCGCCCAGGTATTGTCTGTTCGGCGAGACAGTTTCGTTGGCGTCGCAGATGGAATCGCGTGGAATGGCCGGCAAGATTCAGTGCAGCAAATGGACGTATCAGAAGGCGATGGAGACCGGACGGTTCGAGTTCAGTCCGAGAGGAAGGATCGCCGTCGAAGGAAGGGGTGAAGCCGAGACGTATTTCCTCACACGGAGCCTTAAGAAGAGCATCTGGGAGATTATCGATCACGAGAGAGGTACATGTCTCGGAATTCTTCTAACCTAAGACCACATACGAGCTAAAATACGGTTTTCAGATGTGAACGTTAACAGCATCGAAGGCTACGAAGAACTGGAAACTGCCATCGAGAACGCGGTCACAATCTTGCACCCACGACCAGATCAGGCACGATCGGCTGCTTGTTCCATTTCATAATAATTTGTTTATAATTAAAGTTAAAATAGATAATTGCAATTATCATTTTCAAACTTTTCTCGCTGTTGTTTCTTTGTTTTTTCATCGAGATTCGCTGCTTCTTCTGGAAGTGAGTGTTCCACATATTGTTTATTCATGAGTATAAAATAAGTTATTGACTCCTAAGAGCTACAAGGCTTTGAACAGTAGTTGTTGCAACTTTTGGCCTTTTGAATCGAAGAAATTCCAAAACCACCAATCGATACGGTTTGTGCACGCAGATCATGGTAATCGTGGAAAGTGTTCCATACATCATAATCCAAAAGAGCGCAATGTTGCCAACAAGAATGTCCGGGTAGCCAATTGCAGTGCATACTTGGATATAAATGCTGGGAACCATGATGGCCACCACGGGGACTGATAACTGAATACAAAGCGTTTTGAACAACTGCCGCTGAATATCCGCCGTTCGTTTCGATTGAATTCTCAAGGTTAGCAAGAAGCGTAGAATGCTAACAAAGAAGTACAAGCCTTGACACGTGACTAAGAGTGTCATGATGGACAGACTCAATAACAGATAAATTGCGCCTTTGGAGAGCTTGAAGAATCCGGGCTTGTCGATGAAGTCAGCGGTAAAGCAGGGAAAATCTTCGAGAAGCTTCAGTTTCGCTTCCGTCGGATCTGCGCTGTCCACGAATGCGGGAATGATTAGAACCCAACAAATTATGATATTCGCAGAGTAGTACAGTACTCGTTTCATCTTTCGACTTTCCGATGTAGCGTCAGAACGAACAAGACGATTGTAGCGGTCTTCGAAGAACATGACGATGGCCGCGCCTTCCACTTAAATATGAACAAGTAATCAACGGGTGCTGACTTGAAGCTGAACTAACTGTTAATGGAGGAAACCGCAATGTATACCTGTACAGAGGAGGGAACTCCGATATGAAATAGAGGTCCCAATGCCCAACCACATGAAGCTGGGAATATAACGAATGGAACACCGAGAACATTCACGTAAAAATCGAACCAGACACACGAAGTATGCAATAATAGCATTGAAAACTTGATATTTCCTATTTTCTTTGGTGTTTTAAAAATGATTATGTAGTAGCCAAGTATGTGAAGAGGAACTTGGAAGATGGAGAGAGTGTGGAAGGTGAGTATTGTGAACTCATCCGATTCGTAATAACTTTGACGATAAACACACATTTGGAGTGCGAGTAGTGTGAAATTTTTTAGCCAGGAGAGACTTTTCCACCTGCTTCCAAGAAAGTTGTACCTTTTCCTATGACTTCTGAAAAGTAATTGAAGAAAACACTTACTTTGGCACTTCCGTGAAAACGCAACAGTTTGCAGACAAAATTAGTGTCAGAAGTAACAAAGCACGTCAATACGAGCATTTTGAGCGTTGGAACAGCTGAAATTCGAGCGTATCAGTTGTACTAGTTGCAGATTACAGCGCTGAAGAGCCTCCAGCAGCAGCCAGCAACAACAGATGCACCATACCCGAATGGAATAACAAAGAAACCACTTCGATTACTAGTAGCTACTGGAACTCGGTCTCCAGATGGTTGTGGATGACTTTGGATTTATCGGAAGAGGTACCTACATAAAGCTGTACCTATCATTTCAATTTTACGTTTAGAACAATCAAAACTACACAGCGCTTTCGCTTCTCGGTGCTTACGTGTATCCCGAGTACATCTCGATTTCACTATCCGCCCAATACTTGGTCAAACAACGTCTATGCTGTCGATACTTTGACTGCAAACAGCAAGAAATGCCGAAAAGTGCATGGCAAGGAATCGTCTTTCCCGAATTGGTCGTGCATTGTCCGCGGAGGATCGGAGCAGAGTTCATGTCGGTTTCCAGTCAGTTAACCGACCAACCACCCACGAGGTGTCCGCTTGTGTTGCGCCGTTATACGGAAGTGAGGCCAACTGGTTGCAGATTGCAGAATTCATCGAGTACCGCAAATTGAGAGAGGGTCTCACCTACTTTTACTTCCACATCGGCCGCATTTCCGACTACGACCGAAAGATGTTGGACTACTATGAGAACAAGGAAGAAGTCGAGGTGAAAGTGTTCTCCGACAAGTACGAACGACCGTTCTACGCGTGGCAGCCCCTGCAAGTTCAGGATGGCCATCTGAGAAGCAAGTTCCATTCGAAATGTACGGCTTTTATCGACATTGACGAGCGCATTTCGGCGGTCGGAAGACGATTTGTCGATGTTTTGGGCGGATATCTGGAGGTTCAGATGCCGCTGCTCAACATCATCAAAAGCGACGACTCGCGGCAGGTAAGGAGAGAGCTCTTGGTATAATCCTTTTATGATATTCGTTTTCAGTTCGGTTTCATTCACGAAAGCATCCGACAACTTGTCATTCGAAACTATGGAGAAGAGGCTTGGGATCAAGTTCTTGAAAAGTCGGGATTCGAGAACGGCAAAGAGAATATTGTGAATCATTACTACTCGGACACGGATACCTATGTGCTTGTGGATAGTGTTTCGCTTGTTCTGAGTGAGGATAATAATAATAATAATACAAAACCATTTGCGCAATTCTTTTGAACAGAAGTGACGAAAGATCAAGTTTGGGAGATGTACGGCGGCTTCCTCATCACCTACTCGATGGAGATTGGCTGGGATGAGCTCGTCCGGAGCATGAGCCCGAACCTCAAAGGCTTCTTAGACAACCTCGACAGCCTTCACTACTTCATTGATCATGTGGTATACAAGGCCAACCTGCGGGGACCGACCCGTGCTCCAATTGTCTGAATCACTTCCTTTGACCATATTCACTCAGTTTTCACTCAATTGGACCCCCTACAATACCTGGTACGAGCACTACAGTCACTATAAAGCAGGATGCTACAATCTGGTCATTTCTGACTTTGCCCACAGTACTCTGCAACTAGAAATAAAACAGCTTCCTCTCACTTGTGTCTTTTTCGTCATGCCCGACTACTTGCATCTGTCTTGCAGGAAGTGATCGTTCCACATATCGTTTATTCATGAGTATAAAATAAGTTATTGGCTCCTAATACCTACTAGGCTTTGAACAGTAATTGTTGAAACGTTTGTTCTTTTGAATCGAAGAAATTCCAAAACCACCAATCGATACGGTTTGTGCACGCAAATCATGGTAATCGTGGAAAGTGTTCCGTACATCATAATCCAAAAGAACGCAATGTTGCCAACAAGAATGTCCGGGTAGCCAATTGCAGTGCATACTTGGATATAAATGCTGGGAACCATGATGGCCACCACGGGGACTGATAACTGAATACAAAGCGTTTTGAACAACTGCCGCTGAATATCCGCCGTTCGTTTCGATTGAATTCTCAAGGTTAGCAAGAAGCGTAGAATGCTAACAAAGAAGTACAAGCCTTGACACGTTACTAAGAGTGTCATGATGGACAGACTCAATAACAGATAAATTGCGCCTTTGGAGAGCTTGAAGAATCCGGGCTTGTCGATGAAGTCAGCGGTAAAGCAGGGAAAATCTTCGAGAAGCTTCAGTTTCGCTTCCGTCGGATCTGCGCTGTCCACGAATGCGGGAATGATTAAAACCCAACAAATTATGATATTCGCAGAGTAGTACAGTACTCGTTTCATCTTCCGACTTTCGGATGTAGCGTCAGGACGAACAAGACGATTGTAGCGGTCTTCGAAGAACATGACGATGGCCGCGCCTTCCACTGAAATATGAACAAGTAATCAACTGGTGCTGACCTGAAACTGAACTAACTGTTAATGGAGGAAACCGCAATGTATACCTGTACAGAGGAGGGAACTCCGATATGAAATAGAGGTCCCAATGCCCAACCACATGAAGCTGGGAATATATTGAATGGAACCGCGAGGACATTGACGTAAAAATCGAACCAGACACACGAAGTATGCAATAATAGCATCGAAAACTTGATATTTCCTATTTTCTTTGGTGTTTTGAAAATGATTATGTAGTACCCAAGTATGTGAAGAGGAATTTGGAAGATGGAGAGAGTGTGGAAGGTGAGTATTGTGAACTCATCCGATTCGTAATAACTTTGACGATAAACACACATTTCAAATGCGAGTAGTGTGAAACTTTGGCCAGGAGAGACTTTTCCACCTGCTTCCAAGAATGATGTACCTTTTTCTTTGACTTCTGAAAAGTATTTGAAGAAGAAAACATTGGAACTTTCGTGAAAACGTAACAGTTTGCAGACAATTTTAGTGTCAGAAGTAGGTAGCAAAGCACGTCAATACGAGCATTTTGAGCGTTGGAACAGCTGAAATTCGAGCGTTTTCAGAGCGAAATTCAAAATCGATTCAAAAATTGCATTTCTCAATGAAAACTGCTCGTTTTGATCTTTTTGAAAGTGCGCATTGAATTTCGTCGTTTCTGCCGTTGTTAGTGATCCAGTTGAGATTCAATATAAGTTGCACTAGTTGCAGATCACAGCGCTGAAGAGCCTCCAGCAGCAGCCAGCAATTACAGATGCACCATACCCGAATGGAATAACAAAGAAGCCACTTCGATTACTAATAGTTACTGGAACTCGTTCTCCAGATGGTTGTGAATGGCTTTGAATTTATCGGAAGAGGTACCTACATAAAGCTGTACCTATCATTTCAATTTTACATTTAGAACAATCAAATCTACACAGCGCTGTCGCTTCACGGTGCTTACGTGTATCCCGAATCGAAAATCTGTTAAAACTGTGAGACATTCCAGACACAAATCCTTCTTTTGTGAAGATTGTTCAATTATCAAATGTGATTCTCAGTCTTGATATACTTTATCGCATTCTATATTCTTCTGTTCAGATCTCCCAGCTACTTCCAGCTCTTGAGAGCACCAATAAGTCATAAATTCAAGTTTTAGATATTAGGAACTTCTCAGCGACTTCTCCGATTGATCACTGCCACACTGACATCTCCGACTCGGCTCGCAGTCTGTAAAAGTACGTCCCACTCCATCCAAATACTATTCATTTCTTTTCACTGACCGCAGTTCTGCTCATTGAACTTTTGAAGATCCCAGTCGCCACTTCTCGATACTGTAGTGATAGTCCGAAGCAAATAAGGCAGTGAAACGAGGCATTCAAGGTGAAGACGACATTCCAAATGTTGGTGGATAGTGTCAGGAGGATTCTGAAGAGTATTGTCTCCTTGAGATGAGGAAACGTACGAACATGACTCCCAAATCTTCGTCTTCATCCAGAAAAACTGATTGAATAGCTACCACAATGCCAGTGGGAAGCTCAGCGATCAGAAAAGTGACAGTCATCAGGGTGACGAGAGCGGTCGTTCGATCCGGTCTGAAACGAGCACTTCTCTTGGTGGACAATCCCCGCAAATCTCTGCAACTTTTGCGCAACTTACCTTGCACTCGTGGAAACTGAGTGATTTCTTATCGCTCGCGTCTTCGCCAACTCGACGAGAAGCAGAAAAGTGAGCACTGGGAGGCAGAGGCACGGTATCAACTTGGAGAATACGCCGTGCCAGAATGTGAACTTGGTGAAAATTGATTTGCCTGCCAAACCAAAGATCATGTCCTCACTATCCATTTTGAAAATAGGAACTCTGTTTGGGTCTGTGCCATCGGGACAACTAAAGTCATCCAGTTCGCTCTATTGGACATGAGAATCGTACTTACGTAGAGTTGGCTCTCCAGTAGCCAGATTCAATGAATTTGACTTGAAACCAAGAGAAAATAGAGAATAAAGTGCTTAAAACAAACGAGAAAATGATGGCTAGAAGGGCGGTTCGAGGTCGGGTGAACTTGTCGGAATCCATGTAAAAGTGAATGGCCAGGAAGCGAATGAGCGCCAGAAATATTGCGAGCCAAGAGGAAGATTGACGAAAAGCGGCCAGACAATTGTCGATGATCACATTTAGTTGATAGGAAAGTAAGGATGTGGGCGGCGAACTGAAAATGAACAAAAGTATTTGAGGTTTCAGACTTTTACAAACCATTGGTCGCCGTCGAACACATAATGATAATTCAACGCCTTCAAGTTGTTCATCAATGCTACAATATCACAAATGGCGATTACGAAGAGAATAATGTTTGTGGAGGACGTCAACATCGTTCTATTGCCTAACACAATCATATGGAGCACGGTAAACACGATTCCGATCACTGAGAAAAGGAGTGTAAAGTGGTGGAGGTAGGTGGAAATGAAGCTGAAATTTCAGAGAATAAAGTAGGAAGAGTTGTGTGAAATTTTACGTCAAAACTTGATACATCGAGTACAACGTATGTCTGGTGGCAGTGTTATAATCATAAAACAGAATGCATTCCATGCTAATGATAAGATCGTCACACTCATTTTTATCGACATCTTCTGAAGTTGGAGGTGTGGAAAGCATTTCGTTTGAGAGTTTGATAATATTCATATTCAGGTGAATAGTAATGTTCAATTCACCTGTCATGCTTTCTTGCCAAATGTCAATTTCACTCTAAGTTTGCTCTTTCTGAACTTTCAAAATTGCAGCATCTTTCGATGCTCATATCTCGAGAACCAATGCTTGTTTCAAAAAGTTGTCAACTAAAAAGTTGTTGTAAATGATATGCTTAATAACTTTGTAATTGAGCATTTTCTCCTAAAGCGTTTCATTCCCGAGTTATGTGAGCATTTAGAAAGAACAAGGATTTCATGTGGAAGGAGTTAACAAGACATGGGCACAATTTCAAAAAGAGACACGATTCTGACAGTAGTCACGTGGCGTCATGATGATGTCTTTGACCGCTTTTAGCAATATTCGATTCGACAAAAGCATTGTTAGCGTGGAAGCGGCTCCGTGCTCCTGGATCATCAGCAACATCAGGTAGAGGAAGTGCTGAAATGGGAATTATTGATTTGGAGAGCTGAAAAGAGCCAGTCACTAGTTAGGACGTTAGGAAACTATAAATTTGCAGTCTTTCTCGGTAAATTTATATCGAAAATCGGCAAAGGGATTGCTGCGGATCCGAGAAGTGAGTAAATATCATCGGTTAACATAATCATCTTCGGAACTTACACTAGATTGCAAAAACGCCCGTTCCTCGGCTAAACGTGTGTAGTCCTACAAACATGATTTCATCAGAACATGAGCACAATTCACCAAACTTCATCAAAACAAAAATCTAAAAGATCGATTAGCTCTCGTTCTCTTGGACACAAATTTCATTACCTGGCCCACGTTCTGCCACCCAAACGCCTTTTCTCCAGGCATTCTGACAATGGACACCCCCCGAGATATGTTCCCAAATGCGGATAACGACACGAAAAGGATGCTGCAGAGTGTGCTGGTTGCTTTTGAGTGAGTCTCCCCCCATTCATCTTTTCAAACGTAAACTTCACTGGCAGAAAAGCGGCCCGGCCAAGTGTTCAATTTCAACGATACGTCTCGATATTCGGTCTCGCGCTCACACTCTTCCACTTTATAATTCTGACGCGAACGTCCATGATGACTTCCTCGATCATCTCCATTATGATCGGAGTGTCCGTCTGCGATTTTGTGTTCATGCTCTCGACAATTGAGTCCAGTGGAGCAATGTTCGACGAGCAAGGAACGGATTGGTATGTTTACCCTGCATTCAAAACGATGTATCTCAGCTGCCGCAAGAGATATCAAAAAGTTGTCAACTGCTAAAATGTGCAAAATGCATTTCTGAACAATTTCTCAATTGACAACTTTTTGATATCTCCACTCACAGCTGAGATATACCGTTTTGAACGGACGGTATTGGGGCGCTCTTCTATTACAGTACTACTCGCGATATGTTTAGTACAGTAAGCCATTACAGTAACCCTCCGGTCACTCTTCTCGTTTTCCATCTCTACTGGCTGTTCATAGTCATTCGCGACCTCGTCCGCCGCACTTCCACGTGGCTCGGAATGCTCATGGCTCTAATCCGCTACATTATGATCCGATTCAGCGCGAAACCTTGCGCACACTCCGTCTCCAAACTCTCGTTCGGATTGTATTCCTTTTTGACGTGCACTGTTTTTAGCTCAATCTCCGCTTTTCTCTACTACTTCCGATATGATATTGTCGAGAACGGAGCGTGGACGCCGAAGCAAACGTGAGTAGATAATAGTGGAAAAGTCGCTGAAAGTTATTGACATGATTCAGGTGCACAGACATTCCCTTGACTATCGTACTCCCGGTCTACGCACAAACGCCATCAGCTCTATTCAAAATGAACAATGAAATCATCGGAAAGCTGTTCATGCTGATCAATGGCATCATTTCAAAGGTAGCCTAGTACATGTGTGTCGAAAGTACCATGGATTCAGATAATCCCTTGCATCCTCCTCCCTCTTCTTACTTTTCTGCTCATTTTGGAGATCCGAAAAACAGAGGGCATCAAGCGGTTATCCAACGCTTCCCGGCGGCGAGCATCGTAAGTGTCAAGCGTGAAAAAACCTGCCGACCCTCCGAGTTCTGCAGTTGCGGCCGTGGCCTAGAAAAAAGGATTTTTCATAAAATTCTAGAATACATGAGTTTCCTAGGCCACGGCCCCAACTCTTACCGCTTGCTGTTCCGTTCGTTAACATTTTTGAGAGCTCGGACTTCTGGATCCACTGGTTGATCCATTTCGGAACAAACTTGCAGAAGGGAACGAACAACGTGGCTGGTCATCTTCCTGACCGTCACCTTTTTCATCGCAGAACTGCCCATCGGAATCGTCTACGTTCTCCAGGTGGCCTACACCGATCTCGGATACTTGTGAGCCCTCAAACAATCAGCAAATCGAAACGAGAAGCTCAGGTACATGGCCACCTTTGTGACTCACATTTGCAATGCGATTTTCACCGTCAATGCGGCACTCCACTGCCTCATCTGCTTCCTCATGTCTTCGCAGTATCAGAAGACGGTGGCGGCACTGTTTCGAATGAATGTTGGTCACTTGTCAGTCGTGAGCAGTGCTCAAATGTAGAGGATTGTCAGGGAACAAGGCAATTGAATTTGTTTACAGTAAAGAATTGAAATGCTCTTGAAATCATCATTGAAACCAGGGCTGCGCAAATTTTGGGATCATGCAAAAGTCTTTTGGGCAGAAAGATCCGACTGGATTGTTCCGGAACTCCGCCAACTCCAGACGTCTCATAGTGAGCAAAATGTATAGATTTAATTGAGAAAATAAATTAAAATACGATTCGTCACTATCAGAGAGCCACGCGACCCGACCCGACACGAACGTGTTCCGGTCGCGTCGGTCATCGCCGATAAGATCTTTTGCGCGGGGTATAAAGGGGCGGCGAGAGCCCGAAACGAATCAGTATCGAATACCAAATCAAGCGACGAGCGACGATGACTTCTGCTTATTTCGGAGTCGCTGGCGGAGGGAACGCTGGTGCACAATCGGCATATTTCGGAGTTGGCGGAGGACCTGCTGGAGGCGGAGGAGCGCCGAAGATTGGAGGAGGGGCGCCGGCGCCCGCTGGAACATCGTGCTACCTGGGAGCTGGAGTCGGTGGAGGTGGTGGAGGAGGAGCCACGTCGGCCTACTTTTCGGTCACCCCGACTGCTGGAGGAGCCGCGCCGTGCGGAGGAGCAGCACCCGCTCCATTCGCACCGCCACGTAAGATCATCAACCCATTTAGGAATTTGACTTGTTTGTTTCAGCGGTCGCCGCCGGAGGTGGAGCGTCTACGATGACGGCCGTGGGACAGCCAGCTGCCGGAGGAGGTGCCTCAACGATGACTGCCGTCGGAGGTGCACCGAGAGGAGCGTCGACGATGACTGCCGTGGGTGGAGCGCCGATCGGAGGTGGAGGAGCGTCGACAATGACTGCCGTCGGAGGAGCACCAGTCGGCGGTGGCGGAGCTAGCACCATGACGGCCGTCGGAGGAATGCCAGCCGGTGGAGGTGCTTCGACGATGACCGCTGTCGGCGGAGCGCCGAGAGGAGCGTCGACGATGACTGCCGTCGGAGGAGCGCCGATGGGTGGAGGCGCCAGCACCATGACCGCTGTGGGAGGAGCTCCGATTGGTGGTGGAGGTACGGTTTCTTAGACCTCACAGACACATCTAAATCTGGATCTCTCTTTCAGGAGCTTCGACTATGACGGCTGTCGGCGGTGTCCCGATGGGTGGAGGCGCGAGCACGATGACTGCCGTGGGAGGAGCGCCAATTGGTGGAGGTGCAAGCACCATGACGGCTGTCGGAGGAGCGCCACGTGGCGCGTCGACGATGACTGCCGTTGGAGGAGCTCCGATGGGTGGTGGAGCCAGCACGATGACGGCTGTTGGCGGAGCTCCGATGGGCGGTGGAGCCAGCACCATGACGGCTGTCGGCGGAGTTCCGATGGGCGGTGGAGCTAGCACGATGACGGCTGTCGGTGGAGCCCCGGGAGGAGGAGCATCGACGATGACGGCGGTTGGAGGAGCGCCACGCGGAGCATCTACGATGACCGCGGTTGGTGGAGCCCCGATTGGAGGCGGTGCGAGCACGATGACTGCCGTCGGAGGAGTCGGCGCCCCGATGGGTGGAGGAGCGTCTACGATGACTGCGGTCGGAGGAGTCGCTGCCGGCGGAGGAGGAGCCAGCACGATGACTGCCGTTGGAGGAGCGCCACGTGGTTGGATTCTTGTTACCCAAAATGATTATACAATGTTGTTTTCCAGGAGCTTCGACGATGACTGCCGTCGGTCAACCGGGAGCAGCCGCTCCAATTCCAGCTGCGCCAATGGCCCCGATGGCCCCGATGGGTGGAGGTGGTGGTGGCGGTGCCACTTCGGCCTATTTCGGAGTCGGAGCATCGGGAGGCGGCGGTGGAGGAGCCCAATCGGCGTACTTCGGAGTCACTGGAGGCGGTGGAGGCGGAGGATCGGCCCCGAAGATCGGAGGAGGAGGCGGCGGTGGCGGAATCCCTGGACAGTCCGTCTACATGGGAGCTGGAGGAGCCGGAGGAGGCGGCGGCGGCGGAGCCACGTCTGCGTACTTCGCGCCGAAGTGATCGAACTCAAGTTTTGAGAGAAAATAAATGAATTTTGAATTTGTTTTTGTTTGTTTTCCGTCTCTGAATACTTTCACAGGAAATCCCACTACCATGCAAAAGCAAAATGCAAAATGCAAAATGCAAAATGAGCTCAGCATTCGCGCTCCACTGACAACGTTGGCGCGCTCAAAATGTGATTCCGGCGCGATTTTCAGCTCTCCTGTCCTTTTCAAACGGTGCTTTCTTCCCGAAGTCGGAAAATAATCGTTATTCAGTTGTTTCGCTTCTATCTTGCAATCGTTTTTCCGCCTTTGTTTCACTAAAATCTCATTTCCAGCCATGAGACGATTCCTGCTGCTCCTCTCCGTTCTTTTGGTCTCTGCCGCCGCTCAAGACTTCAAAAATTCCGAATGGGCATTCAAGCAACAGCACATTGCATTCTGGGACCTCGAGAAGCCGATTCAGGAGGAAATCGGGAATTTGTTCGACGACGTGTCGGTTGATTATTGATGAAACGTTAGACGATACGCTCGTTTTTAGTTTGTCTCGATTCTTGGAGAGCGACGTCGGCGTTCCGTCGAAAATCGCTGTGAATCGGATGGAAGACCTCGTCGACAACACTTTCATCGAGCCGTTTTTCGTCGGAAACACGGTAAACAAACGCAGTTTTCATCTATATCTTTCAAACGCATCAATTTAGGACAAAGTCAGCGCGTTCTACTACGTGGCGCCGCCTCTCGCCAAATGGTGCTCCAGCTACAGCTCCCGCAGCACTTCTCAGATCATTGTGCACAAAAACCGCCGCATCGCCATCACTTTCGATTGTAACAAGAATGCCGGTACGGGAAATCTATATATTTTCCACAATTTTGCCGATTTTCAGTACTTCCGTCGCCGCGAACTATCGTCAAAGCGATGATTCTCGTCATGTTCACCGCCGCCTTTATCTTCGTCGTCAAATCAATCCCCTTCGAATTGTGGGTTCGCAAAATAGCAAAATAGATACAAAAACTACCAATTTTCAGTATGATTCTGCAAGCCGCCGGTAAATGCGACGATCTGCAAGACGATGAGAGCGACAATACGAGCGAGTCGTCGAACGACAGCCTTATGGCCGACGCCATCGACACCCTCGAGCAGACCTCGTTCATGGAACGGCTCGAGAAGTGGGACGGCTCCAAGATGGACTCGATTTATGACTAATTCTCGCACATTTTACCGCACTCTCTCACCCTTCTTTCATTTTATCACTTTTTAATTTCTGTCATAGTTGTTCAGTGAAATCGGGCCTCTGTTTCATTTTCAAGTTTTCGTTAAGGTAAATTATCAGATCTCTGCTCCCTGCTCCGCCTGTTGCTCGTCGCGATTGTCTTCCGATCGCATCCGCACAAAAACGTTTCCCGCACCACTCTTCGCAATAACGTGTTGGTCAAAAGCATGCTGAGCGTCGAACAGAATCCATGCTCCTGGAGCATCAGCTCAATCAAGTGAGGAACAGCTGAATGCGGTGAGTTGGAATCAAATTGAAAATGTAATAACTCACGCGACGGCTGCAATGGAACCATCATAGCCAGAAGGTAGAGGGCCAGCGGGATAAATATCAGAAAGGTGTGCACGATAATCATAATTAGCAGACTGTTCAGAAAATTTTTCTGAATTGCTGCCGTCTTGGCGGATGAACTAGCCGCCGCCGAGTTTAGCGAACGGAATGCGATGACAGCGGCGAAGCCGCCGGTCAGGAATCCGAAGGCCACGGTGACATATGCCATGGTGACGAAAGAGAAGAATATCCAGGAGTCGAATCGCATGAAATAGCAATTGTCGCACCACATGTAACCTTCAAGGGCTCCGCGTTCCTGAAGCATCGGAAGGTATCAACTGTCGGCTGTGATTTATTTATTTACCTGACTCATTTTCAGTTTGTACTCGTTCTGATGCGTCAATTTCGGATAAATGGCAACCGTGAAACCGAACAGGACACCGATGGAGAGATAGAAGGCGTATCTAGAGTACTGCACACTTTTCAGAATACGCGATTGGGGAGCATGACGCGTGGCCTGTTCCATTCGGTAGATGAACAACGAAACGGCGGAGATGCCGGTAAAAATGAGCAGGCAAATGAAAACTTGGAAAGCGTTCGGCGCGTACTCGGCGGCCAGACCTCTACAGCATATGATGGCCCAGGGGAAGGGGATTGCGGGATTCCAAATGACGCCCATAAAGATTTCGAGGAGGGCTCCTCTGAAAAATAGCCCAAAAACTTGTGAAATTTGAATGACTCGTCTTACGAAATGATATGGATCACCAGGTAGTTCCGGTATTGATTGAAATGTCGTGGACACTTGAAGAAGAGCACTCCGAACGCGACGCTGTACACCGGAATCGAGACAAGCGTGCAAGTGTAGTGGAGGACAGTCACATACGTCTCATCTTCATATGCACACGTGGCATTCAGCATTGCAGCCTGCTAAAACTCAGTGAACAATGATTTTGCAAAAATGAAAATGCAGGTGTAAAAACATGGTTCCGGTTAGTCATTAATTGAATGAATCAATAAGATCAGTAATCATTGTGTAGGCGAAATTTTAAAGTACTATTCCTAAAAAAAAATCTCAAAAGATCTTTTGAGGAATTCAGCTGAATCCGTTAAATTTCCGACATAGATCATCAAGAGTTTTTTGTATCGAGGAATAAATGAGAGGGACAGGTGATAAGAAGTAGGAAAACTATTCATTATTTCGATTACCAAACGCTATATTTAGCGAAAGCTTCTGAACAGTGACTGGTTCTCTAACGTTTTTACGAAATGATATGGGTCAGCAGGTAGTTCCGGTATCGATTGAAATGCAGTGGACACTTGAAGAAGAGCACTCCGGGATCGAAACGTTTGTTAATTCGTTCGTCGCACAGAGTTACTGCTCATGTTCTTTTTTCGGTTGTCCTCTGTCTTTGACCATACAACTTGTTGGATGCCAACTAGACGCAAAAGTGTAGACCGATATTGTTTCGATAGAAATAGGCAAAAGAAGAAGTGACACGTGGAGTTGACAGTGAGAAGACACGCGAACACGATGACGACGTCGACGGAGGCGATTCTGAAGGCATTCTAGACGGAGCCGTTCTGCTTGTTAGCTACTCACATCAACAGGTGATTGTCGTGGAAGAAGGCCTTGATCATGACGATGAAGCCGAGTGGTGCTTCCGCCAGAAAGAAGGCGATTGTCATGAGAATAACAAGTTTTGTGGTCGGGTTCTGGCTCTGTCTGAAAAAACGTTATTCTCATTCCAATCCCACATGATCTCCCGACTTTGCGCTATTCTGCGCGTGCTTTGCCTTCCGTAACGCTCGAATCAGAAGCATTGTGAGAATCGGAAAACAGAGACAGGGAATGAATTTCGACGCGATCGCATCGATCATCAAGTACACTCTCAACACGATTTCATCGTTTTCCGCGAACAAGTGGGCCATAGTCAACGTGTATCGTGGGGTTCTATGAATGTCCTGAAACTCTTCACAGCTGATCGGCAGCGCTGACTGCCTGTTCTCAACGATTTTGAAGCGGAAATAGTAGAAGACAGAGAGCATCGAGGCCAGGGAAAAGGTGAGAACGACAGTGAGCCAGCCGAAACGACGGGTTGACAGTCGAGAGTGGTTTGTGTTCAGGGCATTGCGGACTATCAGAGTGCGGACGGTGGCCATGAGAAGGGCCAGCCACGTGGAACACCTTCTCAAGTAGTCCTGGAGAGCCCAGGCGAGCATGTCGATGTAGACTTTTAGCAGCGAGTCGGATGTGATACTGAAATATGAGTGTGAAAAGCCAAAGTGATCGTCTAACTCACTTACCACTCATTGCTCTCAGTGTCCACGAGAGTCAGATACTTCTCGACTGTCAGCACCAACGTGAAAATGTCGCTGATAGCGATTCCGATCATGATCGCGTTCGTCGAAGACGGTTTCATTGCCTTTCTCGTCAGAATAAACAAGTGAAAGCAGTTGATTAGGGCAGAAATCACAGAGAGAAATAGGTTGGCAGTGTGCAACGGCTCCGCGATTGATCTAGAAGACGATGTATCTCAGTTGTCTGTAGAGATATCAAAAAGTTGTCAACTGATGAAATGTACACAATGTCCTAAAGAACATTTCAATAGTTGACCACTTTTTGATATCTCAACAGACTTACTCTATAAACTCGATAACTTTTTCCATTCCACCGTCAAATATGCTGCTCTGAAAAACACGGCAATTGTGGAGCAGAGAAAAAGCAAGCGTGTGAGAATGGATAAGGCAGGAGCAAAGTTTGAATTTGTTCCCTTTCTCTGCAAATTAATCTGATTAACTTGGCCGGTTGCTAACACACTCTTCAATCAAGTATGGCTCGGCGTCTTCTGTGTAAGACGTCAAACAAATCAACGAAAGTGTCTCATCTAGACTAGTACGTTTTTATGATTATGCCAAGTCTGATTCGATTTGGTGTCTTTCCTCTGTCTGCAATCCAATTTGGGTGATCTTTGGGCATTTTCAAACCTGGTCCCTTAGGGCCAAAATCGTTATCCAAGTTGTATTCTGTTGAGTGTCTTAACAATGGTTATCATCGATTTATCTGGAAATCATATCTCATACAGTTAAACTTTAAGTTTTGAACGCTCACTCACACGTTTTTCCAATGTAAGCACTTGAAGAAGAAAACAGCGATACGGATAGTGTACTAGAAGAGTAACGAGGTTTGTGACGAAGCCGTGAAAACAGAATATCAGTACGAGGCTGTTTTTGAATGCCTGATTATAATATTCGAAGGAAATGGCGAGAAGCCCACGGGCGCCGCGATGAATGAAAACCAGAGGGAACGTGGCTTGGGCGATGGTTCCGCAGAAGAATGCTCTTTGATACTTTCGAGTCTTCAAAGAGAGCATTCCGGCTAGACGCAGCAGACGAAGAAGAAGGCGATTTGGACAAAGATGGTGAGGACCAAGAGTCCCGTCAAAAGTACGCTTTCCAGAATTCGTCACGAAGAGTTGGAGGTGTGGGAAGAGCTCTTCGATCGGACGATACGGCAACTGCTGAAGAATGGGTCGGTTCGAGTGGTAGGCAGCTGCAAAACGAGGAGATCGGTGAGAATCAGTGTGCAATTCGAGTACGGGTTCGGCCGATTCTGAACCGATTTGTTGAAATACAACTGCTGCGGTTCTCGAAAAGTAGAAATCGCTAGAATGAATGAAATTTTGGTTTCGGACGTGCACATCGAAGAATTGAGGCCTGGGAAGAGTTGAACAGAGGTGGGAATGCCGAGAACGCGAACAAGTTCTGAAGAAGAAAAGATCAGCGGGCTCTCTCTCTTCGGTTCTATAAGAAGCTCGAATGAGTGTTAGTCAAGTACCCAACTGTGACAGAGAAGCACTATAAACATCAGGTGCTTATCCTCTGTCTTCCTCGCTTCTCTCTCTCACGAGAGTGGCTCCGGGCCGAGATCTGGTCAGATTGGTGAGGAACGGGATTGTGCTCCCTAGGACCTCTCTCCCCTAGTTCTAACTTTCTTATTTTATATTATTCTACTGTATTTTTATATTTTTGTCTTTTTCTGTAAATAAATTAGTAGTTTATAATATCCAGTGTTTTGAGGAATGTGGGAAAGTGGGTAGAAGGGAAAGGTGGTCCCCATTCGGGGTCCAACCATTTCACACAACCAACAACTTCAGTTCGCCGTCACGTTTCCTGTTCCAACTGCGTTTCGACTGGTTCCTGGTCAGCGTGCGCGCAACGAACTTTATCGCTGTTCCGCATGGCTCGGCATGCTCATCGCCCTCTTCCGATACCTCGTCATCGCCGATGCCACGCACACTCTTCTCCGCGTTCTTCCACTTGCACTTAAAGCTTGAACAGGTCGACACGTGGCTGCTTCTCAATGTCTTTCCAGAATCGTAAGGTGGTTTTTAGTACAATCAGGTCACCGTTCACAAAAAAGAGACAGTTAAATGATTAGTTGATCACTGATGGGACGTGATTTTGAGAAACTGCCGAGAGTTACATCTGTTGTGAACGCTGCCAAATTATGATGTGCAATGTGAAGCATAACTCGAAAACAAAGCGTTTTGAAAAAAAATTGTCAACTACAAAATTGTTCAGCACAAGATTTCAAACAACTTTTCAGTTGACCATTCTTCAAAATATTTACTGGTTCTCGAGATATAGGTCTTAGAAAGTTCGTTCGCAGGCAATGTGTAATGGTAAGATTGATTTTGATTTCACATTTTCCCCCCAAAATAGTCAAGTAGTGACGGAGACAACGGCAGTGATCATGCTACTTCTGTTGAGTCTCCGCTTCAACCATGACGGATGAGCGTCCGAGTGGCAAATGAACATTACAAATCTGAAAATGGCAACTATTGGTTACTTCCTTCCACATTACTATTTGTACCCGTCCAGTGCAGTGACCGTGATAAACGAAAGTGTGACGAACAGAAACTGAAACCATTGTTCGTCATTCAACTGAACAATGAAGTAGCTGTTCACAGTGTCGAAAGATTGTAGACAGTCCTGGATGACACTCTGCAAAACAAGACAAATGTGTCGTTTCCTTTGAGTTTAAGATGTACCTGCACGAACATAATCATCCATCGTTTCCTCTTCTTCACCGCCTTCTCTTTGCTCATTCCGGTCATCTTCCGGACTAGCAAACGGGCTCCAGTGGCAACATTGAACAGATTGGTGAGGCATGCGGGACCGATGATTAGGAAGGGAAATATCGAGGCAATCCTTCTGGAGCACTCGTTGTCCTCGGCCCTCCACACGAACAGTTCGGGGTCGTAGACGTAGCCGCAACCCGCTGAATACCGTAACCAGTGTATCTCGGCTGTCAGTAGAGATATCAAAAAGTGGTCAACTGATAAAATGTACAAAATGTCTTTCTGCGCAATTTACTAGTTGACAACTTTTTGATATCTCTACCGACAGCCGAGAAATCTTACGTGGAATTGTGATGGCACTGAAAATGAACGCAATGGTAATTGAGCATAAAATTGACAAGTTCGCGATGGGACGCTTCTTGCAGACCCGTATACCCAGTGGAAAGTATAAGGCGTAGAATCGATTGCACGACAGGCATACTTGAAGTAGTGTGTCTGAGAGAAGGATTAGGTTGAACATTTCCAAAAGAATGTAACTGTGAACTCACTGAGCACGTAGGCCCATTCCGGCGCAATGAGGCCGATGGCCCGGTTCACAATGTAATTGATGTCTGAATAGTGGAAAGACAGCAGAGTGACCGGCAGCACCCATAGAAGGAATGTCGAACAGATCAGAAGGTTCGTCACTGTTTTCAGGAGACAAATCTTTTGAAAGCCATTCGCGTCGGATTTACGAATGACGAAGCGGCAGAAGAGGTACGAATTACAGATTGTGCCCGAGATGCTTGTCTGCCAATTGGGAATTTAGCTTTTTCCGGAGATTCAGAGACTCACGACGAACACCGAGATTGCTGCGAACGTAAAGAATGGTTTGGAGGCGAGCATGTGAAGGGGGAAAACTCGGAGTTTATGCTAGAGAGACGACGGACTGAAGACGAGAAAACAAGCGAATCGTGAGAGCGAGAAGTAGAAAGAGGGAGTGTTGAAATCAAAAACACAGAGCAAAAAGCTGACAACCAAAATTATTAATGAGGTGCACTATCAAATAATTCACGAAAATGAATGGTCTCTCTGATTCTTGTTGAGCACATTATTTCTGAGATTATCGTTTTCCAGAACAATCTCAATGAACTTTATGTTTCTGTCAATCTGCCGACAACGCTTCGGAGCATAGTAGTAGTCCAGTCCACTTGAGTACGGAGATGGAGCTACTAAACTTAATGCCGCAGGTTCTTCTCCTTCCTGTGTTCCTTTCTAAAACTTCTGAGACTACAGAACCAACATAAAAACAATTGAGGAAGAGGGCGAGGATGAGGGGTGTCTAACACTTTACAAAAGCCTTCAATGAACCTTCGTCACAGCCGAACTGGAGTACGCTAATAGGCTCTAAATCGCCCTCTTCCTTAATCACTTTATAGTGTGTCCCTCTAGAGCCTATAAGCGTGGCACACGTTTCCGAGTAGAGTTTCGTGTACTTTGAACTTTAAAACAAGTTATAGAAACAGGTAAACAATTGATGACGCACGGACAGCTGAAACTTTGCATAAAAAACTTCGTCCAGCTACAAACGTTCATTCGGAAATGTTTCTGTGCTCTGGCACGAATGCAACTTCTTCTTCGTTATTGGAAATTCCCCAAACACGATGCGAAGTTCTATTGCTTCTAGTTTTCATCGTCATTTCGAGCGGTCTGTTCATTGGGCAACTCGTCGCTTCGAAAAAGGTAGGTCGGAGCTGGGAGTGTGCAAAACAAAGCTGTTTGGATGGAATCTACGTACCTAGCACTTCATTTCTCTATTTGACAACTTTTTCGTACAACCACTCCTCAGAGTTCTGTAGCTCATCAAAGTTATGCCATCCAACTAAGTGTCATGACTTGCAGCGTCTCATCTGGAAACTCTTCCCCGAGTTCTGTGTCTCCATGACTATCGCCCCTCTCACTCACTGTTTTCTCTTGTGCACTCTACTCTTCAAGTCTCGAATCTTCTCTTCGGATGACCCGATCGAAGACGTCTTCCGAAGATACGTCCCAGTTGTCATTGCAACTTATCCAACGCTTTTCTTGCCTCCAGTCCCATTCGCCTTAACTCTAACCCATTCTCTATTGCTAGTTGTCACACTGAAAAACTGGTACTTGTTGGGCTTCAAGGTTTCACGGTTAGTGGAAGTTGAAGCATTGAGCTGAACTCTAAGATGTTCTTTACTTGTAGCGGCAAAATTAACTTTTTCATACTCGCCATGACATGTGCTTTGTTCTTTCTTCGGTTCACTCATTACGATGAAGTGAGTCAAGCGAAACGATTTGTGATTACAATACCCGTTGGCTATAAATTGCTAGTGGTACGTTTAGTTGGAAATATGAACGAAAAAGTGAGAAATGTTCTTTAGCAAATGGATATGTTCAAGTACGTTCCAATCATCATAACATCAGCATGTCTCGTCAAAAAGCGCAACACCATACGTGACAACAAACACGTGGAAAGAATGACTCTCGCAGAATACGCTCATCTAGTTCATATTATCGTGCATTTGACAATATTTTGGGTGAGTCACTGGAAAATAAAGTGGCATTTTATGATGAAAACAATTCAGATAATATCAGTCAGCCAAATCGCTCTGTCCATAAACTGTCATACTTCTCCAGCTGGGCGCCTTCTCGGAATTCAGGATTCGTGCATTCTGCAGTATATTTTCGTGTATTCCACGTATCTTGTTCAGTGCAAACGGCTCAGAAAAGTGATCAAACGATGGAATGTTTACGTGGCTCCCTCTTGACTTTTTGACCGGGTCTTGTTCTTGATTTCCCTGGAAACGGTGTGTGCCGACGGCGCGCATGGCGCAATGGTATCGTTTTGCAAATCGATACCGGTGGTTTTTGGTTCGAACCCCACACGACCAAAGTCTCTTTTGCTCGTTGATATTTCTTCGATACTGGAAGTTGTCCAGCCATATTTCTATTCCGGAAGCCATTTCGCACAAGTCACCTGAGAAAGCAGGTGACGGAAAATGAGAAGAACAGCTGAAAATGTAGTGGTTGGCAGTTTTCATTCTCGTTTCTCGAGTTGTCACCGGAAATGTCAAGCGGCGACAGTTTTCTGAGAATCAACGGAACTCGATTCAACATTTACGATCCGCCGGTGACTATGGAAGAATTTCAAGTGCTTTTCGCATTCGTACTCTTGTCTGCGGCACTGTTCATAAGACTGTGTTGCACGAAAAATGTACGTTTTCTTCAGCTTTATGGGGCTATTTAGCGTATGTTTGTTTTCCGTTTTTTTTCGTTATTTTACATCGCTGAATTGGATTTTTTGACGTAAAAAAACGAAAAAAACGGAAAACAATCATCTTTTTCGCAGCCTGAATAGGTAACCCCATTACAGTTTTTGTTTCGAAAAGCACAAATTCAGAAGATAATGCTCTCGTGCTTCCGTCAATTCTGCGTGTGGATGCCTCTCACCGTACTGACCCACTCGGTGTTTCTGTTCGGATGCATGTTCCCCAGTCTGGTGGTCTTCGCGGACTCGCCGTCCCGTGAAGTGTCTGTTCTCCGCTTATTCATCGTTTTTCTCATCGCACTTCCCTCGGCCGTAATCCCAACTGTTCCGTTCTCGATCACTCTCAGTTATTCTCTTTTTTTGACTTTCCAAGTCAAACCCGATTCTTTCATTCTCAATTGTCGGGTCACGAAAGCTCGAATCACATTTCTTATAGTCACCCTCTTTATATTTTTCCGCATCGCTCGATATTCGGATCAGAATGGAGTTCGATTCGTGTTTTATCTCTCATCTGCTCCGAATTTGACTTTGGTACGTGCTATGCGCCTTTAAATTTTAAACGAATACGGTAGCCGATGAAATTTCGATTTTAATGCAGAATAAGCAAAAAAGACGCATTTTTCGAGGGAAATAAACAGAAATTCGTATTTGCCCCAACATTTTCAACGCGAAGTGATCCGCATCGAATTTAACGGCGCAGAACTCCTTGGCTAGTTAGGCTTACAGACACTGATTTCATTTTCAGGTGTTCGATCTGCTCAAACTGATTCCAAGTGCAATTATAACTTTCCAACTCTTCAGACGTTTCAACCAACTTTTAACCTCGAGAAGACACGAAAAGGTCGGCGCTCAAGAGTACGCCCATCTCGTTCACATTTCCCTATTCGCATTCATTTCCTGGGTAAGTCATAAATATTGAAATGAATCCGAAACGCAAATATTTCCAGTCCCTCTTCCTGACTCACACCGTTCTCTCCATTCTCAGCTACGTACAAAACACAACGCCTCCGCACCGTGGATGTCTTCTGGGATTGGAAGATTCGTGCATAATGCAATATCTTTTCGTGTTCTCCACGTTGATTTCTGACTGTAAACTTCTGAAATTTGTGTTCGACCGCTCGAAAATTTTCCCAGTTGACCAATAAAGCTAGTCGCCGCACCGAGAACTTGATTACTCTAGGTGCCCTTGGCGCCAGGGGTGTCTGTAGCGCAGTGGTTGCGTTTTGGAGTCGCGGGTTCAGATCCTACTGGACGACAACTTTTTTTGCTCATTCTCTCTCACAAACACAAGGTTTAGAATCAACGTAGACCCGTTTGTTATCTATCATCATCCATCCGCTGGTCGTTTTGTAGCGGGGCAAAGTACGAAAGGTGTAGAGAGAGAGAGAGAGAGAGAGAGGCGGCAAAAGAGAGATAAGAAGAGAGACTGGCAGTCCTCGCCTCCTCTTTCTTTCGCATTTGATCGCCTGTTCCCTCTTCTCTATTTCTCTCGTTGATTCACTCCCTCTTTCTGTTTTCATCTCATCATCACTCTTCAATTCGTTTTACTATTAGGCTGTTCAGAAATGGCTAAAGTAGCGTGTAGAGTTTGTGATTCTCCCAACGCGGCAAACCATCACTTCGGAGCGCAATCGTGCAAAGTAAGTCAACGTTTTCTGCGATTTCGCGCGGAAAGTGTGTTGACACTTTGTGGGAGGCCCCAAAAATCAAGCACCATACCTCTAGAAACGCTTTGTTCACTTCAACTTCTAACCTTTCAGGCATGCGCCGCATTCTTCCGTCGTAGCATTAAAACGGGCCAGATCTACGATTGTAGTGGAGACGGAACGACGGCGTGCGACATTCATCACAGTACGTTTGTGACGATAAAATGGCACGTGAAGAACTACACTGTACCCCGTGTGTGGTCGCCACAAAAGATAAGGGGACGGCTTTGAAATGGGACTTTGACCCAGAGTGAGTTCTGATCTTCCAGCCCTTCGTCTCAACTGTCGCCACTGTCGCTTCACAAAATGTCTGCAAGCGGGAATGATCGAGGATTGTAAGTTTCTTGCTCAAAAACAAGGTTAACACTCAAGTTGTCCTCTTATTCAGTAGTACAAGGTAGACCAATAAGTTCAGCACCGGAGACGACCGATAGAAACAGTCCTCGAGTTGTCTGTGAGTCAAGGCAACCATTCTCCTCCCATTTTCTCATTTTTTGTTAAAGACTACGAACCGCCACGGTCGGAGGTGGTCTACGAAGTGTTCCCAGCGTCGGAGAACGAATGGGACTACGTGCCGCCGAGGAAAACCATAAAAACTTCGAATGACCTGATGGAAATGGACGAGTTGCAAGAGTTCATCAAGCTTCCCGGCTCCTCGCGGCCTCCGGACGACGTCGCGGAAGAGAACAGGTTGTACGCGTTGGCGGCGCTTTATATGGATCAAGTGGTGAGCTTGAACATGCGAAGAAAGCTCACTTACACCGAAAATCTATTGTCGACTATGTTCGACGGTCCGTGCAGTTGTGTAAGTTGGCGGCTTTGAGGTCAGAAGACGTCCTTATTTCTCACTTCAGCCCTACGAAAAGACGGATCTCCGTCCATTCGATCATCGCGAATATCGACACAAGAACCGCAACGACTACACGATGCTTGTCGACTACGTGAACCAATTTCCGCAGTTTCAGCTGCTTACCAAGTCTGAAAAGACTGTTCTGTTTCAAAGTGCAGCCGCTGTGGACGCGCTGATTGATCCCGCCTACTATAGTCAAGTGTGAGTTTCGGTCTATGGAAACGATATGCGGAACTCGCTAGTTGCGAAACGTCGGGGACCCATCTTACGCACATTTGTACACTTTCAGAGTATATCCGGACGAGTCAGTGTTCGTGACGCTCCGAGGAGAGTTTCTCAACATGAACCCTTTGCCCAAGCTCGAACTGGCCGGCTCTGAGTTTGACGCGAAGGATCATCGAATGCACAGATCGCTGATTCTGATGGTCCGTCGTCAGTGGAAGCACGTGGTGGAGCCGCTCCGAAAACTGAACCTATCGCTCGCCGAATTTGCACTTTTCAAAGCGCTCACTGTCTGGCACTACAGTAAGTGTTTAAAAAGCGCCGATAAAGTTCAACCAGATCCTCTTTCCGACTACTACAAACTGCAAGACGCCGGTCGTCAGATCTCAGCGCGACAACGGGACGACATCTTCCGAACTCTGTTGCTCATTTGCAAAGACGAAGCGCACGAGGACCCTCTGCTGCGCGTCTCCGAAATTGTGCTTGCCGTCGGAGTTGTGATGTCGGAGGTGCACGAGATGATCACGTCGCTCATCGAAATCATGACTTTTGACAATGTCGACGATCCGATTCTGAGGAATATGCTCACTTTTCAGTATTAAGCTTATCATTATGCAATAAACTGATTTGCGACGTTCAACCGAACTCAATCGAGTGATGCGGATGTCTGCCGAGCCTAAATCTGATTTACACATTTCGGTTTCGTGTGACTAACACTCAAAAATCTCATCAACAACATTGTTTTCACACGTACAAGTTTGTCTCATGTTCGAATGGAACTGGCGTCCCAGAATTAGGAAAGGAGGCCGGAAAACGTTTCCACCGAACTCTTGACTGTCACAATCCACAAATATTCTAGCCCGCACTGTCGATTTGTCAAGGTTTTTCGATGTATGTTCAAAAGTTCACGAATGTTTTTGTCACGAACATTTCACGCTCGAATAGAGTTGACGACGCCTGTTTCGGTTCGATCTCCACTGTGATACGGACGTTTTTCACACACATGCACAATTTTTTGCCTTGTTTTAAAACTAAAATCATGAAACCGAGACGAGGCTGAGGCTGAATCATAATACTTCAGTCGAGTTCCACCTGCGTCAGCCTCGTCTATTAGTCAATTCATCTCTCCGTTCTTTGTTCTCGTTCCGAATCACTATGTGTCAGCCAAACAGTTGTTTGATCGTGAGACAGAACATTTGTGGGAATTATTTTTGTTCGAATCGTCTACTCGCAAAGCTTTCATCTTCGCTTGGTCTGATTGAGTGTGGTCTCGCTCAAAGTTCACAGATTCCAGTGCGTAAAATCGTAGTCAATTTCGTCCAATTTACTCTGAATTTCTGCAAGAAACTCAATTTTCCTCACCCCACCCTTTGTATCTGTTCATGCCGCTTGATGTCACGACAGCACAGCCCTCCTCGCATTCATTGCCAATTGCAGCAGAATGAGCGTACAGATGACGACGCCGTTCTACGAGTACACGTACGTGTACCAATCGATTCGCGGAGTGCCCGAGTACGTCAATCTCGAGTTCGCCGTCCACTGGATCGCCGTGTTCGTGCTCGTCACACTCGTCTACACCGTCCCGGCCGTGTGCATTTTCGCGCGCATCGCCCATTTCTACGCGAAAAATGTGGAGGTGATCAAGAAGAACGGACTGCGCATCGAGATATTCCAAGCGTTTCTGCTCATGCAATTCTGGAGCAACGTCTCGCTGCTCTCCGACTTTCTCATGTTCCGCATTCCGAACACCAGTGCGCTTACCTCGTTCTGTGCCGTCGATGACCCGCAGATTCTCATTAAACTCGTCGTATTTATGTACTTTGCGTCGAGCTACACTGCTGATATTATGATGATCATGTTCTGTGTCATGCGCGTCGCCATTCTCTACCTGATGCCCAGAAGAACACGGAAACAGGTGAATATTTGCAATACATTCTGTCATATTTTTAGTCTTTGTTTTTCAGATACTTTACTATTTCACGATCGCCACCATCCTCCTCTCGTTCTTGGTCTCTCTGCCGCATTTGCTCAGCGAAGGCGTCTGTGTCCAACTGTTCACTCCGTACCCCTTCGGCTCCATCATCTTCATCTCCAACTTTCATCTCATTCATGTCGTGAGTCGATCACAGACTGTCCCTAGAAGGTCTCAACGTCTCGCCCGTTTCAGAACTCGGTCTCTCTCGGCAACCTGCTCCTGCTCACTTTCGTCACATGCAGCATAATCATTCTCAACGTGCTAATGCTATTGAAGATCAGAGAACGGAAGGAATTGTGAGTGCTTGTGAGTAAGAACAGTCCCGCAAATCAGTGGGCTCATTTAGAAGTTTCGTGACGAATGTCTCGTACAACACGCGAGCCGAGAGAACGCTCACCGGAACCATGATCATTCTGCTCGTCCCGATGCTTATTAGCCAGTTCATTGCGGTAGGCCTACAGTCCTCCTCAATTCGTTGCCATCATTCTCGTGCTCAGATTGGCGAGATGTTCCACTTCGAGTTCCTCTCCTACATTCTCCTGCTCCGTCCGGTTTTCGTGGACGCGCGTGTCCACATCGTCTCCTGCTTCTTCTATTTCACGCACCCCGTGTTCAAGAAGAACATGAAAGTTATTAACAGAACTTCTATTGTCTCACATACTTTGCAATAAACTGTATCGTATAAATTTGTCTCAAAAGGGCTATTCCACATAAGCCTAAGGCTGAGAAGGGTCTTGAACCCTAATAAACTTAAAGGACTTGCCAGGCCACGGCCTCATTCCTCTCATTCTTGAAATTGACGGCTTTCCTCTCTTTCTCTCCCTTTCTCTTTCTTAATTTCGTAGCTCCAAAGGTTGCTGAACATTTCCCTGGATACTTTTGAAAGTCAAAATGTTTGGAGAGCTTCTCACTTCCTTCATCCACGATGCGTAGATCAAACGTCACAATTCATTCTAGGAAATGCTACACTTCAATTCAAGTTTTGTTTGCCCAGTCCTGCCGAGCTCTAATTCTAATCCATTCAAATCCTACGCGGGTCACTTTCACACACCAACAACTGAAATGTTTATATTCAGAGCGAGACGCCGTCCAATTACGTGTGTGTGTTTGGGGAAAAACATACTCCGAAAGCCAACTTTGTCCCTTCTCTCTCTCTCTCTCTCTCTCTCTCCCCGCTTCTTCTCATCTGCTCATTTTAATCAGTTCTGCATATGCTCACGCCGTCTGCCGTCAACACGAGAAAATGTGAAATCTGCTTTCGCGCGGCGTACGGATACAACTATGGAGTGAGCGAACGTTTTATACACGACAAACTGTCATCCATTTGCCCCACTTTCAGTGTTTCACTTGCGACGCCTGCAAGATGTTCTTCCGACGTGTCGTTCTGATGAATCTCAAGTACATTTGCGAGCAAACCGGAAAATGCTTCGAGAGCATCAGTGCCGAGACGCCGGTGCCCAAGTGCAGAGCGTGTCGAATGAGCAGATGTCTCGAGTTGGGAATGGTGTTCCGAGCGAGCGCCATCTTCGAGAATCCGAAAGACGATGACGTGGGCGTGGAAGCATTAGTCGGCAGACTTCTCTACTTGGACAATAGAAGAACGAACCTGCTGATGAGCAAGTTCAGTCTCGACAATCCGGGCCTCATTGACTTGGTGCAAAGGAAGAAGATGAATATTATGCCGCAGACGTCGGAACGGAGGTTGAACAACGAGGAGTGGCGCTTTTTCTGTATGTACTCCACAGTCGACTTCCTGCTCAGTCTCGACTTTATGTCGAAACTCGAACCCACTGATAAGGTGTTCCCCCTTTTCCCCCCAACTCTTTATAAGTTATGGTTTCCAGTTGATTCTCCTCCGTCACTTCTCCGCCAAAGCGACGCTTCTCTTCAATTCCCTTCGAGCGATGCGCGCCAAAACCGACAAGCTCATCACTCCGGGCGGACACGAAGTTGTGGACGTCGAGTTGGCCGCGTGAGTTGTTTCTGCCGCAGCAGGTCGCATTTCGTTTTCGTACTTTTAGACTCTTCAACCTATCATCACACTTTCTCCACCAAATCCGCAGCCGTCTGGTCAACAAACTCATCGAGTTGGAAGTCACTAATGAGGAGTTTCTCCTTCTCGCGGTTGTGCTTTTTTGTAACCCAGGTAAAGGCTATCGAGGCCTAAACTTTGTAGGCTAGCAATTAGACGAATGTCCGTTTTTTTCAGTTTTATGCCAAACAAAAATTCCCGATTGTTTCAGGCCTCAATGGTCTGTCCGAAAACGCGAAGCCTCTTCTCGCCTCCCGCCAAGAAACGTACAGCTCCGCACTTGTTCACTACTGCCTCATGAGTTATCAGCAAACGGGACCGTCTAGATTCTCGGACTTGCTCTCCATCTGCCACGTCATCAACCGAAACATGGAGGACATTCAGAACTTGACTCTTATTATAAAACTTCAGTGGCCGCATGCCCAATGCAAAAAATTGTTTGAAGATATTATTTGAATATTTTTTTTATGCAATGAAGCAAGTTTTTCCCACGATTTGTTCGATTTTTCAGGAGAATTCTTTATTAAAAAAATGCGTCACGTTACTGTAGAAATTTAAAGGCGCATTCCCGCAAAGCACACGGGTCTCGCCACGAAATGAATAGAATTTTATGAAAGGCTGCTCGTTTTAAACTTTTCCAGCGTTTCCTGCTCATTTTTGCTCCAAATTTACCGTTTTTTCTGCAGAAAATGCCGAAAGGAGGAGCGTCGTCGTTGACGCCGGTGTATGCTGGTCTCTGCGAAGACATCGACAGCTTCCTGAAAGCATTTTTGAGGACTGGGTCACGAAGGTAATTTTCAAAAAGTTTTGAGCGGTTTTTTCCAAGGAGAGGACAAGCTTCCAGATTTTCGGACTATAAAAACCTTTTTGCGCATCGAGGAGTAATTAATATATTCAACGGAAGAAGTCACAGCGCGGAAATCATCGAGGTTAGTTGGAAAATAACATGTTCGATTATTTATATGCATTTTTTAGTTCAATGAACGGCTTCTCGTCAGCTGTCTGCCGTACATGGAGGAGAATGTGTGCGAGGGCTCTCCACGGAGTCTGGAAGAACGACTCTTCGGTCTCTACTCACTCTACACGTTCTTTTATCTTCAGTCCGTCGGCCTGGTCGTCAAAATCCGAATGGACCCGGATGCAGTCCGCACTTTCACCAAATTTGCCGATTTTCTCCTCAAGGAGCAGATTCTCGACGCCTACTTCTGTTGTCTGAAACTATTGGAGTCGAACGCGTTCAAAATTGTCGCTTTCATATCTACAGTCGGTGTTTTTCTCGAATAAGTAAACAATGAATCGATTTTCAGTTCGATCCGTCATGCTTCAAGCGTTTCGGCATAGACAGCACGGATGTGAAGGGCGTTCCGACGTTGACCAACGTGAATGATCCGCTTGGGAATGTGAAAGCGCTGATCGAGACGCCAACGTTCAAAAAATTGGGACTGGTTCACAATCTGTACATGAAGAAGAAGGAGGAGCTCGGAGTACGGTGTGGAGGAATCCAACTGGCGAATGTGCAGGCGCTCGCAAGAGGTATCGTTGAAAAGAGCACCTGGAAGGCGGACGCAAGCTACAAAGCTCATCAGAATTGGGATCCATGTCTCGCTCGTCGCAGCGGGCGTCAATTGACTCGTGCGGAAATCAAGGAAAAGGCCTATGGCGCCGGATTGCAATTGGCCAGAGACAGACGGCATCGTGCTTGCTCTCGTAGGCTTCCGGATGAGTTTGCAGTGAATGTTTGATTGATTTTCTTTCAGCGCTCAAAATGAAGACAGAAGTCTTTGAGTTTAGAAAGGAAGTGGTCAAGTACACGAAGCCGGCTGTGAAAGATGAGAACGATCAAGTTAAAATTGAAGAGAAGCAGGAAACTCCTTTGAAAAAGCGCAGAAAGAAGGGTAAAAACGGACCAGGACGCCCACGCAAACAGCCGCTCAAGTCTGAAAAAAAAGAAAAGATCAAGAAACAGCGCATTCCGTCTGCTCCGACAACGGTTATCATCAAACCGACCGGGCGTAAAACCAATGTACAGCCTTTTCACAACAGAAATGTATTTAAAATCCCGTTCTTTTTCAGAATTCTGTCTCTTCGGAGCTCTTTGCAGTGGCAGAGATCAAAATGGAAATAAAAAAGGATATTAAGCAAGAGGTGCTGTCAGTGGCGGAAATCAAGGTGGAACCGCCGTCGGAGGATGATGACGAAGGAAAAGAGGTGCAAATGGAGGTAGACGAGTGCGATACTCCGCCAAATTTGAAAATGGACAGGAAAAGCGTCACTTTCCGTGAAAATGTATAAAGAAACGTGTGTTGAGGGCGCTACAACGCAATAGAACTTGAACGGAATTGAACTGTTACGATATAGAACTCGCAACGTTAAAAAACACCTGCGAGTTCTATATCGTAACAGTTCTATTCCGTTCAAGTTCTATTGCGTTGTAGCGCCATTTTTTAAGATATAATATGCAATGTTTTCAGGATCTGGGAGAGGACATTGTGTCGATCTGCACAATTTCTCCGCGAAACACGGTGAGCGATGAAGAAATGGAGTCGGAAGATAACGATTATGTGGCGGAGCCGAAACACGAACCTCCGACTGGTAAAAATACCCATCGAAAGTTCTCAAAAACTTATATTTTTTACAGTTTCCGAGGAAGAGGAGAGCATGTTCCAGCCGATCGAAGACGAGGAAGATTTCGTCGGAAACGAGCACTCGTTCTGCATTGATCTCGACGAAAATTAAAAGCTATTAATGTTTTAATTTAATCAACTGAAAATCAATCTGTATCATTTTGAACTTGCTTTTAACGTTCTCATGTACCATATAATCATGTTTTGTTCTTTTTTCTTTTTTCATGTCACTTCATGGACGGATAAATACTACGACGAATTGGCCACAATTCGTATCGTATCGTACTGTATTCAATTGTGATGATTCTAGCCAATTTTGCATGTGCTGACTTTCTCTCTTTTCTCATTCTTCCCGTTTTCTTCTATTCGGATGACTCGCGTCTTCATGGACATCACCGCTGATGGCGCGCCGCTCGGAAAACTTGTTTTCCAGGTAATAACCCAAATAATTCTTCACATTTTTGTGTTTAATTCTGTCTAATCCTATAAAAAAAGTTTGCAGCTAAACACTGAAAAATGCCCAAAGACGTGCGAAAACTTCCGGAAACTTTGCACCGGTGAGCTGGGATTCGGCTACAAAAATTGCGTTTTCTATCGCGTTATCCCAACTTTTTGCGCTTGTGTGAGACCCTTTTTCGTTAGTTTTATGGAAATTTCAACTCGAATTTTGCAGTCTGGCGATTTTGAAACGCAAAACGCGAAAAGAGACGGCGGGAGGTCGATTTTCGGCGAAAAATATTTCGAGGACGAGAATTTCGATGTTCCGCACGACAAAAAGTGAGTAGAATTCTCACTTTTCACATTGAATGGAACATTTTCAGGGGAATTTTGGGAATGGACAACTACGGCTGGGAGAATACGAATTCGTCGCGTTTTTATGTCACTTTCCGCGAGACGCCCTGGATGAACCGCTTCCACGTGGCGTTCGGCGAGCTCGTCGAGGGATTCGACGTGCTCGACGCCATCGAAAAGTTCGGAGTTCTCGAGGGCGACGGGCCGCAGCAGGGAAGAACGACGGCGAAGATCGTGATCGCCAACTGCGGAATGCACGATCCCATATAAAAGACATTTTACTGCGAAACTAACAAGAATAAAAGTGTGCAAGATAAAGAAAAAAGGTGGCGGGGGATTAGGGATTCGGATAAAAACAAGTCAATAATCGAACAGGTATCGTTTTAATATCAAAGAAAAGGAGAAAACATGAATACTGCTACCAGAAGTAAGTATCAATAGAAACGAAACGAAATTATTTCTATCACAAGAGGATGTGTGTATGTGTGTGTGTGCGTGTGGCCAATTAAACGAGAATGATCAAACGACGACGAAGAAGAGGAACAACAATAGCTAGACGGAGTGAAACAGGCTAAGTTTTTTGCTTTTTAAATCATCGATTTTCCGTTGCTGCCCGGGCGGAAGAGATGTTCGGCGCGGCGGTACATGACTATGTACGATTGGGTCACGTCTCGCTGATCCACGTGTTGAGAGACCTGAAACCGAATAGGGGTTTTTATTATTTTTTTTTATGGTTTTTGATAGAAAAAAGTGCGTTCTAGACACTTTACATAATCCGCTCACTCACTGAAGAATCATTCAGTGTCACAAATCGCTCCTCGTTCCTTCGCGAGCGCGCCACACACCAATAATGACCGTAATCCAGGGTGTGACCGTTGTGAATGATCGCTCCGCACAATTTATAGACGGTCGAGGCGCCGGCGGTCGCCATGCTCGATACGTCGAGACTCTCGTTTAGCTGGACCGGCCGCGAGATCTTCTTTCCCCAACCGTCGAACGAGAAACGCGATATGTGGAGGAGCAAAATTTGCGGGGCACGGAGCAACGTCGGCTTCACCGGAGCATCCGACTTCTTCTTACAGCTGCAAGAAAACAGATGATCATTTTTGAAAAAAAAACGATGTTTTTTTCGGTTACTTTGAGCAATTGTAGCCATAGATGGTGGATGGAGAGAAGACTTGCTGCATGAGCTCCTTTATGAAATGGCTTCGACCGGAGGGGTCTTTTTTGAGCATCCGCACGGTCATCACTGTGTTTTTCTCGTAGTAGATGTGCTTGTTCTTGCAAACTCGGCATTGAACTGAAAGTTTCATGGTTTAGGTTATGGGGTAGTTGAAAAGTAGTTTACCTTCATTTCTGATTGTATATCCGAACAGGTCGTCAGCCACTTTTCGGTCTTTGAATCTCGGATTCATCGCTGCAATTTTGTCGAGTTTGCCGAGAATGGCAAGAAGGGCGTCGTGAGCGTCCTCTTGCCGCCCCTGATTGAATTTTTTGTCTTTTCTGAACGCCTCTCGGAACCAATTGATTATTCCGGCGTGTTGATTGGTTTGCAAGAAGAATCGTTTCCAGTTGCAGCACAGACACGCTGAATTCATGTTGTTTTTAGTCTTCCACACCAAAATACTCACTCTGGTCTGAGCAGCGATGATCCTGGATTATCCGAACGATAGCCGGAACGTGCGAGAGCAATTGTACGCATGAAATTGCGTAGCAGTAGATCGACGGATTTTGGATGCCTTTTTCAGGATAATTCTGAAAAAAAAGAATGAAACATGCAGCAAATTCAGACGAACCTCTTTCAGCTCGGCCCAATTCCATGCGTATAGATGGCTGACAGCTTCGTGATTGTCCAGAATCTCGTTCCCGCGATCGGAAAGAGTTCGCGGTCGATTTGCGCGTTTTTCTGGTTTTTCTGCAAGAATTCGGTTTTTTGTTGGGAAAACTATCAAAAAATCAATACTTACCTGGTATTTCGACTGCTTTTCCGTTAGTTTCACTCTCGGAATCCATTGACTTTTGTACCGGCGTTCTTGGACGACTGTACGACGACGAAGGCGTGGTGAAGAGCCATTTGTTCGTTTTGAAAGCTCCCCATTCCTCGTTGTTTACGGTCATTCTGCAAAAATGGATAAATATTCCAGGCAATTTAAGAAATATTGATTTTCAAGCAAGAAATCAATAAATTAACACAGAAAATCCACCAGTATTGGCAAATTGACCGCGGATTCAAATGGCCGAAAAAATTAAGTTAAAGGCGCACACTGTTTACGGACCGCGATATCTCGCCACGAAAGGAACCATAAGCTCAAATCCTAAACCGGAAAATAGTTTTTTATCCGGTTTTTTCGAATTTTTCGAGTTTTCTGGCACGCGAAGAGAGAGGTTTTGGCCGTCTTCGCCGTCCAGCGGTGTTTGACGTCGATCCGCTATGCCGTTTTTCTCTCGTCCCTCTCTCTTTTTAGTGTTTGCGTAGTCTCGCCGCGAGAACGAAAATTTTGACCGAATTTCGAATTTTTTCGAATGTCCCCGTTTTCTCCTTTAAGTCGGTATCGCTTTCGCTTTTTTTTATTGTCATTTTGTATTTCTGACTTCATATTTTAGTTTTTTGCAGGTAATCATGACGGACGTCGAAAAGCAGACGGAAATCCGCGAAAAGAAAGCACGCAACTTGATGCGTGAGCTCAAGATCCAGAAGCTCTGCCTCAACATCTGCGTCGGAGAATCCGGAGATCGTCTCACCCGTGCCGCGAAGGTTAGTTTCGATTCGCATAAAGTTAAACAAGTAAGATTCTTTTTCAGGTGCTCGAACAGCTCACCGGACAGACTCCAGTGTTCTCGAAGGCCCGCTACACCGTCAGAACGTTCGGAATCCGCAGAAACGAGAAGATCGCCGTCCACTGCACTGTCCGTGGCCCGAAGGCCGAAGAGATCCTCGAGAAGGGACTCAAGGTCAAGGAATACGAGCTGTACAAGGAGAACTTCTCCGACACGGGTAACTTCGGATTTGGAGTTCAGGTGAGCTAAAAATTATCACTAAAATGAATCAAGCGATTATCGGTGATATTTTCAGGAGCATATCGATCTCGGAATCAAGTACGATCCATCCATCGGAATTTACGGAATGGACTTCTACGTTGTTCTCGACCGCAGCGGAGGAAGAGTCTCCAAGCGTAGACGCGTGCCAGGACGTATCGGAGTGTCCCACCGTGTTGGACGTGAGGAGTCTATCAAGTGGTTCCAGCAGAAGTACGATGGAATCATCTTGCCACCAAAGCCAAAGGCCAAGAAGAACGTGTATCGCCGCCGCTAAGTTCTTGTTATTTACTGAATAAACCGTTGTTATCAATCACGGGCTACTTTTCGGTTCACCAATCTAGAGACGTTAATTGAAATGTTAATAGGTCTAAAAATTTTTGAGGAGTAGAGGAAAAATAAACGTTTCATTAGAAGTGGGAATTCTTCTGATGGGATATGAAAAAAAATCCACAGAATGAGAAAGCCCATCGAGTTGTTGCGCTTCTGGAAAAAACATAATTTTATCGGCTCATGAGAATCCACGTACAGCATCTCTTCCGTACTTTCGTTGTTTCTTTGCAAGACGTGAAACTTGCCCAAATTAATTCTCACGTCATATATGTTCCATTCGTTTCCGATAACGAGTCCAGCTTTGTAACCTGCCCCGAATGTCAGTAGTACATCTTGATAAAACTGCTACAAAAGGGGTTCTGCGTCGGGGAAGATCCTTCATAACTTGCTCAAAGTTAGCCACCGAACCGAAGCGACAACGATGTCTCTGACTGCCGATCCACCAGCCTGCACCGTGCCAGCCGCCGGCGGAGCCTCCACGCACAAGCTCGTCAACGCGGGCACCGACAAGCTCATCTTCAAGATCAAGTCGTCGAACAACAACGAGTACCGCATCACGCCCGTGTTCGGCTTCGTTGACCCGTCCGGCTCGAAGGACATTAGCATCACGCGCACCGCCGGACCGCCGAAGGAGGACAAGCTCGTGATCCACTTCGCCCCGGCCCCGGCCGACGCGACCGACGCTCAGGCCGCGTTCGCCGCCATCACTCCAGCCGGAACCGTCACCATTCCGCTGTCGGCCACCGCCTAAAGTGAACGTTGCTTCCGATTATGATCGTTTGAATGATAAAAATGATGAAGATTTATGTGGTGCTTCCGATATATACAGAAAGATGGCAAGATGCCTTTTACATGGCGAATGCGTGGCAGTTGTGTGCGTGCTTGAAGGCTCCACAGTAGGCGGTGTCCGATCGAACGGTGAACACGAACGGGCGCTCCGAGCAGACGACGACGAAACGTTGGAGCTGTCTGCGTTCGAGCACACTGTTGATGGCTTTGGAGGAGTCTGTCGGCGAGGAATGCATGTTCTGAATGAAGGCATCGATCAGAGAAGATCCGGGTACGTACCTCCAGAAGGATCTTTTTCAGTTCGGGCGTGTTACACATCACGTCATCGTCGGCGGCTGCGATTCCGGAGAAACTCGGTCTCTCGGCGACGTTTCTATTCGATGATATATTATTTTTAGCAAGATGACTTCGAGCTCACCTCTTCTTCCTACCTCCACATCCACAAGACGGTGTCGGCGGTGGCGCACCGCATCCTCCGCCGCCTCCGAACATTCCGAACAGTCCGGGGCAGGCGGCGGCGACGGAGACAAGAGCCAGAAGGACGAGGATGGAGGAGTGCATTGTTTGAGAATATGCCGATGATGTACACCGCGCGGATCCAGCTTTTATAGCCGCAAATTTACATTTAAAATTACACCTGATGTCTTAGAAATTTTGATGAGTGTACATGACTTTTTCAGAGATGGAGTGTAGAGTGAAACTGGAAGGTGGCTTGGCATTTCTGCAGTTTTGCGCAGAATGATTGTCGGCCGTTTTTTTTTTTAATTTTTTAGCTGGCCTAGCGCGCAGTTCCTCTTCCATCCTTGCGTGACTCCGTTGTTCAGACGTAAATGGACGTCATGTTGAAATGCTCTTTTTCCTGCTTGACAACTGGAATCATTATGGGCTTTTCAGAGAATTGTGTGTTTCCATGACAACTCACCAATTACTCTCTAATTCCATGTTTTCGCCCCGCTCTTTCATTCTCTTCCACCTCGCGCACAACTTGCCAAATGCTCGAGATCTCGTTCTCCACTCCCCAATGGCTTCTCGACTTTTACCACGTCATCACCGTTCTCTCGGCCATCACAAACTCGCTGGCAATCTATTTGATTGTGTTCAAAAGCGGACACATTGACAGCTTCAAACACTTTCTCTTGTGGTTCACGGTATCGATCTCCACAGTCTTTGAGCGCTAGAAGTAGGACCATTTAGTTCAGATTTGCTGTCTGTTGTCCGACTTTTTCATGTTCTTCCTGATGCAGCCGATTCCGTTGCTTCCCATCTGGGGCGGGTACATCAATGGCCCGTTTTGGACGGTTTTCCGGGTGTCCTGTCATAGAGCATCGGTGATTCACCTTCTACAATTGAAGTCTTAAATGCGCTTCCAGATGATCAGTGGTTTTATGATCGGCCAACAGTTTGCCGCGTTGACACTATGTTTTGTACGCAAATGGCAGGCCATTTCGAAAATAGACTCAACATCTCAAGTCTCTAATGCCAAAGTTGTGGCGGTGATCGTTCTGACGCAGTTTTTGATTGTCATCTGGTTGATGCTTTACTGCCTCACAGGAATTGATCGGGCGGATGCTTTGGAAATGATCAAAGCTGTAAGAGTCCAGATCACATCTTAAATGTCTCAAATTAGTTCAGAACTATCCAACTCTTCTGGAACGATTTCTGGAGCTCGACGACTTTCAACTGTACACCGCCAACCCGATCACCATTTGTTTTCTCGTTTTCGCTGCCGCGTCAGCCGCCGTTTTCATCACGATCATCGCGGTTTCCACACTTCAAATGCTGAAATTACTCCGGAATCTGGAAATGCACGTCTCGTCGGCGCACGTAAAAAGACACCGATCGGCAGTGAGCAGCCTCGTGGCTCAGGTTTCCGATATGAGCGATAGAGAGTGTAAAGTTGCATTTGTTTCAGTTTCTGACCTCCTCGGTGGCCGTGGTCCCGCCGGTTGCGTGCGGTGTTTTGTTGCGTTTCGAGTTCGATCATATTCAAGGTTTTTTGCTAACATGAGAGAACGCTTTGAAATTTAAAATTTCCCTTCCAGTCACTTGTTGGCTTCTTCTCGCCGTCAGCTCTTGTCACGGCGTTCTCAACAGTCTTGTCATGATTCTAACCTATCCGCCCTATCGGAAAAGTGTCCGGCAATCGTGTGCTGGGTGCAAAAACGTTTTATGGCCGTGGGCCTCGAACTCGCGACAATGAGTTTACAAACTGAGCAGAAATGCAAAACAAAGGCTCTGCGCCACACAGGCTGTTGTCGGAGGCTGGTGCCAGGGAAGTGAAGTTACCCGTCGCCCGCAAGTTGTGTGAAATTTGATTAACCAGTGTTTGACCGAAATAAAAAGAAAAGATACGGAATGAAAAGTACATTTCGCCTCGTTTTCTGCGTCTCGTTCCTACTATCTATCGTTTGGTTGTTCGATTCGGTCAACATTCGTACACACACACAGACCCTCCATCGATCATTTCGCCACGAACAACGAAAATGACCGAAACGGAGACTATTGTGAATCCGCCGCAAGCGGTTTTCGATCAAATTGTCAAGTTGGTAAGCTTCGGAATCATTGTTTTTTGAGCGCAATCGAAATATTATTGTTTTCTTTGAAGACTGGCGAAACGGAAGATTGGGGATTTCAGCCGAACGACTACAACTTTTGGTCGCAAAACTTTGACAAGTTCTGGCTGGTTACTGTCGTCGAGAAAGGTTGAAATTCGTCTACTTTCGAGGTGAAATGTCTCAAGTTCAGGAAGCCAGAACCTGGTGGCCTCGGTGTCTCTGGCTCGTTGGGATGGTGCGGACGGACCGCTCTTCTCCGTCGGACTCTTCTATTGTGCCGTCAAGTACAGAGGCAGCGGCTATGGCAAACCGATTTTCAAGCAAGTTATGGATATTGTCGGACAGCACAATGCTACCCTAACTGGCGGTTTGTCGTTTCATTTTGATCGTGCTTGTTTTCAATTGGAACTATCGATTTCAGTTGTGAACATGTCGGACAAGTATGCGAAGGATTTCGGCTTCGACAAGATGCCCTCGTTCTGGCACCTCTTCAGCAGCATCAAAATGGACGATATCGTGATTCCGGAGCAGTTTTCCGAAAAGTTTGTGAGCAAAGTGTGGACTGACGTGGATTACGAGGCTCTGACCGCTTACGATCGAACAATTTGTACCCGAGATCGGAAGAAACTCATGACTTCCTGGTTCGAATTGAAGGACACCTTTACGAGAGTGAGTTTCTCTGATTGTGGTTCTGCCGGAACGCTTTCCTTTCAGGTAGTTCTAGACGTAACCGGCCACCACATCGTCGGCTACGGTACCATTAGAATCGTGTCGAAGAAGCGGCTGAGTGCGGCGCCGGTCTACGCCGATTCTCTGGAAGCCGCCGAGGTTCTGCTGGCCGATCTGCTCAAAAACATTGAGAACTGGCGACAGTACGCGAGCATCGGGTTCCTGTACCCCGAAGTGAACGGGGACGCGCTCAGACTCGTCGCAAAATTCGCAAAGAGCAAGGAGCTGGTGTCGACGGGTCGATTCATCAGAAGTCAGTTCACGAAGACGTTCATCGCTTCGCCCGACGAGAAAGTCTATTCAATGTCCGATTGTGCTCATCAGTTTGTTTAGGCTTTAATCGAGTTAATCAAATAAGTATGTACATCTGAATTTCTAAATTACTTTATCAGAATTAGCATTTTTAACTAGAGGAGCGCACGATCTCCAGAGCTGACAATGAGGGCAAGTTCGCCCCGCCCAACAGAGCGATACATTAGCGCGAAATTCAAATTTCAACAGCAAAATTTGTGTTTTTTTGCCAGATTAGATACGAAAAACCGATAATTTCTCATTTGTCTTTGGATAGACCGATTGTATAGGCGATTACGAATTTCTTAAGCGCAAGAGCGTTAAATTCGGTCAAGTCGTAAATCACATTTATCCGTTTGAAGGCTTTTGGCTAAAACTGCGTGAATTTCAGTTGTTTTTCGGTGGTTTTCGCGGTTCGAGCGCTCAAAATGCTTGTATTTACGTGATTTATCATTCTCAAAACCAATTCTGTCTGAAAACGGTCAAGAAAGCGCAAAATGAGAAGTGCGGTTTTTAGGCGGCGAAGGGGAAAAAGCAAAGTCCGCGAAAAATGCGCCAAAACGTCATTAATTCTGGGAATTAGTGTGTTTTCATGTCGAACAATCATTTTTCATCGCCTTTCACCACAAAAATCAGAGAAAACTTGCTCAATTCATGAAAACGCCATTTGGCCGCCGAGGCCACGCCCATACAAGCAAGCATCGGAGGCGATGAAAAGTACAAGAAATGAAAAAAAGGCGAAAGAGAAGGACGAGTTCATTGGCATTTCGATGAAACTGTTTCTTTTGTACACCGGAGAAGCCATGAAAGATCTCTCACTCGGATTAGTTGTAAAATGACACTTTTTTGCTTTTCGCTTCACTGTTTCATTTTAATATAACCGTAATAAAGTTGGAAAAAGTATTCATTTGCCAGAGATCCATGAGCGGCTGTGGTTCGTTGAAGCCGCTTTTTTGATGATGAGATGGTATTATAGGGGCACCGCACAGAAATGGCGCTCTATTGAGAAACTCTTTTTGCAGTGCAAATTGAGCGACCTCGGGGCCGAGTTTGAAAAGTTAGGCCACATTTTCAGTGGAAAATTACTTCGCGGCCTAGAAATTCGGCCAGATTGCGAACAGCGCGCCCTTTCTGTCCGGTGCCCCTATAATAGGCGAGAACGGCGTCGACAGTCGATCCGAATAGTTTGCAGACGGCGCTGTAGGGACCGACGTGCTGAAACTTTTTTATCCTCTTGTAATCTATAACTATAATTCTGTACGTACCTCGAAAGAGAACAACTTGGAATCCGGGAATATGTTGGCTAGGAATGAGGGCATGAAGTTGAAAAGGAGTACAATGGAGACGTCGATGACAGCCAGATAGTTCATCTGAATTTGTTTAGGCGGTTCTATACGGATCAGTGGTCCCAGACGGACAAACCCTATAACTCTTGCGAATCACCTTCGTGCCGCCCCAATATTTCGAATAGAGCAGCCGTGCGCAGAGTCCGACGGAGAACACAAATGTGATTGATGAGGTCACATTTTTGTAATATATCCAGTAATTGTGAAAGCACGCGCTGAACGCACATCCCAAAGCGAGGCAGCCAGGCGGAGCGATGAAAGAGGAGAAGTCGCAAAGCACAAAGAGCACGACGTCTTCAAAAAAACCAAAGGACACAGAAGTTGCGAGAACTGCCGTCAGCACCAGATCCCGTCGGAGTTTATGGTAGAACATTGGAAAGTAGACGGCCTGGAAGTGGGATTTCAGGGCTGCATGGCAAAACAGACGTCAACTGGTCACCGTAAGACCACGAACAGATTTTGAAGCCTACCAGACAGCGTTCGACGTTGATGAACAGAACGATGAGAGCTCTGGCGGCAGCGGCGTTCGAGCTCGGCAGTCCAATGAGACCCACGTAATCTCGGATGATGGCCAGTGAGGAGGGGAAGATCAGGTAGGAAACGGTGAGGCTCAGGTAGATTCCCACTAAAAATATGATATCAGTTATTTGTATTCTTGAAAAATGTGTTACATGCGGAGCCCATCAACGCGTCAAGAACGAATCGGTAGAAGAAGAGCGTCATGTCAGTGTTCGCCTTGTTTCGGGACCTTCTGAAAACAGAGAATCTGCACAAAGCGCAAGTCCGTTGATGCTTATTTACATGTTTCGATAAACGAGTAGAATATTGATGGCAGTTGTGAATAGTGAGAAAATGAGACCGATGCCGGAGACGACGTACACTGTGGCTTTCATAGTAACGGAAACGTTTCGCTCTGCCTTGTATATATATTATAACTCTTTCAATTGTTGATCCGATGGTTGAAATTCATGGAGAGCTAAAGGGGAAAACAATGAAAAGCAAGGGGAATGTCAGAAATGTTCACTAGTCTCCACCTTTGCTCGCCTGCAGTTAATGGATATCTAATTGGTTGTTTTGTATTGCCATAAGGTTTTCTAGAGACACCAGGTCAGAGTCAATGACAGAACCGGTCGTTTTGAGGACCCGATTTCACAGTGACTTTCATTTTGATATGACCGTAATATCGAAAAGTTAGAAACAATTATTCATTTGGCAGTTCTCCATGTATGGCTGTGATCCGTTGAAGCTGCATTTTTTATGATGAGATGGTAAGCGAGAACGGCGTCGACAGTCGATCCGAATAGTTTGCAGACGGCGCTGTAGGGACCGACGTGCTGAAACTTTTCGTCCTCATGTATACCTATAAGTCTGTACGTACCTCGAAAGAGAACAATTTGGAATCAGGGAATATGTTGGCGAGGAATGAGGGCGTAAAGTCGAAGATGAGTACAGTGGAGGCGTCGATGACGGCCAGGTAGTTGATCTGAAATGTCTTTTAAAAGGCTCCGACTCGGATCACACGAACAAACCCTGGAGATATTGTGCATCACGTTCGTGCTGCCCCAATATTTCCAATAGAGCAGCCGTGCGCAGAGTCCGACGGAGAACACAAACGTGATTAAGAATATCACATTCTTGCTATAGATCCAGAATTGGTGAAAGCACGCGCTGAACGCACATCCCAAAGCGAGGCATTCGGGCGGAGCGATGAAAGAGGGGAAGTCGCAGAGCACAAAGAGCACGACGTCTTCGAAAAGGCCGAACGACAGAGAAGTTGCGAGAACTGCAGTCCGCACCAGATCTCGTCGGAGTTTGTGGTAGAACATTGGAAAGTAGACGGCCTGGAAGTGGACCATATTCCGATAGGAACCAAACTTTGCAGGCTTCTTCGATTTGGATTAAAGTATGTGGCTACCAAATTTCAGGCCGATCGGATTATCTGACCTAGAGGTACAGTGATGGTTTTTGAGAAATATCGTAAACTTTGATGTCCTTCGCACAGTACAAATGCAACATTTTTGCGCAATCATACAGCAACGAGCGAGACAAATCCAGATCTAAGAAGTGTGCAGAGTTTTGGGTCCAACTGGAACATTGCAAATAGTCCAAAAGTCCAAGCCGTGGAGAATCGCAAAACAAACGTCGGTTTTCCTAACGCAAAAGACGCCTAAAACCCGAGAACCCACCAGACAGCGTTCCACGTTGATGAACAGAACGATGAGAGCTCTGGCGGCGGCGGCGTTCGAGCCCGGCAGTCCAAGGAGACCCACGTAATCTCGGATGATGGCCAGTGAGGAGGGGAAGATCAGGTAGGAAACGGTGAGGCTCAGGTAGATTCCTACTGAAATCAAACTGTTTTTGGGTTTGAAATTGTTGGCCATACACGTGGAGCCCATCAACACGTCAAGAATGAATCGGTAGAAGAAGAGCGTCATGTCGGAATTTGCCTTTTTTCGGTTTCTTCTGAAAGCAGAGATTGTGCACAGAATGCATTGTCCGATAATACTTACATGTTTCGATAAACGAGTAGAATATTGATGGCAGTTGTGAATAGTGATGAAATTAGACCGATGACGGAGACGACGTACACTGTGACGTTCATAATAATAATAATGAAGGTTGTTAAACCTTCTGCTCTGACTCAGATATTATACGATTCAGTTCATTGGCTCGAGTGCTAACTTGCAAGTGTCTTTCAATCTTTGACCAGATTATTACATTTCATTGGAAGCCACGGCCCGGCGTTTCATACATAGGACTTTCGGTTTTTTCAATATATCTCCAGAAATCGAACATAGGGACCTCTGAATTTTTGATAAGAGTTCAATTTTGCTGGGTTCTTCAAAATGAGCCAGGTCAGACGTAAATGTAAGGTTTCTGAGAGAAGTTCCAGCTTCACAATTTCCACTCCTCCGTATGTTTTGCCGGCCCGTGGGAAGCTAAACGAAAAACACAATGAAAAACAAGGGTAACGTCAGAAATGTTCACCTTTGTTCGCCAGCAGCTAATAGATACAAAATGGCTTATTTTGTATTGCCGTGAGGTTTTCTAGAGACACCAGGCTAGATTCAATGACGAAACCAGCGGGTTTGGTGCAGAATGTTCGAAAGTGGCGAGTGGGATTGCGGAGAGCATGACTGTCGGCAGGGATTGTTAAGGGTGACGATGAGGATACCGCCGAAGAGGGCGAGCGGTTGTCCAAGTTTGGCAAATGGTGGTGCGAGTACATGCGACTGCACACAATCCAATAATAACTCCGCATGGATGTGTCACCATTGGATTGCAGCGGCGGGATATATATAAGTATGTGAGGCAAATCTGATGTTTTTCAGCAGTTCCGAGCATGTATAATTCGATAAGAAGTACTGGAAAACGAGAAATGACAAGTGCAATGTACTCTACTGATTCAGACCGTCGAATAGGCCGTCGAAGCTTTCATGGGCGACTTGAATTTTGGTCTGCGAAAAATCTGCCAAATTGACAAGAAATCCGAGAAAGAATGCCTGGCTACAAAAGACATTGTCAAAAAATGCATAACGAAAGTCGCCCAATCCGCGTTCCCGGAAGATGCTGCAGAGTCAACGAGGATAATGACGTGCTCGCACGTTTTGTTCATGTGCCCTGATGTGTAAGTGTATTTTGATCATGGAATTGAAGCAGTTACACAGCTAAGGTGATAATTAGCAGTGTAGTCTTTTTTTTTCTCGAAATCTGACAAGCAACGATTGCTTCAGGACACCCAAGGGAAGAGAGTTACCAGAAAAAGTGTGGAGTTGCACTTCATGCACGGCGTTCCTCGATCGAATATTTGAAGTAAGTGGCACCAAAAATGTTCTTCAAAGACTAATGTAAGAAGACAATGAGTAATAGTATTTTCCACAACTCCCGAGTAAACAAACAGTTATTGCCAACAATAAATAACTTATTGCTGTGCTTGTGTAAACTTTAAGTTTTAGTTTTAATTTTCGCGTATTTTCAGTTTATGAAGGATTCCATCACTGAATTCAACCAGCTTCTTCCGTCAGTTTTCTGTAAATCGGATGATAAAGATTGCATCGCCCAGTTTGAGACGGCACTCAATATCACTGGGGCGCTCGGTCAATTCTTGGAGGAAAAGGTATTTTTCACCCTTATTTATTTATGATTTGAATGTTGTGGTTTAATTGGCACCAAAAACAAACTTTAACAAAGTATGTAAATTGAAAATTAACCAGCAAGACAACAATTAACTATGAACACTTGCTGAGAGATGCATCCAGTGTTTGCCGTGTGACCAACCATGAATTGCGAAGATGACAAACGACGCCGGACAGAATGGTAGCCGCGCTCCAAGTCCTTTTTTCGTGTGTCGTTCTATGTATTGATAAAGTGTTCAATCAGAAATGCAAAATTTTTATCAATACAATGCAATTGGACAGCATATGAGAAACATTGAATCATTGCTATAATTTCCTAAGAGACAGGTTAAAAATAGTCAATATGATTCAAATGAACTCTGATCATCATCCATAAATCGGAGTTATTAAAAATTTATATTCATAATATTCTTTAATCGACTACATCCAAACATTCTTCTCCTCTAGCAAACATCTGCCTGATTGCGCTATGTGCTTTGCGCTTAATTGCGACAAACTCGTCAATAAGGCGATCAACAATTTTCCTATCCGTTAATCCTGGATTTTGCTGGAGAATATCTCCAAATTTAAGCCTAAACATCGTGCGTATTACCGGAAACCTCTTGTCCAAATAGGCGATGGCAGAAATCATATTGTGTTCGAGCAAGTAAGTGCTATTGAGACTTCTTTCCAACGAGCGCGGCTCTCTCAGGTCGTAGTAGGCTTCGATCGTCGGTGTGGCCGACAGCTCGTCTTCACTCGGTTTCGTATCGTTAAAGTATTGCCACGGTCGCGGCGGCGCAAAAGCGAGTGCTGCACGCATCTCTGCGAGACCTATTGTAGCCACGCTTTCTCTTACTAAATACGCGCCAAACGATGATCGCGCGACGCCGTGCCGCACAATGTTGCCCGCTAGTTGTTCATAGTTTTGAAAGGTTAGACAGGTAGCGGCTATCTTGGCCAGTTCGACATCGAAGAATGATGATGTGTTTGCAGAAGAGAGGCTATGGCCTTCTTGAGCAGCGGCTGTTGATGTAAAGATGGAAGGGGCGATGCTTCCTAAAAGTATGTATTTATGTACATACACAACTGTCGAACCATCTATTCTAATTATTAAGGCGGTCATACCTGCATGTACTTTAGCCCCAAGACAGAGAGAGATGATGAGTGTCTTCAGCATAGATAGAAATATGTAGCGTATCTTAAAGTATTTACGTAAGACAAATACGTTTAAGTCAACCGCCACATTGAAATAGAAGAAGGAAGAGAAAAGGCACTATTCGATCGACCTATTTATTTCTCGCTCACAACCCAACCCATTTCTAGACGGAAAGTGAAAGTCTTCTCTTGACACTTCATTCACGCCTGGATAGAGACAATTAGACTACTTCAATTGAACATTATCCTCTTTCAAAATGATTCATTTGTTGGTTTTAATCGTTCATGATAAATATGAGATTAAAAATGATACTCAACAAAATTTAAATTAAAGATAACACAACTTTTTGAAAGTCACCAGTTTCAAGCATTTTCAAAACTAGAAGACAGAAATAACCACAACTATGTGTACCAAATTCTTGTATTTGAAATGTGGAGCATTCAATTACTTCTTTTTCTTTACCTTTATTTTTTAGATAATTGATAACTTCATGAGGTGGATCTAAACCAAAAGAATCGAAGTAATAACTTTTTTCTTTCATCTTTTTATAGCAAACCCAATGAGTACCCTTATTATTCGAAGAATCAAGATTTACAATTCCGACTTCCTGGGAATGGATCTTATCTGGAAGGTTGTCTCTCATAAAAACACCGCGGAAATGTTTTATTTTCAACTCCTTCACGAGCTCTTCGAGGTCAAGATTGGTTAATGGCTTCATATCTGTTCGGAGATTAATATTCTTCATTTATAACACCAAAAATATTCGAAAAATGTTGAAAAATTAAAAATAGTCTGAAGGCATTTTGACCTAAAAATGACATTTTTCGAAAATGACGCATTTTCTGGTAATTAAGACACAAAATGGAGTTGTAAATGTTCAAAAATGATCGAAAACTGAAGAAAATCAAGTTGGGCAATGTTTGGGCAAAAAAGGTGTCCTAGCGTCAACACTTTCTATACTACTTACTAGTGTGTCGTCTCGTCGAGACTCGTCTCGCAAAAATGCGAGAAATCTCGGTGTCTCGCCCTTGTTTCGTCTCGGTTTTTTCTCGTCTCGGTCTCGTCTCGTTCCATTATCATCTCGGTCTCGCCCTTTCTCGGTTCTGTCTCGGTCTCGCCCTTTCTCGTCTCGCCCTTTCTCGGTCGTCTCGCCGTCTCGCCCTGTCTCGTCTCGCCGTGTCTCGGTTCTGTCTCGGTCTCGCCCTTTCTCGTCTCGCCCTTTCTCGGTCGTCTCGCCGTCTCGCCCTGTCTCGTCTCGCCGTGTCTCGGTTCTGTCTCGGTCTCGCCCTTTCTCGTCTCGCCGTGTCTCGGTCGTCTCGCCGTCTCGCCCTGTCTCGTCTCGCCGTGTCTCGGTCGTCTCGCCGTCTCGCCTTTTCTCGTCTCGCCCTTTCTCGTCTCGCCGTGTCTCGGTCGTCTCGCCGTCTCGCCTTTTCTCGTCTCGCCCTTTCTCGTCTCGCCGTGTCTCGGTCGTCTCGCCGTCTCGCCTTTTCTCGTCTCGCTTTTTCTCGCCAATCCAAATGTCTCGGTCTTTTCTCGGTGTCTCGGTGTCTCGTCCGATTAGAAATTTCATTTCATTTTTGAAAGAGTACTTCTATTTCTTCGCAGAAAATACACGTATCCAGTGCATTCGACCTCAATTTCTGTCATTTGTTGCAATTTTTGACATATTTTCTGATACACGGCGACCAAAAACGTAGAAAGGGGCGTGGCCTAGCGTGCACGGTTTATCACCATTTTGGCGCGAAATTCGAAATTTAACCCCATTTTTCATGTTTCTCGTCAACAATTACACACATTTAGTTCGATTTCGACGATGTAATTGCATAACTTTGTTAAACTTAACTTAAACTGCAATGTACTCTACTGATTCAGAGATCTGACTGGCTCGACGAGTGTCTTCACAAAGCGAAGAAGAACTAATGGAACAGAGGTCTCCATTTTTTACAATTACACACTTGATGTATCACAACGACATGCGCTGTGAATCCGTGTTGCCAAAGATGTTGGATTGGATTAAGGTGACTTTCATTTCTATCCACTTTGCTTTCTGTTTCAATATTTTCTCTATACGCAATAACTCTCCCGAGCTAAAGTTAGGGTTCGATCAAAAACTTTCATAGGTAAAAACTTTCATTCCTGTTGCTAACTAACCAAAGTTTAACTTAAGCTTAGTCTAGCTCTTGAGACCTTTGATTTTTGTCTACCCAGGGTCTTTTGAAGAAGACAGAGTGCGTTTTTAGGCAGATAAGACAAGATTCTCTTCTCGTCGCGTCAGCAGAATACCTCCCGTACTGATAATAGTGATCAAACTAAACACCCGTCCTTGATTTCGCATTACATTACAAACAATTCACCTAATGAATGATAACGCTTCCATTCTCCCTTCCACCTGCCAATTTGCTCTACTTCATTAAAAAAAAAAGAGTTGCAGAACTTTCGAGAACATGATCGAGTTGATCGACGAGAACTTTGTTCTCGTTCTCAATCCGCCTGACAAGGTTTTCAGTCGACTCCTCAACACCATCTCGATGACGGAAGGCTGGGCGTTTCAGGAGAATGACTACAATATCTGGGCGCACGATTATTCGAAACATTGGCTTTATACCGTACAGCATAGAGGTAACGACTTAACTCTTTTCAAAAAAGCAGAAATCTCTATGTTTGTTCGAATTCTGGAGATTACTAAACTAGTTGAACAAAATAATCCACAATATCAGTTTTACAGGCACCGGCGAGCACATCGCTTGCATTTCGCTGGCTAAAAGTGAGATGCGCGATGGTTCTCCCCTCTACACCGTCGCCTTTTTCTATTGTCTGACCGAGTATCGGAGTCAAGGCCTCGGAAAGGTTCTGTTCGACAAGATCGCCTCGATTTACGGCGACCATAACTGCTCGCTTTTCGGCGTTGGCACCATGTGGAAGTGGTACGAGAAGCGCTACGGTTTCACGCATCTTCAACCGTACTTCCACTGGTCCGCTTCCATTGCGTGCAAGGATTTGATCATTACAAACGAGGAAAGTAAGCTGAAGATTGAAGATGTGAACTTGAGAAAAGTTATGGAGTACGATGCGACTGTTTGTGAAATGGAACGAATCGTTTCGCTTAGAAGTTGGCTGACGGCTCCAGGAGTGCATGCGAAGGTGACAATTTTTTTCCGGTTTCACACAGAACACACAAAGCTCACGCTATTTCTAGATGGCGATCTCCTCAAACGGCGCGTGCATTGGGTACGGGGCAGTCCGTGAAGTGACCCTCAACCGGCTGGCCGTCTCGCCGCTCTACGCCGATTCTCCGACCGTCGCCGCTCGAATTCTCCGCTCCATTCTCACCTCGTTCGACTATTCGCCCTTCGACTCGATCATTCTGGTGTTCCCCGCGTCCGCGCCGATTTCCGCGTTCCTCAATCCGCTGTGCAACGGAAAGTTCGAGGCGCACGAGTTCAGCCGCAATCAGTTCACCCGAAAAGTGTTGGATGTCAACGAGTCGAAAATATTCGCTATTCGACATTGCGCACACGGATATGTGTGAACTTTGAGGTCTCGTGTTTTGAATTCAAATATAAAGTTTATCGAAAAAGTTCAATTTTGCGCTGACTAGTGAACAAAATGCTACGAAACTAATGGGGCAGCAGCACAAAGCATACATCCGTCGGGAGCACTCTTTCTTTCTTCTTCCGCGATGCTCAACCACTGGTCTGACACCGTTTCTCGCGTCTGGGACTCAATTCTGGCGCCGAGCAGTATCATCGGCAACGTCGCACTGCTCATTTTGATAAAGACGAACACTCCGGACTCGTTGACCACCTACTCGTGAGCGAAATCTTCGAAATCTGGGTAGGGGGCTGGACGGGCGATTGGCAAACGAATCCCCGACACCTTGGCCAAAAGTACAGCTCATTTACCTAGCTCTGTGTTGAGTTCTGATGAGAACAAGTTAAATGTGTAAAAATATCAGAGCATTCATCCTCATCATCACAATTGCGGATGGTGTCAGCGGAATGAGCTCTCTATTCGGATCGCAACGGCTGATTCCAAGTGGCGATGCAATCATCGTCATGTTCCACGGCACCTGTGAGCGGTTCTTCAATGAGCAATTGCCACGAGCCGAGTTCTGCATGTTTTGTGAGTTACTACGTACTATTTTTCTCCCAAAACGTTTCTCTCCGAGTACAACTTCTCATACTCAATCACATGATCCTCTGTGCTTCCTACATTTACCGACTGCTCATCATCACAAAACCATTCGACAGATTCAACAAAAGAGCTGTTCATACGCTAGTTTATACCAGAGTTGAGCGGAATAACTCAACGGAAGAACACGAAAGAATTCTTTATCTTTTTTAGAAAATTTTTTCATGAAATGTGATCAACTGACGAAATGTATAGCAAAGTGAACTCTGCTCATAGAAAAATAATTGTAAATTTAACTTTTTTGTATGAAAATTTAACTTTTTTGAATGAAAATTTAACTTTTTTGTATGAAAAGTTAAATTTACAATTATTTTTCTATGAGCAGAGTTCACTTTGCTATACATTTCGTCAGTTGATCACATTTCATGAAAAAATTTTCTAAAAAAGATAAAAATTCGTCCGTGTTCTTCCGTTGAGTTCTTCCGCTCAACTCTGGTTTATACCTATACCATCATACATTTCACTTACTTTGTAAGGTAATCTTCTTACGAAACATCATTTTCACTATTGTAGATGTGGGTTTTCGTAAAGTCGTTGCATCCGATGGAGGAAATCAACGAAGTGATCAATAATACTCGGCCCGAGTTGATTGGCTCCAACTGGACGTACTACGCAGTCATAGAGCTCTATTCCCCATCACAAATAGGTATTCTTAGTTGGAAGTAAAGTCTAATGCTTGAAGCTCACACTTTTTCAGTCTTCAACTTTCTATCGGTCTGGCTCACCTGGATCGTGCTCACGGTGGAAGATCAGCAGCCATCTGAATACGTTCATGTTTTCCAGCAACTCGAAACAACTTCACAAATCTGTAATCTATGTGAGCCCCGGACCCTCTTCAACTTGATCATTATTCCTTTGTTTCAGGTGCTCTATGCTCAGACATTAGGCCCAATTCTGAGCGCGTCGGCGGCTGTCTTCTATGCGACAGTCCGAGAGTACAACTCGTCCAACATTTATCTATTCGAAAATCTTATGGTGCTTCCCATCGTACTAATGAGTTTTGTGAATCCGATCGTCACTATTGTGTTCATAGTTCCATATCGTAATGCGTGTTTGAGATGGTGCACTGTGAAGTTGGCTCCGAGTGGGTCACAAGTCTCGTCTATTGTTTCTACGTAATTTATTCGCAAATAAAATGAAAAACATAACACCTTCTACATATTTACTGCCGGTCGATAGCGTTAATCCACACCTTGTCGGCGACGCGCTTCTCGAGGTACGTCTTCAGATTCTTTCGGTTCCAGATTCGCTCGCGGAACGCCTTCAGAACGGGAAACTTGTTGAGGATGGAGTCGTCGAGCGTGTTGTAGACGTCGAGCTCTTCGAAGAGAATGTAGTCGGCGTAACTGATCTTGTTGCCGATTACAAAGTCTCCGGGATGAACTTTGAAAAGAGCCTCCAACTTTTCAAGCGCCGCCGGCAGAGTGACATTGACGAATTGTTCACGGGTCTCCTAAACGTTGCATAGAACCGTTACCCTTTGGTTTAATTGAATAAAACCTTACAGTAGCGGCCACTGAAATATCCCCTTTTGGTTTTTCCGCTATAACTTTTTTTAGAGAAGAGCAACCGGGCCAAAATTTTTTATGCGTATTACAGGCATATATAATGTACTTTCTGCAAAGTGTCTTCACTGTGCTGCGAAAGAAATATTTTCTCTAAAATTTTTTTCAATTTTCACGATTTTGCTCGTATTTTCAATTTTTTTTTGGAAGCTACAACGCCAATATTTTCCAGAGTCTTCAATATTTTTTGATTTAGATAATGACAAAAACTAAAGGAAAAGTAGATTTGACCCCTAACCAGCAATTTGCAATTGCCAGGAGGCGCGAGCAGGGACGAACTCACAGGCAACTCGCTGAGCAGTTCAATGTCGATCGTTCCACAGTTGGAAAATTTTTGAAGCGCTGGAGAGCTCAAAATGAGCAGCCAGTGAAGAGAAGACACTCAAGGGTTCCCGTTACGAACCATCTAACTGATAGAAACATCGTACGCGCATCGTGAAGCAACCCTAGACTGAGTGCCGCCGAAATCCATCGATAAGAGCTAAGCTGGATCATTTTTCTGGCTCATTTTGCAACATTTTCACAGTTGACCTCAAGTTCCTAGCTCTTCTCTAAAAAAAGTTATAGCGGAAAAACCAAAAGGGGATATTTCAGTGGCCGCTACTGTACCTCATTATGGTAGATGTAGCGTATATACTTGATGCGAACATCCCTGACTCCTTCGAAGAACATGTCGATGAACGCCGCCTCGTCATCGTTGGCTCCGTTCAAATCTAAAAACAAGATATTTCCAAGTGAACGAAAAAGAGTCTTACCATAAACTTTTCCCAGATAACGCATGATGGTGCCGGTTTGCACCAACTCTTTTCCGTTGATTCTCAAGCAGGGAACTTGACCAAAGATCATGGTCTTTTTGAGTTTCGGCCACTCGACATCATCTTTCGGGACGCGATGATCCTCGAATTTGACGCCATTGTCGACGAAGAGAAGTCGGATGTACTCGGCGAATCCACGGATCGGAAAATAGTAGAGTTGCGGAAGAGCGGACATGATGATTGGAAGGATTGGAAGGATGCCGATTCTTGGTAGCCTATTTATACGGTCAATTTGTCATCACATCACAAATCGTACGTAGACACATTGATTAGATTGTTGACTTTTCAGAGGAGGGAGAAGAGAGTTAGAGATGGAAAGACACGTGTTTCGTTGACATTAAGAGTTACAGTGACCAAAGTCCGAAAATATGGTAGTGATAACATGTTAACTTGGACCCATTCTCGGCGAGCGAAAACGTTTCGAAAAAGCATCTGAACTTGGCGGTGACACTGAATGGGCAGCAGTGGTCGAGCATTTTGAATTGAATATAGTGAGTTGGTAAGTTGATTCTGGCCTTTTGTAATTGCAGGTGTCTCGTTTTGCGAGCATAAATGTTAGTTCCTCGCACTTTTCAACCGCAACAAGTCTCAAGTTGTTCGAGTAGTTCTGTGTAAACTCTGTTGCGTGCTGGGCGCCACAGAAATCCGACTAGTTAATACATTAAAATTGAAGAGTTTCAAGAAGGCAGCACGGTAGGGAACAACAAATCCGATGGTGACAATCGGATTGACAAGGACCATGAGAGACACTGGCGTCATCATTAGATTTTCGAAGAGGTAAATGTTGAAAGCGCCCCATCCGCGGACAATAATGTAGAAAACGGCGGTCATTGCGGTCAACGCGGGTCCGAGAGTTTGAGCGTAAAGTACCTGACGTTGCGATTGGTGTTGGCACCATGGAGAGCATGAAAATAACTCACATAAACGACCGACTTTTGCAGTTGTTTCATATTGGCTGAAAATTGAAACGACGAGAGATAGTGACTGATTCTCCAGCGACAAATTAATGCGACGAGGAGAACGATCCAGGGGAGGTAGATGGAGAGTATGTTCATGACTGAAAACATGTTGGTACCATATAAAAATTAAAGATTCAATACCTATTTGTGATGGCGAATTGAGGTCCAACACTGCGTAGTACGTCCAATTGGAGCCGATCAACTCTGGACGGTACGCGGCGACGGCTTCATTGATCTCTTCGAAAGGACGCAGAGCCTTGACTAACACCCACATCTGAAATTTATAGTATAGTTTTGCTGAACACATGTTCATGAGCTTACAAAATAGCAGAAATGGACCGCGCTGTACGTGTAGACGATAATGCTCACAACTTTTCGATCAAACTGATCAAACGGCTTTGTGATAACCAAAAGTCGGTAAATGTAAGAGGCGATGAGCACAAAGTGATTGAGAATTACGGCTTGGATTGATACAGCGTACCCTAGAAACGTTGATAAATACGCAGGTGATTCGGGCAAGATTACCTACAAAACATACAAAACTCTGCTCGTCGCAACAAGTCTTTGGAGTAAAGTTCGCAAGCGCCATGGAACATGACGAAGATAGTATCGTCTGTTGGCGAGAGTCTGAATAAAAAGGTGGGCGGTGCGGGCGGTAAATGCTCCACAAAGTATCCAAAAACCTGATTGATTTCCACAATACGCTCACTCCATTCACAAGATCGGCAACAGTGATGACGAGGATGAACGCGCTGAAAAACAAAATTGGGCACACGACTGGAATGGGCCACTTACGAATACGTCTGCAAAGATTTCGGAGTGTTTCGTTTCATAACCGATAGGAGTAGAAGATTGACAACAATACCGATAGGACTCGATGAGACATCCCATATTCTGACAGCTGTATCCGACCAGTGGTCGAGCATTTAGCAAAGAGGAATCAGTGCTCCTGGTCTCTGTTTTAAGGTGAGCGGTATAATTGGTAGTTCTGTTTTTTGCGTTGCGTTGGACTGACATTCCGGCTAAATACTGCTTTCCCTGAAACATTTCGAGCAAAGGTTACAGGTGCTGGGTACTTACTTGCTTGATTGGTTCGAGTGATGTGAAGTTTCACACGCTGCGGACACACGGGTAAATAATTGTGCGCCCAACATTCAGGCTTCTCGTAAAAACAGCATTTAGAGCTGTTATTCGGAATTCTGCTTTAATCATCAGGCAAAGATCAAAAGATCAGACAGACCTGTTGGCTATTGCTGAATAACCAGACAATTTGACATAAAAAGCAAAGTACACAACACGATATGCACGTGGTGACTAGTTTCCTACCAAAATGTCAAATCACAGAGTGATTAGCGTCTAGTCCCTCGGAGGAGCACTCTAATTAGTCTAAAAAGTGAGGCGCGCTGAGCACAATCCGTCACTCGCTCTCGCTGGCTCCGCCAATATGTCCTTCAACGTCTCCAGATCTATGGAGACAGTCTCCACCGATCAAACTTCTCTCATTCTCACCACAATTCAAGTGTCCTACGGGCTTCCGTCTCTATTTCTCCTGATCACGTGCTTCTTTTATTTCGGATGTTCCAATAAGATCTTCTCAAACTCTTTCTACAGACTTGTTCAGATTGATCTTGCGACTGTAAGTGTGTCTAAACTGGTATGGGGGCAACGTTATAGCGGCTATAGGATCTATAGGAGATATAGGAGCTAAATAGGGAATATCGATGCTATTGGAGCTATGGAATCTGAGGAAGCTACAAATGAGAGTTATATAGGAACAAAGCTCAGAATATATTGTGCTATTCGAACACGTGGATGTCGTTGCGACTCAAACCTTATCCACTCGGTGTCGTGATATTGAAACAGTTGGAATATACGCTTCCGGGCGTTCTGAGTGCATCCGGCTACTTTTCCTATTGGTTCATGCACATGCAATTCTGCTCGGCGGTGGCACTCAGTCTACACAGAATCTCATCGATATTGTGGCCTTCTCAATACGAACATGTAAACCTGAACCGTGTGAGGCTTCCCATCAACATCTCTGTTTCAGTTCTGGTGCCGCTGGTATCTGGTGTTCGGCGTGCTCTGCTTCCTCTACAGCTTCGCGCCGAGTCTTCTCACCACCGGCGTCACTTCTAAAGTGCACATTTTGAACGGGACACTCACAGAAGTCATCTACCCGGCCCGTTTTCCCTCGCTTTTGAATAACATCGCAGTCTTTTCGGTCATTTATTTCGTCCTAATTCTAGCTTCCGGTATGACGACTGCCGTTTTCGTACGGAAAAAGTTCAAAGGTCTCTTTTTTTGAAAGCGTTGAGAGTAGAGAAACGTGAGGGTTCAGATGTGAGAGTGTCAAATCGGGGAGTGGCGTGGAAGCTCACGAAGATCGCGCTGACCTACTGCTTCGTCTACACTGGCATTCTCAGCTGGAGCATCGCGACTGCTCTCAATGCAACCTATCACTTTCTTCCCGATTTTATTGTAGCGCACAACACCCAACTGCTATTGTTCTCTTCGGATTTGGTAAGTGTATGGAAGAGTAGCGCATTGCACTTTGCGACATTTTCAGATGACTTTATCGCTTCCTTACATTCTCATCATCTACGATACAAATGTGCGGAATATCGTTTGTAAACGTCGAAAGAATGCTTCTGTCATGATTTCTAGTAGTGTTGCAATTTCACGATAACAACTGTCTGGAACGAATAAAGAGTCTTGAGCATTTTCTAACATTCGATTATGTACGGGTGTGGTTTCCGGAAGTTTCTTAGGTTCAAGATGGTTAACAAATTCTGTGATAATGGTCGGTCCAAGGCGGCCACTTGATTCGATGAAGACACGTGGTTGTATGTTGCTTGATCTCGCCAATCGGACACGATCTAAAAGTTCGGAGAACAATGAATCAGCGGGTCGAATGATAACAAGAATGGAATGGCGAAGAGGGAGTGAGTGGAACGCCGCGATAAACACAAACAGTTGCTGTTATGTTTGGTACGAATGCCATGGGTAAATGATAATAAGGAAGAGATTTCATCTCTCGAGTCTTTTGAGTGAAAACTATTATTCTGCACATGAACCTATCCAATTAGAGCTGATGTCCAATGCGTTTCTCACGAATTGCGGAAGTACGAATGCCGATGATGAGAGAATCGCAGATTCAACGCGTTGAGCACTCGGGAAGGCACCGTGACAGCAAAGTGCTGAAAGAGAATTTTAGCCGAAGGTTTTAGTCTGAAAACTTTAACTTTGAGCAGGTACAGCTGAGCTAGAAAATATCGTATAGTTCTCAAGACACGTTGAGTGTAATCGACACACCTACTACTTCATTTTCTCGTTGACCACTCCTAGAACTACTGTAGATGTTGGAAGTTAGAGTGCAGTCTTCGGGGACTGTCACTTCCATGAGCTACAGTAGTCTTAGGAGTGATCGTACGAAAAAGTTGTCAACTAGGAAAATGAAGAACTAGGCTTAGAGAGCACATTCAACAATTTTCAGAGCGCCAAACAGCTATTGTAGGAGTTGCCACTCACCGCATTCTTCGAACAAATCAAGTATCCCATGCTACCGGATGGATACGTCGAAACTGCTGACGACGCGTAGGAAACAACGGGAAAGAGTGTTCTGTTGGCAGGTGGAACCAGATGGATTCTCCTAGAAATCGACTAGTCAGCTCGTATGGTTTTGTTGAAGTTCCGCTCACCTTGCGACGAAAGAATGCCGTCTTCCCTCAGAGAATCCCTCAAAAGTTCGTAGTAACTCTGTCCGAAAAGGAAGCCGCCGGGCCCGGTAGACGGATCAGAGCTGTCCGTGATGATCACGTCGAACTCGTTCTTGTTACTCTTCAAAAACTCGAAGCCGTCGCCAGAATTCCGCCGCCGTCGCCTCCTCCGATGATAAGAACGTGCGATTCAGAAGAGATATCTAATAAGAGAAAAGTGGTAACTGATACGTACTCACTTTTTTTTGGGTTCGGGTGCGCGAACAGTGACAGATGAGCCAGCATTTCCTGAAAGGAGAATTCGTTCCGTTCCGAGCACTTTTCCGTGGGTGGCGCTACCTGAAAATCCCATCTGACAGCTCGCCTCCATTCCGTATGTCCTTTTTGTAAGACGAGCTTTGGAGCAAGTTCCACACACAACCTGAACAGAGCCATTGGTCTTGAAACGAAGCAATAGGAAGCAATTCACAATATTGACGATATCCAATCTTTGATCCTTCTCGAAAATCTTATCGGAGAAAGTGGTGATACGTTTTTTGTTCCGAAGAATCTCTTATCTTGTTATCATATATCAAGTCCAAGGTTACACTTCTCAAAACCAAGTTCCCTTTCCGTTTTTCTCAAGAGTGTATTTGTGATAACGTCTCTTCTAGAATCGCGGCAATTGATTCACAAAAGGAGCCGGAATTTCAGAGGTCCTACTTCACAAAGACGGACGGAGCTACGTGGCTTTCTTTTCTTCTGGAACTTACCGAAATGAACTGGAAATTGAGGTTGCACCCGGTGGAAAGTTATTGCGAAATGACCACGGCAACTTTTGTTTGTCGGAAGAAAAGATCAAAGTGATTTATGTTCAAATGATGGCGGAAATCAAAGTACATGTGAAATGGATAAAGTGCTATTCGAACCGAATTATCGTCGTCAGTCGGAGCGTGCTCCGTCGTCCTCGTCGCTTGACGAATCGAGCGTGGACTCCCGCACAAAGTGGGCGTAGACCAGCGAATCCGCCTGTAATCATTTTAGGTTTCAAACTTGAAGACTATTGTGTGAAATTGTCTGAATACCTCAAGTTTGACAAACTGCACGTTCGTACGCCGATATCCGGGCAGTTCCCGGTCCCAGAGCTGTTGTTGCGCGTCCTTGCCTTTCGAAGAAATGTCATTGGCGAACACAGTCATCAACACTTTGCCAGGTCTGAAATACAAAAAGTTATTGACATAAAAAATGAGGTGTTGCCGTACTTGAAACACTGTAAAACTCTCTGGGTCTGTGAGTAGAGACACACGAGGTCCTGGTTGGTTTCGAACGAGGCGAACGAGAACTCTTTCTCGGGCGTCACATGGATCGTCGCGTATTGATCCGTGTCGTTCATGTAGGCGTTCATACTGTACCCGCACGGATCGAACAGCTCGTCGTGGATCTCGGCGCCAGCTGGCACTACTTTATGGATACCGGCTGCCTGAAAAGTGAAAGAATAGTAGTAAACGAGTTTCAGAGAACGCAGTTGGGCACAAACCCCAAAATGATAAAAAAGAGATCTTCGGTGTATAGTGAAGATATTGAATTCAACCGGGAAACGTTCAAGGCCAGTTAGCCGTCGGGTTGATTAAAACGATAGTCCACGTTTCGATATTTCTCCTTCATCTTCGAAGAACTTCTTATCTTATCAGCGTCGATTCCAAGGTTATCCCTCTCGAAATATTTCGCTTACCTCAAAACAAGCAGTTGCGTCGACGGCGCAGTCCTTCGTGAACGTGGTGAGCACCGAGTCGTCGAGGTCGCTCATCAGAATCTCGAGTGTGTGATCGGATCCCTTGCTGGCGGGGAACTGTACTTGACGGTGGAACGTGTAGAGATACCAGCGGTCCTGCTTCAGAGATCCCAGACAGTACGCGTGTCCGTCCGCGAAGAAACTGTCGAGGTACTCGACTTCGGCGTCAAAGTTCTTGTGGAGCGGTGGCTGCAGGTCGGGACGGATGAAGTTCTTGCGCGAGTAGTAGACCGATTGCACCTGGTCCAGTTGAGCATAGGTCCCCGCCAACTGCATGATGACTGGAAGAGCGGCGAGAAGACGCGTCGAGCCGCACGTTTTCATGATGATTCGGTGGTCGGAGACGAAGAGCGAGCTCTCGCTGAGCACGTACGAGTCGATCGATTCGTTGTGCTTCGAGTGCAGGATCTTACACCTCGCCACGTCGAGCATCGCGTCGATTTCGGCCCTCGGGATGCGTCGCAGCGAGCTCTTGAAGCCTTTGGAGCTGCAGAACCAGATCTCCAACAGTTTCTCGGCTCCTTCGAAGAAGTACTCTTCGATCGGCGCCTCGACTGGATGAGTCTGCACGGCAAAGTTCGGAAGATCGGAGTAGGCGGGCATGTTCGAATAGAATCGACTTTTCTGAAAAGAAACCTTGATTGCTTCAGAAGTTTGCACGCAAATCTTACCCGTTGTTCGTTCAAAGATGTTCGGCTCGAATCGCTGTGAATGAATCTGACCTTGTTGGCGAGGTTTTATTGGGACTGAACTGCATCAGTTTCACTCTTTTATAAAAATTCGAAAAAGGGGGTTGACCCTTCTTCTCTTTCTTTTTTGTGTTTTCATCGCCAGTCCCTTCGTCGCCGCTCTTCTTCGCTGAATGTTGTGAAGAGTGATCTTGCGAACTTCCGCCTGAAAATCGATTTGTGTTGCCAGACTAGAATGAAGTTCCAGCCTGATTCGCGTTGAAATCAGAGTCACGTGCTCGACGATCAGTGTGCATTTTTATTGAAATCCGACGGAAGAAAACCATTTACTACACGCAAACTACAAAGAATCAGTGATGACGTAGTTGGTCCTTGACCGCCGACTTCAGATCGCTTTCATTTGATTCGGTGAACACACGTGGGTTTGCCCTGATCCGTCACGCTGTGATGTCTGTCAGAAGCAGTGATTCGTTCGGAGAATACTGTGATTCATAGTGTGTTCAACAACAACAACAGGAAGTGGATTTCGATTGACTGGAGCATCTACCGATGCCTTCCTCTCGAGTATTGTACTATTAGCACTTGGGTGGCCTTCACCGTCATTAGAGATTCGAGGTCATTTAAATCAAAGTGATCTGTTATAATCGAAACAACAAAACCAGTTCACTAAAAGTAAACATATAGTGGCAAAAAAAAACAAACAATACCTTCCAACTTTTGTGTGTGTTTTGTTCAGTTGAAAAGTGCCCGTCTTGAGTGTATCATGGATTCGTCTCTTTTATTCTGACTTCGAAGTGCTACCGTAGTCTTCGGAGTGGTGCTACAAGGAAGTTGCCAACTGAGAAAATGAAGTACTAGGTGTATAGATTACGCCCAACGATTTTCAGAATCAAACATCACGCTATGCATCCTCAAAGTGAACCTTTTCCATGAAACCCGTACTGGTTACTGTGGAGTTCCTCACAGCATTTTACATCATGGTGTCGACAAGTGACGCTGCGTGTGAATCCTCTTCTTACCATGATCCGAGTATCACTGAACATTGAACTCGACGATGTACGTGCGAATCGCGACAAAAAACAGAAGGAAGTGTCTATCGCAGATTGATGAACGACTCTCGATTGGATCATATCACTCTTGTCTGGGATCATTTCGGTTTCACGTACACCGTCTCGCTTTCGCTTCTTTGATTGATGAATGGCAGGAATAGATGTAGACAAAACAATTCTAGTTTTCACTTGGGCACATGGCATTCGCACTGATTCTTGTTGTTTAAAATTGACGAGATCTCTCTCACTCATCAGGTGTAATCAGTCTTTGACTTTATATTGCTTAACGGATCGTTTTTGACCAGACAGGCTGGTCGGGAAGAGCGCAAACATCAAAATGAAAAGATTGCAACTACTATTTGGGCACAACTTCAGTCTTGGGATCAATGGAAACTCAAGAAGGGTTCGGTGAAGCGGTGATCAGACGTGCTCTCAGTAGAGTGCGTTTGCTCACTCGACCTGCAGGAAACAACATGAACAGAAAAACGAGATGACTGCTTCCCATTTCGGGGTGTGTTCCGAGTCTACACAATCCCATTTCAATGCGTTTGCAGTTCAAACCACCCAGTATCCAATCAGCTATAGTCGCTTTTCGATAGATTAGCGGTAAACCAGTTACAGATTCCAACCACAAGAATCTGGGTGTTCGTGTACCGAATGGGCACCTAGTACTCGACGCAATGTCGCCGATTTCGCCAATGTTTTCCGACGGACACTTTTCGAAACGTGAGAAAATTGAGATTGTTTTGAGAAACGCTTCTAGATTTTCGATAGGGTCTTCCTTCCAATATGGTGATTCATCTCGACACATTTACACAAGACAGAAGAGATGCGGAAGATCAACACTGACTCTGGCGCTTTTTTTGTTCATGAAAACACACATGGGATGTGTTTTAGCGTGGTGACTGGTCTACTAGAGTTCTGTTATACGAAAACGATTCTTCAAACCCATGAAGGGGGTCCAAGTTGGAAAGTACGATTAAAAGTGGAGAGCCAACTGAGAAAATGTGCACAATGTCCCTGCCACCTCTAGTTTGAACCTTTTTCAAGAACAAAACGACGCGTTTCGAGTGGAATGCAACGAAAATTTGATAAAACGCTGGTTCGTTTCCCTGGCCATAATCAGTCTGTACTCGATTGATTTGCTGTCAGAAATGGGCACATTGGAATGGAATGGAATGGCTGATAGGGAACGAAAAAGAAACTAGAAAAAGAGGCCTTTCGGCACTGATAACGGCACTTTTGCTCTCTCTCTTGGTCTCTTTTCACATTGGCTATTCACATTTCTGAACTGTTCTCTTTCCCTAGTCGACAGATCGGCACCAAACTTAGAAAACGGACAAGGAACTTGAAAGCTCGAAACTCATGGATTCTATAGGACGGCTTGTATTAAGAGTTTGCCGGGAATGGAGCAGTGGTGTAACATTAGGTCCTTTTGAATCGATTCCCAATCGTGCCAAGCCATTCAGGCTTCTCCCAAACGAATCGGCTCGCGGCTGCCATAGCAACCTGCCTCTCGTCGTGTCTCATCTCACTCCATTTCTACCCTCTCACCCCCCTTTTCATTCACTTTCCAAAGCAAACATGGTCTGCTCCCGAAGAGACGAGAGTTCAAAAACCTGTCGACAAACACAAAATGTTCAGTCTGGCCACTTTCCGTCTTTTCGTCCCATTCCGCTCGAACTGGAATCAATTCGACTAACTTTTTAATGGGATTGGAGACACTAACAGTGTCTTTTATCGAGAAAAGAGTAAAGTGCGGAAAGTGTGTAACCTCCCAGAATGCGATAAACTTGTCTGGGTGGAAGTTCTGGAACTTGGTAGTTGGTAGTTGGTAGGACAGACCTTCCAGTTCTTTCCAGTTCTCTCATAATCCGCCTTCTTTGCCTCGAACGCTCACTTTCACCTTCCCCGTCGAAAAAAAAAGTTCGTTTTGATCGCTAATCATCAGAAAACGTTTGATAAGGAAATGAAACCTTTTTTTTCATTTCGTCTAATGTCTACACTCAACTATTTCAGACCGATGGTAGCTGATCGGCAAGTTCTTGAAGACGTCGGATTCGGCAAGGGACATCTGTCGACGGTGCACCTGGTCCATGAGGAAAAGTACGGAGGCAAGGTCATTTTGAAGGTACTTGTATTCCATAGAGAACTTTGTCGATTGGCAGTTTCAGATCCCTGGCGGTGAAATGTCGAAAACGATATTGTCAATTTCGGAGAAGCGGTTCCAAACTCTGCACAACACCGAAGTGGACATTTATAATATCATCGAGAATCATTCCGAGTTTGACGTCGCTCATCCGAAGATCTTCGAAACGGAAAAGATGGAGCCACCCGTAACCGGAGGGTTCATTCTGATGGAGTACATTCCTGAAGTCACTCATCTTTATGCGAATGACAATGTGAAAGCGGAGGAGCTCGTGGAGCCGGTGAAGAATATTGCGAGACTTCATGCGTTGGGAGAGAGGCTGAACGAAGCGGAAAGGCGGTTGGTGCCGACGGACTTTCTCAAAGGATGGTTTTTGGAACTGTTCACTGAAAAGGTTACACACGACTATACTGTAACAGAAGGCCATCTATTCAAGATGATTTATCTCAGCTGTCTGTAGAGATATCAAAAAGTTGTCAACTAATGAATTGCTTCCTGTAACATTTTGAACATTTTCTTAGTTGACCGCTTTTTGACACCTCTTCAAACAACTGAATTACACCCGAAAAGTGTTTCAGAACAAGGCATTGTTCATGAGTGTTTGGCAGCCGGGAAAGATGGCGGATTTCATGAGCTCTCCGCAATCCGCGGACGCAATCCGGGTGTTGAGTGAGATTCTGACGCCCGACGAGTTTGCCCGACTCAACGACGACTGCCAGATGTCGGGCGTGAAAGCGGTCTTCTGTCATGGAGACCTGTCCTCGCATAATGTTCTTTTTGAAAAGCTTCCCAATGGCTCGATGAAGTTCCGGAGCATTTGCGACTTTCAGGTACCATAGTTGCAGAGGAAAAATTCATAAAAAGTGAAACTTTATTCAGGGTTCAAATTGGGGAAACGCTGCACAAGATTTGACTCGGCTCTTTGTGACCGCACTCAGCGGACAGGTACCTGAGGCAATGGGAGAATGCACAGAACTGAAACCAATTTTTCAGGACAGAAGAGAAAAAGGTGAACATCTTCTCAAAATCTACTACGACGAGTTGGTCAGAGTGACACGGGGAAAAGCGCCGTTTACATGGGAACAGGTGAGACATAACTAGAGTAGAGTAGGACACAACAGGATTACTGTAGTTGACACGGAGCTACACACGGTTCCTGCCACATCACGCGGCGATCGTTTGTGTGACAACACCCGGCAAGTTCCTTCGGAGTCTCGCAGAAATGGAGGAGGGTGCGGAGAAGGAGGAGGTATGGAAATGAATTGACACACACAGAGGGAAAAAAATGGTAATATTATAGTTCAAAACTAAGATGCTGGAGAAGTACATAGCACTTATGGAGGACCTGAACGAGGCGTGGAAGTCTAGGACTCGTGTCTAGGCGAGCATCCGATGGAACACTTCTTCCGCAGACTTGGCCACTCCTTTTCCTCTATTCAGAAGACGTTCCACCCAAGACGGACGGCGACGTTCCGATGGTTCCTGTAGAATTCTGTGATTATTCTGTGATTACACCTGTGATAAACCCGTACTTGTAATTCCCTGAGAATCATGGTCCACGTCTCTTCGGTGTTCATTCCTAGAAGCGCCGAAACTTCGAGAAAGTCGCATTTGAAGTGTCGTGCGGCTGCCTTCGCCTCGTTCGTCGAAATCACTTGATTTCTCTTCAGATCGCACTTGTTACCAATCAAGAATACTTGGAGAGGTACCGGGTTGTTCAGGTTGGCAAGAGTGATTCTGAAAACTTGGATTATTTTGGTGAAACGTGATAAAGTTCAGCGCTTCCTAACCTCTCTAAAATCTGTGTGGCGTAGACGAACGAGGCTTTGTTGTCGACATTGTACATGACAATGTAAAGGGTCTTGGACTGTTGGAACGGCGAGTTTTCGAGCGTCGACTCGAGCAGAATCTCTAGTGTCACTTCCCTTCCGTTCAGCAAGAACGTCGTCATTCTCGTGTAGTCGTTTCCGTTCTCGTCGGCTGAAATGTTTCATTCATTCATTCCACGCGACACTTTGACGAATGGCAAAGAGCAAACACTTACGATCAACTTTCTCTGGGGCCATGCTCGTCGCGAAATGATGGATTCGATTGGCGAGGCTCTTCTTTCCGCAGTTGCGTGCTCCGTAGATGCGCAGCACGACGTGCTTCATCAGCATGTTTTGCGAGTCAAACAGGAAGATGTCGGGACACGTGGCACGACGGCTGTCGCCCCCTCGTCTGCCGAATCCGCCGACGCTCAGCAGGTCCTTATCGCTCGGCTTCTTCTGGAATCCCTTGTCGAGAATGTGTCCGTCGCGCAGGTCGAAACTTCGTAGGCGTGTGCTGCGCGGCGCGAACTCCGGCGGCTCCTCGTCATTTTGTTCGTCGTTCTGCAAAAGCGAAGAGACATGATAGCTGCACTCGCACTTTCAGATGCTTACCACAAAAAACTCCTCCTGCTCGCTGGTTGATGAGAATGCGGGTGTCGGCGGGGTTGCCGGCAGGCTGCGGCGGGCTCCGTTCGGCAACGGCGTCGACGGAAGAGATCTGGAATACAGTATGAGTGAACGGGACCAGGAATAGCAGGCGATCTCTGGTCGCCGAATGTGTGTTCGGTTCGTTGGAGCGCTTAAATTGCAGCTCGCCCGGATGCTCAACGCTCGTTTGGAGCAGAAAACAGAAAGCGTTTAGAAGACAACAATTCAACGATCTCTAGAACTTACAATAGGGGCGTGATCTCCGCAAAATGAAGAATGATACGAAAACTATGATTCTGCATGAATTTTGGTCCCATTATCAAAAAGATGCGAGGAATCGAATGGCGTAGAGTTGTTTTCAACTTTAAGGATTTGAAGCTATTTGCATTTACCTTCTCGGACACGGACTCGGCGAAAAGTTGGGCGACAGCAGCATGGTACTGTTGGCGATGTTGACCGAAGTGGAGGCGGTGCTCGACGACGCCGACGAGTTGGCTCCCTGGCGTTGATGATGATGATAAGTCGAGAAGTAGGGATGAGAGACGGCGAGCGAGGCCGGCAGAGAGACGCGTCGCGAGTCCATTTCCAGGTACCAAATTTAAGGGTACGTTTGGATTGAGTTCCGACGAATCGTAGAGTGGACTGCAATTATTCGTATGTACAAAGGAAGAAGGAAAGGGAGAAGACGGGGGTGGCGCGCAGAGATGAGTTGCAATTAAACGAAGAGAAAGAGCCGATGTGCCCATGCCCTGCCCTTCTTTGCTTGCGGGCAATATTATATTCATATATGTACGTATCCTTTCAGTGTCCTTTGCAGGAAGGTGTTCTGCGGAAGGAAACGATGGTGATGACGCAGTATTATGCGTCAGCCCTGCTACGCTCATAAATGATGCACGTTTTTCCCTCCACCACCACCCCCAACGTGGCTTCTCTTCGAGCGTGCAGACTATGAAAACAGGAAATTGGAAAATGTAGATGAACCACCCAAGAATCGAAAAGAAAGTAAGGCGGCAATGTTCCGAAAGAGGGATTGGATTAAAAGGGGAAAAGCAGTGAATCACACGCAACGACTGCTCGTTAGAAGGGATAAACATGGGGGGAGGGAGGGGAAGAAAGGAAGCGAAAGGGGAAAGGAAGAAGGAGCGGATAATGATCGGGTCCGGTTCGGATGAATGTGGACTTGCTAGTTAGGCACATGAGTCACGAATGCAGTTATTGTTACTATCGGGGCATTTCAATGTCACGGCGTTTTTTTTTTTGACTACGGACCCGGGAAAAAAGAATGTCGGCACCCTGAGCCAACTTTAGAGGTATACTGAAAGCCTGATTTTCAATTAAGGTCCAATTTTTTGACAGAAATTTGAATTTATGTCTATTTTTCGAAAATATCGCCAAAATCGTCGAGAAATTGCGCGTAAATGGACACGGCCGGGGGACTAGTGCGTGTTTCTCTTCCATCTGCTCGCGGTTGCATGGTAATCCTAAAATTATATCGCCGAAAACAAATAGAAGCCTAACAAAGACCGACATCTATTTTGAGCACTTTGAGCATCACAAAAATGTATTTTTATTTATATTCTTCCTCTACCACCACACATTTACGTGTGCGTGTGTGACACAGAAATGCGATACTGGAAAAGAAAAGAAAGAAGAAGAAGGCGTCGGCCAACAAAGAGTACATGAAATAATCAAATTTCGAAAGTCACGAGACGTTTTTATCGGAATGTGGGCGGACGGAAAACAGCGTCGAGTGGATAACTTGGTGTGGTAATTGGTGACGAACGGCAGTCAACATGATTAAGCCACAAATGAAAGAAGAGCGTGGGCGGGCGGTGACACTTTTCATGATTCCTACTAGGTTTATGGAAAAGAATGTTATTGGGGGGCTCCTCAATTGATGCGTTCACCTTCATTACCATAAATAATGTGACTTAGAGGTTAGAGCTTAGAGCTCGGAGCTCGGAGTTCGGAGCGTCATTAACCAAAGTACGCACACAATGGTTTATCCAATCTTTTTCACTTTTTTCAGGGACAAGAAGAAGACCTTTGTGGGAAAAAAATCGACTGAAAGTGCAGTGAAGATAAACAGGTTCACGCTTCGGTACATTCAGAGCTTTGAATTTGAAGAAGTTTAGTTCGATTTGGGGCCTCTTATCGCTCGCTCTCTGGAAACGGGCCATGACTTGAAAATGAATTGTTTTGAGGCAAAATGATCAATTACAAACCTGTTCAGCACAAAATTTTGAACAACTTTTTAGTTGACCGATTGCTAAAATAATCATTGGTTGCCGAGATGTTGCCCTTTGAACAAAGGTGTAGGGGCAGCTGAGGTGAACAAAAGGAGTTACGGATTGACTCAGCGGCAAAAAAAAAACGGGTCACAATGACCTAATCGTCATCAAAACAAGGAACCGTCGACAGAATTCCAGACAGAGAATGTGCGGCATTCCGATGAGTTCTGACGGTTTGCATACGAATCACAAGACGGCGAGGTACGGAAACATTCTCACGCACCGTGTTTGCATTGGAGAATGGTCCCACACGGGCCCCCGATTGACTGCATGCAATAATATTTTTGTTTGGGCTCTCTCTGACGAATTCCGGACAGTAAGAAACCTGAAACCATGATGGGTTCAGGTGCTCAGGCAGGCGGTCGGTCGCAAAACTATTAATGGAAGAAAGATCCGGAAGTGGGTGACGTCGCGACGGGAAATGAAGCGAGAATGGCAGACAACTCAATTACGGGCACATTTTCAGTCAACTCGCACAAGGCTCTCTTTGTTTTCGACGACGGAATTGCTAGCGGAACAGAGAGGATGAAACCAGATAGCGTGAAAAAAAAGATGGTAATGAGGACTACTGAAGACGTCCCGCGCTTGACCGGAAGTACTAGTCGGAAGCGGAGCAGAGATGGAGAAACGGAAAATTCGAGATTTACAATGTGAATGTTGAAAAAATGCTTTAAAAAATTACGGTCGTCAGGCTGAGAACCGGCCTCGGGCAAAAAGTTATTTTTGCTTATCATCCGTAACCCATATCTTGAGAACCAATGATTGTTTCAAAAAGTTGTCAACTGAAAAGTTGTTTAAAATTTCATGCTGAACAACTTTGTAATTGACTAACGCTTAATTCTCGAGTTATGACCCAGCAAAATGACGTGAATTGTTGTTAGAACACTCAATACACACCTGCTCCAACTATTGTCGGTTGGTCTATGGACCCGAAACATTCTGCTGGTTCTGCCACTTTTTACGTAAAAAAAAGTTGTGTTTGTTCTGCTAAAGTTTAAAATGACCGAAACGGGGTGAAGCAAGCAAATTCTTGGAATGAGTGAGCAGCAAAAACAAAGAGTCGCAAATGGCTGACAAATGCAAAACACTCTGAAACTGCGGCGGAGCAAAACAATTGCGACGACGACCCATTTATAATAAGTTTTCGTCGCTCTAGCACATACTAATAACCTTTTTGAGACGACGCGCGCGATGAGTAGTATATTTTCGATCTCTCGAAGAAAGAACAGACCAATAAACAAGCGATCCCATGGGATGCAGAAAAGTAAAACATGTGCAATGAGTTCTGCGGCTATTAATCTGCGTTAAATCGGAGAGAAAAGACGAATAAACTAACATTTCGACAAACGTTCTGGAATAAAGGAAAACACGTGAATTCGAGGAATCCTATTTCAGATGTATGTGTGTGTTTTGTGTGTTTTCGACCTCGTCACAAGAAGAATGTTGCTGCTTTCCGCGGTGCTTGTGACGTTCCGTTTCAGAGATGACATTTTGTGTACGCTCTGGAAAAAACAAATATTTTCAAGATTTTGTAGAAGAACTTTAAAGTGCCGTATTCTCTTCACGCTTCACATGCGCCGCATGCATTTCGAAGATTTTTCAGGATTTTGACACTATAGTTCCGGCATAGACCAATCAGAACAAAAAATTTGTTTGAAAACTGCGAAAAGTATGCATAAAATGTTGAAATTTGCCTCTGGCTGGGCCGTAGGAATTTCCATCAGAGCTCTGTCGGACAACTGGTTCTTTTTTGTTGCGTAGGTACTTGTGCCTGACTGTTTGTTACATTCACAGCCAAACACACCGAACGCATTCACAGCGGCGGAACTACACACTCTAAATTGCTCGTCCAATAGAGCTCATCGCCCACCTTTCGAGCGAGAATTTGAATTTTGATGCGCGAAAGTGAACACTGAGCGCACAAAAGAAGATACGGATTGGAAAGGGGATACGGAACAGTAAAAGAGAAAAACTTACAAGGGAGAAATTAATTGAGAAGAAAGGGCGAGCGGCGGCGTCGGTGACGTAGCGGAGAGAAAAGGAAGAGTCGTTGGGGAAGTTTTGCCGCGAGCGACAGTGCAAATTTGAGGAAGTATGCAAGTGCGCTCTATTGGACGAGCAGTTTAGAGCTCTAGAGCTTTTTATAATTATAAATAATTATTAATTCAGAGCTGCCGTCAATTTGTTTTACTGGAAAGATCGCGAAAGGAGAGGAAGGTGGCAGTGAAGTTCGTGGCCGATCAGCCGTTTCATTTCGTGCTTCACCACAGAACATCTATCATGTTTTTTGGGCTCCTCGTATAGAAGACATTTCCCTAAACCTAAACAAGCCATGAACCAGAAAGCATAGACGAAATCCGTGGACTTGTGAAGAAGATTCGAATCTTTAAGCATCTTGATATGTATCCCTCTGGCAAGTAGTAAGTGGCGAAAAAGAAGATCGACCAGTTCTTCGTCATTTCGAGATCTTCCTCCTCCCCCCTTTGGAAATCTGCAGAATCTGTCATTCATTCATTTCAAACGATGGCTCCTCAGCTTTCGGTCAACACTCTTATTCTCTTCGTGGTCTTCGGAGGAAATATGATTCTCAAAAAGAACTTTGACTCGAGGGTAAGCCTTGCCAACCACTGAATAATATCATAAGCGTTCAGGACAATGTGGACAGTCTACACCACTCCGCGGAATGTGTCCAGAAAATTATCGAACCACTGATGGTCGGCAATCTCTGGCAGTTCTGGGACCGCTTCCCGTACGTCGTCAATAAATGCTCTCCGACTCTGAAAGACGTCACCCTCGGCGCGTTTCCGAACACGGACGAGCTCAAGTACCACTATCTCCCACTTCGAAAAGCCGCGAATTGTTCGATTATCTCGCTCGGCATCGGGAAGGACGTAAAAGCGGAGAAGCGAATGAAGAGCGTGCTGCCAGATTGTGAGTTCTTCGGCGCGGATCCGGTCGACGAGGACAACAACGAGCTGTTTTCGGACTTTGGCAAGTTTTATAATATGGCGGTCGGCGATCGAAACGGCAGCTTCCGTTCGTACGTTTTGGAAGAAATCTATCGGTATCAAGAGGTTCTCACTATCGATTTGGCCACGTTTATCAGAACAAATGTGGGTCTCGAATGGTGTCAATTAATTGTGTGTTAATTTGATTGGCAGGTGAAACAGAAAACCATCGATCAGTTGATGGTCGACATTGAGCACGCCGAGTACCCGGTCTTTCCGTTCTTCGAGGAGAGGGGACAGTTGGAAGAGTGGGGAATTCATGTGTGCCAGATCAACATTGAGATCCATAGTCCGACGGACGAGGATCGCGAGACTTTCGCCACGTTTTTGAAGAAAAACTTTCTGTCACATCAGTGGATTTTCATCAACTCTGAAATTCATCCTCTTTTGAAGCATATCAGGTTCTACAGGGTTCTTTTTGAACATTCATTTTCAATTTCAGACTGTTCATGGTGAACGGACGGCATCCAGAGTGCCTTCGGAGGTACTTTCAGAAGGGAGAAAAGACGAAGATCAGAGACCACAGTGGCGAAGATCAATTTTCATCGTGATCTCATTTACGTATTGCAGCCGCAGAAGTCTGGTAATTGCGCTCTAACGCTTTCCGCGTGGGATTGCGCTAGAGCGACATTGCCACAGTTTTGAGGTTCCAATAGGTACATTACAAAACGGGCTAAATTTGATTGTTGTTGTTTCCAAGAATAAATAGAATAAATTCTTTACCCAATATTGCATTTTTGTTCGAACCCAACAAAAACACACCTCTTTTCAAGTACAGTCATCGGTCGAGGTCTGATGAAACAAATTCGTTCCTTCTGTCACTTTCAAAACGAAATGAAAAGAATGCAAAAAAAACCACTAAAAGAGTGTCTAACGCGTGTTCTTTCCCACCCGCACTTCTCTGCGTCTCTCCACTCCGCGTGCTCTCTCGCCGTCCTATCTGTGCCCTCTTGTTGACGAGGGAAACAGAGGAGAGACCAAAGTGCGCAGACGACGAAAGAGGCAACAAACAAACGCTCTGTTCGGGCGCCAATCGGTCCCCATTTCTGCCATTCGCCGCCCGATTTGGTCGTTGTTCAAATGTCGGATTCGAAGGAAAAGTAAGTTTACCAAAACATTCGAATCGAGGAGCATTTGCTCCGGCGCTGGTGCTGGAACTGAGTGACGAAATATCTGAAGAAATAAAAAAAGCGAAAGGAACAACTGGCGCGGCAAGCGATCATTCCGCAAAATGTTCATCATTCCCTTCGACGCTGACCTAAGATTCCCAGTCTCGTATATTTTGAAACACCGGGTTGTTCTTTTGGTTTTCCATCCGTCTTCTTGTGTGACGTCTCGTAGTGTGGTTTTCCTCGAGAGAAACTCCTGGGCTTATTCAGTCGGGTAAGAAAAAGAGAAAAAATCGGCTGTTCCGTTTTTTGCCGGTTTTTTCCTGTTCCAAATCCTTTCCAAAAGTCAACGTTTCGCCTCGAAACGTTTAAACGTTCTGCACTTTGTGTTTCACGGTCTCCAGAGCTGACAATATGGGCGTGGCCTCGGCCAAATGGCGTTCTCATAAATTGAGCAGGTTTTCTCTGATTTTTGTGGCCAAAGGCGATGAAAAATGATTGTTCGACATGAAAACACACTAATTCTCAGAATTAATGACGTTTTGGCGCATTTTTCGCGGACTTTGCTTTTTCGCCTTCGCCGCCGATCGCCGCCTAAAATCCGCACTTCTAATTTTGCGTTTTCTTGACCGTTTTCAGACAGAATTGGTTTTGAGAATGATAAATCACGTAAATACAAGCATTTTGAGCGCTCGAACAGCAAAAATCACCGAAAAGCAACTGAAATTCACGCAGTTTTAGCCAAAAACCTTCAAACGGATAAATGTGATTTGCGACTTGACCAAATTTAACGCTCTTGCGCTTAAAAAATTCGAAATAGCCTATACAATCGGTCTATCGAGAGACAAATGACAAATTATCGGGTTTTCGTGGCTTATCTGGCAAAAAACACTAATTTTGCTGTTAAAATTTTAATTTCGCGCCAATGTATCGCTCTATTGGGCGGGGCGCACTTGCGCCCGTTGTAAGCTCTGGAGACCGTGTGTTTGTGAAAATACAAGTCATTTTTAAGTTTTTGGCCGCTAAAAAACGGAAAACCCCGGTTTTTATGTTCTTTCACAGTTTTACCCGACTGAGCAATGAGCAAGCCCCTCAAAAGTCAAACTAGACTCTACTTTGAACTTTTTCGGCAGCACCAACTGTTCTCACTTTCTTCGAATCTCGAAAAAAAATGTTCGCATGTGTCGCGCCTCTCCGAATCCTTCATTCGTCTTCATTCGTCGAGTCAATATTTACTGGTCGTTAGCCGGTCACTGCGCACGTTAAATTTCAAATACCTGGCCTTTCTCTCGCACGGTCTTCAACTGTTCTTGTTTCAGAATGGCCCTTCTTCTCCAATCGGAGACTGACTTTGGCCTCGGACTTCTCCGTCAGCAGAATCTGACGGAGTCTCTCGTCTTCTCTCCGCTCTCCATCGCCCTCGCTCTCTCGCTCGTCCACGTGGCAGCCAAAGGAGAAACCCGAGACCAGATCCGAAATGCGCTCGTCAAGGGAGCAACCGACGAGGAGCTCGAGCAGCACTTCGCCAACATCTCCGCCGCTCTTCTGGCCGCCGAGAAAGGAACTGAAGTGAACATTGCGAATCACGTCTTCTCCAGGTTTGTTGCCTCGAAAGCAGTTAATCACAAAATGTTCAACTTTCAGAGATAGTTTCCCGATCAAGCAGGCGTATTTGGATGCGGTCAAGAAGCTGTACAACGCGGGAGCCACTCCACTCGACTTCAGTGACAAGGAAGCGGCCGCCTTAGCAATCAACGACTTTGTGCGCAAGAACACCGGCGAGCACATCAAGAAGATCATCAGTGCCGATTCGATCAACGATAGCAAGCATTTCGGAAAGTCTGGATAGAAATATAATCGATTAATTTCAGATTTGGTGGCCGTGCTGACCAATGCTCTGTACTTCAAGGCTGACTGGCAGCACAAGTTCAAGCAGAGCGCGACTCACAAAAAGGAGTTCTTCTCGTCGGCCGACTCGAAGCGCGAGATCGACTTCCTCAATGCCAATGCCGTTCATCGTGACTACGCCGAAAACGATCAGTTCCAAGTGCTGCGCCTGCCGTACAAGGACGAGTCTTTCGCTCTGAGCATCTTTCTCCCGAAGACTCGCTTCGGATTGGGCGACGCTCTCAAGAGCATCGACTCCGTCACCATTCAGCACCTGCTCTCCAATGTCTCTAGAAATCACGTCAATGTAAATTTCGTTGCATCTCCGATCTTTAACGATGTTTTTCCTGCAGGTCCGTATTCCAAAGTGGAAGATCGAGACGGAATTGGATCTGAAGAAGGCACTCGAGGCCGTCGGAATCAAGCAGGCCTTCTTGCAATCGGCGGATCTTAGTAACTTCGCCGACGGCGTTTTCGTCTCCAAGGTCACTCACAAAGCACTCATTGAGGTGAGCAAACAGCCAAAGTGAAGTCCATGCATGCCTTTTCCGTGTGTCCCCCTTGCTTTGTTCTTTTCAAAAAAAATTTTGAATTTGCGCGTTTCTAGGTGGACGAAGAGGGTACGAAAGCCGCCGCCGCGACAACCGTCGAGTTCTCTCTCAAATCGGCGCAGTTCTCGCTGAAAGAACCGATCGACTTCATTGCCGATCATCCGTTCTTTTTCGTTCTCTCCAAGGATAATCACCCGCTTTTCGTTGGAATTCATCATTAAGCCCACCCTTTCCGCCTACTTTTGCATTATTTTATCGCTTAACGAAGCACTATTTATACAAGTGCTCTGTAAATAATTGAGTAAATTGAGAGAATAAACTGTAATTTCGTGTCATTTGTCAGGTCGACGAAGAGGGAACGACGGCAGCCGCCGCGACAGCCATCGATTTCATTCCTTGCTGCCTGATCATTCATGCGGTGGAGCCGATCAATTTCACGGCCGATCATCCGTTTCTCTTCGTTCTGTCCAAAGATAACCATCCTCTGTTCATTGGAATTCATCACTAGAGTTTTGAAAACATAATATATTATGCATAATAAAATTGTGGGCATGCAAACTCAAACACTTTAACCCACGCACTCATGCCCAGTATGCATCCTCACTTCTTCGTATTCAGGTCGATGAAGCCGGAACGACTGCGGCCGCCGCCACTGCTGTTCTCATGATGCGTAAGAAGGCTCAGCCGGGATTGCTGGGAGCGCCCATCGAGTTCGACGCCGATCATCCGTTCTTTTTCGTTCTTTCCAAAGACAATCACCCACTTTTCATCGGCGTGCACCAGTGAATATAAAGCTCTTTATCATGTTCTTTTAGGTTCCGTCGAAATTTGAAAATGTTAACATTCCTTGGCTTCGATCTTACTCCGTGACAGAGATAGGAATGTGTGCACGCAAAATTGTGCACAAAAGAAACATGTTGTGTTACGGAAAAGAATGTTACAACCATCCAGACTTCCAGACCAGCAGAAAGATTCGCGAACTGTGCGTGGTGAGATGAAGTAACCAGATAAACGGTTGGAAAGTAGGCCGCCGCCGAAGGCCTTCCCAACGCATTCCCTCAGAATTCCATGTTGCGCATTCTTCTTCAGGTGTTTCTTGTCTTTTCTGCGATTCCAGTCTCTTTGATATTCAATAACATTTATCAAAATCACAAGAGCCTTCAAGTGTTGCGAAAGAATGAGGCGGAATTCCATTGGAGCCACATTGTGCACTACGAGGAGCTCGCGACGGCGGTGAACAAACTTCCAGAGGGCTACGGCGTCATGCTTCTGAATCGGCACGCCGTGAAGATGACGTTGAACTGGTTGTGCAACACGAAGAGTTTTGCGGGTGCGCATCAAAGAATGCTCTTTATCGTCATGGACAAGTACTCGGAGGACAGCCTTCGCAGATTCTACCCACGACTCAATATCGTCATTTGGCTGGCACCGGTGCTTCAGGCGACGTTCCGGCCCTACGACACGACCTACATGAGCTTCTTCCTCATGCGAACCAACATGATCCGTGCGCTTCAAGAGTTCGGAAAAGGGTTCTGGATGCTGCAGGCGGACACTATTTGGAGGGACAACTTGTTCAATCTGATCAATGTTCAGGACTACGAGGCCAGCGATATTCTTTTGGATCAACAAGGATACGAAGGCACCGCGCCTGTCAGGTATTATCAAAACACATTGCTCGGCTAAGCAAACGCGCTCCGCTGCACTCGGCGCTTCGCGTTTTCTGATTTTCCCCTCCAACTGCATTTTTCTGATGTTGCTTTATTCTTCTTGTTTTGAAATTGTACAGTGAACAGATTTTAAACTGGTTTTATCGAAAAACCCAATTAGAAATGTGTTCAGTGTACGATTTTAAAACGAGAACTTTGCGTAAAATTTCAAGCAAAATCAGAAAAATGCAGTTGGAGACGAAATCGAAAAAGCAAAGTGCTGAGTGAAGACTTCTGACACTTGACCGTTCATTCAGACAGCGTACAATGAACGGCGCGAACTTCTACGTGCCTGCGAAGGCCTCAAGTCGAGACTTGGTCGATTCCTGGTTGGACTGGCAGAAAAGCGTCTACATCACAGACCCGGACCTCGTGAAACTCTTCTGCCTACGCGGCGACTATTTGTGTGATTACATCCCGTACAAGTACTTTCCCCTCACCCAAACCCACCTAAATATTGTTGTTCTCATTCAGACTGGTCGCCGGCTGGGAATGGATTTACGGCGATCAGACGAACGCGCCGATCATGATTCAAATGGACGGCGAGACGGGCGGGAACAAGGAGAAAGTGCTGGAAAAGTACAACTTCTGGTTCCTGGATCGACGGGATCGGTGCAAAGCGGACAAAGTGACGCGAGGAGTGGAGCAGCTCGCACAGGGAGCAGTGCCACGTTTCATCTCGGCGTCCAAGAATCGAGAGCAATTCTGGCTGAAGCTCGGCGAACTGCTAAATCAGATCCCTGTCTTTGGACACTATTCGAGCATCTACGGCGGTCTCACTTCACTTTACCTACAGTTTTTCTAGCCTTAATAAACTTTGTGCCACGTTTCTCGAAAGTTCACAAAATCTGATCGTTTGTCACCCCGACAGATCCCTTTAATCCGTGGGGGGACACAGATAATCCGCGCGTATAAAACAACAGGTAGTTCCTCCGCATTTTTCATTCTCTCAACTCTCAACATGAACTCCACTTGGTCCGCCTGTCTCTTCCTTGCTCTCCTGGCCGTCTCCGTGTGCGCCATTGCCGAAAACGGTAAGTTTATTGGCCCGGTAACGCTCCAGAAACGTTGGTTCTCCACAGAAAACAACTACCTGCAAGAGCTCGTCGACGCCGGAATCTCGCAGGAAACCGCCGAGGGAATCGTGGCGGTCGTCAGCCAGCACAATCAGGACGGCGCCGATCCGAACAAGACCGGACGTACGATCTTCGAGCAGATTCTTCAGGAGACTGACGATTACGTCAAGACCCGTCCGGCTGCCGATCAGACCGCCTACGCTGCGTTCGTCGCCGCCAAGAAGAGCGCGTTCGAGAAGCCCGACAGTGCCTAAATGTCGTTTTTGTAAACTGTAAAATCTTTCCATAAATCCGTGTTTTATGTTCATTTTGGTTGTCTGTTACGTTAATCGAAAAGTGGATTCAAGCACTTTTGGTGCCAAGTGGCATAGTTTAAAGATTATAACTCAAAAATGAAGGGCCTTCGAATAAAATAGTGAACTACAAAGTTGCTCAGTTGGAAATTCTCTACAACTTTTCAGTCGACAACTTTTTGAAAAAAACATTGGTTCTCGAGATTTATGCTCTAGAAGACAGACTCTTCACTAACTTTGCATGCTCTATTCTCTCTCAGAAGCTCAAGAATGTGACATCAAACATCCTCCCGAATTCCTTGGCTCCGTCCGTCCGTCCGTCTGCCGCTCCCGCCCCTCTTTTGCGTGGGCTGCTGCTTGGTTTCCCAACAAAAAGCAACAAAAAACCACTCTTCAGCCCCATTTGATTCCTCTTTCTCTCCTTTTCTTCCGCCACAGTTTCCCTGGATCTCACACGATGTGAGAGAGTGTGTGGATTGGAGAGAATCGAGAATTGTCCGTCCGCGGACATTCAACTTTTTAGCGTTAGCCGCCTTCTTTCGTCTTCTCTCCTCTTCATCTGGATACGATTCAGGTCACAGTGTCTCCGCGCGCTGCGTCTCCTCTTTTCGCGTGCTCTCTCGCCTCCGCTCTCTCCGCCGCCGCTTCGATCCGTCCGCTTCTCAGCTGCTGATGTTGCACGTAGTCCGAATGAATCGGCGACTTCTTCGCCATGCACTTTTTGATCAATTCTCTGCTTTTCTCCACATTTTTTTCTAATTCACAACTTTCAATCACTCCTCGGTAAACCGTTGCAACTTTTGCGCCGAGATTGTAGCACTTCTGCACCCGATGCTGTGGGTCCACGCACGCGTTCCATTCCGTTCCTCGTTCTAGCCACTTGACGACACACACACACATACTTTTTTTTTCAGCGCTCTCAATGTAACAACGTCGCTCACGCCTCCGCAATTTACCTCAAACCTGTCGTCCATCCAGCTTCGTTCAAGTATCCCCGGCTAGCTTTATAAACATTGCATCCTTTCACAATACAACCACTGACATCACTTCAGCACATCTTCCGTTTCGCCTAACTTGTTGACGAACTGTTTAATATTATGTAGCAGTTTGCCGAGAATCATTGTTTCGTTATCACTTATCACGAAACGATCCCGTGACTCGTGCCCCGCCCACCGCGTCTCTTTTCGTTTTGCTTAGTTAGTTTCAAACGTGTCGATCGTGCGAATGGCAACGTTCTTTGATCCGCTTTTCGTTTTGATGAATCCGAAGAAGAGAACCTGCTGAGGAGACTAGATCGTATCCTTGGACACGGATTCGGATTAGCCAAGAACTGGTTAGGTAAGCAGGAAGAAGGCAGAACTATATTATCACTCACCTGCGCGGAGAATGAGTGAAAGAATTTGATCCGATTAGGGAACAGTGTGAAGCCATTATACTTTTTGGACTTTCGGGCTTTTCACTCAACCGTCACTCCCAAGAGTACTGTAGCTCGTGGAGGTGACGGTTCTTGTAGTTTGCACTCTAACTTCCAAGAGCTACAGTTGTCTTAGGAGTGGTGCTACAAGAAAGTGCTCAACTACAAAAATGACGTACTAGGCATGCAGACTTCAGACAAAACTTTTCATAACACCCTGACCACTAGGAACTCTGATACGTACCCTCAAAGTTGGTATACATAGTCAGCTGGATGACTCAATGAACTTCCTTGATTTCAACGGCTATCAATGCCATCCTCGGCGGATTCTTCTCTCCTCGAAACTTGTTCTCTTTCTCCTTCTCTCTCCTCCTTCTCGTTCCTTTGTCGCTGGTTTTCGCATGCGTCGACACCACTATCACGTAACAGTCTCCTCGATTCGCTTCGCAATCAGCAGGTGGCCCAGGGCCGAGCGAGTTTCCCTCCCTTCATTTCGAAATCCGTTCTTCACGCGCCGCCCCCCAACACCTCTCTTCTTCTCTAGACTTTCTCCGATTCCCAACTTTTTCATTTTTCTTTTCAGATGCGTGTGTGTGTGGTTGGCGCCGGCGCTTCTGGCCTGCCAGCCATCAAATCGTGCATCGAGGAGGGCCTCGACGTGGTTTGCTTCGAGAAGACTGCCGATATTGGAGGGCTCTGGAACTACAGACCCGGACAGAAGAATGTGAGTGCAGTAGAGCGCGTTTGCTCGTTTGTGGAACATCTCTCTGATCTTTTGTGTTCTCACAGATCGGCGGAACCGTAATGGAGAGCACAGTGGTGAACACTTCCAAGGAAATGATGGCTTATTCGGATTTTCCACCTCCCGCAGACTTTGCCAACTTTATGCACCATTCGAAAGTCATCGAGTACATCAAAAGCTACGCGGAGACTTTTGCTCTTCTCGACAAAATTCGATTCAATACAGTCGTCAAAAGAGTGAGCCCGAAGCTTCGATCATGATAAATTTCACAATAAGTTCAGATCTCGAGAACAGAGGACGGAAAGTACATGGTTCATCTGGAAAGCGGAGAGATTGAAGAGTTTGACAAGTTGATGCTCTGCACGGGACATCACGCTCAGCCATCGTACCCGGAGCTCAAGAATCTCGACAAGTTCAAGGGGAAAGTGGTGCACGCTTACGATTACACGGATCCGAGAGGCTACGAGGGCAAGGACGTCTTCCTTCTGGGCATCGGAAACTCGGCGCTCGACATTGCGGTCGACGTGGCCAAGATCGCAAAGTCGGTGACGATCTCCACACGCCGTGGCACGTGGATCTTCAATCGAGTGAGCCAGGGCGGCATGCCCTACGACGTGCTCCTCTTCTCCCGCTACTACGACAATATACTCAAAACGGTGCCGTTCACGCTGGCCAACGACTTCATGGAGTACCGTCTGCAGCAGCGAATGGACCACGACATCTACGGCCTCCGTCCGGATCACCGCTTCTTCCAGCAACATCCGACCGTCAACGACTCGCTGGCGAATCTGCTGTGCGCCGGGTACATTAAGGTCACCGAGGACATTGACACATTCACCGAGGACAGTGTCGTCGTGAAGGGCGGCAAGGAATTCAAGTGCGACGTCTTCCTAACTTGCACCGGCTACACGTTCGGATTCCCGTTCGTCGACTCGGACATTATTGATATCAAGGTAAGCTATGCCACATCCGTCCGCCGCTTCAAGTACCCATTCAGAACCAGCAAGTGCCTCTGTACAAGTACGTCTTCCCTCCAAACAGTGAAAGCGTGGCCGTGATCGGCTTGATCCAACCGATCGGCTCCATCGCTCCGATCTCTGAGATCCAGAGCAGATGGGCGGCGCGAGTGTTCTCTGGAAAGTGCCCACTTCCCTCCAGCAAGCAGCAACTTGTCGACATCGCGCAGAAGAAGGAGGAAATGAAGAGGAGGTACTTTGACAGTATCAAACACACCATCCAGGTGGACTACATGACGTACATGGACGAGATCGCCGAAATCATTGGATGTCTGCCGCCAATGCGACAATATCTGTTCTCGGCGCCGCGCTTCTGGATGAAGCTGTTCATGGGCGCCAACGTGCCGTACGTCTACAGACTGGTCGGACCGAATGCGTGGGAAGGCGCCGAGCAGGCGATTCTGACGGTGCCCGATCGAGTGAAGGCGCCGCTCAAGAACCGACAATGCAGGATTCGGAAGCATAAGAAGAGGGGGACGACGGTAACAGAATTGCACAATAACTATTATGATACTGTTGTTTTCAGGACGAGTACTTCCGATACGCCACCCAAAAAGTGATCGCCACCAACATCTCGATCCTCTTCTGCTCGGGCCTGCTCCTCTACTGCTCCACCACCGCCACTCTTCCTCCGGCCGTCTACTTCCTCTCCTTCTTCCTCTTCTTCACCCTGTACGGAGCCACGCTCATGTGGTTCGACCTACAGTACGATATGACCACTATCATCTGAATCCCTCCCCCCAAATGTTTTCTTTTTCCCCCTCCCCCGTCAAGTCTGCTTCAGGAATGAGCTTTTTGTGTGTGTGTGTGTGTGTGTGTGATATTGTGTGATTATTATGAGTAGATACCGATTTAGTCAATAAAACCGATTGCATACTATATACATGACCGGTTTTGATCAGCCGGTCTGATCAACAGAGTGTGAAAAGTTGGGACGTCAAAGATCACAAAGATTATTGGAGCCTGGTTCTTTCCAGATTTCCCTTCAGTTCTCACGCCTTTTCTCCGTTCCTTCCGACTAGTACCAGTTGGTGGTTGGACCGAATGAGTCAGAGGTTTATTTGGGCCGGAAAACACACATAAAACCACTATATATTGTTGAGTTTTCTCTTGTTCTCACTAAACTACTGCGATAGAAGGCCACTCCGATACTGGTTCTTCACCATATATCTCGGCTGCCGGTGGAGATAACAGAATGTAGTCAACTGACAAAATGCTCATTGAAACATTTTGTACATTTTATCAGTTGACAACTTTTTGATATCTCTAAAGACAGCTGTGATACTTTGTTTTGAATGAACAGTATCGGGGGTGCCCTCACGTTGATCACATTTTTCTACCGCCACGGGTACTGTAGCTCATGAACGTTAGAGTTTACAGTACCAACCCATCCCAACTTCCTCCTTCTTCTTCTTCTTCTTCTTCCTCTCGTCACCCATTCATCCCGTCAACAATGTGTTCAACGGTGCTTGTCCAGTACTCAATACCCACAAGTATTATACAGACTCACACACACTCACCGACAATTGTACAATATAAACACGTCATCCGATTGTCAACCACCGCGAATCATGCGCGCATCGTGAATCTTTCCAAACTTGTTGTATTAAATTTGGTAATAATGTTGTATAGAATAGAGAAAGAGAGAGAGAGAAAGAGAGAGAGAAAGAGGGAGAAATGCCAGTTTTTGTGCAGTAGCAGCAGATCCTCTTACGCGAGGAGAGAAGTGAAAGTCGGCGTTGCACACAATACCAGACGGCTATGCTGCTTTTTGATAGTTTTTTGCATTCATTTTCACATCGATTTCATTGCGCGAGTTTCTTTGCCCTCTATTCTACAGACGATTGCTCGCATTTTGAGTCAAAGCGGAAGTCTGTGGCATTTTTTTGAAATTAGTTATCATTTTTCAAAGTTGGAGGTGATTTCCGCATCGATTTTTCGAACGTTTCCACAATTTCTGGTTACGGTAAAATTAAAGGCGCAGCACTAACGTTTGTAAAAAACATTTGAATAGCCGGAAACGAGTTAGATTCAGCGGTGATATAGCTCGATCGTGGAACGCCCGCCAGTTGCAAATCTTGATTACTCATATGCTCCAGACTTTATACATAAACAGTAGAAACCACTTGAAACTGCACAACTACTTTTGTCTATTTACGTACTGTCTCCGCCATCACACTTGACACCATCCACCCCCCGAATGGAAACCAGTTCCTTCCTGGCTCTTCTTTCATCTATTGCGTAACTTTCACTCCCAATCGAGCCCTCACGTCCGGTTTTTAATCGTCTCGCTTCCGATTTCGGATTTCGGCATCTCCGATTCACTCTCGACGCTCATACGCAATGTCAGATCAAGCGAATCGTCACGTCGTGTACTGTGTCGAACAAAGAAGACACGTCGTCGTCAGTCCGAATCCGAATCTGAATTCTCCGCAGCCGCCTGCGCAACCGTCACAACCACAACAAATCTACTATCCGAGCAGGTCTAGAAGAATGTTCTCGCAGCGTGCATTTAATGGAATCGTCTTCTGCATTCGCATTTTCATCTTTGTAAGTTTTCGAGATCATAGAAGGCCGTGGATTGAAGTATTTTGGGTCCAGGTTTCAGGCCTTGGACCCAAAATACTTTCAAGAAAGGATTCCGATCGGAATATTGCACGTCGCTCAGAGTACCAACCCCATTTTCTTTCCAGATTCTGGCAATAGTCTCCATGATTCTGATCCTCACGGCTCCGGGAGCATGCTTCTCCAGATACCTGAACGGACAGTCGATCAGCCGAGAAATCTGTCCCGGCCAAAACAGTATATTTCCGATGAACGCAGACCGATGGAGCAACGCGCTTCACTTCCAAGGAAGGGGTCAAAAGTGAGTGGAATGCATGATGAGAATCTAATTTTGTAATTCAGCGTGTACGGTCAGGTGGCTCTGATCTGTATAACGCTCGCGTTCGGCCTGATCACTGTCGGAGTCAGTTGTGTGACACTGGCCACCGACAACATTCTCACTTATGTGGTATGGCACTGAATGTCGAGAAATCACCGGAATAGGTACATTTTTTAGCAAATATTGATATCTGGAATATCGTTGGTCGCATTCGTGGTGAGCGGCGGAGTGGAGACGTGGTACGCCACTGGATACGATCACATGGAGTTCTTTATTCAGGTAAGCGCATGTATCTCAGCTGTGAGAAATGATATCAAAAACTTGTCAACTGATGAAATGTACATAGAATCCATTAGAGCAATTCGTTAGTTGACAACTTTTCGATAACTATAAAGGCAGCAGAGATATATAGTCTTTTGTGTTGTAGGCGGTCGGAAACGGTGTCTTCTCCGGTTGCGCCGGAATTCCGGGATGTCAAATCCAGTTCGTCGTCAAAGGATGGGCGGTGGCAGCGGTTAGTCCCACATTTCTCCCCAAATCATCGACATTCTGCGATTCCAGGCCTTTTATTTCCTCGGCGGACTTCTCTACGTCGTCGACATGATTCTGGTGTTCGTCTCGCGTGAAAAGTGACTATTTCCAACGGTTCCCTTTTCCTTTCTAACCGCCCCTATCGCTTGCCTCTTCAGTTTGCCTTCTTTGAATTGAAAACGAGCAACAAATGAGTGGCATTTCAGAGAAGTGTCCGATTCGTACGCGGTTACGACCACACATTATTAGGTTACTTCATTCACCATGCCGCCTTCATTTCTTTTTGTTCTGTGGAGGTACATAAAAAGCTTTCCGCTAATTCCCCCAGATCTCTATCACAAAAGAGCACAATTGAAACTATTTCAGTGAGCCAACGCCTCCAGTGGTCTTTCGCAGCAATCGTACCATCCGATCGTCATTCTGATTTGTTCTGACCTATGCAAGTTTAAAATAATGTGATTGTATAAATTGCTCATCGCTTTTCTGTTTCTTCCATAAACGTGTTCGTGTTTATTAGCCGTGTACATTTAAAACTTATTATGAAAAGAGTTATTAGATCGAATGGGCCGCTCAAAAGATCAGCATCCGAACCGATGGACGATCATGTCGAATTGGGCGAGCATGAGGTGGCCGCACGACGTGGCAACCACTTTTCGAAGACATTTCGTGTAGCGACGCACTTTTGGGCACTTTCTCTGAACGATTTTTGTTTTGCAAAAGCATAGTTGGTTTGGGGAGCGTTACGCGCCTTTAAAGTACGGTAGTTGAAATTTTTTGGCGGAACACATTAATAAAACTTATGGGGCTGTTCAGCGTATGTTTGTTTTCCGTTTTTTTGTATTTTTACACCGCTGAATTGGGTTGTTTGACGTAAAAAAACGAAAAAAAAACGGAAAAAAATAATTTTTTCACAGCCTGAATAACCCCATTAAAGGCGCGTATCGATAGTTTTGGAGAAAATTATAATACGTTTCGGAATGAAGAGAAAACCAACTTTTGCGGGAAGAGTCTCTCCTTTCGAGTACTTCTGACACACCGCCATTTCCCGTGATCCGATGGCGTTTATGCAGTCGTGCGTCCGCATCGACGCCTCAATCTGCTGACTCGTGCACACTTGCCCGAAATGCTCTTCTGCGAACTTTATCTGTAAACTCTGTTCATTTTCATTGAAACTTCGTCTCAACTGACCACCGGCTCACTCCGACACACTTCCGAATCGGTGTACTTTATGCAGTTTCGGTAGTTGGCGAACGCGTCGCACAGCTCCAAGAGCTCGATTTTGGAGAACTCAAAGATGGGGAAGACGACCTGGAGAGAGGAAAAGTTGAAGAGAGAAAAGTGAAAGTGTTAACCACTTCGGTTTCTTTGCGGTTCTCCTTGATTCCAGTCCATAGACGGAGGAGCGGAGCGAGGCACGAAAGGGCAGAGTTCTTCCGGCCGCCCACGCACGCTCTTGGAGCTTCCTCTGTGAGCAACACTTCGTCGGTTGAGTTGCCTTGATTGACTGCATCTTCTGCGAGAAGTTTGGGAATCTCCCCACTTCCGGATCCTTCGAGAAAGTCCCCACTGGATTCTGCTTCCGGCTCTTCCTGCTCAATGAGCATTCTGCACCCGAATCCGTTCGTCATTCGGTCCATCAACTTTACCGTTTCTTCCGAGCACTCTCCGATCAATCGGTCGATTATGCAGTCTCTGAACTGAGGATGTCCATCACATCGGTTCGGATTTGTAGAGTTCAGAAAACTGACGCATTCCTGGAAGTAAGAGGTTCTTCGAAGTCCCAACTATGAGTAGAAACCCACCGTATTCTCTTTGAGCACATTCTGAAGGCAGGTGAATTCCAGCTCGAAGTCCGGTAAATCTCGAAGTGTGCAAGCTTCTTTCAGTTGCGAATCCACGAAGCTTTTGATGGCGGGAAGTCTGCAGTTGCCGACGCAGAAGCTGCTCACGCACTGCCTCGCCTCTTCGAACTTTGAGCACAGCACCTCGAGTTCCATTGGCTTGATGCCGAAAAGTGGGAAACGGACGAAGGTGGCGGTCGGGGAGGAGTGGAGGAAACGGCCAAAGTCGCCGACGATACTCGTGAAGCAGTCGGTCATGTTCTCCGCGTTGAATCGCTTTCTTTTCGGCGTTCGGTCTTGTTCGACCACTGTCACTGCTCCGTCCCTCTGCTCTGGTGTTGGTGCTTCTCCGGAACTTTCAATCTCTCTGACCTCATCAATGATGGTCGCGGGCTCTGAAGTACTGTTCACAATGAGCTCTTCCCTGAGCACCACTGGCGTCGTAGTCTGTTCGTCGATTTGCAACGACGTCGTCACCAACATGTTCACTTCGATTCTCCGCTCTTCCGTACTTGTCATAGTTTCATTTGCCACGTCCTCCACAACTGTGACGCCTTCTACTCCGATGCTCAGGAACTCATTGACTCTGGCCACTTCTGGAAAACGATACTATTCATTTCACTGCAAGTGTCACATACCAATCTTCGCAGGACATCCATACTTTTCGACGGTCTTCATCACTAATGCATACGCCTCGTTGCCACAAAGTGTGCGCAGCGGCTCTTCGACGCAAGTGACGAATTCGTCGAGTTGCGGGCAAAACACTGCAAAATCGGATGAAATCAGATAGAAAATGTGTTTGGTCCCCTACAATCTCCGCCAATCTTGGGATCCCCATTGATTCGACTTGTGCAGTTGGATGCGTTCAACGCCGAAGCGATACAGTTCTGATTGGCAAAGTACTTCCCGGCCACATCGGAGGCGCAGACAAAGGAAAAGTGTCGAGCGACGAAGGTGGCGACCGGGTTTGCCACGTGGCACTTTCCCAGTTCACACTTTTCGGCCACATTCGAGTAGCTTTCGCAAAGCGTTAACAGCGACGATTTCGAGTAGTACACAACCTGAAACGAGAGACGTTAGACGCTGACGAATCTGTTCTGTTCTCTGTCGCCTAAACTCGTAGCGGCCCAAAAAACCAGTCTAATCGAATGTGCGTCGATGATAAATTGGCGAAAATGGAGAAAGAGAAAGAGATGGATAAACGATACATACTGGAAGCAGAACGTTCGTGGCATTCGTCTCCGAGACTCGCAGTTCTTCCCACGATTTCAGCAGGTCCATCATGCAGATCGCCGGGTTTTTGGGACATTGTGAAGGCGGGGACGAATCTAAACGTGTCACTTTTCTTAAACTCGTGTTCTTGCAGAGCTATGCGCCCGAAAATTGCAGACAAACTAAGTTTTGAGAGAGGAGACACTCACCTTGTTCAGCTGAAACCAGAGCGATGACAAGAAAAGTGAATAATATTGGCGCCTCTCTCATTGTTGTTGGTTTTTTGTGCGCGGTCATCAAAAACAGAAAGTGATCCCCTTGTCGGCGCTCGAGAAGACACCGAGAGATCCGCCCGTTTTGTATACCAGTTCCCCTTCGCGGCTTCTAAGCTTCTTCCTCCCCCTCCCCCTCCTCCCGTTCATTCCGTTCTTCGATTGTTCGCAAGCGCCAGAGAGCGGATGCGAACAATCCAGTAGTCGTTTACTCGTTGTCACTTATCGTTTACTTATCACATGCTTAATACTTGGATAGAAGCGCGGAGAGAGATCGCCGACAGAAACATCTCGGGGAGGAAAAGGAAGGAATACAAAGTGAAAGCGGTTAGAAACATGCAAAAACTGCTAAGGAAGAGATTGTTCTTCGTATAATCATCATTGAAAAGGCAAAAGCAATCGGGGGAACTTGGGGGAATTCATTAGCATTAGATTTCGTCGATGGAGAGCTCCGGGAAGTCGCCGACTTTCACGTCCACTGGCCTCACGAATCCTCCGTACTTGGGCTCGCATTCGAAATATCTCACTCCCGCCACCGATCCGTCATTCTTTCCGACCGGTTCATCGTACTTGACGCCAACCCAGAGCCCATCCTTGAACTTGGCTGTTCCAACGAAGGCGATCTCTCCGCGTCTTGCCATTTGCGCGCCGACGGTCACTTCGCACCGATCTCCGACTTTGATCCCTTTTGCCGCCTCCTCGTTCGCCCGGTCGCCTTCCTTTTCGACAGGAGCCACTCCCTGCTCCTCTTGTATTTTCTTCTTCCACGCCCTCACACTGTCCGTTCTTTTGTCATACGCGTCGTCGCTGATCTCGTACTTCTCCACCATACTCTCGTCCTTGAAGTCCTCGTTTCCGCCGGTCACGTCGATAGCGTGAATTCGGAAACCGTCGCGGACTCCCAAGTCCTTCAGATTCTTTGTTCCCTCCGTCAGTTCGCCCTTCGGTTGGTTATTTGAATCGAACAGTTGGATGCGCATCGATTCGGCAGCTGTTCCGACGATGAGCTCCAGCTTTTTCTTCAAAAATTGTTATTTAGACGACAATTCAACTACAAAATCAACAATTTACCTTCAAATCGTTTAGAGTGAAGACAGCCGGATACTTTTTTTCCACCGGAAAATCCATAGCATTCGTGGTGATTTCGATTTCGTAGACCTCGGACATTTCTGCAAGAAGAAGATTCGAGAATGTAACCAAGGGACAGAGCTTGAGGAAGAATGGGCGCTCATGCATTATAAATGTGTTCCGGAGGGCAGAAGCGAAGGGCGGAACAATTAGACACGCCCGGCACCTGCTGCCAGTGTGCGCATTGCGAAATCCAAATTTTGAATGAAATAGGATGAGCCGACAGCTGTCCAGCCGGCTTAATGGACCGAATTTCACTTCGAAATGCCAAAAATCTTAAATTTATCCTAAAAATGGAGAGCATATGGTGAAAAATTGCTTAGAAAAATAAAAAGAATCATTTTTCGGATTGTCCACGAGAAGTACACAGGAGTTCGGTAGAGCGCACTTGCATTAGCCATTCCTAGAAAGTTCCTCGAAGTTCCTTGGAAACTGCCTGTAAAACTGTTGTAAATAAACATTTCTGAAAGTAAGAGAACAAAGCACTTATCAAACATTTCAACTTCAAAAACCATCGCTACTTTTGAACCACTTGAAATCACAAGTGGACTACTGAAAAAGAAGGTCACATCGTCGTCCCGTGCGTCCGTCCGTCCATTCCGTCATTTCAACCAGTCCTCGCCACTCACCATGGTTCTTCTACTACTTTTGCTCCCCTCAATCTGCTCTTCTCAATACTATAATCCATCTCTGTATCAAAGTTACATGTCCGCCGGTATGCCACGTCAGCAGACGGTTCTCGTGCCAGTTTACTCGTACGGAGCATCAGGTTACGGGGCGCAGGCGTATCCGGGTTACGGTATGGGCTACCCGGGATACGGTATGTATCAAGGAGCCGGTTATCCAATGATGATGGGCAGCGGCGGTGGAGCTTGCTGCGGAGGAGCCGGTGACGCGGTGAGAAGGTTTATTGAAGAAAGCATTGAAAATAGGAATTCAGATGATGATGCCTCCTCGGGAAAGCAATGCGAAGAAGTTTTTGAGAGGAGCGACGGAGGGCGTGTTCATGGGAAGCGTCGGAATGCTCGGATTCCGGAAGTGAACAATGTCTTTTGGCGATTGTCTTTCAGGATTTCACACTGGTCTCGCTTCTTTCTTTCGATATCAAATAAATGTTTTCCTTTCTCTCTTCTACGATTCTGGAAAGTTTGCGCAAACGTTGTTTATAACCAGAGGCAATATTGGACATGTTACGCGCATAGCGCGGTGCCGTCTTTTCGAATGATAATCTGAAGGTCGCGGCTTCGAAGCCCATCAACCGAAAAACTCGTTTGCAACACTTCTCTGCTCAATTATTTTATTTTATTCAACAAGAAAGAGTGTGTCCGTTCTTCCGTCCGCCTCACTTTCTTCCTCCTCGACAGAAGAGACACTTGCGAGGACCGTCCTCCTGAAGCGATTCCCTCGGGATTGGCACCCAGATGACGTCGCCGCTGTTCTCGTCGATCGACGTCATTCCCTTCAAAATATCGAGGTTTTAATGGAAATGGCTCCAGCTGCTGACTCACCCGTGACGACGGAGAACGGAAAATGGCCAGGGTCGGCGCGAAAACGGCGGCGAGCACGATGAGAAGGAAGAAGAATCGCATTTCTGAGACAAGAGTTGGGTTGGAGAATGAATAGAAGAGTGAGTGGATGAAGAAATGAGTTTTTGAAATGAATGAGTATGCAAATAGCGAAGAAATTGGCAGCTGAAAAGGAGAAGGAGTGGGCGGAAAAGTTTATGAGTTTATATGTACTTCTTTTTCCAATTTTCCCCGGTTAGACATGCTCATTTGAGCGCATTGTCTTTTTTGGGGGAAATTGAACAAAAATGATGACGTGCGGCGAAAGATCGACAAATTTGCAGGTAGCAACAACTATTGTTATTCTCTATTTTTACAACTCACAAGAATGGACTCGAGACGGCCTAAAATGCAGCAAAGACCTGAAAATAGCGGAATAGAAAGCCGCTTTTTTTTTGAGCTACTGAAATAGAAAACGGGGACACTGCTAATTCGGCCTTTTTAGTGCGCGCACAATGTTGTCATTTACGAGGCTCCAGGGAGAGACCGAAAAAAAAGGCGGTGTGTAGACGCGTCAGAAGAATATTTGAACGCTAATGAAGAGTTTTGGTCGTACAGAGAGCACCATCTATTAATTTTTAATAATTATTAAGGGATGCGTGCAATTAAAAAAAAAAGATGCGCGTAAACACGAAGATTACTTTGTTTTGCATCACACGCTCATTAGACGTCGACGTCAGCAGCACGAATGAAACACCTTCGTCGGAAATGTACACCGTTTCTTTCTCGACACGAAAAACGGATCGAATTCGCGTAAAATAGTGATGTGAGAATTTTTTCCGCGTCATCTTCTGAATGAGCAGCGAATTGAATTCAGTTTAATTGTAGACAACCGAGGATTACGGGGCTGGTGCTGGAAAATAGGTTTATTGTTGAAAATTAAAGGAAAATACGATGAGAAATGAATGAAAGAATCTGCGGGTTGATTAGAATGGAGATTCTGGTGGAGAAAAGGCAGTCTGCTGCAGGTGAATACGTACATAAAATCGAATTGAATCAAATTATCGCTTCTTTTTTCCGTACAATCCGTAGTTGCTGAAAAATGTGTTTTGTTTCAAGAGAATTGAGTGGCGGCGAAACTTTTCGGCGCGCAGCTATGCGCCTTTAAACTGTAGCCGCCGTTTCTGTTCCTTGTTTCAGCGGCAGGTGAATTTTTACGCGTCTTATCGACAAAAAAAAGCAAATTTTGAACCGAAAAGTGTAAATGGTGATACGGTGTTTCAGTTTTTTAGGCCGCCGTGCGAATAACAAACTCACTTGCACCAATAATTCGAGTACGGACTGTACATGCCGAGACCTCCGAGTCCGCCATACTGACCGAGAGTGCCGAGGCCTCCGAGAGTTCCGAGGCCTCCATATCCACCGAGTCCACCTAAGGTTCCGAGTCCTCCGTACGTACCGTATCCTCCGTATCCGCCGTACATTCCCGGATAGATTCCTCCGTATTGTGCATTGACCAGTGGGACAAGTAGAAAAAGGACAAGAATCGGAGCAAGACAACGCATTTTGATTTTTAGGTTTTGACGAAAAAAAATGACAGCTGTGCGAAACGGAATGGGTAATATCGAGAGTATTTTGTGTGTGTGTGTGTGTGTATGCAAATCGACCTGCGACCGGATCAAATGAGAGAGAAATCGGATTACTATTTTTTTTTTGCCAACAATGTTCATATAATGGCAGGCGACCGCATAACCAAACCAAACCGAAATCGGAAATTGTTCATTTTGGGAGACCCGTACTTTCACAAAGTAGACAACAGACAGAAATCGGATCAAATTAACGTCGAGTACTCTTCTCCTCCGCTGCTGCCACGTGGCTTTCCGATTCTCGAGCTGAATCGAGGTGGGCCACGTTGAGCTTCCACTTCGTCTGAAACATTGAAAATCGGCTTTGTTTTCATTTTCACTCGCTCACCATGATAATTGGCGTACAAATCGGCGGTCTGAACGTACTCGCTGTACGTGGGCGGAGGGGTGTCCTCACTTTGCGCGGCCGAATAGAATCCTTCGGCGAACTCGTCGTCCTCCTCCCAATCGTCCACATTCTGCTTCATCACGCTCTTCAAGTACCACATCCGGTACTCTTCGTACCGATCGTGACGGTTCAGTACGAAGGTGGCGATGTAGAAGAGGAGGTAGCCGACGAGACCGAGCAGAATGAGCGCGACGAACAGCAGGATGAGCAGGTAGAGCCATTGGCCGGGGAACTGGAAGACAGCGGATCGGAATTGTGCAGGGGAAATGGAAAACTAACGACTGTGAGCTGCGAATTGATTCGATTCTGCACGTCGTTCACTTTGCTGACGACCATGTTGACCTGAAAGTGAATTGTGAGAAGGAGAGAAATGCATAGAGAACAGCAGACGACTCACATGTTGATCAAATACTCCCAGACCGAAATTCATGCCTTCCACGATTTGACCGAGGCCTTGATCGAGCTGAAACATCGGGGTTTGTGGCGGATCAAATAGAGCATAAAAGTGCTGTTCAGAAACCGGATCGTAACTCGAGAATGATCATTTTTGGAATAAAATGATTAATTACAAAGTTGTTCAGCGTAAAATTGACAACAACTTATCAGTTGACTGTTTTTTGAAATCATTATCGGTTCTCGAGATATTAATAGTAGAAGTTCGAAGGAAGTAAGCGCTATAAAAACTAAACGGAGCACAGCTATTATAGGACAAAGTGTGGTGAAAAGCAGAAAATTCGTGTTTTTGTGTTGCCGGGAACACTGCTCCGACGGGCCGACGTGCCGAGCAAATCGAATTCGCGTGTCAAGTGGTCCGAGAAATTCCGAGAAGTTCTTGGTAATCGGATAACCGATTGGGAGAGTGAGTGGCAATGGAAAACGTGTCGGGATTTGCCCAGAGTGGCGAGGAAACGAGAAAAGCGAGCAAGAGCTGTTCGTGTTCTGATTTATACACATTCTCACACTGCAATTATTTCCGGCGATTTTGTGCTCTCACGGATCGCGAAGAAAGCCGAAAAACAGAGAGAAAAGAGAGAAGAAGCAATTCGGCGAGCATGACGACCTTTTATTATTATGTCTGGCCATGTTTTGGCCCGCGCACACCACAAATGCAATTGCACGAGCAAGTTGACTCGTTTCGCGTGCGAAAATTTGCGTGCTGCGCCTTTAAACAACTACCGTATTCTTCAAAACTTTGAATTTTCGGATTTCTGTGCTAAATTTGCGAAACAACAGTGAAATTTGATTAGAAAACGCGCATAAATGATCGGTTTTTGCCAATTCAGACATGGTTTTCACTTCGATGACAAAATAATGTCGCATATTTTTGAACGGTTAAGCGCTTTTAAAAATCAAAGCTTTCAACTGTGATTTCTGGTTGAAATCGCTTGCATGCGCATGGCAATTCGGGGGCTCCACAAATGCAAATGATATTGGCATTTAAAATTTTGGTGCCCAGGGACAATCCAATTTAGCGAGAGAGAGAAAGAGAGAGAGAGACTCACGTTGACTAGCGTCACATTGATGTTGTAGATGCTGTAGTAGATGTTCTGAATCTCCTCGTCGACGCCCATTTTTGAAGGGAATGAATGCGAAAAGGGGTACTCGTTATCACTTCATCGACGAGAGCGAAGAGAAGGAGAGAGCCTTAAAAGGGGGGAATGTCTCACTGTTTGCTCTCTGATTCATTTCACGCATATGTACAATCATCATCAAAAAGGGACGAAGAGTTTTATTAGTTTGTGTGCGCGCGAGGACAAAGAGATCGAAACATTTTGGGGGCTGAAAAGCATCAATATGGACTAGGTCATGAATGTGTGTGTTTGGCAGAAGCGGAAAGCAATAGGTCAACTAGAAGACGGAAAGAGCAGAGGACACCGGTAAGCGAAAATGAGCAGAGAGAGAGAGAGAGAGAGAGAGAGAGGCGGGAGGAGAAGGCACTGAACAACAAAAAAGAGGCACCTAGAAGGTAGAACATGAAACGGTTAGACTTCGAGTCGCGTCGAGTAGGGTCGCGAGGAGGAGGAGCTCGACGGGTCCACTCCGTACTTTCCGGACTCGTCGGGCCGCCGCTGGTACGGTCGCACGTTGTTGTTCTCGGGCGCCGAAATTGAGACGGTCGAGTTGGTCTCTGAAAAGTGTACAGTTTGTTGAGAAATGTCAAAAAGTTGTTGAGTTTATTTAGTTGGTTAGCACCAAGGCTAGGAGAAAGGTCTCGACTGTCTTGCATTCAGGACGCGGTATCTCAGCTGTGGGGGGAGATATAAAAAAGTCGTCAACTGGTAACATGTTCAGAAAGAGATTTTGCACATTTTCCTAGTTGACAAGTTTTTGATATCTCCATAGAGAGCTGAGATATAATGTTCGGAATGAATGGTATCTAACATAGAAGTTAAACCGAAACGTGCGTAGAAGTTGGTTACATGTTTCGAAAAAGTTACAGTTACAGCGTAGATAAAAACACAACGAACACAAGCACACCACACCTCTTCGATAGCCGGGCCTCCGCGGCTCGGCCTCCATCGGAATCTGCACGTGTCGCATCGAGCTTCGCGTCCGCTGCGATCCGAAATCAGCGCCTCCGCCAGTGCTCCGTCGTGTCTTCTCGACGAGCATCCGTTCGGAACCTGATGAAGACTGAATCATGGCGGCACACAAAATCATTGATAGTTGGAGGACGGAGGGAGAGGGAATGAATGCACAACAACGATTTTCTAGGCACGAGAACAGAAAGAGCAACTCACTGTCGTCCGAACTTTTCATTATCGAATAGATTGCGTGCGCTTTTGTGATGAGATTGAGTAGGAGCACGACGGAAAGGAGGAGGAAGACGACGATGAGTGTGATGAAGAGTAGGTAGAACACCCAGCTGTTGGGCACCTGAAAATGAGAAACTCACTGGGAACAGGACCCAGTCTCTCTCTCACCTGTGACACCGTGTTGCCCACTTGATACGTGACGGAGCCGGCGTCCTTGGCGAGGTTCGCGACGGCCTGATCGAAATTGTCGAGTGTCTCGTTGATGCGACCCGTGATGCCCGAGATCTGTCCGTTGATGTGCGCGACGAGCGTGCTGAGCTGTGCCAACGTGCCGCTGAGCTCGGTGATCGTCTGATCCACCGACATTCTGCAAAACGGCGAATAGAGGAAAAGTGTATATCGGTTGGAGTCGGAGTCTGTGTGCGTGATGTGTATGTGCGAGGTGTTTAGAGAAGAGAAGCGTCCCGCATGTTTTATCGATAGGCAGTAAAAGGGGGAAGAAGAAGAAGAAGGCACGGGAGGGAAGAAGCGCATTGAATTGAATCGAACACACACAAGCACACACAAAATATTGACACATTATTGATGATGATAACACAGAGAACCACGACACGAAACGTGGGAGGAGGCACATGTAAATGTAAATGAATAGGACCTTTCGCAAAACGAGGAACGATAGACAGAAAGTACGGCACGGTCTCATCATGATTCATTGTGCACACTGCTGCGTGGTGGGGGGGAGAGGCAAAAGTTGGAACCGATCGTAGATGGACACGACGAAGAAACCAATAATAAACATTGGGAAGGTGTGAAGAATTGTACGAGTTTTCTGGCGCACCGCCTCCACTTTCCAATTAGCAAAACTGTATACTCATCGGCTCTCTCTCTCTCTCTCTCTCTCTCTCTCTCTCTCTGTGTCTCTCTCTCTCTTTCACTGTCTCGCCTCAAGAATATACTGTTTGCCATTCATATTTCATTGTCATTTGATTCCATCTTCCGGGCTTGATATCACTGTATGCTCACTGTCTGGAGGGAGGGAAAAATGAGTCAAAGTTTGGATAAGTTGATGTCATTTTTTCCGACTGACTCATCTTTTGGAACGGAACGATTTTTAGGGCTTCAGGGGTCATTGGCCGAGGGATGCAGGTTGAGTCAGCAACGCACACTTTTGTGCTGCGCCTTTAATGTTACCGTATTCCGCGCGTGGTTTTTTTACACGTTTTTGGTGTAATTTTCGGTGCGAAAATAGATTCTCTATCACTTTTGTTATTTGAGATTCGAAGCGGTGGAAACGATTAAAAAAAAAGTCAGAAAAGCGTTTGGGGTACGGTAGGTTTAAAGGCGCACAACCAAAGTTGAGAAATTTTGTTAAATTTTGCAGGCGCGGTTTTTTCCCGGGTCGAACCGGGACGAGAGCAACTTTTTGGGTGAAAAACGAATAAATTGGCTCAAAAATTAATTTAGAAACGCAAAACCGGTAGAAAATCGTGACTTTTTCCGAAAACGTTTCAAAAATTCAAAATTTTGCCAAAATGATTTCTGCTCTATTTTCAGCCCCTTTGAATGCAGAAATGCAACAGGCGGAAAGTCAAACACACTCGCACCGCTATTGTCCAAAACTGACACAATTGAAAGATGCGAATCAAATCACACATGTGTCGGCAAACAAGAACCTTATCAGTTGGCGGTGGAAGATGTTGGTTTCAAACGTCAAACAGAACCGAAATTAGCGGGGAACACTTCTCTCGGGAGGAGCACTGCCTTGCCCGTCTCTCCGATTGTCTCTCCGTCTCTGCATCTCGCTTGTTCCACTTCTCTCGCCATTCGCCCAGCTTCTGCGCGGTGAGTTGCGGTTCGGGGTGGGGCGCCGCGTACCTCACCGCCCTCAGGTTAATATTTGTTCAAGTGGCGACCGATTCGACCGCGCGCGCGCGCGCGCAGTGTCAGGAGAGCCGCGCACTATGTCAGCCGCTTTGCCCCCGTAGTAGCCGATAGCCACGTGGACGGCGGCCGGGCGGGGACATCATGGCTGTTTGTTTACCTTTTCGGGCGACGGCTTCGCTTCGAAAACCCCCCGAGATCGGATGTCATTTAGTCTTCGAATTGTGAAATTGTGAATTGCGAAAATTGTAAATTGAAACACACGAGAGTGGAGAGGTGTTCCGACTTCCGAGGGAGGCGAACAGGGGAAGTTGAAGAAACTAAGAATAATTTGAAAAAGACTAGGTTGAAAAACAGAGAAAGTTCGGCCACGGCCTTCTCGGAGTCTACAGTATCAGTATGGTGTTGCCAGCGCCTTTGAACAAAAAGTATTACGGTAACTTAAAGGCGCAGGGCTAAAAAGTAGGTCGATATAGGGAAGACAGCTTGCAAAAAACGACTACCTTGGCACAAAAAAGAATGATTTCCGAGCAAGGAGCTGCTCGCGCACTGATCTTATCAATTCCCACACACACACACACACTTGCCGGCAGAACCAGAACCACTTGGAACCATCGGCACAGATATAAAAAACAAACAGAGAGGAGAGTAAGTGAGCCACTTTTTGATCAAGAAAAAACTGAGCTGGATCTGTTTCCACACACACACACACACCAATCAATCGAAGAGGGTGGGAAAGAGAGAGAGAGAGAAAGAGAAAGAGATGGAAAAGCACCGATTTGAGGAGGGGGCGGTGTTTGCCGAGCGACGAGACGGGAGCAGCAAATCGGCGGGAGCAGAAAGGTGCAAGCACAAAAGGGGCAATGGATCTTTGGCGTGAAAAGTACCGAATGTTGCGATAAATGTGGGGCAGCGCTGGGCAGCGCTGGGCAAGTGACCGGCCCAGTCTTCTCAAAGGCCTGTCTCTTGAAAAACTTGAAGTATCACGGGTCCTGGTCCCGAGATATGTGGTCCGACTGTAACAAGTCGTCCAAAAGTCCAGTCCTGTCCTTTGAAAAGTTATGAGCTAGAAAAAGTTGGTACTAGGTACGAATTCACAGAAAGTCTTCCGCTATACAAGGCAGCTGATGTTGTAGCGCGTCGTTCCCAATTGAAATGTAGACAGGGACCAAACAAAAGTGATTCATCGTCTCGATTGGATTCATATTTGGGATGGGCGGGCGGAGCATTGTTTTCATTCAGCTATTGTACAACATCCATGACGCCCAAGACCCTTCTTACCTGTTTTTGATAAATGGAAGTATGATCGAAGTCATGGAATATTCGCGTCAACGCACAAAGTTTTGGTGCGTTAGTGACCGTCTGTGTCGGGTAACTCGATCCGATTCAAGTGGACCTATTTTCTATACGAACTGATGAATTATGCAAATCAAAACACTTGCTTTCGGGCTTTTCATCTTTATTGTACAATTCGAGATCGAGGTAAGGCCAAGAGAAAAGAGCATCAAATATTCTCAATGTCCGACTCGGCGGACAACTTCTTTCGGAATCGGTACTCGGTGACTCGTTCGCCGAAGAGCAGGAAGAGGAAGATTAACTCAAAAAATAACGTTTTTTCGTCTAGAGTTTTCAGCAAAAATTACCGTAATCACAACAAGAACCAAGCCGACAATGACCATGACGATGAGCTCGGTGACGGGCCAATCGTGCGTCTTCTGCTTGACAATGTCGACAATGCGGTCCACGTTCGGAATGGTTCCATTGTTGAACGCGTCTTTCATTCGATTGAATGTCTGCACACCTCGATCCGCTATTTGGAGTCCCGCTGTTTCGCCCTGAAAATTTGACATGTTTAGTTGGGGGCTGCGCCTTTAAAGTTACCGTAATCTATTTTGTGCTGGAAAAAACTTACATCTGCGGTGAGCGTGTTGATCTGATTGGCCAACTTTTCGACCTGAGTGACCACAAAATCGATCGAAGCGTTCGGATTCGGATTCAGCGTGGTCGTCTCGAGAACATTATAATAGTTGTTGCCGTACTGATTGAAGCGAATCGGTTGCGGCTGCGATTGCCACATTTCTTGTCTCGGGAAAAGTACTGAACAGTACGAATGTTGTTGATGCAAATGATAAAAGAGAAAGAGAGAGAGAGAGAGAGAGAGAGAGAGAGACGGGAGAGAGAAGCGAAAAGAGGAAAAGGAATCGATAACCGGCGCGAGAGTCCGCTGCATGACGCATTATTTGCACACCGCCTCCCGGAGGATCGACGCATGTTTCCATGAGGTGCGGAGGAGGAAGAAGAATGGAAAAATGGATTAGTCACAGCAATCTTTGTTTGAGATGTAGATTTTTGAGTTCATATGCAGGACACACGACAATCTGAGATTCAGGGGCAACAATATATACAGTAAAAGCGAGACGAAATTAGTGGAAATTGATCAGACTCTGCTCTGACGACGACTTTGGCTCTTCGGCGCCTCCATAAGCTTTTGCATCTGCTTTTTGAGCTCCAGCTCTTGATTCTTGTTCTCGTGCTCCTCGATCAGCCACAATCCCTTCTCGTGCTTCTGCATCACCGCACTGCGGACCGCCAGTTTCAGCGCCTCGTTCATCGACCACTTGCTGTCGTCGGGCTGTCCATGGCGCACGAAATCGCAGTCCGCCCTGTGCGTCTTGTGCTCCTTAAACGGATCGTCCGTCTCGTCGAACTCGAGCTCCAGAAGACAGAACGAGCATTTGGCGGATGTCGACGAATCCTCGTGGTTGGTGCGATGAAATCCGGCGCGGGCGAGCTGAAATTCAGGGGATTTTGCTTTTCGCTAGAGATTCAATTCCGTTTTTGCTCACAGTTTTCGAAGTGCACGCCAGCTTCTGTTTGTCGTATGCAAATCCTTTGAGAGTGGCGAGACGCTGCTCGTAGGTGAGGTATTTGGAGCCTTCACGAAGCTCCAGAAGCTTCTTCGTCGACTCTACGGACAACGGATTTTCTGCGGGAATTGTGTCTAGAATTCCGATCAATTCAAGCATTTCCTCGTACATTTTGGTGGTCGCAAGACGTAGTGCCAGTTTGACAGCCTCCTGGGGCGTCCAATCCTTCTCGTTGAGCTTTCCGATCGTCACAAAGTCACAATTGCTCGACAGGGACGTGTGATTCGCCCATGGATCGTCGGACGGGTCGAAATCAAGCTCGAGCAAACAGAACGGACATTTGGCGGAGAACGAACAATCGTTTGACTGTGTGGACAGCAGACCAGCACGAGAGATCTGAAACTTGTGAAATTATCATTTGAGCAATCGAGAAAGTTTGAGAAAAACCTGATCAACGGTGCGGCAGTAGGTCATAAGTGAGTATTGTCGCTTGTCGAGACCGATTCTCGAGAATGTGGCATATCGAGCGTTGTGCGTGAGGTACTGAGCCGATTTTTTGAGCTCTTCTAATTGAGTCGATGCGAGTTTGTGCGAGAAAAACATTTCTGTGAATTTAACACCTAAAATTGAAGCAAAAGAAGCGGAAATGTTGAATTCAAAATTAAATTTAGCAGTTCCCGCCAAGAAGGCAGCAAGTTCGCTCTACCGCATTCTTGTGTACTTCTCTCGGACAATTCTTGCATTTTTCTTTTTCATTCAGTTTGCCGATTTTCAGAATGATTGCTGGATTTCCGGCCAGAATTCTTTTGCGACGGGTATCACACAGCTCCAGTGCATTCTTCTCAAAGGAATCCACATCATCCAATCCACTGACAGAGAAAAAGGAGCAGGAATTACAGGTGAGCACAAATTTTCAGTTCTCAAACCAGAAATCTTGCAGAATTACACCGGAAAATCGACTGTTGGCGAGAAGAAAAGCGTGGGCATCTTCGGAACGAGCACAGTGCCAATTAACACCAATTTTCCGAATCCAAAAGTGAGAACTCTACAATTTTCCAGATTTATTCAATTTTTTAATTTCTTCCAGGGAGTTGTCGGTTACGATCCAGATTTTTCGATAAAAGAGTTGGTGGCCGAGTTGCCGAACACAAGAAAGACGCAGGGAACCCTACTGGCCGCAGAATTGAAAGACGTCTTCAAAAACGTGTCGATTGAAAAGACAGAGCTTCTGGAGGATATTGGATTCGTGCGGCACAACGAGGCACGCGTCGAGTACCGATTCGACACGAAAGAGGTGTGAGATCTAATGTTAATCTGTCAAACTTTCCATTTTTGCAGAGCTTGGATTTGTGGAAGACCGGATGTGACAGCGACTGGAAAGAGGGATTCTCGACGTGTTCGATCGTGAATTCCGATCATGGAACTGCGGTTTTCAGCGGAAACATTTCGACAAAAGTGCTGAAAGACGGAAGAGTCGAACGAGCCGGATGGGCGTCGATGAAGCTCGAAGATCGGAAGGCGTTCAATCGGAAGAAGTTTCTCTCCAAATGGAGGAACTTTTCACATTTACTTCTGAAGGTACTTTAATTTCAGTATTTTGGAATCAAACTTTGAATTCAAAATCGTTCAGATTCGAGGCGACGGCCGGAGCTACAAGATCATGCTCCACTCGCCGCTTTCAATGGATTTCACGTGGGGCGACTCGTTTTCGCACCCTCTTCACACGCACGGCGGTCCTTACTGGCAGTACGAGAAGATTCCTTTCTCGAAGTTCTTCCACACCGTCGCCGGACGCATTCAGGACCGGCAATACCGGGTGAATCTCGAGGATTGCAGTTCGATCGGAATTGTGCTCATGGATCGTATGGACGGCGATTTTCGGCTGGAGATCGACTACGTCGGCGTGTACAACGACACGACACACGTGGAGGATTTCGCCTACGAGACGTACACATTGCCGGTCTTCAACACGCACGGATTCTAAATCCTTTGTTAGAAATGTAGAAAAATATGCAAATTTTAGTTTCAAAATCGTTTTTCTATTCGAAAAACAACAAGCTAAAAGACGATATTTACACTTCACCACAAAAATCGGTGAAAACGGAAAACTTTGCATAAGAGAGGGGACCGAGAGAGTGACAGGAGAAGAAAGTGACGAACCGGTACTTTGTCCGAACATTTCAAAGGCGTTCGACGCTAACGACAGAAAACCTATAATAAGGGAAAAGGAAATATTAAAAGCAGAGAGCGGAAAAGAGTATGCGAAATGAATTGGCTAGGGGGGAACGAGTGACTGGAAAGGGTGCGAGATCGGAGAGGTTCAGAGCATCAGGTCCTTCTTTTTGTTCTTCGAGATGAGCGGAATGTACGGCTCCACGTCGACCTGTAAACGATAAATCGAATGAATGATTTCCGATCAGAAACCAGTTGTGATCAACTTTCACTCAAAGTTTCAGTGACAACCCGTTCCAGAACTGACCCGATCGCCGTCGATGACGTGCGGCCGCTGTTCGATCGCCCTGTTTGCGCCGTCCTTCGAATCGAACGTTATCGATGCGAATCCACGATGAAGACCCGTCTCGGGATCCTGAAAATCACTTTTGTCGGGGAAAAATGATAGAAAACATACGTAAAACATGTTAACACTTTGAATAGACCCGTATCGCTTGAAATAATGCTCTAATTGTGCTGAAAACAAATTTTCGATACATTTTGTTAAAATACGAGACAAACCTTTTCCGGTGACCCATTTGACGTGTGTCAAATAGACAGTCTGTCCGGAGACTTTCGGCCGAGCCTCGATTAATTTACGAATATTGGTGGTGACTCCTTTGGCTACTGACCGCATGTCTGAACAAAAATAATTGGGTGAAAAGTAGGTTTGAAACGGAGAACGAAAAGTGTTGAGACAAGCGAGATCATATGATTTTTCACTGAATGGCAGCGGTGCGACGTGTACTTTGGAGCGCGGTTGCATCACGAGAGCGTCCCGTCTCGCCGTCTCCGTCTCGCCTTTTTCGCCCCGCACAAGTACTTGACGCCACGCCACGCCGCGAAAGAACGGAAGAAAGAAAGAAAGAACGATTGATTCTTTCGCGTGTATAAAACAGATAACAGCGGAATGAGGTTTCTTTTAAAAGTTTTCTGACTTATAAGGTCACATGACATGTCTATTTTGGAAAAAATCAGAATTCAAAGTAGAAAAAATACGAAAAAAGCAAAGAAATCAAGCAAAAATCAAGCGATTTGCGTCATTAAAAAATTACAGTATTCTACAACGTTTTTCGAAAGTCACCGGTCTTGCCACGACTTTTAGGCATGCGTCTTTAAAAATTGTAAAGATTATGGTTTAGAGAAGCAAAAATCGGAAAAATGTGACAAGAAATTAAGTTCCCGTCGCGAGGATGCTGAAGAATGAAAAAGGTCTGGTTTGGCATTTTTCAACATAAAATCTAAACTCGTAAAGCTAAAAAATCCTATAAAGTTTACATAATTTTTAAAAATGTAATGAGGAAATGTGCAAGAAAGAGACAATGTTCAATTTTTCGAACATGATATTGTTACTGACTTTTCCCTTTCTATTTAAAGGTGTCCTTGTGAAACAAGTTCGATCGAATTGGGGAAGAAGAAGTAGAACATGAACACACCAGCGAGCATAGTACAATCAGGCACATGTCATTGTTTTTCAGTGTTTTCGTTCGCCGTCCTTTCCTCCCTCTTAATGACGTCAATCAGGTCACCCGTCACTTTTTCTTCCGATCCCTCCGAATTGTGATTTGCGGGGAATGTCCATCAAGTCGTTCTGCCGTCCATCACAGCAACTGGTAGCCAAGAGTTTCAGACACTATCTGTCCACTTTTATCGTAAATCAACCGCCGCCGCCGCGCGTCCCCATCCATTCCGTTTCGTTCGCCAGAAGAACAGTGAAAGTGATAAGCGAGTAAATAATGAGGAAGCGGACGCCTTCCGCGAGATCCGATCCCGTTCCGCTCATTGCTTTGCATTACCAGTTTGTTCGAAACTAGACAACTTAGTGGCTTTTTTTCCTTTTCTTCGTCGTCTCGTTGCCTCGAACCGAACCGCTACAACTATCTGGGTCACTTTATGAGATCTCATGCCAAGCCTATATAAATATGTGCGGAGTGGGCGCAGCGCGCTTTCGCTTCAATCCAGCATCCTCATCGAAATGATGATGCTCCGGCAGTTGATACTCACTTTATCCGGCCTCGCCGTCGGCCACGCCATCTTCTTCGGAATGGGAGGCGGTGGCGGCGGCGGCGGCGGCTGTTGTTGCGGATGCGGAACTCCACAGCCACCGAGCTGCGGTTGTGCTCCAGCGGTTAGTCTTCAGCGTTAGCCTGAGCTTTTCAGCAACACAATATTCCAGTGTCCTCAAGCGCCGGCGTGTCCAGTGTGTCCCGCTCCTCAACCATGTCCACCTCCACCACAAGCGTATTGTCCCCAAGTGCAACCCGTCTACATTCAAAGCTCCGGAGGATGTGGTAGGTCACGGGCGTGTCACGTTGCGAAAAAAAAGAGAGCATTAAAACAATTCAAAGTTTTCCGTGTTGGCGCGATCAAAATTTTCGGATAATATGCTAGAAGTTTCGCGATAGGGGTCCCGCAGCGAATATTGCAATTTCGTTTCGAGACCCGCTTTCACAGAAAACACAGACAAAACTCAACAATTTCAGGAGGTGGCGGCGGCTGCGGCGGAGGTTGTGGAGGCGGTGGAGGTGGATGCGGAGGCGGCGGCGGCGGCTACGCGGGTGGTGGCGGAAGCTACGCATCGGCGCCAGTGTCTCTTCCGGCTCCATCTGCAGGATACGCGGGCGGAGCTGCTCCGTTCGCAGCTCCAAGTGGTGGATACTCTGGCGGCGGCGGCGGCGGTGGCGGAGGTGGTTACTCGAGCGGATACTCTTCTCGCGGAGGAGGTGGCGGATATTCCGGTGGAGCAGTGGCCGCCGGAGCCACGGCCGCGCAAGTCGACGAGGCGACAGAATCGGGAGGCGCGGAGGGCACCGAACCGGCAGCCGATCAAGTGTTCCGATCGCCGAAGGAACAGTGCACACAGCAAGTCAAGTACATTATGCTCAGAAGCCGAAAGGTGCCGGGCACGGACACGTCGGAGCTGGTGGAGGAGGAGTTGGAGCAGGTGCAGAACCCGCCGCCGCACGTGGAGGCGACCGCGAGTCCGTTGGACGCTCAGCTGGGAGATGAGATTGCCGCGCAGGATCAGGCGGCGACGGAAGAAGTGGTGGGCGAGGAGGATTCCAGCGATGGAGGGGACTTCAAGGCTCGCGGAGCAAAAACTGCGATCACCGATGAGAAGTGCAACAGCAAGGTTCTTCAGAAGCTCGTCACCGATGTAAGTGGACCGTTGCCAAAATTAAAAATCAATTAACTTGCAGAACATTTCCGCGAATGACGCGCTGGCGTCGAAGAAGGCGATCCACGAGAATGCTTTGCAGCAGTTCCCAGACAGCAGCGTGGACGTCATCTGCTCGACGACTGGCTTCACATATCTGGTGAGCACGACAGAGCACTGCGAAGCTCAGAAGGACGGTGTCATCTGTTTCGTTTATAAGCGACCACTGTAATCTCAGTTCTCACGACCCCTATTCAGAACCCCTATGTGCCAATCGTTAATTTAATAAACTCTTCTTGTAAAACGTTTCATTCCCTCTAAATCAAATATCTACTAGCTGCTCCGCGTCTTTCTTCGTCTCTTCCCACTCGATCGCCGTCGTCTCCTCGACGTCGTCAGCAAATTTGTTTTGAGGAGTAGCTCGGTGACTTGACAAGAAACCAATCATCCCACACGGCTGTCTTGGGTTCGCTGTTACGATGTCTGAACTGCAAGTGAGAGTCTAGAACTGTACAAAATGCGGGCGGAAATGGCATACCTTCGGCTGACAATCACCGGCTCTCTTTGCGCCATCATGCACGGCGTTTCGTTGGCCAGCAGTGCTTGACGGAGATTCCAGATTTGACCACGGACGACACGGAGTTGACTCTTCACGAGCATGTAGTTGGAGCTCGCGATTCCGTGACGGAACAGTTTCTTGAGATCGGCGCAGAGCCGATGGACAAACTGCGGCGTGAGCAGGGCGAGCACGTTCTGTCGCAGCTGCGGATCGAATTCTGCCTGCGCCCACGGAAGGTTCGACCAGCGGAACGGGAACGTGCGGAATCTCGACGTGCATTCGGGGTGTCTCACTGGGAACGCGAGTCCGTTATCGATCGCGGCCAGGTTGATTTCCTGACCGGGAATGTGGCGGACGAGCAGATTGTCCATGTGACGGTCCGTGTTGCGGATTACGTAGTCGACGATGCACATCTTCTGGAAGAGCAACTCGAATCTATTTTCCTCCTCTTTGTTCAGCAGGTTCTTGTCGTAATTCCAGCGGGCGAACACAGTGTTTCCGCTCTCGTAGCCATTCACGTACAGCTGGAAACTTCCCTCCTTCGGGCGGACGTCGTAGTGACCGAAGAAGCGCGAGTAGAAGAATGACGGAGAGGCGAGTTTAACGATGCGAGTCGTCGGAACCACATCCAGCTGCAGCATCTCGCTCACGATGCTCGCGGCCGCCTCCGAAAGGTAGCCGGTGTTCGGAATGAGACAGGCGCGGCCAAAACAGCAGAAACAGAGCATTCTGAATGAGATTTTTTAATGAAAAATTTCTCTACCATGTGTTTGTGTTCAAACCCACCTCTGAAAGAACTTTGGCCATTTTGGGTTGAGAGAAGCAAATGGTTCCTCGTCTTTCGGCTTGAAAACGCCCAGAATTTCGCCTTCGGATCCGTAGACAAAGTAAGAGCCGGAGCTTCCCTCGGGAATCAAACTCGGCTGTATTCCGTGGCTGATCGCGTCTTGCGCCTTTCGGAATACCAATTGGAACTCGTCGTCCACCTTTTTTCGGTGCTCCAACGATGACGTCAAATCGTAAATCGACGAGGAGTCGGTGTCCAAATCCACAGTGCTCTTTACGGTGTTCAACGATTCGACTGACTGCAAACAGACAAAAAATGCATAAATTAATAAGTGCAATGAGAAAATTACCATCTTTTAAAATTTGCTACTGACGATGACGAGTCAGATTTTTGAATCGGTAGACGATTTCTGCAAATTTCCTTGTTAGAATAGGTAAAAATTATCAAAAAACTTACAGTACTAGCAGAGATTATGCAATCAGATGTGATTGCAATGAAAAAGTAGAAATGGATGAGCGAAGCGACGTGGGAAAGCGATCGAAACACGCCACAAAAATTGGAACAGAATTCGAAATGAAAGCGGGTTACGGTGGCGGTCAATGTGTGAACACCGCAGAGAACGCACGCCGCACAATTGCGTACGATTTTTTTTACCGGTTTCAAGATGGTGGGTCTCAGCTAGGCTGGTCGAACAGGCGATTTCAGGCGCCTGTTTTCTCAACGCAGGGATGCGGCGGCCCGTTGAAAAAACTGGCGCCTGAAAAGCAGGCGCCTGTTCGATCTCTTTCGCACGTCGCTTCGCTCATCCATTTCTACTTTTTTATCGCAATCACATCTGATTGTATAATCTCTGGTATAGCTATTATATGCTGAAAAAAGGAGGAATGCAGTCCCCTCGGCCGAGCCTCGATCACAATCATTCACTGGGAATCAACCCTACTCTGGTTTGTTTGTGATGTTTCATTTTCAGCTTTCAGCCTTTCGATTTGTTTTTTGAAAAACCGATTTCTCGAAATTTTCTCCACATGCTCTTCGACATTTATCTCAATGACACCTTTATTTTTGTTTGCAGCATCAAAATCAAAATCATAAAAACAGCTATAAAAGTGTACTGATAACTCAAACATCATGCACATGCTTTTCCCACACTTCTGCCACCTGATCGCCTCGCGACGTGTGCAGACGAGCGGTCGAAAAGACGGCGCCAACAGCGTAGAAGAACGGACGAACGACATAAATGAGGAACATCGGCCAGACCATGAGCACTTGCGAGAGAGTCATTCGGGCGAGAATGAGCAGCGGCTGAAATAATTAGAAATCGAATAGAGTAGGGCGGAGGAGAGCTTACGCGGACGATCCAAATGTTGAGAAAAGCGAACAAAGCGAAGAGGAATCCTCCTAGAACGGCGATGAGTAAGCCGAAAATGAGAGTGAGAATCTTGTAACTGTAGATTCGGACAATTTCGAAAATCTAAAAATGGAATATTGGAATTTCGGTCTCAAAAAAGCTAGACGCACTCTAAAAGACAATGTCCAAACACATGCGATACTGTGATACTGTTCTCCGGGCTCAGCGAACACTTCGACGAACGAGGTCTGAAAAATAAAAGTAGTTCAGGTGAAGAGACTCTGAAACTGTTATACATTCAAGTATTTCACAGAGTTTTGGGGATCTCTATCATTCATATCCAATTTATGGCCTAAAACTGGTGCAATGTTCTCGACTCCAATGTCGAACGCCATTTCCGGGTTCGCGGGCTTTGAGCTTTTAGATCGAGACTTCTCTGCCGCGGATTGTTGGGAAGGATGTTCTGGGAGAGGGATCTCGTGAGCTGCGTCCTGAAATTCGATATTTTGTCATTAAAGTTGAGATAATTTGTTGAAAAAGTACCTTTGAGGGAGAGATCCTTCTGGAAGATCCTCTCTGGGAAGCAATATCGATCACAGTGACATGTCGTTCTCCTACCACGTGCGGTTCATCTTGTTTTATGGTGATGTGTGGATGAGATGATATCGTGGATCCACGATCCGACTTCACTTCCACCTCAGTGACGTTCTCCAGTTCTTCAATATCCTAAAAACGACTGTTCTCTCAAAAATCTTCATAAGCGACAGCATTCTTACGTCGACATTATCGTATTGGGGAATTCTATGATGATCCTCACTCTCTTTACTATTCCGACGTGTCATTCTTGGGGACCGATGAGTAGAAGTAGAAGGGCAAACGAGACGAAAATGAGTAAAAAGGGTGTGTGTTTGGGCGAGGACGGGCCAATCTTTCTCTCTTCTTTTGATAACGGCTTCCTCTTATCAGGTGCATTCCGGCCGTCATTGAAATGTACACACTCTGGGCGGAAACCCGGCGAGTTGGAGTAAACAGGGAGTGGCGCCGGCTCTGCATTTCAACTACCTCGTATTGACGTGTGGCCGTGGAAGAGGAAACTCGCGCGGTGTAATACACTCGGACAATTTGAGAAGCACATGTTTTTGCCGATAATCTTGATTCGCCATTGTTTTCGTGTAAAGAAGCAGAATTTTTATATTTATTGTGAAGAAAAAGTGATCCCAATAAACTTACACACCCTACACTTTTTCATACAATTTTTCACACGCATTTCTCGTTAGTTTCAGGCCTCAAAACTTTACGGCTAGAGCTGACCTGTTTCGGACATCTTAGTGCGATCATTTCGTTTTCTTATCAACCTTTTTCACGCTCATTTGATAATTGTAATAGTCCGTGAATTAATAATATGCGTAAAACTCTTCCTCCTAATACTTACGCAAAAGAAAAAAGTATAAAGAGGGAAGGGGAACTTGTTTGCCGTCTCGTCGAAAGAAAGAAAGAACACCTGACAGCGAGAGTTGCCCGACGGCACATCAAATCAAAAGAGAATCATTATCATTGCAGCGGCGAATCGATGAAGCGGGCCTTCTTCCGCTTCTGGCGGCTGCCCAGGGAACGAATTCTGACGCAACGGCTCGTCGAACGCACTTCCGCTCGCAATGCCGCCGTGTTGGCCGCCGGGATCGGTACGTCTCTCGGCGCTTATCAATTGGTCGCGACTGCGAAAGCGGGCATTTTAGGTCAGTTTGCACAATACACGTTTTTTATTGAAAATCATCAAGAATTTAAAGTTGTGCCTGTCTCAATTTTTTTGTCGCTTTGACTGCTAAAAAATGATAGCAAAAAGACTGCAAAATCTGATAAAAGACTTGCCTTGCTTTAGTGAAGACTTTTCAATGATTCAGATGGGAGCGACGACGACGCGACCCGTCACAACGTGACCACCGACCACAAACTGACGAAGCGGGAGCTGCGATTCCTTCAGTTCGCCTCCGTCGAGTACGACGACGTCATCTACATGAGTCCGATGGATTTCATCGATTCGCTGACGCTGGACGCGCCGAGGGAACGGGTCTATCGACGAGTTCTGAAGGAGAAGGACATGCAGAGAATTCTATCAAAAACGCCGCCGTTCCGCAACGGAAGCAAGAACTTTTTCCGGCACATGGACCAGCACGGAATCATCTCCTACTCTGAGTACATATTCCTGCTCACCCTGCTCACTAGTCAGTGCTTCATTCTCTCTCTGTTTCTAGATTTCGCTTCAGAATCGAAAGCAGCGTTCCGAATCGCGTTTCTGATGTTCGACGAAGACGATAACGGTAACATTGATCGTGACGAATTCATGTTGGTCAGTCGTTTTTCCTTCCGTTCTGTCCCCAAATTTTTCTGACATTGCGAGAAGAAAATGCAGAGAGAAGTGCGATATTTGCTTGCTTTTTCGTGTGATGACCGTAGTTGGAGTAGTGCGAGTGAAATGAAATTACCTGATTTTCGTTGATTGCAACTGATGAAAGAGTATGGATTTTTGCTTGAGTAACTCGAGTTTTGACTGATAATTGATTATGCTGAATGGTTATTTTCTATTGTATTCGGAACGCGCTGCCAGTTCAGTTGAAACTATCAAAAAGGGAGTATCCGGGAAACAGTTGCTCAAATTTGTGAGTTCGCCGTTTTGTGAAATATTTCAAATGCGTTCCATTGCAAACAAAGACCAAATTCTCAATTTTGTCTGCAATGAAGCACACTTGCATCATTTGCCTTTCCCTGGATTTCCCTGGATAAGCCTTAAAAACTTAAGTTCGCTTACCTTTTCCCTTTGCCTTAACACATAAGTTTTCGACAAAATACTATGACGTACTCATTTACTCACTCCTTTTTTTACATTATCCCCCCGAAAAACGTCCCCGTTGTTCAGAATAGCCGTAAAGTAGAATCGTACGAATTTAGATCCGTAGTCTAACGTCGTCGCTTCGCTCAACGACACGTGTGCAGCCGTCGAAGGGCTCCGAAGACGAGGACGGACAAGATGTAAGCGTTTGACACCCCCCTGCCCACTCACCACGCGACTTCACCGCTTTTTCTCCACACCGTTTTCATTTCTTTTTCTCTCTGTTGTTCAGTCCTGCCAACTCGACGCCTCCGACTATCACTTCGTCGTCACGCGCATCGGCGCGGATCGTCTGTTCACCGGCGCCGATTCGTACGCCGTTCTGTTCACCGTAAGCATCTCCGAAAATGTCGATTGCATGAATGAGCCGGCTAGCTTCCTGTTGTCCCTCCCACAAATATCGCGCTTCCTTCTCCGTCTGTCCACTTCTCCGACTATTCAACAACTCACCCTTTCCGATATCCAATACGGCTCCCGATTTTTGCAGATTGCTCGAATGTTCGCTTCAAAAGCCGCGACTCTTTCAGGCACCCGACTCGTTCATGTTCTCGCCTCGAAAACTCCTCCGCCCATTTCTCATCTTGTTCATTTCAGAAAAGCGAAGACGAGGTCCGCAAGCAGGACACCACTCTTCTCCTTCATTTGTTCGGATTGAGAGGCAACGCGAAGTTGAGCTTCGATGAATTCCAACAGTTAGAGCACTTCTAAACTATTTAGTCATTAAAATTTGTTCTTCAGATTCTACGAGAACCTTCAGGAGGAGCTCATGGAGATTGAGTTCTACGAGTTTGCACGTGGAAAGAGCACAATCTCTCCTGTGGACTTTGCGCGTCTGATCCTCCGCTACAGCATCGTCAACCTCGACGACTACCATAAATATCTGCAGCGAGTGCAGGAGAGATCGGCGGACGACGAGGAAGGAATCACGCTTCGGCAGTGGGCGACGTTCAGCCGATTCCTGAACAACCTGGCCGAATTCCAAAGCGCCGTCCGTTTGTACGTCAACAGCAACGTACCGGTGTCGGAGCCGGAGTTCGCGCGAGCCGTCGGATGCACTATCGGAAAAGAGCTGGATCCGGTCGTCGTCTCGATGATATTCCGCATTTTCGACGAGAACAACGACGGAACACTCTCGTATCCCGAGTTTCTGGCGGTGATGAGCGACCGATTGCATCGAGGTCTTCGTGGAAGACTCGAGAAGCCGTGGGGCTGGAAACCGTTCAAAAATTGCATTTTAAGCGAAGTATCCCGTGCTTAACCGTGTCGCTCAATTGTAGATAGCATTATTTTCTTGCCGCTTATCTGTTTGTATGTAAAAAGTCGCTTTTCAGCTTTTAATAATGAGAAATTGCTAAAAAGAAAGGTCTAATAGGTGGATAACTGCCGAATGCGCGCCTTGTCGAATCCGCCAAAGTCCATCGTGACGGCCGGATAAATCGGAACAATGTCTTCTTCGCACAAACGCAGCAGTTTTCTGCAAAACAGTTAATTTTATTACAATTTTTTTTAGAAAGGAGGCGGAAAACTCACTCCATCGGCGGGAGACTCGATCGATCGGAAACGTACATCTCGACGAGCTCTCGTTTTACTTTTTCGTTGTTCCCCACGAGAATTAACGAGAAATTGGTGGATCCTTGCGGCAATCCTTTCGTGGCGAACCGATGCAACTGCACTCCCGGCAGAGATCCGTTAAACCTTCTCGCAACTTCCTCACTGATCGCCTTTGTGTCAGGGTTCGGAGTGTAGGCCACAATGGCCAGAGCATCGAGGTTAAGAGTCTGATACACGGTCGTCAGTTGATCCAGAATTTTGGCCGTTCGATCGTCGAGCATCAGTTCCGGATCGACAACTTCCCAATCCCAGACGAGCGTTTGAAGGCGAGGGAATCTGAAATCAATCCGAATAGACGATATCAAAGCGAACAGTTGACTGACGACTGCGCTAGGGCTTCCAGAAGCTTCTCGGCGTCCGCCCCGTTCTCATCGGTGTACTGGAGCTCCTTGACGACGAGTGCTCTCACCGTCACAAACTCGATTCTCTTCTGGAATTCGCTCACTTTGACGCCGGGATTTCCGGACAATTTCAGCAGAGAAATGTCCAAATGCTGACGAATCTCGTCGAGAATATTGTCGGAAATGTTGATTCCGCGCAGATTTAGCTCTGAGAGACGCTTGAAAATCAGCTGCCAATCTTCTCGGCTAAAGGACGTATCGATGCAAGTGAATGTGGCGAGAAGGGAAAATCTGAAAAAGAAAGGATGATTCGGGGGAGCGACCGTCGGGATTTCTACTTGTCCATCAATCTGAGCAGGTCTTCCGCGGCGACATCCGTTTGATGAAGGGCTAGAGATTTTGCTTTTTCGAAGAATTGCACAATCTGAAATTAGTTTATCATTAAAATAACTCGAGAAAAGAGGCAAACCTGTTCATTCTCATAATGTTCCTCGAGCACATTGACCAGATCTTTACACGGATTTCTGCCAAAGTTCACCTCAACCAGCGTCGGTCGTAGCTTCAGAATTGACTCCCACTTTAGCTCGACAAGGTTACCAGGTTGATCTTTGAAGCCTGTAATCAAAAATTGTTTTTTGCGCTAGGAAAACTTGTAAAACTAACCGGCAATGTTGTCGCCAAATTTTGCGGCGTTTTTGATGCGGAGCGTCGTTCCTGGCATCGATTCCACGTAGCTGCCTCTGTCCGCCATCCATACTAGCACACTTTCCGGCTTTGAAGTTGTCATTTTGATGATATTTGACCGATTTACGTCAAATTTTCGCCGTTTGTTCACTTGTCCGAGAGGAGTCCGTGGCGTGCAAAAGCTAGGCCATTTGTCGGATTCTAGGCCAAGCTGTCAAATTTCATAACATTTTTCCCGATTTCTAGACAGAAAATGTCAGAATTGAGGGAAGAAGAGCCGGACGAAGCGCTCCGAGCGTCTAGAACTGCTTTCGATTACGTTTTCAAGCTATTCTACCCCATCTACTACTTTGTCACCATTCCCGTTCGAATAACCACCTGGTTCTTCCAAAATTTCCCAATTTTCTCCTCGTTCTCACTATTCTTCTTCGTCTCCTTCGCCCTCATTCTTCTCTTCATCTTCCGGAGACTCTCCTCGACGCCACGCGACAGCTTCGTCAGTTATGTGCTGTACACGGTCGTTCCGTACGGAGTTTCCATTGTGTACACCGTGGCCGACTTTATTTTTCCGCAGGTACGAGAAAATGTGAAGCTTTTTTTACAAAAAAATGTTTCAGCTTCGCATCGTGACTCGAGTCGTGAATTTTCTGCTTCACCCCATCAAATTCATCCTTGGAATGATCGAAAAAGTCGACAAACGGGCGGCTCCGATTCGTCGGACCGTGGAAGCGATTCACGGACCGAAAAAATCGAAAAAAGATGAAAAGTAAGCACGATCTTTAAAAAAAATAATAATAATAAAAAAAACGTGCCATTTGCAGAGAAGAGGCTTTGCATCTACGTCTGGCATGCTGTTTGTGCCAAGTAGCCGAGAAGCAAATCGTGCTCCGCCCGTGCAATCATCTCTGCTTCTGCGAGCGCTGCAACGACGCCTTCCAGAAGCAGATTCCCCGGCTGTGCCCGATCTGCTACATTCCCGCTCAATCGTTTGACATTGTTCATTTGTCCTAACCTCCTGCCACCCCTTCTCATTTCTCCAAATTACGTGTAGCCTGCCCAAGATGTACTTAAATGACCCGAAAAAAAGCGACAAGTCATTTTCGGCTCAAATATGCGTTGTGCATTGCATTGCATCGAACTGAATTGCATCTGACAAGTTTGATCGATGGTGGTTTGCGTCAAAGCCTGCACTCGACAAGTGGTAATCTTGAAAAGGGGAAATTTTTCGTTCCTGAAATTCTTTTCAGGTTCCTGTGGTGTGATATCTGAAAAACTAGACCCTCCTGAAATTGGTTTTTTTGTCAAAATAATGAAAAATCTCGCTCTGTGCGAGACCCGCTGTCGAGAAGGCGTCAAGGTGCTGCATATCCCTAGGCATAAGGTTGATCTGAAGAAGTCTACCTGAGCGAAAAGACCTCGGGACACGGGACCCCATCCCATTCAAGCACCCGCATAATGACGTGGCTTCTTGAGCGAGTGTGCTCGATCTGTCCCTCCCCGCCCCCTGCAAGTGTTTTCTGCGACCCATCATTCGCAGAACTCTCGGGCGGCGTCTTCCGCCCATTCTTCTTCGCTTCCATGTTTCAAGCGGCGCTCGCCCCCTTATCGACTCATGGTCCGGTCCCAACGGACCGATTAACATATGATCGCGTGTTCGATTCGGTTTGGCGCCCCGAAGAGACCGACGCACTTCACATTCTTATTTTCCGTACGCACACACACACACACTTGGTGGCTCGCGTCTGGCTAGGATTAGGTGAGGAGCATCGAATGACGTACCTAGTTAATTGCTCGTTTTCTTTTGCGAGTTTGAGTTTGCAAATTGCGAACCCACTTTTCGTCTTTCGTTGATAAGTTGTCATGCAATCGCCTTCCTTCTCAATCAAAACGCGTCGTTCTCGCTTCCTCTCGCCTTCTCAGAATTATTGTGTCCATTATTATGTAGTCTGGAAAAAGGAGAAAGAAACGACAAAGGAAAGACAAGTGGCATTCGTTTCTGGAAACTCTTGTCGCTTCTCGTCAGTCATCCGCGCTTGCCACGTCATGCGTGAAAAGACGCTCCGGCTCGGATCACCATAAATTTCAGTCTCAGGACGAGGAGGCGGACGAGGATTAAGGGATTCTGAAGTGCTTCGTGTTTCGAAACGTTAGTTCACAAAGCTCAATGTTATCTTCCTTTTTTTTAAGCGATAAAACGCTAAGAAATTTTTGACACGTTTCACGTCCAAAAATTACGGTTATTATCGAAAGTATGAGTGTAAATGGCACCACGAAATTTGCAAATTTCTGGGTTCATGTGCTAAAACAGCGAAAGAGCAATTTGTTTCGAAATAATATCGGAAGGACACATTGAACACGCGCGACAGTACGCAAAAACGAACAATACTTGAAAACCAAATTTTTCGGCGTTTCTCGACACAAACGATGAAAAAAACGAGCCGAAAATGAACGATTTAGCGAGTTGGAAGGCTAGGGTTCCGTGGTTCGCGGTGCCCGCGGTAGGCCAAAACTGACAGACTCCTCGACAAAGTATACGGGTGCGCGTCTAGAGTGAGTGCGCGCGACGCGGCATTCTGGGGAGGCAGGCAGAAAAAAGAGTTCTTGGTTCTGGCCAACAGGCCCTCCGAATGGACGGACCGTCGAGAGGAAAGACTGCAACGCGACGCCAAACTACGAACACGTGTTTCGATGGTCTGTTTACGTGACGATGTGTCACTCAAACCCCTCGTTAACACCCTTTGATCTCTGCGACAGGTGCGAAATTCTTGAACGGTCCCTGACCGGTCGTCAACAGACGTGTGCGTTGCGGTCTTTCTTCTCGACGGGCCGTTCATTCGGAGGACCAGTTTGCCAGAACCATTCTCTTTTTTTCTGCCTGTCTTCCGAGAAGGCCGCGTCGCGCGCACTCACATTAAAGGCGCATCGATAAATTTCGTCGGTTCGCTGTTTTGACCTACCACCGCCGGCACCGCCAACTCGCTGAATCATTGACTTTCGGCTCGTTTTTTTCATCGTTTGTGTCGAGAAACGCCGAAAAATGTCGTTTTCAAGTAATAGATGGGAAATCGCAAATACTTTTTGCGATTTTTCGTTTTTCGACCTTTTTTCTCTTGTGGGTTATCACTTTTTGTAATTTAGAGTACGCAAACTACGTTTTCCGGCTCGTTATTGTCTCTTTTAACGTACTGTCTGGTCTGTTCAATTATAGCCGCCAAGCTCCGCCCTCTCCGTTTTCCGAAACTGCCGATTTGGCTGAAAATCGATTTTTGTGCTAATTTCTTTGTTTCTTTGATTTCGCTGATTTTCCGTCAGATTCCTACTAAATGTATGGAATTCAAGCGCCAGTAATTGTTTTTTGTCAAGAACGGGTGGAAAAAACAGAGAAATTCGGAAAAGAAAGTAGATTTTTCAACCAAATCGGCAATTTTGCTTGGCCATTACGGTTGACACGGTGGTATTCGGAAAAGTGTACTAAAATTGTCATTTTCAAGAAAATAACTTTTCGACAAGCTCGACGAGGGTCCAAAGATCTCGGTGGCTCTTCGGGAATGAGTCCTTCGCCTTTTTCCAGGAAACCGCTCCTAATTAATCCGCCCTCCTTCCCCGCAAACTACCTATTTGCTCTTCCTCTCTCTCTCTCTCTCTCTTTTCGTTTTTCCAACTCACCATTGTCTGGAATTGTGAGTCAATTCGAAAAAGAGAGTCCACGTAACATCATAAAAACTTTTTATCACCGCTTCGGCCGTGGTCCATGTTTTATTCAACTTTTAGCTTCTCTCTTCCTTCCACACCCATCGTTTATTGTCTCTTTTTCTCTTTTTTCTTTCTTTTTCTGCTCGGATGACGTGGATCTCACCGTACTCTGACAGGACACTTCCGGAACGGTGACAAATTGCGGCGGCGGCGGCCGATGAAAGGCGAAAAAATGGACACTCACTTAAAATGAATGCCAATTTGAATTGGTGGATTAGGAGGCGAGCTTTCTCACTTCTTCCCCCCTTCCAGTTTGTTTTTCGGTTCTTTTTTGTAAACAGTTTAAATGCAAGAGAGAGAGAGAGAGAGAGAGAGAGCACAAGCAAGTTCTATTTTCGCAGTGCCGCGTGTTGACACACACGTATCCCCCCAGTTCACATTTCTCTATTTTGGTCCGAACAGCCGAACAGCAATTTTCAGTGCAAATTTGAATTTTAAAAGAAAAATTGAAAGGGCTGTCATGGAAAAACTTCCGCTTGATAGTTACCGTGTCCACTTTTATGATTGCCCTGTAGACCTGTCACCATGATAAGGCGTGTGGCGCAGTGGTGCTTTTTTGCTATTATGAACTAGCTAGGGGTTGTGAATTGTGAGTTCAATTCCTACACCCTCTGAAATTCTTTTGTTCCTCTTGAATTAAATCAAAAAATGCGATTTCTGATCTTCCTCCCTTTTCACTCTATCTCCGCTCCGATCTCGTCACTCTTTTGTGCTCCGCCCATCTCACAAACACATCTTCTCGAGCGCTTCCCCCTGTAAATATCTGGGTCTCAATGAGCGGGGCAAAGAATCACGCATTCCAGACACGAATTCTCCCTTTTGTCCCTTTCGCCTCACTATTTTCAACGAAAGCTAAACGAAAATCGGAAATCAAACCGAAAAACGAAATCCGATATAGGATTTCTTCTCAACGTACATAAATATTACCTGTTTCCATCAGTGGTCAGGTATCAAGTGTCATTGGTTTTCGGATCGAATATGCTAGTTGATCTACATGTTTTTGAGATGATCTCGCACGCACACCTCCGAATCCGAGCTGTGAACCCCGCGGCGGTAATCCGTCCATTATTCGATTCTGTTTTGGTTTGTTCCTTCTGGTCCGCCCGTTCGTCTCATCCCATTCATTTCATTTCATTACTTCCTGCTCTGTGACGTGGCACCTTTACACCAAAAAATGGAGCGACTTCATTTTCTGAATTATTTACTCATCTCGATCCACCAAGCACTTTTGTTGTGTTCAGCGAATAGAGAACCACTTAACCAGTCTCCTCTGAACATCATCTGAAATTTAATATTATTTTCGAAAAGTTCGGATTTAGGATAAACAAGATATTAGCCTGGGGTCGTGAGTTAGGGCGAAGTTTTGTACGCACCGAGAGACCACACGCCCGAGTGTGTGCCTGGCGCAGTGGTAACGTTTTGGAATTGCAGGCGAAAAAGGTCGGCAGGTTCAAACCGCACACACTAGAAAGCGTTTCCTCATCGCATCCGCCATCATCCAATTCTCATCATTTCATCATCCGTAGCCACAAACATAAAGGACACGCGCGTTCTCCTACCCAAAAACACTCGTTCATTTCTCCAAATGTGTCCGTTCGTTTCACCTCATTTTCATTTTCTTCGCCACAGGCTATTCGTGTATTTGGAATGAAAATGGAAGGGACGAGGGACGTTTCTAGGCGAAACACATGTTCCCATGAATCACTTGAAAACGTGTACATTTACGTCTAGACCTTCTTTTATATAATATCTTTTACAATCTTCTTTTAATACTCTCGTATTAGTGTGTGTGAGATTTTCGGCCGTCCTCTCGGATCTTTCATTCTTTCATAAAGCTTTCTATTTTGCAGACCCTGTCTCCCTTCAAACACTGGACGAATACGGTGAGTGCATAATATATCTAAAAATCCGGGATAGAGATGGAGATGACGACGAAGAAGAGTTGTCGTCGTCCTAATTATGCGTGCATCCGGTCGGTCTCACTAGAATCCGCCGGACTTTGGTGTTGGTGACTCGTTTATCTTCAACATTTTTTCGGTGGATTCTTCTCTCCGAGAGCGCTATAGCTCATTATGCGTTGCTCACTAACGGTCATTCGAAAAAAGGACATAATTTCCTATGCGCCTCGTTCTCGTACGCTCCCCGCTTCTCAGAAACGTGTGCATTCTTTGTTGTGACCTGGATTCATCCCTGTCCTAAACATTATATATTCGATTTCATTTTGTCTGTTCCTACACATCCTCCGTCCGCAAACTCCAACCACCAAGACACATGCTCTTCGGAGGAGGAGGAGGAACAGAAAAATGATGAGGAAAAAAAACCGCCCAGCTGACTACTGCCTGATTTATGTATTATTTATCGAGTGTAGAATGACGATCCGAACACATCTGCGTGGTGGCGGCATGTGTTCCGAAACATTCGCTTTCTGATGCTCAGCAAAAGAGAGAAACCGACTGCAAAAGGGGCGACACGTCAATTGAATATTTATTAGAGTCTGCAATTGTCGCCTGAAGACGACGAGTACTCATCTCCATAATTCGTATTATTTTTCGGGCGCGATTCTTCCAATTCCGAGAATATCGCCGAGTACTTTCACGAGAAACCATCGAACCTCTTCTCGCTGACGCCAACAAATCTTCCAATTGATCTGAGCTACTGGGGCTCTAGAACCATGGCTAGCTTCTTAGGTTACGATTGCCCTACTATGTATGCTAGTGCTAGTTTTCGAGGCAGCTCCTTGTTGAACTCTTTGATCATCCTGGTCATTCCCCCCACCAGTTGTTGTTTGTCCCCTCCTCTTCATTTGTTTCCTATCAAGTTTCATTCGTTTTCCCCACGTCATAACGTACCACCCATTACGGTAACCCAATCCTCTCTGGTCACTCGTTTTGCGCGTCCATAACTCTACAATTGTCGCTCTGCTGCTGCTGGCTCCAGGGAACAGCGCCACGCCAAAACTTGCAATGTTCGTGGCCGCTTCTTCGGTCATGACAAATGCGCGTCGATGATGAGTCGGTCGGTGTGCATTCCTTTTTGACTTCATCTCCCTTCTGCTCCTCTTATCGCCGAGCCCCTGGGGACCCGTTGCTCCTTGCCGCCGAGTCTATTGAGCCCCTCTCATTGAGCCCACACCTAATATCAGAACGTGCCCTCCCGCTCCCATGTCTTTCGAACTTTCCCATCCTTTCGTCACTTCCCTATTCGCCGAATATTTTCGTTTTGCATTGGACGCGGAAAGGAATGAGAAGAAGAAAAGAAATGGAAGCGAAGGAGGAGAGGAACATCTCCTTTCTCGTTGGGTTCGCTGTCAGTTATTATACGTGTTTTCTTTTTCATCGTGAATTATCCAGCGACTCCCAATTAGCGCTTCATCACCCAAAAACAAACATGTAGCCGGGCGGGCGGGCGGGTTAATCCTCCACCCCAAAGATTCTAGAGAAAGAGGATCCGGTCGCCTTTAGTTTGTACCGGTCCTAGGGATTCCACGAATGCCAACACTTTTTTCATCACATCTTCTCACTACCCACCTCGTCGTCTTCCATTCTTTCTTTCTTCCGTGCTCCACGAGCATAAACACGCCGGTCATAGACCCTTCCGTGACGCCTCATTTGCATCATCCACCCTTTTATAGTTTGTATACCCGAAAACAATGTTTGGTGCGGCGGCGGCCCGCGCGTAACAATCACTTCCAGCCCTTTTTTTGGGTCGCCGCACACACAAAGCCCCCCCCCGCAGGATCAGTCTTCCCCTTTTAAGTGTTTTGCCGCACTTTTCCGCGAAAAAGGCGTCGTCGTCGCGACGACGTCATCAGCCGTTCTAAAAGAATTTGTCACATCTGGAATTTGGATGGTCCTTGAGACTGGCGTCGCCTCGACGGGATGTCCACAAAAACGTGAAAAGGGATGTGTGAACTCGAACTCAAATGATGAACATTTGTGGCAACTGCAAGTACAGCCCATGATCATTGATGAGCGGGGGTCTTCGAGTTTTCGAATGTAACTTACCTTACCTCGCCAATCATCCTCCGCTTTGTCTCAATCAAATTACCCATCCAATCTGCGCTCAATCTAAACCGCCGGCCGGCACCCAATTTCGTTTTTCGTCCCGCTTCCCCTTCTAATCGCTCCTCCATTTTTTCTTCTTCTCCCCCAAGGTCCCCGCCCCATTTCTTTACCCCATTTTGTCGTCCTTCTCCTCCTCTGAAACATCCTTTCTTCCGCTTGTTATTACTCTTCCAATCACCAGCACTAAAAGACGGTTGAAGAAAAAGTGAACATGACGGCCACAATACTCGAAGGAATGATACCGTTGATACCAGAGTAAGTTGATCACCAGGCGCAAAAATGTTCTCAGCTTTTTTGGGATTCGAACCAGTGTCCTTTTGAGTGTGGGTCCAAAATGTTGTCGTTGCGCTATCGGCACCACTAGCGCGCGTACTGTTGGATGAAGTGACAAGACAAGATCAACGCGCGGTCAACCGATCCTTGAGCATTTCTCATCTGTTTCCAGTTGACCGCCGCGAAACGAAACGAAATGCAATTTTCGTATAAGCTTTTGCTCATCTAAGGTCGAATGGATGAGTAGGCATCGACGCGGGCAAATGAATGAAGAAACATAATAACATGTGGCGGAGGCGAACAAGAAAAAACAAAACAAAAAGAGCAAGATCGAGAGAGAGAGAGAGAGAAAGAGCCCGTCTTCTGCCTTGTTCTTTCAATCCGATCCTTCATCTCCAATTATTATAGTTCCTCCTCGTTTTGTGTTCGTGTGACGCAAGTGTATGTCAAGTACAAATGTCAGATAATAGTATTTACTCGCATTCGCATTACATTTTCTCGTTTTTGGCCGCGGTCCGACAGCAACACCCAATTATCTTTGGTGCATTGAAAAATTCAGGAAAAAAAAACGGCGAATTCCCACCAATTGTTTCGTTTCCAACCGGGCGAGAGCTCGAATTTCCGACTTTTAAAAGGGGGTGGAGAATTGGTCACTTTCGGAGCCAAGGGTTCACTGATGAACCCTCAAAATGCGCCGCCCACTATGACGAATTATAAAAACTTGAAGATTTTCATGCAGAATTACGCTTTTCTGGATCATTTTTCATCTGAGAAGCTTAGAATCGATCAAAAATGTCAGTCAAAACCCATGCACCGGGCTGGAAACTATAACTGAACCCCGTCGACAGCTCTTCTGTTTGACTTTTACCGCCCGATCGGATATTTTTTGAGTGAAAAGAGAAAAGAAGACGTTAATTAGGAGAACGTCAGGAAATCCGATGCCACACCATCAAAGAAGAAGCCAGAGAGAGAGAGAGAGAGAGAAACTTGTGCTTTTCCTTCTTCTCCGCCCACGGATTTTGCGCGCCGGAAACAAACCCGGCCCTCCACTTTTGCTTCTCTTTTCAGTCAACTCGCACATTTTCAGCATCATGATTCTGGAGTGGGAAGGCAGCGAGAACTCGACAGAATGCTTGTGCTCCGACATTCAGCGAGACGACTACTCGCCGTTTTTTGAATGGTAACACTTGAGCTAAAGTCTAGAACCCGGCAAACTTTTGGCAATGTCGCTCTACCGCAATCGTACGCGAAAACTCGGCCACGGTCGCGGATTTAGATGGAGAGCGGTCGAGCGCGATTTCCACACTTTTGTGGATGCAGCCATAGGCGTTGTGAAAACGTTGAGAAATTGTGAAATTCTCAAAAAAGTTCGCCCAAATGGTAATCGCTGCGAGACCAATCGGCTATGCGCCTTTAAACGGAAACCCACAGTACTCCCCTACTCGTTCAACGTTTAAAGGCGCATAACACTTTCCATTTCAAGTACGCCAACTCGTTGACAAATCATCCCATATTCAACAGCGTTGTTCTTTGATTTTCTATTACAACAAATGAAAAAAAAAGAAAATTAAATTTGGAGGCGATATGCTGACGCATGTTCGTGCGTCATTTACGTACATTTTACGATTGTTGTGATGATGATGATGAGGAGAGATGAAAAGCGATATCTTTTGTTTGCAGGGCCAACTACCTGACGATCATCCTCGCCCTTCCCATTCTCTCCGTGTTCGGCGTGCTCACCAACATCATCAACGTGTTCCTCTACACACGCAAACGCCTTCAGAACTCGGCGAACACGTATCTGCTGTTTCTCGCGTGCAGCGACTTCATGGTCATCGTGACGGGCCTCTTCATCTTCTGGATCGACTCGGCCCGCTCCTACATTCCCGAACTCACACAGGCGCCCTACACGACGGTCTACACGCTGCCGTTCGGGTACATGGCACAAACGTGCAGCATCTATTTCACCGTCGCCGCCGCCGTCGACTGCTTTGTCAATGTGAGTTGTGAAACGTTTTGCATCGAATGCAATCTTTCGATATTCGTAGGTGTGCTGGACGTCGCACTCGAAACACTATTGCACCGTCCGTCGTGCCAAACAGATTTGCGTCTCGATCGTCGTCGTTTCGATCATGTACAACTCGTTGCGCTTTCCGCAATTCAACCTCCGCAAGTGCTTCAACGACATCACCAAAGAGCAGGTCATCGAGATTTGTCCCACTTCTCTGTTCGTCACCATCAACTCGGTGTACAACATGTAAGCCCCTCCCTGACCGTACCCTCGAGCCCCCTGCCTGCCTGACCCATTTAACCTTCCAGCTACATGTACATGGTCCTCATGACGCTCCTCCCGTTCTTCTTCCTTCTGTGCATCAACGCGATCATTGTGAAGCGGCAGTCGAAGGCGAAGACGGACGAGACGACGCCGAAGAACGAGGGCACTTCAGATGACACCATCACCATGATCATGGTCGTCATTCTGTTTCTCGCGTGCAACACTCTGGCGCTAGTCGTCAACTTTATCGAAAACTTCACCGAACCGTCGCCGGTGCTGCTCAACTTCCTCTCCGACACCAGCAACTTTTTGGTCGTCTTCAACTCGTCCGTCAATTGTATCATCTACTTCATCTTCAATCAAGACTACAGAGATGTCTTCAAGTACGTACTCTAACCGTTTGATGCTAGGACTAACAAGACACTTTGACAATAATTTCAGACAGTATTGGAAGAAGCTGAAGCGTGTTTTGTACGAAGAATACTGTTGTTGTGTACGTGACGGCTCGCGTAACTACACCGCCTATCAACCGGTGTCGACGCGTTTGGTCATTGATAAGGTGGGAAGGGTACAAAGAGCAGCGGGCACGTAAACTAGTTTTATGTTTTTGTAGAGCCAAAACGGGAGCAGCAGTACAAAGCTGATACTTCCGTCGCTCGACTTGAACAGAAGCGATCAGGCTAGCTTCGCAGGTAGATCCGCTTTTCACAATTCAGAATTCACATAGAAATGCGCACTTTTTACAGAGTCGGAAGGTGCGTCGTCTCCCATTTGGCAACCATTGACCACGCGAAACCTTCCGAACGTCGACTGGCCGAACATTGACGACGACGTGGATTCGGGGTGGGACGACGGAAGTCAGGTGAGACGATCCTTCACACGTTTGCTCATTTCGTCGCGAATCAAGATGAGAATGCAGATCTCCTCGTCGCGCACGCCGAAACGATGGCTCGCCGAGGTGAACATTGTCGAGATGGAGACTTCGGAGGGCCGTCACCATCCACGCATCTACGTGCGTCCGCTCAACCAACTGCCCGCCAATGAGACCATCTCGATCACGGCTCTCTAGCTACACGATTATTAGTATTATTATTAATTCACTTTTGTTTCATATTGAAAATCAAAGAAACGCTGTCATTCACTCATATCTAGTCCCTTCCTTTTGTGTCCCGATGATGCCCACTTCAAAAGCTCTATTTCCCCCCGTCCCCTCTCATCCAACCACCGTCGTTTACGTGTTTTCTTTCACATTTTTCGTCTCTCTCTCTCTCTCTCTCTCTCCACTTTTATTTGTCAAACGCCCCACAACTACTGATAAAAGTATGCGTTTTGATGTACATCAAGGACGGTGAGCGTACTGTGAGCGGGTGTTCTTGATGAAACGAAATGAACACCGAAAAACGTCAGCCGCACTTGCTCTAATCCAAAGTGGAAGAGGCTCAATTTCTTGGCTTCCCCCCGGCTTCCTATACAACTTTCTTCTTCTCTTTTCGCGCGCTTATCACTAAAGAACAAACAGGCTACGTCGCTCCCACAAACACGAGACCTCAAAACGAAAATGATAAGCGTTTTTGATAAAATCGAATCATTCTGCGCTTCGATGCTCTTCTGATCATCACTTCCTCGTTTCCCAATCCTTACAAACTCTTTTTCAGAATGAGGACCTTTTTCCTGGTCTTGCTCTCTCTTCTCCTCTCCGTGCAGGCGATGAGGGACCAGTCGATCGCCGTGAAAGGACGTCTTGTTTGCGGAGACAAACCGGCCGCCAACGTGCGGATCAAGCTCTGGGAGGAGGATTCGGGCCCGGACCCGGACGATCTTCTCGAGGCCGGCTACACCGACGCCAACGGAGAGTTCGCGCTGTCGGGAGGAGAAGCCGAGTTGACGCCGATCGACCCGATCTTCAAGGTCTATCACGATTGCGATGATAAGTTTATTGTGCGTGACATTTCGTGCGTGTCAATTTGCGAGTTTGCTTTCAGCCGGGCCATCGTAAGGTCAAATTCCTGATCCCGAAGAGCTACATCACGCAAGGAAAGGTGCCGAAGAAGACGTTCGACCTGGGAGTCCTGAACCTTGAGACCATTTTCCCGAAGGAAGAGCGTGAGCTCATCGTCTCGAGAAGACGTCGTCACTACAAGAAGGAGTACTTTGCCGACGAGGAATAGAATCGTTTTGGATAAATTTATTTACAAATATACACTTGACCGTTTCAATAAAAGCACCTAGACCTTCTGCCATTGCTTGCTGAGCTGCGCGAAATAGTTCTCTCCGGTCTCTTGCTCCACAATATTCTTGCCCAACACGTTCTTTATCTTGAGCCGACTCTCCGGCCTTCCGATTGTTATGCTCAAATCTTCGGATCGGTTGCTCCGTCGGCAGTCTTTCCAACTGAAGAACTTCATCGATTCGTGCATGTAGACCACGATTACGGCCATCGAAATTTGGATCAGTATCGCTATCTGAATCAATGTCATGTATCTCAGCTGTCTGGACAGATATCGAAAAGTGGTCAACTGAGAAAATGTACAAAATATCTTAATGAACAACTTATTAGTTGACAACTTTTTGATATCTCTACTAACAACTGAAATATATCGAGATTGCTTACTTACCGTTCTAAATATGGTGAAAATCGGTACATAACTAGACGACTTGTTGCACTCGTCTTCATCGAACTTTCTAGCAATTGAGATGGTGTAACTTGTGACGACAAACATCAACGAGATAATATTGTCGAGTACAATGAATGGCACAAAGATTCTGAGCATTTTATTAACACTTGACTGAATTCAAAGTGCTCACCTCAACGCCTTGATGTTTTCGGCGAGTTGATACCTCGCGGTGAGCGTTGATTTGCCCACCGAATGTGCGGTTTTGTAGCGATTCACGAGAAACAGAACGATGAGGCACTGAAGAATTAAAAGATTTGGGGAAGCAGTAAAGAACCGTCGGGATTACCAGACATATCACAAAGGACAGTACAATTTGAATATTGTTGATGAGTTGCTCCTGATGTTGAGACAAACTCATGAGCACGACGAAGACGAGCTGAAGAAGGAAACGGCTTTGAGATGGATCAGGTTATTGAAGGATCTCACACAAATGCACTGTCCCACCAGGTACGGTATCCATTGCAGCGATTTCTCGTATTTCGACACGAAGACGGTGGCGGCGAGACGTTCGAGAAGGGCCAGAATGACGAGTGGTTGAGTGTAGTAGTTGGCGGACACCAAAATGAATTCGAGGATCGAGAAGATGAACTCGTCGATGAAGAAGAATTCGATGAGATTTCGGAAGAAGAGGATGAAGTTGGAGGTGGTGTAGGCGAGGAGGATCAGGAAGAACGAGATACTGAAAGGAGACACTTCTAGCCGAAATGATAGACTATCAAAAGGTACACTTTTGAGAAAACTCACACGAAAAGCGGATGAAACGCGTTCGGATGCCTGATGAACATGGTGGCGACGAGGACGTAGACAAACGCCAACGGCGCATAAATGACGACGGTGTAGATGCCGACGAACCATTGAGCCTCGACGGGACAGTTGGGCGAGTAGCTCGTCATGCCCAGCATTGAGACATTCGACGAGGTTGATAACCCTGAAAGTTCGCCGCTCGAAAAGTCCACAAGTTCTCTAGCTAGACAAAAGGTGATTACAAGGTGGTGAGTTTGTGTTCGAGATAGCATGAAATGCGTGAGAGTTCTAAGAATACCCCGGCAAACCTCGGTCATTTTTCTGCAAAGCTTACGCAACTTCTGCTGACAAGTTGCGCAAAAGTTGCAGAGGTTTGCCGAGATCGTCGTTGAAAGCAGTAGCTAGGAAGAATGTGTGGAAGTCTACAATAGTGAAAACTGCTTTCAGAATACATAAAGACTGCAAAGAACGAGACGAGTGGGTCCCTTGCCCACCTCACGAGACACTCACTTCAACACCACACGCCCCCAGGTCACAAGCCATGCACAAAGTTGCAAAACCTTTTGCACTGGATCATAACCGGACGACAATACACAGGATTCGGGAAGAGACGAAGAAGAAGGAGAAGGAGAAGAAGAAGAAGACGAATTCGTCGTATTTGTCATTTGTGGTCCTTCGGCCGGCGACGGACGGCGCCGACGCAATAAGACCACGGAGCGCGCCCAATTATGAGGCCACGGATTGGCTATTTGTGCGCCTTCCGAGCACGAGAGGCAAATGAGACGGGCGGCGAGCAAATACGCGCCCAAAGCAGTATCATTGCGCTTCACGGAATTACTGCTGTTGCTACTGAAATTGTGTGCGTGCGTGCTCTCAGACGGAGCATAAAAGGGCAATGGGATACCGGGAAACGACGAGGAAATAACAACAGTTGTCTGGGAATCAAAGGAGCACGTGAAACACGAAACACCTGTCACACGTTTTGAAGATTCTTAAAGTTGGGACGCGAACTCGAAGCGCTGATCTGAGACGAGCGGGTAGGCAATGTAGAAATGAAGAATTTGCAGAAGACTTTCGATTCTACAATATAATCAATAGTATCCCCCCTAGAGTACTGTAGTTATTCAAAGTTTCAGGGCACAGTGCTCAAAATTTAGCTCCAAAATGACTAGCAAGCGGAAAAAGATCTTTCTCTCTCTCTCGAGAGAGAGAGATCTTTGTAGGGTGTGAAACCTGTACTTATGGTGGCATATCCAAAATCAGACTTTCATGCAAATGTACTCTCTCATAGACATTCTCGAGTGGAGCTTTGATCGTCTATTTGAAGCACGCAAATGGACGGACAATATCACAAACGAAACTGAGATTTTAAGGCTGTTTACGGGGTCCATATGATACAATTGTGAACGGATAATACTTAAAAGTAATTCGCTTACTTTTCAGAGCACAGAACAGAGAATTGTGGCGAAAACAGGTGAAACGAAACGTACTTTTCGGCGAACTTCGAATTGCATCCCCCCGAAAAGGGCAGGGAAAACCGAAACTTTCCCACATGGCTCAAGGGGATCAGCAATTCGTGCGGGGGGAAGAAAAAGGAGAAACAAGGACCAGATGGAAAACGGGAAACAGATGAAAATGAATGTGTTAGTGGATGTGAGAGAGCAAGTAATCGAGATATATACACCCGAGGGCCAGGGCGCCAATTGGAATGGAAAAAATGAAAAAATAATGAGAGAACAAACAAGAGTTCAGTTTCATGCAAACTTGAACGAGGTGAGCTCGTGACCGACTTGAAAGTGGCGAGGAAAACGAGGCTATCTGGAATTCCAGCAAAATGTACGCCCATGTCGTCATTTTGGGGTCTTACTCACTAGACAGCTTCGAGTCAGAATGCCAGTGCTAATTATTATCAACTTCCGTCTAGCCGAGTCTTTCTCCAAGGCAATGCGTCTTTAAATCCGACTACGGTAGTCTCTCATTTCGAAAATGCTATTATGTTGCATCAAAATTGTCTCAAAAACAACCGCAAAACCTGTAGTAGTAGTAGTAGTAGTAGGACACGGTTTATTCAAAACGATATATGTCAGCTGTGATTGGAGATATCAAAAAGTTGTCAACTACGAAATTGCTCATAAACACTTTGTGCACATTTTCCCAGTTTGCAACCAGTTTACAACTCGGCCCATTGCTGACAGGGTGCCATTGTATTGCATTCTTCTCAGAAATCGCTCACCTGCCACTGGAAACTGGAGCATTTTTTTGGACGTTCGACGGAAAAGAGAATAAACGCGAAAATATGAAGTGAGTAACCAAATGCAATTGACTTGTTATCGTTGTATCAGAGAGAGGGGGGGGGGGCCCAAGAATGAGATCAGATGGGACAAAAGAGAGGACGAGAAGAAGCAGCCAGCAAGTAATTAAGAAGTGATGCGAAAAGTAGAAGTTGGCCTTTCAAACACCATCCCCACATCTTTTTCCGATTGGAATTGAATCCTGTAAGCACCTTAACATGCCCGGATTAGACATCCTCCCGCCGCATTCCGTGTCTCTCGCACTTCTTTCTTTCACTTCATTTCCTTTCGCCCTCCACAAAATATGGGAATCTGTATTGTAAGTTTTCTCAAAGTTCCCCACTTCCACTCTCTCTCTCTCTCTCAATTTCAGAGCCAAGAGTACAAAAAGCCGACGGCGCAGCAAGAGGAGATCCTTCACGACTTTTCAAAGTTCGCCAAGACCGAAGAGCGCCCGCCGATGGCCGTCGAGCATCAGATGTACGACTACGCGCAGGCGGAGGAGGAGCAGGAGGACGAGTTGTTCGCGATCGTCTGTTGTCCGCACTCGATCGGATTCGCGAGCGACAAGATCGCACTGATCGACCTGGATCCGACGAGCGACACCTACTGCTCGGTGCTCTCGGAGATTCAATTAACGTCGAAAGGCGACGAGCCGGGCCGGATGAACTGGGCGAAATCCGCCGAATCGCTATCGGAAATGAGCAGACTGGAGAGACGGAATCTCATCGTTCCGTGTATGAACTCTGGCAAAATCTACGTTTTGAGCTTTGAGGAGAAAAAGTTCAAGATTGAAAAGGTAAGCGATCCTTGGATTGACTCTTTTCGAATCAGTACCACACAGGAAATTCGCGGCGACGAGCTCTTCCGCAAAGACGTCTCCTGCCCGTACGCAGTCCGTTCTCTTCCGCTCAAAGGAGCTCCGGTGCACGTCTCCACATTAGGCGACCGAAATGGACACGGAAAAGGTGAGCGTAGGCGTGGGCGTAGAGATCATAGATCTAGACGATGAGCTTGTCAGGCGATTTCGTGCTGATCGACCGAAAGAGCTGGGACGTGCGGCAGAAGAGCGAGCCGACGTTTGCCAACTTTGGCGGCGACTTTTGCCTCCAGCCACGTCACAACCTGCTCATCTCGAGCGAATGGGGCCATCCGCGACTGTTCAGGGACGGATTCTCGCCGAGCGAACTCGAAAACGGTATTCGTACGCTTGTGCCTGCGGTCAGACGCTCATGATTTAGTGTCAGAGAGTTTCGGATCGAGTCTGCACGTGTGGCAGATCAGCCCGCCGAAGCTGCTCCAGTCGATCAGTCTGGATCCGTACAGCGCGAGTCTGGTGACCGCCGTGAAGTTTTTGCACAACGCCGACTGCAATCACGCGTTCGCCATCTCGGCAGTCGGCAGTTCCATCTTCCACTTGCACATGAACACGCTGAGCAAAGAGTGGGTCGCCGAGCGGGTTGCACATATTCCATCCATGAAGGTATCCTGGCAAAACGGACGTACATACGTGGCTTCTCAACTCAAACTGCACATTATAGGTAGAGCGCTGGCAAAGCGACGAAATTCCGGCACTTTTGACCGATATGATCATCTCGATGGACGACCGATGGTTGTACGTATGCGGGTTTCTGCACGGAGTCGTGTGGCGATTCGACATTCAGGATCCGTTTCGAGTCACCCTTTATGATAAGGTTAGTACGCGTAGTAGCATAGTTACAGCTACTTTCAGATCAACCTGGGCGGAATCCTGGAGAGCTTCCCCGAAGTTCGCGTCAAGACCTCGAATGCGATGGAGGACCGCTGGTGGCTGCCGCCCGAGTCCCGCCCGCTGCCACGTGGCACCAGATTTCGTGGCGGTCCCGCTTTGATGCAATTGTCGAAAGACGGCGCCCGTCTTTATGTTTGCAATTCGTTTTATAAAGCCTGGGATGCGCAGTTTTATCCGGAGCTTATTTCGTGAGTTTTCCTATTGGCGACGAGGGAGGAAAGGATTCCAAGAAAAAAGAGGAGAAGAAGAAGAAGAAGAAGAAGGACAAAAATCATTGGATTTTCAGAGATGGCGGTCAAATGGTTCGAGTGGATATTGCGGTCGACGATGTGATGAGGTTGAACGAGAAGTTTTTGGTTGATATGAAGGTGAGCGGGTCTCGCCACGAAAGTTGAACGGTAATCGAGGCCTAGACGTTCACTAAAACAAGTATTTTGGGTTCAAGTATCAAACTGATCCGATTATCTGGTCCGGAGAAATGTCGAATCTTTCGGGACCAGATGATTGGATCGTTTTGAAACCTGCACCCAAAATACTTCAATCCAAGTGTGTATTGAAAGCAATTCAAAAGTCCAGCCTCGTTCTCTATAGAAACTTCCACAAGATGCCAATTTCAGGGCCAGCCAAACGGACCGTTTGTGATCCGCGACATCAAGTTTCTGGACGGCGACTGTACAAGCGACTCGTTCCTTTGAATCCCCCCTCTAATTAATTCGTTCCTAATAGTACTCTTCCTCCTCTTTCTTCTCCCTCCGCCTCATTGTTGCGCATTCTGCGCAACAAGAGAGTCTGGTGCTTTTTGCTCCTCCTCCCCCCTCCCTCTTCCCCCGGGCTCAAGCTCCTTCTCCCTTCTTCCTCTTGCTCTTGGCTCGTCTCGGGAGCTGCTCCATCACAAACTGTGCGGGATGATAGGACGGCTCTCGCTGCTGTTTGTATCAATTTCTTCGCTTCTCCTCTTGTTTGTCTTGTAAGTGTTTCTTCTTGATCAAACATGTGATATGATACGCTTTTTTTCCTGATCCTTGTCTTTCTGTACAAGTGGATAATATATAAAATCAGCCTGATATCACAAGAGGCTTGTTAAAAGTATATAGTCTGAGAAGATAAGTAAAGTAAACATACAATAATATTCGTGTTTGCTCGGTGTACGGAACATGTTTTTGACGCCTCTCGCGCCCGTCACCGGCAGATGCACCAATTAGCATAAGACGGAGCGGATTGGTTGCAGAGTGGAATGTAAGCCGCCGAAGAGTTTAAACCGGATGAGGAGCAAGGGAACGTTCAACGCGGCCGCCTTCAATTCGCCCTCCATGATCAACAACGGACTCCTTCTCGCGGTGAGTCAGTGGTGTGAGAAGAAAAAGTGAAAATGATGATGACGATGAGCATCTTATCTGATTATTCTAGTCGACTGCTCGCCATGTCCAATTATTCTTTGAATTCGGTTTTTTGTGTGAAGCGTGTAATCTAAAGTCACCGCCAGGCTGGCAAGATCCCGGGCCGGTCCCAAAGTCTCACCTTGAACACATTTTTTTTGCGAAACGTCTTGAAAAATGGCTGCTACCGCCGCATTTGAAAAAATTTCTTTCGCGTTTCGGTCCGCGCGCCTCGTTCAAGTCTGGTCACAACTGGGGCCGTTCCAAAAGTGATCTATCTTTAGAGGCCTATATCTTAAGAACCAGTGAAAATTAGGAAAAATGATCAACTAAAAAGTTGTTGGAAATGTTATCTTAAACAACTATGTAATTGATCATTATATCTGAAAACGCTAAGTTTTTGAGTTATGGCTTCATTTCTGAACAGTACGCTGATATAGTAGAAGTCTTCTTGTAACCTAGGACCTCCCTCTTTATGTCAACGGTTATTAGAAGAAGATGAAGAGGGAGGGAATTCCAAATTCTCAAGACATTGTCCCCATCTTCTAAGAACCCTTATTCATTGTTATGTTCCTCCCTACTTCATCTTGCTCCTCCCACGCAAAGTGTGTGCTCTCAGGGCTTCGACAATAACGGTACCAGTCGGGAGACTCGCGAGAGTTACGAAGAGTACAAGGACGATATTGATCACTTGCTCGAGGAGGATTTGACGTTTTATGATGAAAATGAGGGTGAGGAAACTGCCGAAGGTCCTGTGGTTAAGAAGAAGCAGAAGCCGCCGGTGAAGGAAGAGACTGAAGAAGAAGAAGAAGAAGAAGAAGAAGAAGAAGATGGATGGGAAGAAGAAGAAGAAGAAGAAGAAGTGACGACGACTACAGCAACTACAATAGCGACGACTACGGTAGCAGTGACAACAACAACGACGACGAGTGCGAGTACGGTAGCTCCGGAAGAAGTGACGACACAGGAGTTTAGAGATGAAGAGCAAGAAGAAGACGAAGAAGAAGAAGAGGAAGATGATGTGAGGTGAGAACTATTCTGAAACTTGACACGTTGGGTGGGAGTCTTCTTCTTCTTCTTCTTCTTCCTTTCCAACTTTATTCTTCCCCTCTCTCTCTCTCTCTCTCTTTCCCACATTTATGCTCATTTTCTTTGTCCCTTCGAGGAGAGAGAAGAAATGAGATGACTAAGCCAATTTTTGTTTGAGGCAAGAAATGAATCTACTCGGATTTCTTTCAATTAGGCGAGAAGCGTGCGTGTGTACATAGGCACCTAAGCGGTTGGTTCGCAAGTTCAAAAGTTACTCTTTCTCTCCTTTTTACCTTTCTTTCTAAAAGTTCTCTCCTTCTTCATCTTCTTCTTCTTCTTCTTCTTCATTTTCTTCTTCATCTTTATTGGCGCAAAGCCCAAGCGACAGCAGTTTGCCACACCTTGAGTGTGTTTGTTTGGGAAGCACAACTCTGGAGAAGAATGGCTCGCCACCGCTTTTCTCACTTATTTTAAACTCAACAAAATGCGTATTTGACCAACTTTTTTGCCGCTTTCATTTGTTTCGTTTTCACAGAATCTCAATTTCCTATCTTTTCTCATAGGTGTGCGCCCAGTTTGAAGTCACTTGTATCGTTTTCCGCCGAGTTATAGCCTTTCAAACTCTTTTAGGACGATTTCAAAAGTCGCCTTACTTCTGGGGCCTATATCTCAAGAACCAACAACTATTTCAAAAAGTCATCAATAAGAAAACTGTTGCAAATTTTGTGCTAAACAACTTTGTAATTGATCATTTTATACCAAGATTCTTCCTTTTTGAGATTCACATCTGTTTCTGAGCAGTACAGTATCCAATACGTCGTGAAAGGCTTGTTAAGGCCACTAGGCCTTCTTGCGCAATAATACGGCAATTTCTGATCATCCATCTGTTTTCTATGAAACTAGTTAGTGCGCGTGCAGTGCTCAACCTTCTTGGAAGTTGCCTTTCGTTAGTAATAAGCTTCATCAGACTGTGTTGAATGCTTGAAAACTTCATTCAGTAGTAGAACGAAGGGGACCGACAACACTATCATTTTTTGTTCATTCCGTACTTGTCGAACATCTCGTCGATTGTGTAGCAATAGCCGTCGTCGCACACCGATTGATAGTCGCACTGCTTGCTCGAACGGCATCGTTTTCCGCGTCCGAGCACCTGGGAGACGGAGACGAGGAGGAGGAGGAGCAGGAGCGAGAGCACGTTCATTGCGGCCGAAGAAGAATCCGATGAGGGAAACGGACGGCGGACGGTCCTTTATACCGGGACGCATGGTCGTTGCGGGCAAATGGGATGGGCTCACATTTGCATTTCCATTTTTATCGCTTCTCAAATGGTTCTTCTGAGTCAGCAGAGTGACGTGGAGAGCACAATTAGCCTGCCTCGTTATAGCAATCAGTTTGAGGCGAAATGCGTCTTTGAAGGTCAAACAATCCGGCCCGAAATGAAGCGTTTTTTTTCCTCTTCGCCATCTCCTCTTTTCACTTCATTGTTCGCATGTTTCTTGGCGGTTCTTTTAGTGGTCCTCCAGATGTTTGTGTCTGGCCGTTTTCCCTCAATTATTTCAATTCAATGGGCGGCACAATTTGAAGTTTCAAGTTTTTGCGGACGTCATGCGCCTTTAATGTCTACAGTACCCTCACAAAAGTGGGAATGTGGGAATTTCTGTAATTTGTATGTTGAAAATCGGGGAAAAAGTGGGTCAAAGGCCTCGCCAGGCCGTTTGCCCAGCCCTGACTGCGATACAATGTTGAGCAATGTTTTTGGAAAGAGACTGGACTAATGCGTTCAGGAAATTCGTCCCGCCGACTTTGATAACTTTCCATGCGCGATCTCTGTTTTGCGCCCACTCAAAAATGGACGATTTAATTCGGTTCTCTCTCCCTCTCCTATCAATTTATCTTCATTCTCTTCCAACCTCGCCGCTCTCTCTTTTGCCCAATTACACACTTATTCACGTCGTCTTCTCTCCAATCAACGCACAAAAAAACAAAAGTTACTTTATCAGTTTCGAAAGACAACCGCTCCCATTTTTATGATAGAACAAACTTCGACCCAACAAGTTTTCTCTGTCTGCCCACATTTTTCCGCATTCATTTGATGCCGTACAAGTGGGACCCTTCTATTGTTATTGCTCTTTTCGCCTCACACGAACACCTTTCACTCGAAAGAGAATATGAATGCGAAAAAGAATCAGAATAAGAAAAGGACGAAAACGCTCCACTGATTTTCAAAGAGTTTGTATTTCAATCTGCGCCTTTAAATTTGCGGCAGATACGGTGTCTGTTTTGTTCGAAAAAGTCGATTTCAAACGGTTTTTGCTCAAACTCAACTGTTAAGACTGATCTTCGAATTAAACGAAAATAATGTGTGAATCAGAGCCTCCTCGCGGCTTGTTTAGTAGATTCGTTTCTCTCTCAGTGTTCTCACACGTCCATAAACTCTTCCGTCACCACCACCACCACTTCTTCTTTCGTTTGTTTATAGTCCGCATCCGCGTTTTTCCGTGCTGCCGCTTATCCCCTCCACACACACACACACACACGTACACATCTTCATCGTCGTCGACGTCGGCCCAATCACTTCTCACTCCTTCCAATTCGGTGGTTGGTCCATTTTTGCCGCAGGCCAAATAATTTCTTCTTCCTCCTTCTTTGCTCGCACCTCCTCCTCCTTCATCTTCAGTCTTTCTTCTATTCTGAATAGAAGCAGAAGCAGAAGTCGTCGTCGTCGTCGCTAAATGAATTAGAAGGCGTCCGTGTGTGGTCGGCAAGAAGAAGAAGAAGAAAGCAAAGGACGAATAGTCCGGGCCACTGCTTCTCACGTCACTTCTCCAGATGTCCTCACTGCCCAATCGGCTGGCCTTTGTCTTTTTTTTCGTCGGATTCGGAACCGTCGGTCACGCCTATCACGCTAGGTATTCAGGGGGTCTAGCCACACGAATTCCATCTGAAAACCCGGTTTCAACCCCCAATTATCATTTATTTCAGGCCGAAATCAGATGAGAGTACTCCGATGCACTCTTCGTCGTCCGATCTTTTCCAAGATGAGGATGGTCACGGATCGACGACACTCGAGTCGATCGCGCGAATTTCAGCACCGGTGAGTCTTCCCTAGGGTTGGGCGCAGAGGCCAGATAATCCGATCGTTAAAATCCTGGCCCTCCTGCCCAGCCATGATCCCCATAATCACAGTCTTCAGCCGCACATCCCAATCGAACAGCCGCAAACGTCGGACACCGAGATCCTCGAGCACCTTCTGACACGTGGCTACGATCACAGAGTACGACCGCCCGGAGAGGACGGCACCATCCACGGAGGCCCCGTCGTCGTGTCCGTCAACATGCTGCTGCGGAGTATTTCCAAAATCGACAATGTGAACATGGAGTACAGTGTGCAGCTGACGTTCCGCGAGTCGTGGGTCGACAAGCGGCTCAGCTACGGAGTGAAGGGCGACGCGCGTCCGGACTTTTTGATTCTGACCGCCGGACAAGAGATCTGGATGCCCGACTCGTTCTTCCAAAACGAGAAACAGGCGTACAAGCACATGATCGACAAGCCGAACATTCTGATCCGCGTGCACAAGGACGGCACGATTCTGTACTCGGTGCGCATCTCGCTCGTCCTCTCCTGCCCCATGCACCTCCAATACTATCCGATGGACGTGCAGCAGTGCTTCATCGATTTGGCCTCGTACGCCTACACGACCAAAGACATCGAATACGTGTGGAAGGAGGAGAATCCGGTGCAGCTGAAGGCCGGACTCTCGAGCTCTTTGCCCTCGTTCCAGCTGACGAACACGTCGACGACGTACTGCACGAGCAAGACCAACACCGGCGCCTACTCGTGCTTGAGAACTATTTTACAGTTGAGGAGACAGTTCAGGTCGGTTTGAAGGGCACAGTGATATATTCAGAAAAAGAGAATTTGCAGTTACTACCTGCTGCAACTGTACATTCCCTCGTGCATGCTCGTCATCGTCTCGTGGGTCTCGTTCTGGATCGACCGGACCGCCGTGCCCGCGCGAGTCACTCTGGGAGTCACCACGCTGCTCACAATGACCACCCAATCGTCGGGAATCAACGCGAAACTGCCGCCCGTCGCCTACATCAAAGCGATCGACGTCTGGATCGGCGCGTGCATGACGTTCATCTTCTGCGCTTTGCTCGAGTTTGCCTGGGTCACCTACATTGCCAACAAGCAGGATGCCAGCAAGAGTAGACCCTTAAGCTATGAAAATTGAGAAGACATACTGTTTTTGCAGGATCACGTCTTGAGAGGGAGAAGGCCGAGCTGCCGTTCCTTCAAAATTCGCACAACGACGTGTGGGTGCCGCGGGAGGTAGCCGAACAGGAACGCGAAGTGATGACGGTGCGGCTGAATCGGCGGCAGACGAATAGCTTCTGGAAGTGGATAAAGACAAAGACCGAGTGGAACGACAAGTCGAAACGCGCGGATCTCATCTCGCGAGTCATGTTCCCGGTGCTCTTCCTCACATTCAACATTTCATATTGGACACATTACGGGCAGTACGGAATCGCCATCAACTCTTGACGACCTGATCCGCCCACTGTTTTTGTCCTGTATCAATTTCCACCCTACCGGTGTTCTCAAGGAAAACAAACTATTTGCTGAAGAAAACAAAAAAAGCTAATAAACAAATGATTGATAAAGATTGAAGAGGAATAAATACGTTTAATGAGAAAATGAACAATTGGTGGGGAAAAATGAGATGTTTTGGGAGAAGCGGGGGAATGAAGTGAGTTCGGCTACTTTGTCTTCGATTCGGCCAGCTCTTTCCGGCACGAGTCGGCGAGAAGCTGCGTGTCGACCTGATCCGACGGCAGTTGGACGTATCTGACGACGGATCCACGGATGAAGCAGTTCTTGACGGAGATCATGTGCGGGAAGCGGTCCGTATCGGAGACGGTGATGTCGGTCAACTTCATGTTGAGGTACTGGTCTACCGAGTGCAGAGTGCCGCAGATACTGAAAGAAACTATTTTTGCGCGTGAAATTACATGTTATTCCGAACTTTTAATAAAAATTGCCAGAAATTAAGGCAAATGACTATGCGAAATTGGGAAAAATCTTAAAAATCGATCATTTTTTCTAATAATTTTTGAGTCCGGGTTGATTTTCGACAAGTTTGAAGTTTTCAGGTAAATTGACGAGGTTTTCATGAGCGTAAAATTGTAAATTTTTAATGTATTTTTTTATTAAAATGGCTTCAATCCATGTTTAAAACAAAAGCTCACCTCAAGTCATTTTTAAGCTCAACGACGACGTCTTTTCCGACGAGTGACTTGAAGAATGAGAAGAAGAGCTGCAAATTATTGATTTTACGGATTTAAATACACTTTTTTGATAGAAAACTCACCATATTTAAATAAAATACGGCAGAAGAAAGAGACTGAGCGATTCAAAGCCGAAAAACAATAATTTCAAACCTGACTAAACAAGGAGCGACCGGTGCGAGCGGAGTGTCGTTGCGAAATAGGAGCGCTCTGCGAATCGAGTGCAAGCGACCGGTTCTCGGAGTGACCAGGCGGCCGCCAGTTTGTGTGTTGAATCATCGCTCGAGAGGAAAAGACGAAAAGAAGGGGGGAGGAAAAGGAAACAGACTGAGAAAGCGCCGGTTCCCTTGTCAAACCCCCCAATGCTTTTCCCCCTTTCTTTCCTTTCTTATCGATCCTCTCGCTCTCTTTCTCATCGCATTCTGATCTGATTCCCCGCCGCTTTGTAATTGATCGTCGATGAACTGTTGTTTTCCAGAACACATGCTTCGCCGAATAAAAGAGCAAGTCTCCCAGGTTGCTAATGAGGTATTTGAATTCTCACCTGTCGGCTCATTTCTTCAAATTTCCAGCTTGATGGCAGATTGAGCGCACGGGCCAGCAGTCAGGACTCTCCACAGCCACCACAACCGCCACAAAAGTCGGAAAATGAGCGGGAAATCGAGGGATTCTGGTGCCCGATGTGCATGACAGAGCTCGGCGGCCCCGAAGAGCTCACCGTCCATTTCGAGCAGAAACATGCAGATGTAACGTTCTTTTTCTAGAATTTTCCATAAATTTCGCATCCCCTCGAGTAGTTTCAGACATCCGCCAATCGGAATCATCCCGAGTACCGGCCTCCGCAGTCGTCAACGATCACATTTGCGACGAAAGACGAGGAGATTGAAGAGTTGCGCATCCGAGTCAGCGAGGAGAAGCGATTCGCGGAGAGAATCAAAGAAGAGCTCGACAATATCAAAGAAGTGATGGCGAAGGCGTCAGATGTGACGGGAGACGAAGTGCCGTACATGGCACAGCAGATTCAAGTGCTAACCGCCGACAAAGGGATGGTGACGCGGCAGTTTCTTGAGCTGGAGAAGGAGAGCGGACAGCAGACGAGAGAGCTTCAGCAGGTGAAGCAGGAGCGCAACGATTTGATGGGCAAACTGAAGCAGATGAGTGTCAAGATGAGGGAAATGACCGACGAGACCGAGAGCACGAAGGTCGAGCTGGAGGATTTGAAAAGAGAGCTGAAAGTTGTGAAATCCGACGTTTCGAAGTACGAGGTCGAGGTGACACGTCTCGAGAAGATGCTTGATCAGCGACCTTCGGAAGACGACGTCAACGTTCTCAGAACAGAGCTGGTCAACGCCCAGAAGCTCATGGACGCCATCTCCCAAGATAAGGACGTGGACATCAATGAGCATCTGAATTCCATTCGAAATCTGAGCATGGAACGCGAAAAGCAACACCACATTATGGAGAACATGGAGAAGAAGATCGCCGAGTGCGAGGAGACTGTGAAGCAGCTGCAAGTGGCGAACGAAGCGCAGTCGGAGCAGCTGAGGGAGCGCAACGAGCGGGTCGCTCAGTTGGAGGCCAGGATCGAGGAGAACGTGACGGAGTTGGTCGAGACGAGACAGAACGTGAAGCGCTTCGAGGAGCTCGTCAAAAAGTCGGAGAGCGCACTGACGGAGCTCGCTTCTATAAACGGTTCCAACGAGCAGCAGATGATCAGTTTGAGCGCCAAAGTCGAACAGGTATGTTTACGGCGAGGAAATTTGATGCTTTACGGCAGACATAAACAAAAAGGCGTTGAATTGCAGAATGCAAACGAGAGACAGCGATTGGAGGCGGCATTCGAGGAGAAGGTGGCCGTGCAGGCGGAGAGACTGAAAACGCTGGAAACGGCGAATCTCGACCTGACGAATGAGCTCTCGTCGATGGGGTCTTTACTGGATCGGGAACGGACTCTTACCGTGGAGAAGAATGGAGAGATATCGGAAAGGGATCAGACGATCAACGAGTTGAAAGAGAAACTGGCGGAGAGTGAGCGGAAGAGCGGAAAGTACAGTAATGAGCTGAAAGAACGGACGGAAATCGTCGAAAATCTGACCTCACAGCTCAAAAATCTGCAGGACAACTCGAAAGATCTGATGGAAAAAATATCAGCTGGAGAAGGCGGTGCAAAGATGGCAATTGAGCAGTTGGAGCAGGAGAAGGTGAAGCTCACAACCGAGCTCACGACGTCTTCGGAAAAAAGCAAAAAGGCGACGGAGCAATTGGAAACGCAGATTTCGGAGCTGGAGAAGAAGTTGCGTGAGGCAGAAGCTTCGATAACGGACAAAGAGCAGAAGTGGAAGCAGGAGAAGGAGGAGTTTGTGCGGAATTTGACGGAAGCGGAGGCTGAGGTGAGAAGGAAAGGCGAGCGTTTTGTGGAGATGGAGAAGGAGATGGAGGAGGAACGGCAGAAAGCGACGGACCGAACGATGAAGTTGAAGGAGGCGATTGTGGAGTCGGAGAAGAATCTGGAGGCGATCAAGAAAGAGAGCGAGGAGAAGGAGAAGGTGGTCAGAGAGAAAGACGCGCATCTGGAGGACAACAGAAAGATTATCGAGGACTCGATTCAGAAATTAGGAGAAGCTGAAAAGCGCGCGAGGGAACTGGAATCAACGGTTTCCGGCCGGGACACGGAGGTCACTTCGAAGGATCGAGAACTGGAAGAGCTAAGGTCGAAGCTCGCGGAGTCGGACGCCTTTATAGAACAGCTGAAAGTGCAGGTAGAGAAGGTCAGCCTGCGAATAGAGTCCTTTGCCAATGTATGTGCTCACCCGATTGTTCAGTCTGTTAACAGCACTCCTATCTTCACTAGCCCCTTTTCAGTGTGCTCCAATCCTGTCACTCCTCAATCTATCGCCCTAGTGCCCCCTAGGTTCCCCGCCGATTAACGTCCGAAATGACTGGCTTCCGCTAACCCCGTTTCCCTGTTCGCGTCGCAGATCACTCAGTCTGTCTGCCTGTTTAGTATGTGATTCAGGTGAGCAACGAATTGACCGAAAAGCAGCAAGAGGTGGAGGCGCTGACGACGGAGATCCGGGAGAAGGAAGCGCATTGGAAGACGAAGCGCGATGAGTTCGAGGCGCAAATGCTGCGGAATCAGGAGGAGAACGAGGAAGCGGCCAACACTTTGAAGACGGCGCAGGAGGAGCTGGCGAGGGAAAAAGAGTCGGCGGCGGAAGAGAGAAATCAGCTGAACTCGGTGAAATCGCTGTTGGAAGAGACAAAAGCGGAAGCGGAGACCCTCCGGCAATCAGAAGAACAGAAGGCGCAGGAGATTTCAAGATTAACCGCCTCGATTTCCGATCTGGTAAGCCTTCGATTCCCCGCGTACAGACTGTTCTCATCCTCCGCTTGTGCCTGAATTGCAGAAATTGGAGCACGGCGAAGTGAACGTGACCGCCGAAACGCTTCGGACCGAATCGGACAAACTGAGAGCCGAGGTGCAGAGATTGGAGGAGACGCTGAGGGAAACGAACGAGAAAAGTGCTGAGGACGTGGAGAGATTGGAAAGAGAGAAGACGAAGGCGGAGAGGGAGATGGAGGAGAGAGAATCCACGATTCAGGCGATTCAGGAAGCGTTGGAGACCAAGGATAATGTGAGCGAATAGAAGATTTAGAAATGAAATGATGATAATCTGTTTTTAGGAGATTGAGACATTGAAGACGAACCATCGAGTAGTGGAAGAAGAACTCATTTCGAAGATCTCACTGATCGAGTCATTCAACTCAAGAATCGAAGAATTCGAGAAGGAAATGGCCTGCGGAAAGAGAACGATCGAAAAGTTAGAGGCGGAGAAAGCGGAAGAAGTAGAGAAGTTGGTGTTAGTGAGCGGAACACAGAGCCAGAGGCAGGAGGAAGTCCAAAAGTTGCGGAAGGATCTGGAAGAAAAGGAAGCAGTCATCGAACGGATGACTTCGAGCAAGGCCCAGTTCGAAATCATGTTCGCGGATGTGCAGTCGAGTCTTTCCAAGGAAGTGGCCGAGAAGGCGACAGAAATCGAGCATCTCATGGAGAGAATCGACAGTCTGGAGTCGTTCAATCATCAGAGGGTCGCAGAGCTCGAGGGCAGACTCACGCAGAGGGAACGGCTCGTCGACTCGCTCGAAGCGGATTTGGTGGCTCTCCGGGATGCGGAAAAGGAGAAGAGTGACGAGCAGAAGCGGATGAAAGAGGAGTACGATGGTAGGAGTTGCGACGGTCTTCGGAAATGTATTACCTTTCCATTTTGCAGAGCTCAAGAAGGCAGAATCGATGTGGCAGGCGGAGAAGGATGTGCTCATCGAGAGATGTCTGGGAACTGAGAGTGATATCGAGTACGAGAAGGAAAGAGCTCAGGAGAACAAGCGAAGGTTCGACGAGGCGCTTTCCGCGATGCACGAACTCGGAAGAGCCAATCAGTCCCTTCAAGTTGGTCGAAAACGAGAGGCTTTCAGAAGCCAGCTTCCTTTTTTTCAGATTGACGCGGACCGCCACAACTCGCGCAAGTGGCTCGACGACTCAGAGGCGATCAACTGCACCGAGTGCGGAAAACTCTTCTCGCTGACGATCCGCAAGCACCATTGTCGCGTGTGCGGAAAGATCTACTGCAATCCGTGCAGCTCGAAATCGGTGCGAATCGCCAGCGCCAAGCACCCGGTCCGAGCGTGCAATCACTGTTTTGCCGAGTCGCAAAACTGATCATATCATATTGTGCAAAGTTTTAAATTTAAATATCCTTAATTTATTTGTATCTTCTCACTTTCATTCTGTGCCACATTCACGAGTTTTTGTTCAGTTCTCCTAGTTCAGTTTGTGATACATATATATTTATTTATTTTTATGAAATCATACCCTGTGCGCGCCGACCCTAATCACGGTGGTCATCAATCAAAAAAGTTTTGTCGCAAAACGAAACGGATGTTTGAGATCTTTCGGGGAGTGGTCGGTGCCATTTTTGCACCGCCGATAGCATCATCTGCAACTACAGTCCGGCGATGACGTCACTCCCCGCTTCCCCCTTTTTCTTCTTCATTTGTCTTCTTTAACATCTTTTCCTTCGTCGTCTGCAGCAGCAGCAGCAGCATCTTCATTTTCCGACGCCGCCCCCTCTCCAACCCTCTCTTCGTTTTCTTCGTCATTTCGGACGATCAAGGACGAGTAATATTTTCGCAGAAATACCGCCGATTTACTCTTATCATTCATCTTATCAACACTTCCATTTTTATCCCCCCACCCGCCCACGGATTTGATAGTAATTTGGAGTTGTTGAACGTATTCGTCCGACTAACCAGTTTCAAAACCACTCGTTCCCCTCCAATTACCTCCACTTTTGTTCGAAATTAGCCCCCTTCGTAAACTGAAACTGAACCGATAAGACGACCAAAGATTCAGGAATGCAATTACTCTTTCTGATATTGTCGACGACGGCGGCACTCGCGAACGCGTGCGTCTACAAGGGAGAACAGTACAAGGACGGAGAGACTTGGGTAAGCAATCGCGCTCCACTGCACACCATCTGATGGCAATTTTGAGCGTTTGAGTTTGACAAGCAAAGATTCTTGTGAACGCTTTTCGAACGTTCTACGGCGAGTTTGTGTTTTGAATTAAGAAATTGCAGATAAATTTGATAAACCTAATCAAGTTTTTCAATTTGCGAACCGAAACGCTCGAAAATGTTAAGTTTGCGCAAAATTGTTGGCGTTCTTGTGCTGACCCCCAGCTACAGTACTTTTCAGTTTAAAGGCGCATCACTGTCCTCCGGAACATACTGGTGTAGAACTTTCTCAACGAAATTGCCTCTATTGTACGTAATTACACAGCTTCTTGTTAAACATGAACCCAAAGTGTCATGTCATGTTTTCGAGGCTTTGTTCCGATTTCTGTTGTCGCTTTCTCATTGGCAGTCGCCTCTGAACAACGTTGACGATGAATAGCGGAGCTAGAAGACGTCAAATCGCTGTACACATTTTTTGGGGCCTAATCTCAATACCCAGTACTTTATTTTTCCAGTTTACAACTTGTTCGTACCACCACTCCTAAGAGTACTAATCTTTGAACATGTGTTATGAACAAGAGCTAGGTATATATTTTGCAATGTGATGTCTTCTAACTTTGCAATTCTTTGTTTTGGCCGCGCCATGACTGCGCCGTTAGAGTACAACTTTAAAGATTATTTGAACTTTAATTTATTATCGGGTCATTTAACTGCAATCGCGCTCTGTTGAGAAACTCGTTTTGCAGTGCAAATTGCAATAATCTCGAGGGCGAGTTTGAAGAAAAATGGAAACGTTTGGCTGGATTAGGAAGAGAGAAATGTAGTATAAGTGAACGAAAGTGGAAATGCTTTCAGATAGCGCGTTCCACGTTCGTCCTCCGATGCGACATCTCGAAGAGCGGCTGGAAAACAACGGTGATCGGATGCCGGACCGCCGAGGGTGTTCACGTGCTTCCCGGCCAGTCGATCTACGAGGGCGACACGGTAGGTCATAATGATCAAACTTCAGCTGCTTCTCCAGTCACCACATTTCATTCTCAAAACTATTTTTGAGTACGACTGACCGACCGAAGAAACCCCTAATTTTGATGATTGCATGACAAACCGGTTGGGACAGGTCAAATTGAGAGAAACGAAGAGATGAAGTGACTTTTAAAAGTGAAACGAAACGAAACGATTGCAGAAGTACGAGTGTTTGAAGGAGAAGGACGGCACTGTCGAGATCCGAAGAACCCTGAACATCAAGCGGAAGAAGAGCTGCGGAGATCACGCGATCGGCGAATCGTGGGTCTTCGAGAAGAGTTTCATGGCCAAGTGCACAGAGAGAGGGGTGCAGATCACGGACTGCATCTCGGACGCCGGCATTCCGGTCCCGCTGAACGGGTCTCTCGTGTTGAGCCTAGTCAAATATGAGTGAGTACTCAAGCAGCTGTACTAGTGATCATTGAATTTATCACATTTTCAGTTGTGTTATGGACGCCAGCGGAAAGGTTTCACTGCACAGAGATGTCACTCCGCAGATCATCGCTCCTCGATCCACTACGGTATATCAAGCTAGAGAAGTAATTGGAAGGACGAGGGAATCTAGCAAGTGTAGATTGGCCGTGGCCTAGAAAAATCAGATGCGAGTTATCTGCTCTAGAGTCATTTGAGTTTCTATGAATCGAGATTCGCCTTGTTTCCCTGGTCTTTTGGACACACATATGACTTTCGCACGTGCTATATCCGGCTGTTTGTTGAGACCAACACATTTTGTGATTTGTTCCCATCGCAGCTCAAACCGTGAGAACTCTCTCTCCCTCTTTGCAGCTGAGCCCATTGGAAATACTCGGTCCGATGTTCAAGGAATTGCGGGCGTCGGATGTGAAAGAACTGCTGGCGCCGAACGATTCGGGCAACAAGCAAGAAGTGACGGCGGCCGCGCAAATGATGGAGAACGCCGAGACGACGTGCGACTTCGAGGGCGAGAACCGAAAGGCGGGCGACGTGTGAGTTCGGGAGCACGCAAAAAAATACCTGACTTTTTACGCTAAAAAAACAAAAACCGGCAGAACATTTCGAAGTGAATGCGCTCGGTTTCAATTGTGATCTCGAATCCGACGCCAATTAAAAACAGAGAAAGTTCTTCCAGAATTCAAAGCAAAAACAACTGAAACTTGTTTCGCCGCTGCAAAATTAGGCCCCGAAGATCACAAAAAACCGACAATTTTATCAAACTTTTTTTTTCAAAAATCCTGAAAAACACCGATTTCAGATGGGTTTCCGATGGAATTTTCACGAAAAAGTGCACCGACGACGGGGCGACCGTGATTTTGAACTGCATTGTGGACGACAAGACGATTATCAATGTGGACACGGAGCTGACAATTGGCAAGAAGGTAGGCTCAGCTCAGGCTTAGGCTCAATTGAGACAACCGAAACTGAGATCATTCAGACGTACAAGTGTTACCGGAAGAAGGAGGAGAATCGAGTGTACTACGAGGTGCGAATCAACTGAACTCGGCCCGGATATCATTCATTTCTCGCACGGGTCTCTATGTAGATCTAGATCCCTCTCTCTCTCTCTCTCTCTCTTTCCCTTTCATTTTCTTTTTCCGGCTCCGTTTTCGTACTCAAATACGAGTAACTTACTATTAGTATCACCTACTATATAACACTTTTCCTGATTAACCACCGCCCATAACTAGATTGTTTTTATAGCACACACTAAATAAATATTTCTGTTTTCCGATTTTCACGTATTCTCGCTCAATTCAATGAGCATTTCGAGGGTATTCATGCTGAAAATGTAGCGTTTTTGGTCAAAGATTACAAAGAAATCCGCTCGAAGACCGCGCACGTTACTATCTAACGCAACGGAGCCGCCGCCGGCACGCATGGCGCAGTAGTACCGTTTTGGCCCGCCAAGCCAACAGTCGCGGGTTCAAACCCCACTGTGCTGTTATGTGTTTTGCTTTGTTTTTCTTGTCCGGGCCTCGCAGTATGCCCGACCTTCTCAATTAGTTTTCTGAACGGACTTCATTCAAAATAGTCACTTCAAAAATGCTCCCACGTTATTTTCTCTCTCTCTCTCTCTCTCTCTGACGCTTTGCGACTTTCAGCTGTTTCCTCAATTCAGTTCAGAGAATCAACTCAATTCAGAGAATGAGCACAAAATGGTTCACGTCTCACTCACTCAACTGAGACTAACACAAAGATGTCATCTGTCAAAAGCAAAACACCAATTTGTTCTCAATCAGTTTTCGTCTCCATAATTGGTGGTTAGAACCTTGAAAACAAGCCATCGAACAAACCTTTTCTCTCGCAAATCCCGTGATCCTTGTGGAATTATATAGTTTATGCCTATGCCAGACAAATATTCCCACGTCGTCTTGTGATTCGTCGTGTGCTCGACCCAAAACCTCCGCTCATGTTTTCCGTTATTTTCGACTCAAAGACCTAAAGGATCCTCCGGTTGCAGGTTGATGAATGTTTCACTTTGTCCGGAAAGTTATCTTCTGAGCATCAACGTCTTCTCAATCACCCTCACGCTTCCGATGGTCGTCATTTTCGCCGTTTTATCCATACTTTTGATCGTTCACTCCAAAACGTTTCATCCGTTTTTCACGTGAGTTACTACGAATCCCTCTGAAAGTGATCTACGAATATTTTTTGGAGTTGTGACTTGAACTAACTCTTACTTATCGAAAACAACCGAACGAATCGGACAGAAAAAGTGAACGAGTTCATGTTAAGTTACATTTTAGCCAACCCAAAATAAAAAGGACACGCTGACATAGGTCTAATAAGGGCTTAGCCCTAAGATGTTGACACCATTGGATGGAGCGTCAAAAGTCGAAACGTTCAACTTTAGAGGCCCATATCTCGAGAACCAATGATTATGCTTAAAAGTGATCAACTGAAAAGTTGTTGCAAATTTTGTGCTGAACAACTTTGTTCTACATCATTTTAACTCAAAATGTTTCGTTTTTGAGCTATGCATATTTTTCTAAACACATCTCAGATCTAGTCCTAACCCCGATTTTTGTGAAAAATGATGTACTTATATAAAACTTTTTACGCATTCCAGACTATCCTTCACCCTGCTCATAATCTCCTACGCAATATGCAACGCGTGTGTTCTTATCAAGGCCTCCATTGAGATTTTCGACGAACAAAACGCATTTGTCGCCCGTGTGGACACCCTTTATTTATGGGTTTATTCGTACATTCAGCCGTGTGGTGAGCGAAACATCGTTTTCTTTATACTTTTATGATTTCCTTCAAAAACCCAATTACAGTGGTAATTGGATTGATCGAAAGGTTGTGTGCCACTATTTTCGTGAACTCGTACGAGCACTCCCGACACTGGGTCCTATATATTATCGGGCAGGCGATCGGGGTAGGAGGACTGATCATTTGAAACGTGTAAATGGAGTTAAAGTCCAGATCGGAGTGGTCTACTACGAGAGCATTCTGGTGGAGAGTGGCGAGTACACGGACACGGCGAAAAACGTGCAATTCGGACTGTCCATCGCCATTTGTCTCTGTCTCATTGTCTTGTTTCTCGTAAATCGACACTTGACACTCTCGTCGAGGCACCGCTCGAAACTGACCGTCAGGTATCAGTTGGCCGAGAACGTCAAGGCATTGAGGTGGGCAGGAGAACGTCGATGATGATGATGATGATGATGATGATGATGATGATGATGATGATGATGATGATGATGATGATGATGATGAATAGGATGCTTCCAGAGCATTTGTGCCGTTCGTCGTCATCGACAATTGCATTTCGATCATGTTCGTCCTCTCGATGCTCCTCTTCCAAGTCGACTTCAATTTCGATCTGGAAGTGTGCCGAAAATTGCCCGGATACACAATCAGCTTTGCCGTTTTTCGAGCGGTAAACACTAATTGCAGCATTGCGGGAACCTAGAACATTCGTTGCTCCGACGCTTGCAAAAAGCAATCTAATTCTGGCTTTTTCGCAAATAATGTGGCTAGGCTTTCCGGATTGGGCCCGAACTTTGCAGGTTTCTTGGACTTGGTTTGAAGTATTCATCGTGCAAGTTTCAGACCGAATGGATTATCGGATCTGGAGATATTCGGTCCGAAAAGTCCGGGTTTTTTTTTGCAGAAAAAAGAGGCATATAGGCCCTAGATCGAATGGTTCCAAAATCCTTAGTTCAAGTGTTAGAAATCTGACAAATTTGGGCCCAATCGAAATATTTATTCCTCAATAGTAAGCGCAAAATCTGTAGTTGAATAATACCGTTTATTCAAAACGATATATCTCAGTTGTGTGTAGAGATATTAAAACATTGTCAACTGAAAAAATGTACACAAAGTATTAATGAGTAATTTATTAGTTGACAACTTTTTGATATTCCTACCGGTAGCCGAGATATATGGTCTTGAATGAACGGTATTGAGATGCTGGCGTCTAACTTCAACAACTTTTTGCAGATCCTTCTACTGACGCAGTTGGTGATGCCATTGTCGGTTGTGAAGCAGCATTCTTCCATCTGGAACCGAGTGACCGCCCATTTCGCGGTGCGCAAGACGACCGTCCGGAACAGTGTGGACACTACCGATCCGAACAAAGTGTTTAAAGTTCATACTATTCTCGGAGAGGAGGCAACGGTGTTCGTGTCGAAAACCATTTCCTCCTCTTCCTTTTCTCCATTTTTGACTTCAAAAACGCCTCAATTAGCCGCCACAAACCTTGCTGAATTTCAGATCAACAACGTGCTCGGAATGGACGTCGTCGGCAGCAACGTCGACTATTTTGCTCAGCTCAAAATCCAATGGCTCACCTGAGAGAATTGAGGCGGCTAATGAGCAACAAAATGTATATGTTTGATGATAACAAAGTCTATGAAATGATGGAAACTTTTGTGCTCGGAATGCGTCACTCGGTGCTTGACTCGATAACTCGGAAATTCGCAAACCGCGCGAGCGCGCGCGCGCAGGTGCAATTCGATTTGAGTAGTATCGAGTTGGCTCCTCGGCGCGAATTCTCGGAGCCCGAAGTCAGAGCTCCAATCTTTCATTCTTCTCCCCTTTCACGAATATCAAGCACAAACATGCAATTACACGTTCTCCCATCTCATCTCATCGCATTTCTTCGGCTCTCCGTCGCTGTGCTCGCAGAAACTCCCATTCCCACGGAGCGGAACGAAAGAAAACAACGTCAAGTTCGATTTTCAGCTCATTTCCAGCCAAATGCGAGTAAATGTCAGCCCTCTCCCTCTTTCTCTTTTTTTTCTCGTTTCTTTCATTTCTTTCACCTGCTCTCCCTTCCTCTTCACTTTCAGCCGTTTCCCTTCTTCCCCCGCTTTCCGTCCATGAACAGCTCCGAAGTGCTCCTCTCGTGGGACGACATCTTCATGGAGAACTGCGGCGACGAACGGCTCGTCGTGCTCTCCGTCTGCACTTCCGTTTTCGTCGTCCCGCTTTCGCTCCTCTTCTTCGCCGCCACCGTCGCGTTCTTCCGACGACGCAAGATCTTTCATCCGCTCTTCTCGTGAGTTGCGACAATCATTTCCGGCTCAAAAACCACAGTTTGACATCCAAAACATTGACTTTTCCGTCAAAACCAGCAATTAGAAGCCGAAATGTTGGTTTCAGGGACCAAACCTCACTTTTTGGACTCCAAAAAGGTCTAAATCAAACCTAAAACATTGAAATCGATTGAAGATTCTGCTTCCTCGTCCTCTTCCTCTTCTACTTCATGTCCACGTCGGTGCTCGCCGTCCGAAACATCACTTTCTCCATTTATCGACAAAATTTCGACGAGTTGAGCTCGACGACCGATCGAATAATTGCGTATTGCGAGAAGATTTACATTGCGCTCATCTACTTCATTCCGCCGATGAGTAAGGACTCTGGAAGTGGCTAGATGCCTTTTTTTTTTGCAGTTACGATTGGAATCTTCGAACGTCTCTCCGCCACAGTCTTTTCTCGTTTTTACGAAAAGTCCCGACCCTGGACTGTTTTGGCGTTGGCTTTGCTGGCTATGGTAAGCGGGTTTTTACTTTTCACAAGTTTTAGTCTAGGTTAGGTTGGGACCTTTTAAGTTGAAGCCCTATTATCCGATCAGTTCTGGAAATTGGGACACCCCAATACCGCTCATTCAAAACTATATATCTCCGCTGTCGGTACAGATAGCAAAACGTGATCAACTATGAAATTGTTTATTCAAACTTTGTGTACATTTTAGCAGTTGACCACATTTTGATATCTCTTTCGGCAACTGAGATACCGCGTCTTGAATGAACAGTATTCCATTTGCAGTGCCATTAGACTGATAAATGTGCCAAACTAAATGATAAGTGAGTCATCAAAACTCTTTTCCAATTAAAGAGCGCACTTGTGTACATCGAGTTCGCCAACCGGCATGTCATGCAAGCCACGATTCCCACACGAAACGTCCAAGTGGTCTTCGCCCTCGTCTGCACCGGCTCCCTCTTCGTTCTCCTCATCGCCAACCGATCCAAATCAAAGACCGGGCGGGCCAGATCGGCATTATCGGAAAGATACCAAGTCACAGAGAACATAAAGGCGCTGCGGATTCTGATTCCGGTCGTTTGTCTGGATACTCTCATCCAGATCGGGTTTCTGGGCGCCGATATATTTCTGAACGTTGGTCAGGTGTTGAATCTCAATTACTGCTACGATGATGACGTCTACTTGGACAAGTTTCTCGCTTTTCGATTGGTAAGTCTCAGGGCTTTGCAAAAGATCACACCAAAAACAGTTGTTTTGAGAACAAAGACCGGACCAGGCTTTTCGAAGGCCTGCCGAGGGGGTGAACTCAAACTTTACAGGCAAAGTATTGGGTCGAGGCTTTCAAAAAGCCTCAAAACGCCATCGCAGAGTCCCAAACATTGTCTCAATGTTCAGAAACCATACGAACTTTGTCCATGCATAGCGCAAGCCAAAAGAGAACATGTTTTCCAGCTCGGCTTTGCAATGCAATACTCGATTCCGCTGACCGTCATCTTCCACTTCAGCCTCCTCTCGTTCCGAAGACGTGGCGTCGTGCGGCGCGCGACGCCGGTCTCGCCGTCCCAGGAGAATCCGCCCTTCTACGTGGTCACCATCCGGAACGTGTTCGGAACGACCGTGTCTGGCGCCTACAACGGCACGCACGGCCAAGACACGCACTTCAGGACGTTGTATTCGCAGTGGAATTGAAGAAGACGAGGAGGCGACGAATCTATCTAATTTTGCTTCCTTTCCTCTCTCTCTCTCATATAAAATCCTTCTTTGCTCGCCCGCTCGTTTTGTTTATACCCCATTCCGTCACTCGTCATCTCAGTTTCCGGGAACTTGTTTCTTTCCAAAGGTCACCACCACAGCCACCAAATAACCGAATTCATGCCAGTTTCGTATTCATGAGAGAATGCCATTCGACCTCTCTGCAACAAGTTTCTTCCTTTCTCGTCACTCATTGCGCTCCACCCACAACGAGCAATGCACATTTTGTGAGTTTGTTAGTTACCAACATTTGTTGCAGCCTCGAAATGAGCTGCATCGATGAGCTCTCAAGTGACCTGCAAAGTCTTGCGATGGAACGACACGAGAATGGCGACAGTGTTCATCAGGAGAGAGGGGTAAGTACGTTTTTTTCCACAAAAATCATGTCTATGCCTAGTTTTGAGGCTACAAAGTCTCAAAGTTTTGCAAAGTAGTAGGTCTTTCTAAATATTGAGCATTTACTTGATCAAAACTCGAGAATAAAACGCTTTGGGTTAAAATAGTCAACTACAAAGTTGTTAAAGATACAATTTCCAACAACTTTCCAGTAGATCACATTTCTAAATAATCATTTGTTCTCGAGATATAAGTCTTAGAAGTTAAGGATGTTTTCCTATGATCAACCCTGTCCCTCCGCTAGTTTTCTCATTTTTCGACCCCACTGCCCGGTCAACCAATTGCCATTTGTTAGAATAATTCGGGATTATCTCTCATTTTTCCAGCGGATGACCCGGAAATCTTCGACGTCTTCCAACGGATCTTCCAGTTTGGAGAAGCGCAAACTCTTTCATCGCAAAGATTCCGAGGTGAAGATTGAGGCGATTTTCAAGGAACTCTTCTCGCCGGACGCCAAGATTATCGACCATTATGAGGGCGATTTTGTGATGTTCGTCACGGGAACTTTTCTTTTTTTCGATCGGAAATCTTTCAGCCCTGACGTCCAAATCGAGGAAATCGAGCCGGATCAGATTCCGAACCACGAACGCTTCAAACTGCGACGTCAGACGTCGTTGGTTCCGAAGAGCGAGGCGCCGAAGAAGACGTCAATCTCGCCGCTATCCCCTCGACATCGTCTGACTGCGCGGAAATCGCCGGTGCCGCTGCGCAAAGTTTCGACTCCCACGCCACGCAAACGGGTGAGGAAATTAGAAGGGAAATTAGATGGATGGCCGAGTTCAAAGCACAATTCGGGTTTTTAGTCGACGTCATCGAAGGCTCCGCTGCCGAAACTCAGCGCTCCGCCGGGTCTCAAGCCGAACTTTGTGACCGTCGCCGACGATGGACCCTCGTCGACGCCGTGGATCCGCAAGAATCGTAAGTTTCTTGCTTTTTTGTTCTGGTCCCCAGAAGGCTCAACTGGATTTTCAGCGATTCCTCTTCGTCGCGGCGTCGCCGTCTCAGCCATGGCTCAAAAATGAATAAATTCTCGGCCGCCGGATGCTCAGCCACCGAATCCTCGGCCGCGGCGGGTCTCGCCACGAAGAGACGCGTAAATCTACCCGTTTTTCCAATAATTTTCCGGAAATCACCACAATCTCAATGAATTGTTCATGTTTTAAGGCGTTTCCGTCAACTTTTCCGAACATAATCAGTGAGATTTACGCGTTTCTTCCGGTCGAGACCCGCCGCGGTATGTAACTTGAAATCGCAATGACTTATGTGCCACGTCATTCGGTAAATAAAGGTGTGACGTCAATCGGAACCTGTCAAAACAAGAAGAAAAAGACGAAAAAGAAGAAGAAGAAGTGTTAGGTCAAATCAGATCAATAATATCGGCTTTCATCTATCTCAAATGCCGCCGTGTCAGCTGCCGCCACGGGCTCTCCGTTTCCATCGCTCAGAGTCTCGGACGCATTTCGGAGGCATCCATCATTCACTCACTTATGAACTTTCACCTCCTTCCACACCTTCTACTCCTACTCCTACTCTCACTTTCAATTCACTGTAGTCCGGTGGCACAGCACGACGAGCATGAAGAACACATTCAGATGGAGATGACGTCGACGACGCCGCCGACGTTCACAGGTTCGAAGCAGCAAGGTCCATATGTTGTAGAAATAGGAACACTTGGCCCATTCATACACTATGAGCCTTTTTTTTTGGACCTCGAGGGGGATGCTCTCGGATTAATGGTTTGTGTGTGTGTGTCTGAATCATTTGAGGAATTCCGGGAATCTGGGGTTCTTTCCACACGATGTCACGTTTGGTAGGGTCTCGACACGAACAAACTGAACAGTATACGGGGGACTGGCAAATTGAAAAGTTACATTTACCTCTAGCCTGGCAAAAAAACGCCGGGCCATGAGGGTATGCGCCTTTAATATCACTACCGTATCTCTCGGAAGACTTCAAGAACCAAACACAACTTAAAATTAAATTTCGGTGAAGCTTGTGATCGACCGGCCCCTGAACAATGTTAATTCAAAACGATATATCTCGTCTGCCAGTAGAAGTATCAAAAAGAAGTCAACTAATAAATAGCTCATGAGGATATTATGCACATTTTCTCAGTTGATCACTTTCTGATATCTCTACAGGCAGCCAAGATACATAAAGATATTGGGGTGCCGTTTTATTACAAGTTTAGAGGAACTCCTACTTCCTCCGATCCCCCATCTCTCATCTAACTCTCACTCTATCTCTCGTGACGCATAACACGAACATAATCACCGAATTCTTCTCCTTTCCCCCTCGGATCGGTCATTAACACAAGAGACGAAGAAGAAGAAGAAGAAGAAGAAAGTACTTTCTCTGAATTTCCATTTTAGACCTTTTGATTCTCCTGAAAGAGTTTAAAATAAAATATTTCCATACTTTCCAAAGAGAACCATCAGAATCTTGATTTCAGTGATAATCCTGGCTACTCATTGGGTTTGCTACATCAGTGATGCACTAAGAACTTTTTTCCTTTATCGTTTTGAATCAACCTGGATTATTACTGGAATCAGGATTGACAATTCACACTTGTAATGCCACCGGTTCTCTTGGGAGAGCGTCGTGCTTGAAAAAGACGACAATAGCTCAATAAGCGCTCTTTTTGCAGTTCAAAGATTGGATGCGCCGATCGAGCGCATCGAGATTCGACTGATCGACGACAACACGACGCATTCGGTGGTGCCGGGTACGGTCGAAAGTCGGGAAGAGCACACGACGACGACGGAGCTCCCACTGCCCCTTCCGACTGTGAACGAAATGTACAAAAAGGTCGAGTACGTGGTGCAACCGACCGCTTCCGAGCCGACTTCGTCTTCTTCTTCGTCGGCTGAGCCGATTGTCATCGGAGAAGATCCTTCTTACTTCTCGACGGTTTCTTCTTCTTCTTCTTCATCATCTTCAGAGAAACAGGCCAGCGCAGAGGTGAGTATTCGGGCAGACACGCGATGAAACTGAATTCAGGCGAAGGCGTGGATCTCCGTGTCGACGTCAATTCCAAAGTTCGAGGGAGACATCGACGAAGACGATCTTCCGCCGCCGCCCGTTTCTGCGGACTCGGAGGTAAGAGCGTTTTTGCGAAAACCCGCTCTACCGCAATTCCACGTGAATACCAGGCCACGAACTTTCGAATGTCGCACTGAATTCACGTGGAGAACATAAATTTCTACAAAAACCGAAAAAAAGTCAATTCCGCTAATTCTCGGAGAAAAATGTGTTAAACAATGCGGGCGTCTTGATTCCAGAATGTTTCAATAAATTTTTTGAATGTTTTATTCTCTTCTTATGTTAGTTTTATTGGGAAAAAAAATGAAAAGTGGCCGAAATTATTAACACAGTTTAAATAAAATACATTGCAATTTTAGAACGAGGAGCCGGAAGAGGAGTGTCTGGCGAACCGCGAGAAGTTGAGCGCCGAAGTGATAAAGCGGCTCGAGGCGGAAACGAGCACCTACTACCGGCTGGTCCGACAGCGGAACGAGCAGCAGAAGGAGTACTGCGCCGGCGAGGCGGCCACCGACACCGCCTCGGACATGTACCGGCGGTGCAGCAATTGGCGAGCCGAGAAGCTCGTCTACTACTACAAACTGATGCGCAAGACCTATTGTCAGGTGGACAATTGGCCCAACTCGCCAAAAATTAAAAAGACGTACGGCGAGTATTTGAACTTGTTCGGCACGTTTTACGCCTTCCAAAAGTAGCGGGGAGCGGTGGCGAATCGGTGAAGCGGGTCGACTCAATCATATTCCTATTCAAGATCATCATAAATAAAATAAATGTAATATTAAAAAGAGAAACAATTTGATTGCGAATGTTAGAAGTGAATGTGAATGTGTGAGAATTTGCATGTGAAAACAGGAATGAGGAGGAACACGATATGGAAAATTGCACACAGGAGATTCTGGTAAAACGGCAGATAGAAAACAAGAACATGGATATGGTAGTGGAGAAAATAATCAGAAAAATGTTTAGAGCGGATATGGTAGTGGAGAAAATGAATAGAAAAATTATTAGAGCGATCCTTTTCCGTCGGTCTTCACTTTGACGAGATATCTGAGCGTGACGCGATCCTCTTCGTATACAATGTACCTGAAAATGGGAAATTTCGTCAAATGTCTTTCGCACACTCTCAAACGAACTCGTTGTAGTTGAGCCCGGCGGCGTTGGTTCTGTTCGTGTTGAGCTTTCCGAGAAACACGATCATATCCTTCCACGTCTTGTCGTGCTTCGTCTCCGGCGCCCACTTTCCGACGCCTTTGATTGAGTCGTACTCTTCCGATTGCAACGTGGCCAGGATAGCGCGTTCGCCCATCGCCGTCGTGTTCTCGAACACTTTGCCGACGGCCACTTCGCACAAAAACAGGTATGCGTCGCCTCGTTCTCTCTGAAAATCTCAGCATTTTTCATACCTTTATTCACATGAATCTTACGTTCGCATAGCCATAACTCTTGACAAAAGCATCGGCAAAATAGATTCCGTTGCCGAACATTTTGCCGTGGCGCGCCGCGTGTCCCGGGTCGGTCAGAAGACCCCGCTCCAAAATCGACGAGATGTTCTCTTTGCGAGTTCCGTGCCACAGAAGCATCGGCTTTCCGGGGTACTTTGCGGGCACGTGGTCGACGCGGTTGACTGTGTAGATCTCAAGTATTTCGGCAGCGTTGTAGCAGCGATGACCGAGACTTTGTGAGGCGCGGAAGTACGCGTCGATTATCTGCCAGTCTTCCGAGTCGCGATTCAGATATCGCAACGACTGATTAGCCTTGTGGGTCAGTTGCAGATCGATGGACGGGTGCAACCGCTCCGGGAAGAATTGTGGTTCGGCGACATCGAGGAGCGTTATCACAGCACTGATTCTTTGATAACTGTTAATTAGGTGGTGGTTTTCGAAACCGTTATTAGTGGGGAACGCCGAAAAGACACGGTTGGTTGTGTCGATGTAGTCCCAATTGGTGGCCGTTCTCGCGGATATCTTCTGCTTCAGATATTGCAGACTTTTCCTGGCAAACTCCTTCATCTCATGGTCGATGTGGCCCATCCCTTGATGATCAGTGTGGAAGCGCGGCGGAAGGAACTCGTTTGGCACAGTCAGCGATTGCGGATCAAATATCGGTTCGTGCGCGATTCTCACCCAGAAGTACTTTCCCGGCTGCTTCGAGTCGACCGCCTCCTTGCGATCCCATTTCCCTCCGGTGGCCTTGTAGAACTCGTCGTTAAAGTACTTCACCGCCTCGTCGCACATATCGAACGGCGTCGATTCGTGCTCGATGAGCTTCGTGCCGATACGAGAAAACACTTTGAAGACGACAAACTTCATTCCGTGGTCGTGTTTCATCAGAAACAGCTGAATGGCCGAGTTCCGGTTGTGCTGCACCTCGACGTCCGTCAGAAAGGCCTCGTACGCCTCGTTCTCATCTGTTCGCATCACGTGATAGTCGTTCGCCTGCGGGAAGATCACCGGGACCGCCGAGCCTTGTTTGCGGAAGTAGCCAGTTTTGTAGTGCGGACTGTTCACCGCCTCCATCACTTTTCCCGCCGATAGTCTTGTTCCGAGCACTTCGGACGGAAGGACCACCTTCTTCGTCATCTTTTTCGTCGTTTCCGAGATCGTTTCCATTGTCGACGCATAGTAACGTGTCTTGTGTTGCTGAAAACAAAAGGTTTAAACTAGGCGGCAGAAAGTGTGCTCACATTTATATCATAAAGGAGCGTCTCGAACACATTCCAGTATTTATCCGGAATCTCGAAACTGGTGCGCGGCGGGTTTTTGCTTTTGAAGTCGCATTTGGAGAACGGAGTCGCCCAGTTGTTGCACTTGTACTTGCGGAGAGAAGTGTGGAAGTTGACGATGCCGTTGCATTTCTGACATCTTTTGGGTGATCCGAACATGAAAATGTCGACGAGTCGCTCGATTTTCTGGAAACACAAATGCTATTTGTCGGTTTCTGGAGATTTCATAAAATATTACCTCATCTCTATCTTCAGGCACTTCTTGATTGTTATGCTTCAGAATGATTTCGAAGTCGGCATCTGTGAGCGTCTGGAACGCGGAACGTAGATTGCACATGACTGTGACTTGTCTCTTTTGTTCCGGATTTTTCAAATCGACCTTTGAGGTAGTGAAATCGCGCATGATCTTGCTGATGTGTTGGACTACTCCCGGCGCCGGAACCGCGCGATCCTCGGGCACCCGAATGTGCGAAGCGGCTCGTGTGGTCGGAGACAACGAGGCAATGGTGTAGAGCAGAGTCAACTTCTTTCTCACTTCATCCGTGAGCTCGTTCCAATTGGCGATCGACTGGAGCGGGTCGATAACGACGATGGCGTCGCGGAGCACGCAGTGAGCGTGTGCGTCGGCAAAGTTGAGCGAGAAGGTGAGCTGTCCGGGCAGGAGCTGTGTTCGGCAGTAGCTGCAGAGCATGTACCCCTTTTGCCACGAGTTGGCTGTTATGTTCGACAGAACGATACAAGAGTTGTCCTCTTTCCTGAATGACTTGAGGTGCACTGCCAACTTCTCCTCTTTCATCGCCTGCTTCCTCGCTTCATACGACTCCTGGAACAACGCCGCCGAGTTTTTGTCGAGGCTCCGGTATCCTTCCACCATTTCCAAAGAGCCGACCTGAAAGGTGGTGCCCACGTAGGCACAGAGCATGTGCACTTTTTCTTGGTCGACAGACACCACGACCTCGCATGGCACGAATTCCACTGAACACTCTTGACAGTTACCCCTGGAAAATGGTAAAAACTGTAAATGCGCTTTATTGCGAATCACCTGGGAACGTGCATTGTCATGACCCGTATTTTGTTGAGAAACAGCACGCTGGTAGGTTGCTGAACCCTCATTACCGAAGTCGCGGGTTTATTGGTTATACGGAAGAGCTGAAAACATAAAGATTGGGAGTAGATGCGAAAAAAAAGGATTACCGACCTCTTTGCCGAGCGGAATGTTCCGGAGATGCGGCGAAGTTTCGTATTTATGGATGTCCTCGATGATTCTCACCTGATCCTCGAAACTGATCTGATCGATGCCTTCGATGCACTTGGTAGAGATCCGATCCACTCCCTCGGACATTGTCTTCCAGAAGCACTCCGGATGATACCATTTCGGCCTGAGGAATCCTGGTACGCGGATTCCGATGCGCAGGCGCATGATGACATTGCATCGTCGGCACTGGCCGGCTCCCGATCGATCGTTCTGGTCGTGGTATCCGACGCAGAAGCCATACGAGGTGGTCCCCGCGCGCTTGTACGGCTCCACACGCCGGTCCATCTGACTCTGGAATGTTATTGTTGAAAGATTGAAAAGAAGTTATGTTAGAACACATCGGTCGCAGAGAAGATTGTAAAAATATGCGTTTTTCACCTGACAAGGCCATTTGTAATGTACAAATTGTAAAGCAGAAAGGAAAGCCAGACGAAGAACGACGTTACGAACACGCACGCGACAGACAGAGAAGAAAGGACACCTTTAGAAGAGAGAAAATCAACAGACTTGCTAGCCGGCCCGAGGAGAACACAAGAAGGGGTAGGTTGATGAAGGTTCGAGTATTGTGATTTGGAAAAGCAAAGTTAGAGTACAGCGAGAAAAGGTACTATCAATAGCCGATAAAACGGCAAAAACTCAGAAAAATAAAGTAAAAATGTTCTATTAATCTTTTTATGTGCTAGATTTACTAAAACGATTTATTGTGCGTTCTCTTCACAGCGGTTTCTCTCGGCTTTCCGTCACTGCTTGCAAGTTCCGCATGAAGTCGTCGCGTCCCATGTGTCGGTCGGCTTCCACGCGCAGTTCCACCAACTGCTGAATGTGCTCATTGCTCAATTGTTCCATTTTCTCTTCATCCAAATCCTGAAAATCCGATAAAACACTGAAAGTTTCAAATTTTCTCCAACTTTTCCAATATTTCCTTTTCGGATTCCGGCGCTCGAGAGTTGCTTTGACAGCATCACACAGTAATTCTGAAAAATAAACAACAGGCTCCACAAAAAGTAGGTTCGTACCGTCCATTCTGTGATAAAAGGCTTCACAAACTCTGGCTTTGCGTTTAAATGTCTTTTGAATTCGTCCTTCACGTACATGTCGCCCATAAGACGTGCCGGCTTTGGCAAACCATAGTGGAGTCTGAAAATCGAATTATTGAGCTGTTTGCAGTGATAAAACGTACCGGAGAATACTTTTGTACAGAAAGAGCGGAAATCGTTCGGGTTTGACGACCCTCGCAGCCTGTTGTGCAGCTTTTGTCGTCATTTTTCCACAAAATCAGAATTATTGCGAGGTCTCCGAGAGGAGTCCGAGGCTCCATGGATGAGAAAACGACGCTCGGCCCCGTTAGGTGTACTCCTTTCGGACAAAAGTTTTCACGCGAAAATTTCAATTTCGTCTTCATTTTCCTGCTTTCAGAAGATGTCAGACGGATCCGAGCCGGCAAAAAGAATGAAAATAGCTGAAAGCGACGAAGCAGAAAACATCGAAGTTGACTTGGAAGAGTTCCCAGTCCAGGTTAGCCGAAATTCTGTCATTTTTCGCTATTTTGAAGCATTCAGACACGTCCTCCATACACTCGAACTCACCGAATTGTCCGTGACGATCCGGCAAAACACAATCTGCTCCTGATTCTGACCGGAAGCATCGCAGTAATGAAAGCCAACGAATTGATTAGCGAATTGTACGAGAGGTGCGGAAAAGATCGACTTTCCATCAAGGTTTCCACAATTTTGCTCTATCAGATCATCCAAAATTCCATTAATTCCAGCTTGTACTAACTGAAAACGCGGCGAAATTGTGTAGAGTTCAAAAACTCGAATTCGAAGAGTTTGTGTACGAGGACAGAGACGAATGGTCCATGTGGAGAGAGCGTGGAGATCCCGTTCTTCATATTGGTCTGTTTAAAACTAAATCGACTGTTCAAAAAAAGTTTGTATTCCAGAACTGCGTAAGTGGGCGGATTCTGCATTGATCGCTCCGCTTGACGCCAATACAATGGCGAAACTCGCGAACGGACTGTGCGACAACCTGGCGACGTCGCTGATGCGTGCGTGGGATCTCTCGAAGCCGTGCTACTTTGCGCCGGCGATGAACACGCACATGTGGGAGTCGCCGCTCACCCTCCAGCACCGGACCGTCCTCCGATCGCAGTTGAAGTTCAAAGAGATCTGTCCGATTCAGAAGGAGCTCGTGTGCGGAGACGTCGGAAACGGCGCGATGGCCTCCGTCGGCGCCATCGCCTCGCTCATCACCGCACTCGTCAGAGATCAGCTCGCGATTCGAAGCAAGCATTCCGAATATTGAAATTAATAATTCTTTATATTTATTTATATCACAATGATGCAGTAAATTTACATTTAATTTTGCAAGCACAAAAAATCGGTCATTTGAGATCAGTTTATAATTTCCCCTTATTCTATCCATTATGTACATTTTGAAGCACCGGGGGGAAACAACTAGCGATAAGCGTATTATGGGACTATTCAGCGTACGTTAGCTTTCTGTTTTTTTACATAGCTGAATTGGGTCTTTTGGAGTAAAAAAACGGAAAAAACGCATTTTTTTTTAACAGCCTGAAAAGCCCCATTAGGCATTAAAATTTCTTTTCAGAGTGTCTGGCCGTGACAGTAGAAGGATTTGAAGCTTCCCGCCACTTCTGTACACTTTCCGTTCTCGAATTTGGCCAGGCACAGTTTGCGGTTGTTCATTGCCGAGCAGTCTTTCAGCTCCACTTTCGATTGGATCAGAGAGGCGTGCCTGGCGGAGCTCGTGCTCGAATCCGACGAGCTGCTCTGAAAAAGAGAACACCGATTAAAGAATATTGACTTTAAGTGCATTACATCTGAAATAGTTCTCTCGAGACGTCTCCCTGTCAACGTCTTCAGAAGGGCGTCGATGAGAGGTGTCTGATTTCCGATGACCATCAAAAAGAACGCCGTCTCCTGGCCGCTGTTGATCTCAATCGATACTCCGTTCCCGTTGGTCACGTTTGACTCTTCGCAGCTCAGATTCAGAATCAGGAACGGCGTCTCTTCCTCCTTCGACGCCTCCAACTGCCACGACATCTCTTCGATCGACTGCACGAGCAGGGTCTCCGAAGAGTCGGCGTCGACGATCGTCAGCCAACGATCGTTGATTCCAATGTTCACTTTAATTTCGGCGAAGCCTTGCCCAAAGTTGCGCACGCTGACGCGCGACGTCTTCTTCTCGATACGTGCGCTGAACCACGCGGCTCCGTAGCAACTCGAATTTTGGGTCAGAGTGAGCAACAGTTTGTGTTCTTTTTCCGCCTCGCTTCCGAGTTCCGTGCACGATTTCCAGCTGTTGAGAAGACGCTCTTCTTGAGGTCTGAAAATGTTATGCTATCATTACCAGTTTTTGAAAATGTGTTGTTTTCCAGTTTCTTCCGTTCATGACCGACGGAAGGTTTGATAAAATAAATAATGGTCACTCACGTTTTCTTATTGATAGACTTCCCGAAGAAAGTTTTGGCGGCGATCGACTCGCAGGTACGTTCCGGAAGAATCTCCTCCAGATGACTTCTGATGAACACGACGTCGTGCACGCGCTCCTGATGGTTTCCGTACTGCAGACAGAAGAGAAGCGCGGCCACGAGAATGGTGTCCTCGAGCGAAAGAAACTGAAGACGGCCGAGCAGGAGCATCTCGCGCGCATCGATTATCAGGAAACGAGCGCATTGTGGGTAGTGGTCGAGCAGCTGCAAGAAAGGTTCTATCCCGTAAGTTTGAACGGACATTTCGCAATCGAGACCACTTTTAGCCACGGTTCCAAATGAGAGCATCTCAGAATGGAACTGTGGCAGTATTTCAGTTCCATTTCGGGGCAGTTCCATTCCTCAGGTAATTTTCGGCAGGTTGCTGCAAAAATCGGCCTGCCGATTAAGCCTTGCTTCCCTTTGCCGCTTCTTGCCGATTTCTTGCTGCTTGTTGACGACTGCCGGCCGCTCAGTGCTTCCGCTGCCCGCTGCTGCCCCTTGCCGAACTAATGCCGATCCCTTGCCGATCCATGCTATCGGCCACAGAATCGTGGCGGGGTACACTGGCGCAAGTGCGCTAATGAAATTTTCAAAAATTTTGCTTTGGCCTAATGCTTTAAGATAGGGGCGCTACGCAATCGACCGTCGGCGGAAGTTCAAATTTTAGTTTTCGATGTACCAGTCATGTCGGCAATGTACCAGTCATTTTCGATGTACCAGTCATGTCGGCAAATTAGCCGTTTTTAGGAACAAACTGCCGAATACGGAAGCAAACTGCTGCTTTCTTGCCGAACCCTTGCCGAAAGTTACCTGAGTCCGGAAGCTCTCTTCCGAACGTTTCGAGGGTGTTCTCCAATGTTACCGCCGACATTTGAAGCCTGCTTTCGCAGATCGGCAGGAAATTTGGAAAATACGTCTGGAATTCTCGAATGTCGGCCGCAGATTTGTGCATTTTCTGCGGATTAGCTTAATGGGGCTATTCAGCGTATGTTTACCGTTTTTTTTCTTTTTTTTACATCGCTGAATTGGATTTTTTGACGTAAAAAAAAACAAAAAACGGAGAACAAATATTTTTTCACAGCCTGAATAACCCCATAAACATAAACAGATGACGTCAGAAGATGCGGAACTAGTGAGTTAGCTTGTGAAAAGTTTCATTTTTTTCAATGTTTACGTGAGATGTGCCCGTTTACAAGTTTATTTGCGCGAAGTTTTGCCTGCCTGAGGTGTTCCACAGTGGAACTTCCACTTGAATATAATCCACGTGAAACCCCCTTTTTCACGTTTTTCGTAGTTTTATTATATAATGTTGACGTGAATTTTGAACAGTGTCATTTAAATTTCGGAACGTTAGCATCATTTCGCAAGTGGCCTCCTCTAATTCCCTTTCAAGGTCTTTTCCTCTTCTCTCTCACCTCGAATTGTCTCTCGCTGGTCAGACTCGCATTCCGCCTCAACATCAGAATCGGTTCGTCCTGCACAATCATCTGGGGCGAGACGTCATCGGCGAAGCGCTCCAGAAGAGTCTTCCAACCGTGACGGCACTCATACGGACGATGGTACGGTTTGAGTTGGACTTCTGAGAAAACGAACACTTTGTATTACTTGCTAAATGCTCTAAAGTAAATACCGAGAAGCGGTGAAATCATCCAAATGGCGAACATTTCCTCGAACGCATCCACGTCAATCTCGTACTCTTTTGCCAGCAAATAGAGCAACGTCTTCGAGTTGGCCGTCTTTCCAGACTCAATATTCAGCTCTACTCCATTCTCTGAAAAAAACATTGTAGAAATGAGTCATCGAAACAAAATAAAGGACTAACCGGGAACTGCGTTGTTCTCGACTCTCGTCAAGTAAATACGGAACTTGACGACTCGTTGCGGTCCTAAAGTTTCCGTACTTTGGTTGTGGTTGTCTCTGAAAACTTTAATTTTAATTTAGAAATTATGAATAGCGTATCTACCGCAAAGCTTGTTGAATTGGCGTGAACGGAACGAATTCCGACGGGTTTTCTCGGTCTTCCTGTAGAAGACAAGATTTTATAAAAAATCATTTGATATTCGCGTTTAACTCACAAAAGTATGAAGCGGCAGTTGAACATTCCGATGCTTGCTCAGAAATTTGCGCCCTTCGGCCGGCTCGACATCAGAGAAAGCAACGGTTTGTGCGGTAGCCATCAAGCTGACCTGACAATTCAAAAATATTGCAAAAAGTGAAGAAAACGAAACATTTTTATTGAAAAAAAGGAATAAGAAGACATAAAATTTTCAGTTTTTAGCACAGAACATGACGTGTTTTGGAAGTATTGCGAAATAGTGCCTCGGCTTCGATCACACGACTTTTTGGACGAAAGGAGAGGACGGAAAAGAACGAGCGAGGGATAATGGGCGAAGCGGAGACGGAGAGAGGCAGACGACGCGCGCAAGCGCTTTTATCGCTCGCGCTCGGCAAATATTTGGGCAGATTCTTCACTGAAAAATCGATGAATCAGCGGGCGCCAGGGTTTGGGATGGAAAAAAGAAAAAACTCGTTCCATTTGACCATTTTCTACTATCGGCGCACATCTAAGTTACTGCGCTCTGTTGAAAAAGTGCACAACAAAAACCAAAAAAAAATCATTTGATATTCAATTCTATGCGCCTTTCGACTGGTTTCGATTAACGGGCGCCGACGGAGAATCAGTGTTTGTATGATTTCTAAGGTTTCCTCGAAAGAGAGGCCAGAAAATAGAACAATTTCAATAATCCATTGAAAATCTAAAGTTTTTAGTGCAAAATGAACCTTTGCGCCTGAAAAAAAAGCGTTTCTCAACAGCGCGCATTTACGCTGAAATGCAAGAAAGCAGAATAATTAAACTTCATTATAAAATTGATGATAAGCAAAAGTGATCACTAGTAATGTGATAGAATTCGTTTTACTATTTGTACGTTTACTGATAAAATATAACTGGGTTTCTCAACAGAGCGCGGTAGCTGCGCATCTAATTCTCTATGATGTGACGTCATCCGTAAACAAGCAAACAAATCAATCGATCGTTCTGGAGACGGTCGACAGACCTTCCTGTCCTGAAAACTACAAGAAATAAAAACAAAATTACTAATCGTAAATGCGAACCGCTGTAGAAAGCCTTGAAAAAGCTACTCAAATTGTTCCGCAACGGTTCGTTCAGGCATATAATCAGTAGAGAGAGCACCGATCCGTGCAGCGAAACAATGATGACTGAGACCAAGGCGTACGCTGAAAAGGAACTAGTATTATCGGCTTCCAAAAGAGGCGCCCAACTCGAATGTCCGATATTAAAGAAGGTGGCGGCCACATAACAGCTTGATGGCCCGCCGAGCATCGTCAAATGCACCAATAACTGGACGACCAGACTGCGCAGGAACGCGCGGTGCGTTCGATAGAAAAATGAAGAGATGTGAGCGCCTTTCCGCAGAATCGAAAGCGTTTCGATGACGGTGTAGGTGATGAGGAAGCCGAGGCAAGTAAAGAAAAAGTTGGGGAGCGCGACGACGACGTTGAATGCGAACATGTGCATCCACGTGGATTCCGAATCGGAACGGCGCGGAACGACGAAGAACGAGATGCACGAAAGTTCGGGAAAATTTGATAGGACCTGAAAGGGGGAAACGGGGAAGTCAACTGGTTTTAAGACGGTTCCACGGCGAGCTGAAGCGTATGCACGAAATTTAAATTTAGATTTCGCCGCACAAAACGAGCAAGCGCGCTCTACCGAAATCAAATGCGTTACGGGCGCTGCGACGCGGTTGGCGCCGTGCCAAGTGAGCTTTTCGCAATTGAGCGCATTTGCAGCAACGTACGCTCCAGCATGCCGTGGCTCCGAACTAAACAAACGGGATGTTTGAGCTTGACGTCCGGTTGATCCAGCGATAGTTTCAGTACGAAATAGACGGAAAAAACGGCGAGAAAAAGGGAAGAATATAATAGTTTTCGGAAAATGCTGACGACTTTCAAAAATTTGATGCGATGTAGGTACTGCCACGGCTCGACGACAACACGCAGACGATAGTTGAAGAGAATGAAGATACTGTAGACACTGGCTGGAAAGGGAAAAAAGAACATTTAGATATTCAAGTATTGTCAATTCACCAAGTTCGGCCAGCAGAACCAGTAGAACAGAAGCGCCGGCGGGCGAGTGTCGGAGAATTTTAACGCCTCCGGCCCGCACGGCGATGTCCGGGTAGTAGACGATCGGTTTGACGAGGAAAGCGATCGAGGCCTCCAGAAAGATGTTGCAAAACACCGAAACCATCAATTTTCGTTTGTAAACTTTGAAGCTCTTGCTCGTCTTCCTGGAGAACGCGAGAAAAACAGAGAAATAGGCGGGAATGCTAATTAGAATAGTGAGGTTTAGCGAAATGTCAATAGCCAGGGGGTTCGGCACGTCACATGCCGGATTTGAAAAATCAAAGAGTTGGGAAGCAAATTCAAGCATTACTACATTGCTCGCACACGAGATAATATGCGGTTGGGTTGGTTCTTCTTTTTTTGCTTGACTAGTTCGAAGTAGTTATCACAGGAGCGTGGAAAAGAGAAAAAAATGATGAGGGGGTTTGGTTTGAACATGAAGTTTGGTCGGTTTAATAATAATAACAATAATAGTGATGATAATAATAATAATGATAATGATAATGATAATGATACAATACTCTGGAGAAGAACCGAGAAAGGAACGGGAAATGTCAAGCGAAAGAGTATCAAAATAGAGAGCAAGAGGAGAAATAGAGCATAGCTTCCGGGAGGGGCGACCGTCACGTCACCATCTATCCTGACAGTGTCTCGGACACGGACAATAGATGTTCTTGCCGTCGCGGTGCTTCTGCAGGAACTTCAACTTTTCGATCAACGTCTCGTACGTCTTCTCGCCCAGATCGATGTTGTCGTCGAGAATCCGTTCGACGACGTCGATGCACTTCAACTGCTCCACCGTCCGGAACTGTAACCAAACCACAAATTTCAGTAACCTTCATCTTTTCTGAGTACCTGAAGGATATGTAATCGGAAGGTCTCCGACAATTTCAACTTGGTGTCCGGCGACACTTTTTTGCTTTTTATCAGGAAATCTTCGACCTTGTCGATCACTGGCTGCATTTTGTACGTGTGTCCGAGCTCCAGAATCTCACGATAGTTGGTCACTACAAGCAGCACGGTTATAACGTCCGTTATTAACTAAAAGTGCTCACGATTTATCTCGTATTCGTCTTGTTGAATAATGCAAACCATTCCGAGCACTGCATCGTAGGTGAAATCGAAAATTTCAAAAGACTTCACTCCTGCCTCGTTTTTATTGTAGAACATTTCGTAGAGGACGTCGGAGTAGTCCGCAAGGATCTGAGAAATGAATATTTCGTGGTTTTATTCAATAGTAGACTAACCGGCAGATTAACTTTGATAGTCTTGCCGTCGGCGACGAGTTCCCCGTCAGCAATGCACTCGTCGTACTTCTCTTGCGTCATTTTCACGCGTTTAATGCCCTGCGTGCCGGTCACATTGAGATCGAACTCGACGGAAAAGACGCCGTCGAGCAGGTAGCCGGCACTTGCGCCGACCAATTCATCCCATCCGATAAAGTTCGCGGTGCCACGTTCCATGTCTTTTGCGTTGAAAACATGGTAGAACAGCGTGGATATCTTGTTTCTGCCGTGGCCGGCGGCGTTGATGACGCGAAATCCAAAAGAGGTGGTCACCGTCCACTCTTCCGACGGCGGATTGTTCGGTGTACAGACGAGAAACACGCCGACTCGCCGCTTCTGGCTTTTTGCCGTTTTGGCCGATTGCACACGGACACTCCTGAAAAAGACAGGTTTATTTTTAAGTTAGTTTTAGGATCGTCCTACCAGAATATGCCGTTGTGCTCCTTTGCGTCAGATGTGTAGGAGCCATCGAGAAGCTCGAAATTGTAAATATTGAAAGCCAAAGTGATGATGTTCGACGATAAATCCTTCAACGGCTGGAGCATCGACATCTTCGCGTTTGGGAGCAGAAGCGATCGTTAAAAACCGCTTCTGAAGTCACGGAACTTTTGGTGTGCGCTCCGCAAACACACACGCACGCACGGCCACGCAAAATTGCGTACTGGTCAGAGATGAAGCTGGTGGCGATGTAGCCATGCGTTCATGCATGTACGCGGATGACTCATAACTGCATACATTGTACAAAATTTATATATCGACAATATGTAGTTGTAGTTCAAGTTCCTCGGGAAATTTCAGAACACAAAGAAAAGAATCGGGCCTATTATGATGATAAAACAGCTGATAGGGAAGGAAAGTGACCTAAAAACGGAGGATGAAATCGACAGAAAATGGCTTTGAACACGAACATAAAACGGAAGTCTGATTATGTAAAATGAACAAGAAACGGTTTCGAACATGATTATCGGAGCGCTGAGGAAATGTCGTAGGACTGGCCGACGATGGAAAGAGTCACTCGGTTCATGAGCTCGGCAATGTCCGTGTCCGTGAAGTCGCGCGGGTTCTCGAACAGCTTCTGCACTTGTTTCGACGTCTTCAGCATCGCGATGCACTCGTTTTGCAGCTCTATGAGCCCGAACTTTTCGGCGAGAATCATCTTCTTCTGGGCCGGCATGTTTGGCGTCTTGCTCAGCCATCGCTCGCATCTCTGACGGGCATTGTCCGACTTCAGATAATGTGCCAGCGCCAGAGTGTCCTCGACATTGTCAGCTGCAACATTTTATTTCTGAATTCGCTGATTTTTTCGAGTACTTACGACTCAGGGCGTCTCCGTCGTTGTAAAGCACCTTGATGAGCCGGAGGACCTTGTCGTAAGTAAATTCTTTGGGCAGCTTAATCTCATCGGCATTTTTGGCGCCTTCCGAGAAGAGCAGACCCATAAAGAACTCGGATTGCAGGCCAAGAATCTGAAAATCAAAAGTTTCTTGCAAATTTTGAATGTATTTGTCAACCTGCTTGTTGCAAAATATGCTTTTTCCCTCGACGACGATTTTGACATTGTCGAGATGCTGATGTTTGACCGAATAGTCGTGACTCCTTTTCGGCCTTATCCCAACTTTATTTTTCATCTCAATTGTGAACTGCGCAATCAGTTTTTCGCCTTTCGTCGCGATTCTCCTGATTTCCTCCATTTTGACCCGAATCGAAAGGTACGTTTTCGCTTGAAATCGAAAGCTTCCCGCCTCCTTCAACGTTTCTCCGCCCGTATTTTTAATCTCGAACACGTAACTGAGGTCGAAACTCCAGAAGTTGGAACGATCCTCTTGATTGCACATTAATTGGATGCCTAGTTTGTTGTCCTCCACGCCCAAGAGTCCACATCGCCTGAAAATTCGAGCAAATTGGGAATTGCCGCCGCGATAGGACTCACCAGTTGACGTTTGCGTGCTCCTGAGGCATTGAAACGTATCCGCGACCGTGGTTATCCGAGTGAACGGGTAGTTTGAAGCCTATTTTGAATTTTCGATCATTGCTCAACATCACCGCTTTCGGTTTTGTCATTTTTTCAGGCACGGAAGCTCTCCGAATTGAAGGCAGCTTCCTGCGAGTGTCGTCAGTTATGTCACATTGACTTGGCGGTGTTTGCGTACGCACGGCAAAATGCACAAAGAATCAGTTTTGTTTTTCAAATTCAATTCAAACGGTTTCAGACGAAAAAGCAGTGATCACAAGCAAAAAAACAAAAATAACATTGGAAGTTGAACAGGATAAATTATCTTTAACAGTGTTCGTCGAGTTCCACGCCGCTTCCATAGTGCTATTGATATTATAATTGCAAAAATCCGTGTCGCAGATGTAGAAGGCAACGTTATTCAACAATAAATAGCCCATTTGGATCCGGTTTTCTCCTTGCTCGTTCGCAGAAACGCAACCTTTGTAGTAACGCTCTCCACCGTGTACAAACGTGTCAAACGGAAGAGTAGCGATGAAACAATAGTGTCCCCGGCATTCAACTGGAAAATTAAGTAATGTTACTGAAGTTTCTAGTGACAAATACTCACGCCCTTCGTCCGCAAAACTATCCGTTTTCGTCATCTTTTCATATTTTGCATAACCGTACTTTCCACTATTCAGAAATGAATCCAGTCCGCCCACAAAACAAGACGTTGTCGGCGCAGATATTGGGAACGGAATGTCCGTCTCCGGGGAGTTACAGTTGGCCTGCAAATTAATTTTAAAGTTTATTGCTGCCGTAGAGTCTGACAATCGCGCTCTTCACTTTAATTCAGTGTTAAATTAGAAATTCTCACGGCCGGGTTTTCACGTGACAAAAACAAACTTTAGAGCATCGGCAGAACACATTATACTTGTTCGGGTGCATTGAGACATTGTAGCAGGCGTCCGAGTGAAAGTTCTCAGCTATTGCGTCTTGTGGCATCGCTTGAGGATCAAGCACGAACTCGGCCGAATTGGTATCGTCACTGCACCTCACGCCCTCTTCCTTACTCTCGTGCTCGTACTCGCCGCCCTCGTCTTGTTTTTCCTAAAGAAATTGCTGCTTTCTGAACTGTTCCTTCTTTTTGAAAAGTTACATATCTGACGGTTCTGATGCAGACATTGCACGCCACTGGCAAGTACTCTCTCAAGCGGACTTCTCTGCATTCGATCACCGGAAGAGTGGTCACATTGGAGCGGAATATCGACAGATTGTTGCAGAAGTCTGTGCTGTAAATACAGTCTGTTTTTATGGCAAAATCAATGATTTTTTTTTAAAGTTGGTGGAAATTTCGTGCTGAAGGCTCCGCTCCACCGCACTAAATTTGCGATAGAACGCAACGCGCAACGGGCAATCAGACATTGTAGAATTCAAACGAAAGCGCGGTGACGTACTCGCAAAAGCAGACGAGCTCGTCGTCGTAACCGAGCACGCACTCGTCCGACGGCTTCTTCACTCCACTGACGCACGTCTGCAACTGTTCCGACTGAAATTTAGCCAAAAAGAGTCCGAGTACCCAAATGGGCGAACTGTGCCAACTGACTCCCCGACGCACGCCAACGCAGAAATCTCCGTCGCACGTTCTGAACAATCATTTTTTAGCTGAAAAGAATGGAAAACTCACGAATCTTCATCAAAATGACACTTTACAGCTGCAGCCACGTGGCAAACGGTGGAAATGAGCACAAGGGCTTTCATGGAGAAAAGTGGAGAATGTGCTCAAATCTGCAAGCGCCATTTCCACTTTTCACCTGTTCTAAGAATCGATTCAGGTTTTTTATCCAACAATCTTGTAGTCTTCATTTATTAGTAGAACATTTTTCCGAGCTTACATGGAAGCATATAAAAGGGTTAATCGACTTCAAATGCAACTAATATAAAAAAGAACACACTCGCACACACAACCGATAAGGGTGAATAGGGCAGATAAAAATGGAAGGCAACTGCCAAACTCATGGCTACAGGAATCTATGGAACATGAAACTGATCTGAGGATAATAGTTGGTGGGTACTACGGATGATGGGGGCACAAAAACCGACTCCTATTAGGGGCAAATGGACACCGTATTATGAGATTTGAGAAATTGTGAATATTTTTCAGATTTCTTTTGGTTGAGAGTATATGGGGAAACAATAAATGCTCTACGATTAAAGGGGATAAGAGATAGGAAAGTAAAGGAAAGCTTTTTGTTTTGGCACATTCAAATTTCCCGCATCATTTCATTCCAGGCCATTCATGAGAGGAGAAGGTGGAGGAGGAGGAGGAGGAGAGGGTGAGCTGACGTCTTCTAGACGACTTCTTCGTGATCGACGGCGATATCGTTGAGCAGAATCGAACGCGGATTCACAAGCGTTGGCGGCGCACTCGTCCCGGGTGTCATCATCTTTTGTGGATATCTAAAGAAAGAGTCTTTTTGCAGTTTGCCACGTTTTTGACACGTACCCAGTGGCAAACTTCTTATAAGTGACTCTGGGTGCTCCCATCGTTCCGTACGTCACTTTGCGGATCGGATCGAATCTCCGTACACTGATCGACGGCGCCGGCGACGAGGCGGACGACGACGACGTCGATGAGCATTCAGAAGACGAAGCAGACGAGTATCCGTACGTGGCGCGGATTGGTCCCGTCGCTGCTGGAGCCGCGGCAGCCTTGGCTTCTTCCATTCGAACTCTGAAAGCTTGGCATGTTTCTCGATAACTTCCGCATCTCTCCGATATCATCAATTGCGATAACTAAACGCAAAAACATTTTTTACACCACCAGCCCCGAGCGCATTCTGCTCTTCTCGTCACTCATCGCTTTTCTTATGATATCAACTGCCTCCGAGTGCGTGTTGTAAGAATCAAGGATTCTCTCTCACTCTCTCTCTCTCTCTCTCTATCTCTATCTCTCTCTATCTCTCTCCTCTCTCACCAGGTCGAAGAGTTATCGCGGCGGTTTGACGGAAGGCACAAATATTTGGTTGCAATCTATCGTAGGAACGATGAGCACCCGTTGAGCGCGACACGAGAGACAGAAAAAACGCCTTATCTTACACACAAACGCACAGAGTTGCCAACAATTCCCCGGGGAGACAAAAAGAAAAAAGATCTCTGGAAAAGTGTTTCAGTGTTCCCGAGAAATACGGGGGAAGGGATAGATAGAGAGCCTCGGAGCGATTACACACTGATAAGAGATCGAAGGGCAACATGTCTCGGTTTTTCTTCTTGTTCGCATTCCAATGAATTATAGATCAATTTGGCGACGAACCTCGAGTAGTAGGCCGGAATGGAAGCGAGTGGAGGGCAGCGGTGAGCGGCGCCGCTTCTGAAGACGTGCTCGGCGCACGCGGACTCGCAGTCCGGGTGCACAGTCCACCAGGAGCCTTGCTCGTTCATCACCAGGAAATCCTTGCGGGGCTGAAAGATTTTCGATGTGATGCATTTACTCGGAAAACAGCCGCAGCTTCGGGCAAAGTCTTGTGAAAATCACGAGGATTTGCGATGCGATGGCGCATGTGTGTGAACTTTCATGTTTTTATTATTTCGAAGAATCGCTTCGGACCTCAAAGAACTCTTCGATTTGTTCAATGGTCCCGCGAGAGGAGAGGCAATCATCGATATGTATTTATACACACTTGCATACACCCGCAGCGCACTAATATTCGATTACCGCACCTCGCCAATCATCTTCGCCATCAGAGAAACATCCTTTCGGACTACACTCTGTGTTGTAGGTTGATGCTGATGATCCCCCTCCCGGCGCTTCAAATCTGTTTGACATTCGCGCTCGCATTTACATAATTTGGAGGAATTGCGAGCACAGTACGTGTACAGGGACTGCTCCCTTTCCGCCCTTCCGAGTGCTGCCTATTTGCTCTCGTCTCAAAAAATCAGCGCGAGCGACGACGGGAGGGGAAGAGCTTTCGGGCTGCTGCTCGGCTCCGAAACAACAGATGCGACGGTTGGTGCAAAGATTACTCGAAACTCGATAAATACATAGTATTTACGCGTTTCACGTTTCGCTTCGTTTCCTTTTTGTTTGCTGGAAACTGAGCTTTCGTTCGGTAATGTTGCAAACACTTTCGCGGCGTTACAGTTTTTATCAGCTAGATTTTCGAAAGTTGACGCGCCTGCAACTCAGGTTTACACTGCAGGGGGAATATGATATGAGCTCGGCGGAGAAGAAAAGAGTAAAAGCTCACATTCGGGGTAAGAACGCGCACGAAAACTGCCGAAGTCATCAGGCAATGACGGATGGACTGGCGGTAGTGGCGCCCGCTTCCAGCCGTCGTTTGCTGCATCTGAAACAGAAGAGAATAGGTAAAAAGGTAGAGAACAAGGTGCTAACCGTCTCTTCGAAGATTTCGTAGATCGCATTGACCGGCAGCGCACGATACTCTGATGTCAGCAAAGTCCTGAATAGCCAACAGACCATAGAGCACTCGCGCGGACGTCTTCGTACTGAAATATTCTGAAAATTGTCAAAAACTTGTTTCCGACTGCCTTACCGACAACGTTTTTCCGCACTGGAACCGGCGGCGGCGGTGCAAACCGTTCCTCGCTGATGGTCGGACTCATCGGATCAGGGAACATGTTCATCATCATGTCGAAGGAGGACAGCGAATTCGCTGTAAGAGAGGACGAACTGTACACAAAACGTGTGGAGCTTTGAGCCGACTCACTTCCAGAATCGGAAGACGTGAACGACGGCGACGAAAGTGAGGAGGGGAACGATGAGCTCGAGGAGTCGTCGAAATCATCGAAAAGACTGGAGGAAGGACTCTGTGCTGCTGAATCGAGAGTGTCTGAAAGCGAGCATGTTGGAGAGGAATACGACGGCGAAGCGCCGCTGACCATCTTCCTTGACGATTCGCTCCTGAAACGGCCACGGAAGATCGTCGTCGAGTGGCGATACCATCGCTGACAGCATCATTTCCATGCCCGGATCGTGCTCATCCATAGTTTGTTCGTTGTAGTCTGTCTGCAATATAAATACATTAATGCGTACGAATGTGAATGACGTGCGACGTGTCTCGGCGGCGGCCGAAAAACGAAAAACCAAAAGCGACGAAGGTCGTTGAATGAAGAAGAGGGAGGAGAATAGACAAGATGGCGTAGGGGGCCCTTCCCGGAAGAGCTACTGCCGCCGCTTCATGCTTTTTTTTTGGTCGGCGGCCTAAAATTTTCTGCAGTTCCGTACTAGGGGTGAGTGAAATGTGTGGACAAACAAAACGAGAGAGGGGTAAAGTGCATTTAGGGCCAGACCGCTGACCGTGGGCGCCCCACGAAGGGGAAAGAGACAGGTGCACTACCGAAGCTGCTGTTGCTCACTTCACGGAACAGGTAGGTAGTAAGAGGTTTGGCAAAGAGGAGGGAAGGAGGTCCACGGGCGACGGACGGAGAGCGAGGCAAGAAACGTCGACGGGGCGGTTGTGAGAGCGAGTGGCGGCTGAAGAGGAGGAGGACGAGCAAAGAACGCTCAGAGCGTCGGGCGCGCGCGACGAGAGGCGAGACGCAGCGTCGAAAGGGCAGCCGGCGCCCCACGCCAACTCACTTTTTCGTCGATCGCAGTCGAGCGGATTCGCTGCTGGTCCGCTCGGATGGCATTGCTGAGTGAATGAGTGACAAGCCGTTTTTTCGTCGCGATTGATAGCATTTCAGCGTGCGGATCGGGGCCGAAAAACGCGAGCGGAATTTTGTCTCCGCGGCCGGGGAGTACTGTAGAAGCGAGCGGGAATTCTAGGCCACGCAATATTTTGTGAATAAAAATTTTAAAGAAACTATTCAGCCGGGTAAAAACCAGTAAAAACCGGGTTTTCTCGGGTTCTTACCTGACCAAACTTGTCAAAAATCGAAAAAAAAGTCGCAAAAGTTTAAAAAATTTGGCTCAAAGGACATGTTTTTAAATTTTAGTACTAAGACGCGGCCCGCGACAAGTCTACTCGACTGAATAAGCCCTTGACAAAAAAGAACAAAAAACATTTGAATAAGAATGCTGACAACACTCGCATTGATATGCTAAAAAGACGAGACGGGAATGATGAATGAGAGTCGTGTGAATCCAGGTGAATCACGTGCCACGTGTCACCCATTTTCTGCGTGAACGTCTTTTGCTTGTTAGTAGGTCATCACGCCGCTCTCATTTGGCAACACCGTTAGACATGAAATGATAAGACGAAGAAGGGGCGTATGGAGACAAAAAATCAGCGAATGTTTGTTGGCCGTCACTGGTCGTCGTGTCGACGCACACTTGTTCCGGAGAAGTCACACTTTGACGGTGGTGTTCTTTGGAGGACTGATTAGGGACGAAAGACGAAGTTAATGGAGTAAACAACGGAACAAGAGACAAGACCTTGATTGAATTAAGAGACGAACGAACAGAAGAGAAGTAATCCTTAGCTTTCAGTTTTCCGTTTTCAGCTGGAGCACAGAACAATCGAATGATGGTTTGAGTTTTGGTTACGCTGCCATTTACAGCCGACAAAGCCGTTATTAATTTCTGCGTTATCGACTTCGTGGCCGACACAATCAAATAATTGCAACATGAAAAAGAAAAAGCGGATGATAAACATGGAGGCTTCTCCAGAATGCTTGCGTGTGGGAATGAGAGCAAGTGCTGCACGTCGCGGCATTTCCTTCGTGTGATTCCATTTCTCTTTTTTCTGCTTTGCTCTTACGACAAAAGGCGAAAGAACGAACGTTGAGAGAGAAAGCGAAATGGGCAAAAGTGCACGTAGAGCGAATAAAATAAACAGCCGGGCTACAACTGCAAGCTGAAGAAATGGAAGAAATGGGAGAAGATGGAAGAAAACAAGCATGAGCCTCGTCGTTTTACAAAAAGACGCTGCTTCTTCTCCGGGTTGTTTGTGTGTGTGTGTGTGGCACCCAAAACACACATACTTACTGCCAGAGCCGAGAGCTGTGAGCTGATAACTGATGGACCCGTCCGTCAACGGCAGAGAGGAGATTTGGAGGATTACTAACCATAGAGCTGTTTGTGTTCCCCATCGGAGCATGGAACCGATTGGGGACGGGAAGGGTCAGAAGATCCAAACTAGTACTAACCGCTCGTTGACTTTTACGACATGTTGCAGCAGGCGGGTACGTGTGACTGGGATACCACACTTTCGGTTTACGAGGACAACATTGTTCTGGTCGGACTTTGTAGCAGAGGGGGATCATGTTTTCGATGCGAGCGGATCTGATGCTCGGCCGCGTTTGTATGGCTCCGTATCGAATACGGTGCCCTTGGAGGTGAGTTGAAGTTCGAAATTCAAACAATTAGCTCTTCGCCTTTCATGTATCACAAGCGAATAAGCGCACTTCGACATTTACTGATTTATGAGAGAAGTATGGAAAGAATGTTGTGGAGAGATAGCTCGAAAAGCAGCACCAAGGTGGCTTGCTGCGAGACCAGCCTGAAGCTAAAAGCCCACAACGGACCCCGTATGATCCATGAAAGTGAAACGAGTCGTGCCACAGATCACTTCGCTCGCTCGCCCGCCCGCCCGCTATCGTTTTCTGCAACACCGCGCCCGCCCACTTCTTGAACGCTCTTTGCTTGCATTGTGCTTACGCCACGCAGTTATTACGCACAGAAACAAAAGTTCTTCTCGCTCAGAATTTGAAACCATCGGGGAAGAGAGGAAGCAAAGAAAGACAACACAAACACGAAACTATCAGTGGTCGGAGAGAGGGCCGAGAGAGCGTGGAGGTCGAAGAGACGCAGACTGATTGCCGCTGCACACACTCCGCCTTCTCTCAAATAGTTTTTGAAAGAAATATGAGCCTGATGACGTCACAACCGGCGCGAAAAGACGTCGGAGGAGGAGAGAAAGGATGGCCGGGTGCACGTAGGCAATTCAAAGTGCGCGGGGAGGTCTCGGACTGATTGCTGAAGACTGAAAAAGGGGGTGCGGCTTGTATCTTTCAAAATCAGTCTTCAAATGAAGTGTGATGAGAGGAGAAGGGGGACTATAGTCAATTTAGGCGGGAAGAGTGCATTGAAACAATGTTTGTTACAAACATATGAGCGAAGGATCAATGAGGAGTTGTAAGAATCTTGTTCTGATCAATTTGAAGACCACACGGACTTGGAGCCAAAACAAAAGCGTGTTTTTGCTAACTAAAAATATAGCTGAATGCGAGATCACGGAGCACTACAAAAGAGAAAAGAAAAGAACGAAAAGAGCAGAGTGTCGTTTCGACGTTTCTCTCAACTAATCACTAGAATCAAGGGCGCTCCAACAGTCACTTTCGCCTCTCTGATCTCGCCGATTCTCGACGACGTGTTTTGAACCTCGCACCCCGCACTAATTCGATGCGAAAACGATTGACGACCTCGCGACGCATCCACTTTAAAACAACAAAACGTTGCGGCGATTTGTCTTCGAATCTCCGAATCAATCAACCCGTTTCCGCTCTCGCTCCAACTGATACTTCGAAGAACAATCGTCGAGTGTGAAAGAATGTGATCAGAATGACACGTGGCCGACCTTGATCTTTAGTGAACACAGATGTCGATGTTCTAACGTGATAAGCGATTCACAGCGGAAACGTTTGCAGCGTGACGATGAAGGAGATTCACGATCTTTGTATTATTGTTGACGAGGCGGACCGAACGAGATTTGTAGGGGATGAAAATCACAAAATACGACTATACCTAACGTAAATGACAGTGGCATCAACTGGAATTTCCAGAATGATCGCTTTAGATTAGGGGCGCTACGCAATCAACCGATAGCGGAAAATCAAAGTTTAATTCGGATGCATTCGCAGAAAGTGATGGACAAAATTGAGAAACGAGAAATCACAAAAAAACAACATTTATCGGCGTTTCTTGACATAAACTATGAGAAAAATCGATGATTTACCGAGTTAGAAGGCTAGGGTTCCGTGGTTCGCGGTGCCCGCGATAGGCCAAAACTGACGGACTCCTCGACAAAGTATACGGGTGCGCGTCTAGAGGGCGGGCAGAAAAAAAGAGAATGGTTCTGGCCAACAGGTCCTCCGAATGGACGGACCGTCGAGAGGAAAGACTGCAACGCGACGCCAAACTACGAACACGTGTTTCGATGGTCTGTTTACGTGACGATGTGTCACTCAAACCCCTCGTTAACACCCTTTGATCTCTGCGACAGGTGCGAAATTCTTGAACGGTCCCCGTCCCGGTTAAAATGTTCGCGCGAAAACCGCACATCCGGCTGTCAGTAAGGGTCTCTACACTCATTTCTGGCGAGAACGATCCTTTTTTTCTCCTCGTCCAGTCTGTCCTCCCAGAAGGTTGACGCGTCGCGCGCACTCACTTTAAAGGCGCATCCATTTATACGACATATACTTTGTCCAATCGCTACGAGACCCGTTTGACCTACCGTACAGCGCGCAACAATCGATTGTCGGTTGGTTCTCTTTGCTCTCCTCGTGTTGTTTCATACTCTTCTCGATGGTCCTCCGAGGTTGGTGGAAGATTATCTTATTTATATATAAAACACAAGTTTGTCTGCCTGTTTTTTGATTATTTTGAAACATCGCCATTCACTGTTTTTAAATGAAAAATGCCTAAATTTCAGGAAAAGCACGTTTTGACTTCGATCTCTGCCTGTTCGGGACAAAAAGAGACGCACTCTGCTGAAAGGAAACATGCACGTCTTTCGGAAACAAAAGTATGACAGAATACAATGCTACATTCCATTTTTATATGCCCGCAACCAGCTTTTCCCCCCGTCAGCATACCTAATAAGCTTTCAGATGTTGGATCCCCAGTTTTCGTTCCAAAATGCGTTTTTTTTTCAAAGTGAAACTTTGCGTAATCCACTTCAGAATTGGCGGGTCGGAATTCTTCGAAAAACGCGAAATTCCCACCATCTACCAAGTTTCATCTCAATTATTCATTCCAGTCGTTTCGTTTTGGCGGCACAAAAACGATACTTGAAACTTGAGACAATTTCCTCGAAAGTGTCATCTTCATGGGTCACTTTGTTTCCGTCCTCTTTTCTTTTGTCCTCAGGTGTGAATTCCCCCGGATAAACTAATTTTTGAATTCTGATTGGTTAGCGTTTGCATTGCACAACGAGAGAAGATTAGCGAGATTGTCCTGTGACAAAATTCTGATCGTTGAAGCATCAAAGCATCAAAATGGGGGGATTAGGAAGGTGGTTGGGGAGAATAAGGTATTATCGTTAGGGGCATTCTAGTTTGAGCACAAATCTGGCATACGGTAGCCACTATTGTACATTTGAGAAAAGCGTGTGCCGCCCCTAGTTATCCTTACCAATATTTTCTTCTTTTTGTCTTCTCACAGTCCCACGCGCGGCGCCCCCGCACGCACAAACGGTTCCATGGGAGCCAGACGGCGCGCAGTTTGCAAGATTTCGAAAAAGCACTCGTTGGTGTAAACACGGTGTGAGCACAAGGAGCACAAGACTTTTCGCCGCCGACCTTTTGAAGTGCCGAACGGCGGGAAAGAATGAGACAATGACGGATTTGGCTGACTTGCGTCAACTTCGGACTTCCCGCCGCGATTCCATTCCATTCCTCGCCGCGTTGTCAAGCAGTTCGTAACGTTTTAGACCCCTCTTGATGATGATGTTTTTAGAATTTAGTGTTCATCGAAAAGTTGTCTCGAGATTGGACTCTAATTCATGGCTATTGTTACTTCTCAGTACTTTTCTCTTTTACACTCTAACTCAGAGTCTTTAATTCAACGTTTGAGGCTCAATCCTGTAATACATGGGGTTTCCCGTATAGAATTACCCACTTCCTGTGTCAATTAACCAACTCAATTAGGTACTGTCGGTTGTGACCATCACGACTCGTCTTTCATTTGTTCACACACACACGCACAGGAAAAGCCGTCTGTTCAAACATACGGATGATTTCTGAAATAAAATACACTTTTCTAGTACGCTCTCACGTTTCGAAGCCATTCACACTTGGTCTACTACGATCACATAAGGAATTTTACTTTGCTTTTTTCTTTGCTCTGCTTTTCGTCCGTTTTGGGCTCTGCGACCCACCAACTCGTGAAAATTTGCATTCTTCGGAACCAATGAGCATGAAACGTAAAGGGGTCAAACAGCCAAAAGTGTTGACGCATTTTTATTATCATTTTCTTATTCCTTATCACGACAACACTGTTTTACCGCCTTTTCCGACTACTTTTCACCCACACGTGCTCTTTAAAGAATTCAAAAGACATTTCGAACGGATGTGGGGAGAAAGATTGAATTTCATTCATTCCACCAGTAAACCCTCATTTCTTCTTTCTTTTTTGATGGCTTTACTGAAGAATATGATGCATTGAAATGTTTTTTTACTGAAAAATCATTTTGCTCTGATGTCTACTTACTTCCTTTCCAATAGGCGATTGAAAACAAGCTCCAGTGAATATTTCTTGTTTCTACCACTCGAAAAACCTCGTTCTCCTTCTTTTTCAACGAAAGTTGTTCGGATGACACGATTACACGATTTCATTGAATAAATTAGACAAAATAGGCAAAAATCGCATTTCCCCCATTTTGCAAAATTCCGCGCTCCCCAAAATGATTGTTGACCGAGATCTCTAATTTGCCAATTAAGACTTGCCATTTTTAGTTGCGAACATGAAAAACATAGGGAAAACGAGAAAAACAGGTAAGAACCCCATTTTGAACGGCGAACTGCGAAATGTTCTGTTTTTTTCGGAAAATTGATTGATTTTCAACGTTTTTTAAAGAAAACTGTGTGTATTTGTGCAAGCGGAACAATTTCAGCGAATAAAAAGTAGAAAAACGAGGTTTATCTGAGAAATTTCAGCAAAAGCATACGTTTTGCGCTGAAAAGGAGAATCGCCAAGAGCTGAGTGCAGTAGAGCGCGTTTGCTGACCACTGGCCACGCGGAAAAGGAAAAATGAGAAATTTCGTTCATTATCGACAAAAAGAGCGCTTTTTCTGATAAATTATCTCAGGTTAACCTTCAAGTTTCGAAATGTTGAGACTATTTTTTAGAGGCTTCACAACAAAATGTTGTTGCTGTTAGTGGTTTTCTCGGCCTTATTTCCAGTCTCCCCCACTCTGCTCTCTAATCCATTATTGGCCGGAAAGGTTCCAAATTGGATTACATCTTTTCTGGGACTCTAATCTGAAAATTGTGCAGAACAGCAGGATGGCTTAATCTTTGGACCTCCTTCAATTTTCAGCCGAAAAAGTAAGGACATTGCAAAGTTGATTGGGTGAATTAAAAAAGATGACGTCACAAGTAGAAGCAATAAGGAGATCACGTTCGGAGCCGCAGTCGAGGATTGCGAACTAACCACGTGGCGGCTTTACATACATTACGTCCAGAACTGGTCTCTTTTTCGATTCTGACCGAGTGACAACGCACGCATTATTCGTACATCTATAGGGTCTTCTACGTAATGGATTAGTTAGTTTTGGGCGGGCGGTGAGATGAGGAGGTGTGGCATTTACGTCTTAAAAACCTCGAATCATTTTCTGACCTCTATTTTTTCGGATCATTTTTCTCATTTAACGTATACCGTACCCCACTCGAGTGCCATCAAGACGCCCCGCGAGCACCTACGCATAGAGTTTTTCCGTAAAGGTCCTGTGGTTTCTGCCGCCTTCTCTCTTTCTAATTGTCGCGAGGGAGGGGGTGAGAAAAACATGATTCAGACGAGATGGAATGCACGTAAAACGGACTTGAATTTAGCGAGAAACGGACCTCGGCTTCTCACCTCAGACTCTAGCTCAAAGTTGTGTCGGAACCTGTAGACAGATTTTTGCGTGGTTTGTTGAAAACATTGACTTTTTTACGGGAAAATAATTATGAAATTTCATATGCGAGTGGGGCTGATTTCGTACCGAAATTCATTTTCAGACTGGATCCGACAAACTTTAGAATCTGTGCTGCTCTTGAGGCCTATGCAGTCGTCCCCTTTTCCCTTTTCAATATCATAAGAATGTGTTCCGCTCCTCGAAAAAATACAAAACAATTCTCGGCACACTCGAGCCAGCCGAGCGAAGAACAATAAAATAGCGCTCGTTTGCTCTTTCGCCACCCATTTTATCTTGATTCTCATCCCACCACCCACCCTCTTCTTCTCCTTCTCGGTTTCGTCGTGTCCTCATTATCTCACGCACCCAATTGCTTTTTTATTCAATCCTCTCCGCGCCAACCAAAAGGGGCGTGGCTCTGCTTTTGCGGCTCCCCGTGAGCGAGTGTGTGCATGTCTCCTTCTCGCGTTTCGTCGTAGCTGGAAGAAGGGGGGAAAAAGCGAAAATATTCTTCTTTTTCTGTGCCTATACTTGTGATCTATTTCCCTTGAAAATGAGAGCCTGGCAAACGGATCGGAAGGGTAAGTAGTCGGCAGAGCCCGGATGATCGGGATGATCCACCAGTGTTTCGTCCCCCTGACAAAGAGCTTCCAAATCGGAAGCGAGATGCTCCTGACGTGTATCCACCCCTAATGCGTGTGCAATGTGATACACATTAGCAGCCAGCTCCTTGATGACTTTCATAAGTTAACACGTGAATCTGACCTGGAAATGATCCAACAAACACAAATGATTGTCAATTATTTCGTTTGCAGTTATGAACAATGCGGACGAGTGGCGACTCAGTCCGCTCTCGATCGAGGACCTCTTCGCCGGCCTCAGCCTCATCCTCATCGCCCTTTTCTCGATCTCCGTCTACGCGATTATGATGAAGATTATGAAGAGGCAGGACAAGGAGATCGTCGGTTATCGCTTCCTCACCTCAGCCGGATTCTCCGATCTTTTACTCCTCGTCAACTATGGACTGTGGCCAGGACTGACGATTCTGTTGAAGTCGGAGATCATTCCGAAGAATTGGCGGACGTGGCAACAGGTGTGTCTGATTCTAATCGAATCTAGTCAGAATCGGATCAGTTGCAGATGTACCTCGACTGGGCCTGGTTCTCAATGGTCTCACACTATTCGGTCGTGAGCTGGTCGCGATGGATGGCCATCCGAAAGCCGTTGGCGTTTCGCAACCAGAAGCGCAAAACTTCGTACTCGCTGTGCGCGTTGTGCTACCTGGTGGCACTGATTCTGGTAAGTACGAGTAAACAAAAGGCTCATCAGCAATTCTGAGCCAGCCCACGTGTCCACACCTTCCGGTTATTTATAGCGGAAAGGTTGAAGACCCCTCGTACATGCCTAATAACTTGTGCTCCATTCACATTCCTAATTGCATATGTATTTATGTATGAAAAACGAAATTGAATGAGGGGCGATGGCGATGTAAACAGGAATGGATCGTCGATGTGTAATTGGAGCTGTCCGTCATGGACCAGCGCCACGCAGCTTTTCAGTAAAAGCGAGCGGAAGAGAGCAATGTTTGGAAGGGAATGGGAAGGGACTTCTTCTGTCACGTTTGGCTAAGCAAACGCGATTATTTTGAGAACAGCGACGCCGAAAAAGTCAGATTTTTTACATAACCTGTCAATTTTGCTGGCTTTCCGATGAACCCATTTAAAAATGTGTTAAATGTACGATTTTGAAACAAGAACAGTGGAAAAAAACGTGTATTTTGAAAATTCGAAAATGCAGCGGAGCGCGTTTGCATAGCCAAAGCGGTTAGCAACAATATTATAGGGGCACCGGACAGAAAGGGCGCTCTGTTCGCGATCTGGCCGAATTTCTAGGCCGGGAAGTAATTTTCCACTGAAAATGTCGCCTAACTTTTCAAACTCGGCCCCGAGGTCGCTCAATTTGCACTGCAAAAATTGTTTCTCAACAGAGCGCCATGTTTGTGCGGTGCCCTTATAATAAATGTTCAATGGTGATGCGGGCTTCTAGTCGAAATTGTAGCCTCCTTGGGCTTCAACAAAACAGACTAGAAAACAGACATCTTCCAGGTGCTCTCGACTCACTTTCAACGCTGGTACGTCACGTTCTACTACGAGCCGTCGTCCTATGGAATGCTCGCCGAAGACTTCCCGCTCTACCTGTCGGGCGGTCAATCCGCACTTTTCCTCGCATTTCACATCGCCGCCATCGTACCACCCATCGTTTTCTATGGGTTAGTTTTGAAAATAAAGGGGGAGGAAATTCGTGTGAAATTCGAGAATGTGTGTTGGTTTTGACGAAAACGTAAATCATACATCGCCACGAGTTCAAACGCTTTCGAAAATCTAATCCCCCACCGGCTTGACCACATGCGCATGATTTCGTTAGTCTTTTCCTTTCTCTCCAATATTCAATGGTTTCCTTTTCATTTCGTTTCGATGGATTAGAATGCGAGCGTATCAAATTACACACTTTCAGATGGTCCATCGCTCTTCTCTATCATCGACGGACGACAATGTTGCTGGTGAATCAGCAGTCCGTGCAGAACAGCATTGAAACGAGGTAGGAGGTGGTGGTGAGACAACAACGAATTTGCGAAACATGGAAGCCAACAATGACTGGTGTAGTCTGTAGGAAGCACACTTTTCATAATACTTGTACCTAGTGCAGCTAGGGTGCCTAAGAACTTCTTGAGAACACGCTCGGAAATGGATTGTGGCTTAGGTTTAGTAATCTGCACAAAAGACTGCAAAAGAACCAAGATCCGGCGTAAATGCTGTGTTCTAATTGGAAGTTTTGGACCCCCCCCCCCCCATTACAGGCTTTACTGTCCAAAACTTCAAATTCGAGCATTATTTTTCACATGTTTTACGGTCTTTTCGGACATATTGAGTCAAAGTCGACGAATTTACTTTTCACGCACAAAAATCATATTCTTGTTAGTGATCGTTCAAGAATTTGATTAGATTTGACGTGAGTTGGTTTTCCATGAATTAATACCAGGAAAAGATTGATAGTACGGAAATAACTGGAGCTTGCTCAAATTGACCTGAAATTCCAGATTACTGATGCCGTGCCTCTTCAACGTCGTCACGTTCATTATCGGTCAAGTGCTGATAACAGTGGGAACGGGCGAAGGAAAGTGGGCGGGCTACACGGTGATGGTCCTTTTCGCCGCGAACTCTGCCCTCAACCCCTTCCTTCTGCTCATTTGCTCCAAGACTTTGAGGTAATCATCGACAACCTAAAAACCTTTAAAACTTTACATTTCTTCTCTAGAAAACAAGTGCTCGAAATGCTAGGCGTCACGAAAATCACCGACAAATTCGAGACTTCCACTGTGTACAGGTGAGTATTCTGACGTTTTCCTTTTTTCCCAAACCTGTTCCGTTCCAGAAACATCCACGCAGTCAATGGCGATCTGTTCGTCTCAAAACAACATCCGCGATCTTCGCGTCGTTTTCTGAGCCTTCCGACGACGCCGTTCCGATCGAGAGAAGAGCTCGGAACTCCAGTCTGAGAAGCCGTTTCTCATTTCTTCCTGCAAAATACGCCCGTTCTAGAATCAATTCTCTCACTCCTCCGATACTTATAATTTAACGAGCGGGTACCCCAATCATTTCACTGTTTTCTCTGCCCCCAACGAGTTGTGTTTCTTCTTGCAAAGATCTCCTGATTTTCCCGATGTTTGGAAAATAAACGAGTTCTATTTCTGTAAATTTTTATTGTTCTGATTCACTTTGCCTGAAAATTTTAGCAACTGCAAAATTTGGGTCATAATTTTGTAACACGCGAAGCTGTGAATAGTATTGAAGCATGATATTATAGGGACACTGCACAGAAATGGCGCTCTATTGAGAAACTCTTTTTGCAGAGCAAATTGAGCGACCTCGGGGCCGAGTTTGAAAGTTAGGCCACGTTTTCAGTGGAAAATTACTTCGCGGCCTAGAAGTTCGGCCAGATTGCGAACAGAGCGCCCTTTCTGTCCCGTGCCCCTATAATGTGTCGCTCACTCATTCGATTCGAAACGACACTCCGCCGTTTTGACCTGCGTGACCTGCGCGGCCTTGGCCGGCGCAACGACAAGAAGATCGGAGACTCGGCTACAACGGAGTCAGGTACGTAATTCAACTAGTTCTTTAGTCGTTTCTCGAAATTAAACATGAGTGCAACACAGAGAATTAATTGGAAATGTGAAATTTCAGAGAACTCGCACAGGGAACATCACCCCAATAGTCGGGCAGTCGGATCGGGTTTCTGCCGCCGTTTCCCAGGATACAAAGAGATGAGGTCCACTCGGTAGGTCTCACAAAATCATTGTCCTCAACCTCTGGTATCACCCGTTAGCTTGATTGAATGTCAGTTCATTGCTGTCCACAGTTCGTCCGATCATGCTGTTTTCTTCCGTCGCCAATTGAAGTGAGCAACTCTTTTTCTAGCTCCAATCAATCTATCACTATGCGGATGATAGGATGACGGATGAAGTTGGAACGATCGACCGTAGAATAAGTTCGACGCGTTTCAGATCGCCGTCGGGGAACATCGCCACATTCGTTTGAAGGGTTTCGATGGGTTCAAGCCTTTTGTACAGAGGTGAGTGGTCACAAATTACGATTTCTTCCGTGTGTTGTTATTGCCCAAAACTCACCGTAAAAGCGTGAAGGCATATTGAAGATTATGGTATTTTTACTGCTTGTATATGTTGAAGCATGTGTGTCTTTTCTTCTACTGCCGCTGGAGCGTCACAGTTCTTCTCGGACGAACGCCGTGCGTAGTATATAGCAGTTGGATGAGGAATAATGCGACCAACCACTAAATGTTTCGCATCGACATTTGTGTTCTTTTCAGCACGTTTCCAGAGCCGGCGCCAAAAAGCTTAAAAGTGTTACAAACGGACGACTGTTTCTTCTAGTTCAACTCGCACCTCTACACTATCGGCAAAATTTCAATGTGAACGCGCTCTGAACCCGTCGTTTTGTGATCTCGGGGACCTAATTTTTCAGCCGCGACACGAGTTTCAGGTCGTGTTCCACTTTAATTCTGGAAGATTTTTCTCTGTTTTTAATTAGCGCCGGGCTGGAGAGCACAATTGCAACAGAGCGCATTCAATTTGAAATGCCCCGATAGTACGAAAATGCAGGAAGAAAAAAAAGTTTTAAAGAAAGTGAGATCAAGCTAATTTTCCATCTTTTCTAGGCTCTAATCGATCGATGACCATGCGGAGAAGTTCCACGAAGTCGTGCTCGCCGAACTCCGGAGCTATTTTACTGGCCAGAACTCACCGTAAAAGCGTGACGGTCTTTTCCGTTTAAATTATCTGTTTTCTCAACTATTTTTGCCACGATAGAGTTTCGGATTGGAACAGTACGCGAGGATTAAGGCGTAGGATTAACATGGGACGACGAGTGGAGGATGAACATTTGGATACCATCCAACTACTGCACTAACTCTGAATTGTTATTGCCCGTGAAAGTAGAAGAGAACGATCAAACATACGAGTGTTGATGACGTTGAGATGATTCACTGAAAATGCAAAGTGTTTTTCGGAATATCAATTGGTTCACAACACGTTCAGCCAAAACAGAGAACAAATTTCATTTCGAATCTTGATCGTGAGACCCTTCTCTATTCCATCTTTTTCGTTTTCTCAGTTCCACCCTCCATCAATCATCCACATGCAATCTTAAATCCACTCTCAAGTACTTTTCGATTCCTCCTCCCCCATGAATCACCCCTTCGGTGTATGACTGTCGGTCAAAATCGGATCACGCCCCCAATTATAAAGCGATTTGGTTCGGCGACGAACTGTTTCAGTTTCATTTTTCCACCCACCTTCCTTTACCCGTAAAAAGGAACCGAAACGGACGACGCCGTGATTGTAGACTTTTGTCGCGCCGCCTAATCAGCTTTTCGCTCGTACAATTGTTGTGCGACGGTGTCCGGTTTTTTTTCGTCACCTTCTCCGCAATCGGTAAGTGCTTTTCTGATCTCATCAAAGTTTGGATTGAAAGATGTTTTGGGTTTCGACCAAAACATCTTGTTTTCGGGTGCAGGTAGACAGAAACAGCGACCCAAACTAAGAATTGTGTGTGCTCTGTACGATTTTAAGGCAACAAAAGTGGAAAAACGAGACGTTTCGGGTTAGATTCCACTTTTAACGGACCCTAACGAAATATGATGTGTGTAGAAATCAAAACACACCAAAAATGTGGGGTCCCCGGCCGGACAGTCTAGTCCATCCCAAGTCCAAAGAATGTGCGATGATCGCAGCAAACATTCCCGTTCGGGTTGACAGTTTGCGTGTCATTTTTTGCGCGTCGACACGAGACGAGAAGCTGAACGACAACTGTCTTGTTGTGTTTGTCCCCCCCAATCTTTGCGGTAAGCCTCCGCGCGGAAAGAGAGAGAGAGAGAGAGATTCTCTTGTTTTCTCATCTAGTTTGACACTTTTTTTGTGCTCGCTCCTCGGAGCTGCTCCCCTCCTCAAAACAATAGAGGTGGGGGGTCAGATTGGAGGAGCATGCCAACTCTCTCTCTCTCTCTCTCTCTCTCTCTTCACTTTTTCGTCACCTTTCTTGAGAGCTCTGACCGGCGGCTCTCTTCAAGAGTTTTGTGTATTTTCGCATCCAAACCACTCGAATTGTCGGCCGGTCATTCTCTCTCTCTCTCTCTCTCCTGTTCCATTCCATCCCGGTTTCGTTGATTCATCCCATTGCCATGTGTCACTTATCATTTTTGCATTTCATTAGATGGTCATGTGTATGTATGTAGGAACCATCAAATATTATATTAACAACTTCTCATAAAACTTCTCTCATCTATGACTCACCTCAGATGGATAGGTCCTACTATAAGCGTGTGGAAATCAGGTTGGAACCTTACTAGATCTGACCTCTTTTACTTTAGTGCCGTAAGATACAGTAATAATCTCAAATGACCATCTCGTATCGTAACGTTAAAGGCGCATAGCATCTCTCGTCATTTTCAGCCTACACTTCACCAATGGTCGAGGCGGGCACCAACTTGGGCATCGGCAGTTTGTACGTGAAACCGGGCGTCGAGCCGACCCAACTACCCTCTCCGCCCGCTCCCAAACTGCTCGGACCGTTCGACCCTCTAATTAAGTACGCGCTTTTCATTCATTTTTCGCTAAAATGTCAAATTCTCGCAGATTCTCTGGCCTCGACTGTCACAAACTGCGAAAGGAGAGTTTCCGATCGGTGCGGGGCCTGGTGACGGCTGTGATTGCAGTCTTCATCTTTGTGATTATAATGATCGAGGTGTTCACTTTTATGCGAATCAAGGCGAACGTCTTTTCGGTGGGATGGGCAGAGTCGACCGCCTACGCGTTCATGGCGATGCAGGCGGCGATCAGTGCGATCTCGGTCATGTGCTGGACCCGCGAAAACTTTGTCTCTCAGTTTGAAGACACACTGGCAAGACTGCGAACGATGAGGTTATCCACGAGTCAGAGCCTCGACGACTACACAAAGTTCCATCGGAAGGCGGCAATGATGATCGTTCCGATCTTTGTGATCGTTCTCTCCACCTCCTTCTACTCGTCGGTCACAAATCGGTATCAGTTGAATGATAACAGGTGTGATGCTGCTACACTAGTCTGTAACTCGATTTCCAATTCCAGCACGTTCTACTCGAACTCGGTCGTCCATCAGTTCGCTCCGTTCATCGACTTCATCGGATGCATCGCCTCCTCGTTGGCCATCATCATCTACGTCACCGTCAACACCGCCTTGAATCGAGAAATCAAACATTTCAATAAGGAGTTGACAAACTCTGCGAGGTTCCAACAACTTACTGTAGGGTTTTGTTTTTTGGTTGAAATCTTCTCATATTCAGAGATACAATGTTTCAGCTGCCGCAAGTATTGAACAACTACAGTAAACGTCACTCGGATCTCATCCAACTGACGAGATTCGTGAACAAACATCTGTCCAAGTACGGAGCCATCGTCCCATTCTTCACGCTCACCGCATTTGTGAACGTTGCCTACATTGTCGGAAGCTTCAAAGACTCCCTGGACCCGGTGGTTTACGTGCTGCTCAACGCGTGGACGTTTCTTTGCATTGGCATCACGATTGCCGGTTTGCAACCGCTTGTCAAGGTGCAAGACAACGTTAGTTAGCCTGTAAACATTAAAAACTGTTCGTTTTGCACAGATCCAAGAGACCGCGGAGATTCTGATGCACGACGACGTTCTGCAGACATGCGGTGACGACCAGGTACTGCCCGTCTCTCGATCCTTCTCTGATCCGATCCGATCTTTCCGTTCAGATGCATCACACGTACCGCGTGACACTCGACCGCTGCCTGCACAGCAACTCGAAACTCGCCTTCCTCAACGCGTTCCCCGTCGACTCGAACTGCTTCAACCGAATCATGTTCTTCGTTCCCAACATTTCGGCCGCCATGATCCTCTACCGACTATCTCATCCTCTCCTGTGAAAACATTTTCAACGTTGTTCTCTTTTTTGTGTCTGTATTTATCATGTTTTGTATCACTGTGCCCCCCCCACTTCCATCTCCATTCTGGTATTAAGAATGGTCGAACAACTCTTTTTTTTTGTCGCGGTGTGCGATTGAAAACGAATAAAATGAATTATTCAAGAAAAATGTTGTGGGAACTGATGCAATCACGCTCTCTCGCTCAAAACAAAAAAAAAATGCGAAGCCGATGGCCTTTCGCGACAACAGAGCGCTCTTTATAGCGTTTTGAATGCGAGTTGTGAAACTTCCGTCACTCGATAAATCTAAATACCGATTTCGGCGATTATCCTTTCACTTTTTCACACGTATTTATTTTCACAACACATATGATTCGATTGTTTCGAAACAACAAAAACCACTTTGAAAATCTGGTTTTACGCGCCGGCCGCAGTTATCCAATCGGTCATTCGCAACGAAATATGCAAATGCGTACATTCGTGCTCTTCTCTCTGTTTTCATTGTGTGCTTCCGTGCTCTCGGAGACAACAACCCCAAAAGTTGTCGAAATCAGTGGCGACGCCGACGGAATCCTCAATTTACTGAAGCGAGTGATGGAAGCGAGTCGGCGAGAAAACATTAATCAACATTTTAGAGGTTTCCACACTTTTCCCCCCTTTTTTCTTATCATTCGTGCCTTGCAGTTCGCACTGTCGACGGGAACGTTATCATGGAATCGGTCGACTACAAACCGGGCGGTGCACTTGATTATTTGAATTGAAGTAATAAACTGTACATCTTTTATTTTGATTGACACACGGACACATGGAAACACATTAGAATGCATTCTTTTGGAGGAATCGTCGATGCTCGGCCGCCGCACTCTGATCACTCTGATCTTCGCCCTCTTCGCTTTGTGGTGCTACTTTCGGTGTGACCAGCCACAAAGTGTCGTTGGAGTTCTGTAGTTGAGTGATGACGTCGATGAATTTGAACGAGTCTGACGAGCTGAAAATGATAACAGAGATAAGAAACAGTACTTTGCTATTTTCCTACCACTCGACGTCCATTTTATCGTCGTCGTCATAGTCATCTGAATCCAGTTCCTCGTCGTCCGCGCGGAAGCTCTCCGGAACCGGCGCACGTGGCAAGTGGGTCGAAGAGCTCTCGTCGTCCGAACGGAGCAACCACTTGCTGCTCGGCTCTGCGTAAATTTCGTCGAGCTTCTGTCGGAACACTCTCTCCGCGTTCGAATTGTATTGCAGACACATCGCCGCCTCATTCAAAAGCTCAAAAGAGCTGGTGGTGCTCTCGGAGCTCTCGCTTTTCGTCTCCACGGCAGCGAACGAGGAAAGATCAAAGTTGAGAGCGGCATTTCCGTCCGGAAGGCGACTCAGCCAGTTCTTAACAGTGTCCACCTCATGCGGAGTATCAGGAGACATGTCAGTTTTGCTCTTCTTGGTCAGAAGCCACATGCTGTCGTCGTCGTACGTCTCCATGTCCAGCGGAAGAGTTCTTCCGACCTTCTTCACCGAGAGTCTCTGACAGTTCTGGGAAGCACGGACCTCGCCCATCTTTAGAATGTGCTCGTGCATCGCCTTGATCTCAGAGATCGGAAGCTCGAGTTCGAGACGTACGTCCTCATCGAGATTCAGAAGCGATTTATTGACCGGGAGGCCGAGATGGCAGGCAGCTGAAATGAAATTAAGGTAATTGTGAGAAGACAAAAACTGGCTCACCGAGTTCCTCAGAGACAATGTCCAATTGGTTGACGATCTTTCCCTCCATCTGATAGTAGGCCCGATCGAGGTCTCCGACGAGTTGACGCTCGCGTTCACGCAGCGAAACGATCATTGCGGTGACGAACTGACGGATGTCCTGCTGCGCCTTCAGACGGTTCTGTCGCAGATTGTTCTTCACCTCGGTCAGCTTCACGTTCTGCACCTCGAGAAGCTTGACACGTTGCTCGGATTGCACACAAGGCATTGTCGCGATGTAGATTTGACTGCAAAGAACCGAGTGTGAAGACATATGATGCAAGGGTGCTGAAAGGAGAAAGGAAAAGAAGGGAAGAAAAGAGAACGATGATTGTCGACGATGAGCGCCGTCGCAAAGATTGGTACTATATGGTGGCGCCAGTTTCCCCGAAAGCGATGAGGTGAATGGGCGGCGCGCATGTATGAATATGTCGCATTTGTTACACCTTTCGAGTCGCGCCTGCTGACGATCATATCAGTCATATTACCACTGATAACGCGACTGCCTATAACAATGGTTTGGCGACAAAAAGTAACAGGAAAATTGCGAAAATGCACGTAATTGGAGTTTTGCTACGTGGCGCCATGGGCTCCTCGAGCATGTGAGCGCCCCGGAATCGATATATATGAGCAGTGGGGGGAGAGGGGAGCATGGAAGGGAATGTGAGACACTCCGCCCCCTTTCTCTTGTTGTTTTTCGCCTCGTGCGGTTCCCGGAAATAATAATTGTATAGCCGCGAGAGCTGATAACGGATGACGTGTCAAAACATGTTGTGAATGGGAAAAAGGAATCTGGAGAAGTCGAAAGTGAAAAGTTTTGAAAACGACGCTGGGATTGGTAGACAAAGATCGTCAGATTGATAAGAGAAGGGCAACGGTGGTCTGATTGGAAAGCATGTACTTTTTCCGGTGACCTTGGTCAATTGAAAGTGTGAACTGCAGTCATGATACAAAGTTTGTCCTAAAAATGAATAAGGATTGTTCTAGATAAGTGTAGTGAAAAGGCGTTATGCTCCAATTGAATTGTTTTTATTCCAAACTCTTTTTTAGTGCTGGCATCAAAAAATTTAGTATATCAGAATGAGGTAAGCTAAGTTTTTGGTGCCCGTGCGGAAAACATCGCGAAAAATATTGAAGTGGGAGCGAAAAGCCATTTTTTACATTTGTGAACAATCCTGGTTCATTTTTCGGACTCAGAATTCCGTTGTTAAGAAGTTTTCTTCGAATGCGCCACCAACTTGACGCAATTCCAGCCTAAATTGGCTGAAATTCAAGTCTCAATAAGGTACGATTGTCCTTTTTTTGGAGTCAAACAGCCAAGCACACTTTTGTGTCGAATTGAAACAGACAAAGAAAATATAATCGAAACGACTGATAAGGGAGACCGTCCGGGCTGTTCGGCCATTTATACCAGTCTCAGGAGGGTTGTCTCGTTCCGCCGGAAGCCCAGGTATTGAGGGACGGACAAAGCGTGACCAGTCGAGAACAAAGCGTGTGAGCCACCCCCGGGCACAAATACGTTTATTGCATGTGTAAAGAACAAAAGGAAATGGAGAGCAAAATGTGGGAGGTGATAGAAGCTCAAAAAGGGAAGAAAGGAAGTGATATTATTACATTTTCAGATTGAAAGATACGGTATTGAACTAAATATGTGTATGTGGATAGTATTGGACAGGAAGAAAAGATGGAAAATATGGGTGCACAGCACCGAAAACACGTGGAAATTGGAGAGTTAGACATGTGGAAGAAGGAGTCCGGCGACAAGAGTGACCAACGGATTCGGGTAGCTGACCGACGGATGGTCTCCCTGACAACCGCCCATATCGATGTGGGTGTACTTGAGCGGATGGCTGCTGTCGGTTCCGTGCTCGTCGATTCGGCTAGCCTACAATTAAGAGGTTCACTATTAGGGCTTGAACTTTATGACAAATTTACCATTTGAAGGAAGGCGGCCGGGGACTGGTGTCCTCTGAGCGTTGCCACCGAGGGCTTTGTGTTTCCCTGCCGAAGATCCGCCTGTTCGCACTCGGCCTGATGGAATGCAAAGTCCTCCGGATGCAGTCTGCTGATCTCGATCGGCTGTCCGAACTCGTCTCCGACTTCCTGCACACGACGCGCCCATCCGCTCGCCTTCGCCGGTCCGTTATCCATAATAGCGGCGTAGTATCCGTAGGAGAGCACTTCGTGTCCAGTCAACGTGGCGAGAGTGAATAAGTGCGGGTTTTTCGCCTTCAACGCCTCCTCTTTGGCGAGCGTGAGAGGGTCGAGCATCGTGATTCGGCCCTCGGCGTCCGTGTTGTAGATGTGAATGCGCTTTCCGCTTCTGGCGGTGATCACCTCGTCGCAAGTGTAGGCGCGCGCTCCGATGCTGTTGCGCACCATGCACATGTAGCCGACCGCCTTGATGTTCTTCGGTCTGAGCACATCGATGGCCTTGAAGAATCCGGCGAGCACCGCAGATCCGTACTTGTCCCGGCACATTCCGAACATGTGTCCACCGACCTTGAGGTCACAGCCTCCTGTGTCAAGCGTCACTCCCTTTCCGACGACGAAGAGCGTGTCTTGCGTCTCGCCTTCGCCCACGTACTCCAGGCGAATCAAACGGGCTTGGTGCTCTTTGACAGTGTTGGCTGCTCGATTCACGGCCGCCATGAGCGGAAAGTCCTTCTCAATGATGCTTTGATCGTCCACAATGCTCACTTTGATGTTTCCGTTGGCGAACGCGCCCTGGACGTAATCGGCCACGCGTGGCGGTGCCATTCTTTCGGGCCCCATCTCTCCGATGTCACGACAGACGGTGAACGACGCATCGTAGGCCTCCACGAGCTGATTCAGACGAGACGAGGAGTCGCTGTTTCCGACCTGAAAGCAAGAAATTGTAAGACTATTATATAGATTAGTAGCCTACCGCCAAGAGTCCGAGCTGGTTCAACTTGTGCTTGTTGTCCTCCTCGCGCACGTTGAGCGGAGTGTAGACAGGAGTGAGGGCTCCGAGGGCCGCGACGAGCTCGGCGTTCGGGAAGCGCGCATTGGGGAGGGTGACGAGAAGTGGAGACTTGACTCCGGCCGACAGAGCGCTGCAATGAGAAGAAGATTATGCAAAAAGGAGGACAACAGCTGTGAGTCTCGGAAATGACGCAGTTCGCCCCCACAATCAGTCCTGCTGATCTGTGCTTTTCCTCCCACTCCCACGTTTTCGCCCCTGATAACTGTCTCTTCTCCCCCGTTGTCGTTATCACCGCAACTCAATTCCGGAGGGAGAATTAATAATTATCTAGTGTGTGAAAGAAAAGAAGAGAGGACTAATCCAATTGTCTTCGTCATTTATGTTTGGTTTGTACGCGTAAATTTCGACTTTGTCCTCGTAGAGCTTACAGTTCGATTCCTTTTCGAGCAGCGGACTGGTAGCGACGGACGTCATCGTAGTCGCGGGAGACGTTTCCAGTTCCGGCGAGAATCAATCTTCCCGACGGGACAACCGACGGATCGACTTGAAGAAGCGAAGTGGCGTGGAAGGCGCCATTGTGCAGTTTGAGGAAGCTGTCGACGGTCGGCGCGATGGCGGAGACCTGTTGAATGGCGCCAAACTGCTTGACGCTCTCCTGGCTTCCGACGAGAACGACCGCGTCGAAAGCGGCGTCGGCGATCGAAGCCGCACGAACTATCTTCGTGGAAAGAAGCGATTGGAGAGACATTCGAAGAAGAGGTGGCCCAAGTGACTGAAAAATATGAGTATGAGGGAATGGAGTGATGAAAATGGGACAGCAAATTGAGTTTGAAGAGCAAGATGATAGGTTTACGATGGAATTGACGAGAGAGCAAAGAAGAGAGCAGAAAATACTTTTTCGCATTCTTTTCTGGAATCAACTCGACTGCACTGTACGGGCATCTTTATCAGTGGGGGGACACATCGATGTCAGCCGGAGGAGACACAGCTGGCCGGACTGTCAGCCTGATAAACCGACCGTCGACAGGCTGGCCGTTAATTTGATAAATAATTTATAGCGTTGTGTTTGTCGACTGAAAACCGCGTGAGGCGCCGATTCCGAGAAAACGAAATTGACGTGGACAAAAAATGTGTCTTCTAGAAACTACACGAACTAACACACAGTGAATACAAAACGATCAAACTTTCTGGAAGAGATGAGTCAGAATTAGAGTTGGAATTCATCATACGAATATGTCGTCAAAGATCACATGAGCGAATGCCAGAGAACGAGAAAAAATCGATTAGGGAAAGAGAGATCTCGACTTTTTCTGGTCTTTCTCTAGATAAACACTGCTGACCCGCGACCCGCTTATAAACAAACTGGTTGAGGTTGACGCACGCATCAAGAATTCCGCACATTTTTGTGGAAGTGGAAGTGCTGAGAAATATATGGACAAAAAAGGATAGATTGCCGGTTTCGTTTCACATCACTCATGGAGCACACGCGTGCCGACTGACGGTTTGGTTCAGGCGAAGCGAGAAGGAGAAGAGGAAGCCGATTAAGGCCGGCATTTCAGAGAAATTCGTTATCGGAGCGGAGCGCGCGGGGCGTGCAGAACTTGATTTGCGAGCTCCACAAGTCATCGTCATCGTCACGGAATTTTTTATCGCCGAGAAAGAATGTACTCTTTGTGTGAGTGGCATTCCAGAAGTTCTGCACAGATCAAACGATCAAAAAGCGGGGGATACTGTAGAATAAAGGCGCATTGCGAGACATTTTTAAAGGTCACACGTGGAATTTATGAAATTACTGTATTTTTAGTTCTAAATTGAATCTTTTTTTTCTATTGCTTTGTTTTGTTTTGTTTGGTTTTTTCTAGGAAATCAATGATTTTTATTAGTTCTTTCAATTTTAAATTAGAGCATCTAAAAATTTGCGTAATATAAAAATACATTTTCGGGTGAAAACTACAAAAAGAGAAAAATAAACAAAAACCGAATTCACTAGTGTCTAAACATTCCATTGTTTGAGTAGACGCAGAGAAACGGCGTCTCGTGCGTCAGCACCCTTTCCCTTGCCCCTGTCCTCTCGAAAAAGCGTCCGCCTTCCATTTCCACGTAACCAACAAAACCGGTTTTCACAGTGATTTCAGCGAGAATTCGCAACATTTTCAGTCGATTCTTTCAGGGATGGCTTCGGTGTTGTCGTCGTTCTTCCAGCGCGATCCCAAATCGCAATTTCCCTATGACATTCCCGCCGAGCAGCAACACTTTTTCGATCGAGTCTCCATCGGAAACAGCTTCAAAAAAGTGGGTCAAAAATGAAAGAAACGAAGAGAGTTTATATTTCAGGCCGAGCCCGGCGAGCTTGCCACAATATTCTGGGATAACCGAAGTTCGACGCTTAAACAACAGGCGCAGAAGCTGAAAACGATGCGCCATCCCAACATTATCACGTATTTAGACAGTATTGAAGTGAGTACACCTTTTAGATGCTCAAAAAATATGCATTTTTTCATTTTTTCAGTTAGAAGGCACATTCTACCTCGTCACCGAAAAATGCAAGCCTTTGGAGCTCTATTTGAAAGAAGCTGGACTCACAGAAAACCAAAAAGAGTTCGTCGTCTCCTGGGGAATGTTTCAGCTGCTGAATGCACTGAAATTCATGCACGAAGCGAAATTGAGTCATGAAAACCTCCGGAAAGGCGTATTTGTGACGGCCGGAGGAGACTGGAAGATCGGCGGACTCCACCTCGTCACCGCGTTCACTTCCCCTCAAACCGACCTCAATCAACTGGCAATTGTGCTTTGGGAGGTGTTTAATGGATTCAATGGATCGATTTCAAGACCCCAGGCGCCCGGAAAAATTCCTCAACGAATTCATGAGTTGTACAAGAAGATTGGCGCTCAATCGGCCGCCCGACTCACCGTTTCCGATATCATCAAAGAATATCGATTGACCGGCGGATACCTGAAGAACAAGTTCGTCGACACGCTCTTGTTCCTCGAAGAGTTTGAGCTGAAAGAAGCGAGCGAGAAGCAGTCGTTCTTCATGCATCTCCGCGAGAACATTGACATCTTCCCGGAAGACGTGGCCAAGTACAAGATTCTTCCGAAGCTCATTCTGACCTACGAGTACGGAGACGCCGGCCCGAATATTCTCATCCCGCTCTTCAAACTCGGACGTCTACTCGACGAGGCCGAATATCAGCGGACGATTGTGCCGTGTCTGTGCAAACTGTTCGGCAGTCCGGACAGAACGACACGTGTCAAGCTGCTCGAGCGAATCGACGAGTTTGCACCGCATCTCACGCAGCAAGTGGTCAACGACAAGATTTTCACAAATTTGACATCTGGCTTTCTGGACACCAACCCCGCAGTTCGAGAGAGCACCGTGAAAGCGGTGGTCTCGCTCGCCGAAAAGTTGAACTACAACAATTTGAATGTGGAGCTGATGAAGTACCTGGCGAGACTGCAAGGAGGAGACGAGCATGGCGGCATCCGAACCAACACGACCATCTGCCTCGGAAAGATCGGACATCTGCTGGCGCCTGCCAAGCGACAGGGCATTCTGATAAGCGCGTTTACCCGAGCCCTCAAAGATCCGTTCGCTCCGTCGCGAATGGCCGCTGTTCTCGCACTTTCCGCCACCCAACAATTCTATCCGATCGTCGAAATCGCGAATCGCATCGTTCCCTGCTTGATACCGTTGACTTGTGACCCCGAGAAGCAGGTCAGAGATCAGGCGTTCAAGGCCGTCCGCGGATTCCTGGAGAAACTCGAGAAGGCGTCCGAGAATCCGGCGTGCATTCCGGAGCTCGAGGCAGGAGTGAAAGCCGGCGCCAGCTCGATTCTAGATCACGAAAAAGTGCCGCAGTGGGCGAGTTGGGCTCTCAAGTCACTCTCCGGCAAGTTCTACAAGGGAACTCCGCCGCCAGAAGTGAAACCGGGAGCTCCAGCAGCCGCCGGAGCAACCTCTTCCCGACCGGTCACACCGAATTCTCTCGCTGAAAAAGGTAAAACTGTTTGAGAAGCTATAAAGATTAGTGGAAATTTTTTAGAAAAAACATCGACGACAGCCGCTGAGAAACCTGCGTTGAAACCGGCGTCGAACGACGGTTGGGGGGACCTGGACGACGGCGGCGACATGTTCGCCGTCAATAATTCGAATGGTGCGGTCGTGGACGATTGGGCTGACATAAATTCAAAATCGAACGACGCGGATGACTGGGGAGTCGGCTGGGACACTCCTATCGCGACGGCCACGTCTTCTCCGATCCCGGGAATCAAGAAATCGGGCTCTGCTGCTTCGGTGAGCGTCAAAAAGCCGGCAATCGGACGCTTGAACCTTCCGACTGCCGCCGCAGGAGGATCCGCGCAGCTCAAAGCGAAAAAGGCGATGGATGACAATATCGATGCGCTTCTGGGGATCTCGGCTCCTCCGACCGCCACGTCTTCCGTCTCGCAGACTCCTCTCAAACCGAACTCTCTGAACGCGCTCATGAACAAGTCTTCCTCTTCCACTTCTACCTCTACCTCCAATTCCGGATGGGGATTCGATGATCCTGTGGCCACTAGCTCTGCAAACAAGGGATGGGATGACGACGGTTGGGGAGAGAGCGGCTCAACGAGCAACGTGCTCCAGCCGACTCCCGTTCTGCAACCGACTAAAGTGAAAGATGACAAAGGTGAGTACAGAAATCTTTGAAATCATTAAATTTTGTGAACTGTAGATGGCCGTCGAGCTGAAATGCTGGCAAGAAACGAGGCGCGACGAAAGGAGCAGATGGACCGAAAGAAGTCGTCCGGGGCGATGAAACTGGCGGCGGTCGAGAAGAAAATGGACGATTTCGCCGATTGGTGACCGTGAACGTGAACGCCTACGTCTGCTGTTTATTTATTTTCGTGTAACTTTCCCCTCTTGTATTTAGTTCCGATTCGCCTCCACTCAACAACAAAAAAGTCAGCCTGTGATCCGATCGTTTTTGAAAAAATTTCCCTTTCGCGCATTTCATTTCAATTCATTTCCACTTGAGTGACTAATACAGAAAAGTATGCTTGATTACTACTATTATTATAATGGTTTTTTGTTATTCCTTTCAACATAAATTGACCCACTTCTGACGGCTGGTATAAAAAAAGTGGAGAAGGAGGTGCTGGGGAGAAATGAAAACTTTTCTGATACTCTTCGCCCTTTTCCAATGCTCTGCCTGCCGATTAATGTGCGGAATTGAGCCGGTGACCACCAATTGGATGGAGATTTTCATAAAATTAGACTGCCCGCAAATTTTGAGTAAGTTTTTGATAGATCGGATCTCGATGACGACCTTGTTTGATCAGAACAACACCAAAAGTGCTGCACCGCCCACGGATGGTGTTTTATTTACAAAAAAGTCTCAATGGAAGCGTGCAACAATGAATATTGTCGGTGCATTGATAGACTGGCGAAAGACGGACTGTGCAAGGTGAGATTTTGGGTTTTCTAGGCCAGCGAACCGACGAAAATCAACGTTCTTAGAAAACGTTTTGAGGAAGCCTTGATTTCAGAGATTTTCTGTGACATTTGTGCGCTTTTCCCAACCGCTGGCCTAGAAATCATGGCGAAAATAAACAGCGACCCGTCTCGAGCGATAGAGCACAATTGCAACGTACACTCTATTCCAGACGCATTCCGATAACTTCTGCATGAACGTTAAGAATCTCGGACCGATGATGTGGCCGATGATTACCAAGGATGCGATGAATATGTGAAAATATAGTGTTTTCTGCCGTTTAAATAAACTCTTCTCTTTCGTCTACGCTCCACGAGAATACGCGTTTCTGCTTCATCGCTCGAAAAAGGGTTCATGTTACATGGTTTATTCTCATTTAGGAAGTTTTTGCGAAAGTTAGTTTGGTAGAATTAATGCAAAGCCTGGCTAAAGTCTACTAACGCCAGAATGAAGTCTGACTTGCACAACTTCGATCTCGTGGCTTCACAGTGTGTGGACCCCTCTCCTGGAATCAATATTCTATCTGTTTTTGACTAAATGAATCTAACCATTGTTCTTGACTAGTGAGCCTGCGGCTCGCTGAGCTATGGAGTTGTACGGAGTCCTGGAGTCTTTTGTGGACGAGTCGGTGAGCTCCATTTGATTTCACACGTTGCCATGCATCTATAGAAGTCGTTACGATTCTTCTTCGATGCCACCATCGTTCCGGACGATCCAAATGCTGAATGGCTGCTCGCGAGCACGGAAAATGCTGAGGAGGCCGTCGGTGTAATGTGGCCGGGACAGTAAATGGAAAATGTGAAGTAATTGTGGTCTCGGTTCAGGTGGACGACTCGAGAAAAGTTCTGGAAGAAGGGCTTCACACACACACCCCGGAAACGCGGATCTTCTCGCGATATGACTGCTCGTCGAAGTCCAGCACGGTGATGAGGTTTGCCAGAATTTTAAAATTAAAATCACCCACGTTTTTGTTTTCAGAACTCGAGAGATGCGATCATCAGACGGGTGGAAGGAGCCAAGATCAGCCAGATCAGCCAAGAATTGCATCTGCACGTTCATGTACACGGATTCGGACATGCTCGAGCTCGCCCCCGAATAAATGCAATCTTTTTTGTGCTCAATTAATGAGAAAATGAAAGTCTTAAATAATAAAAGTCTTCATTTAATCGAACAAAATCATCGGAACAAGAGGGGAGAAACATGTAGGGCAAGAAGTTGGGTAAAGCGGAAAAGGAAAGAAGAAACTAGTAGGGAGATATGGAAGAGGTAGTGAAAGAAGAGAATCGGAAAGAGATCATTTATACACATAAACGCATTTACTCTCTGTTGAACGTCGACGTCGTGTTCTTGTACCTCCTGGAAGTTGTGTACGTGTAGTACGCGTCGTCGGATTCGTCCTGGGCGCTGCGAAGACGTGGCAGGGAGCCCATGTTGTTGCGGTACACGTGGCCGATTCCTTCGTTTAGAATCTGATCCGGAGGCGACAGGATGTTGATGATCTCGCGTTTCGGAGGGGGAGGATGACGGCGCGGCGTGTCCGGCTCATCGATCGGTCGATGATGATGGTTGTTCGGAATGACGTCGGGCATCCAATCCGGATCCACGGTCGCCTCGTGATGATGGCGAGGCGAGAGCAGCGGGGAAGCGCATTGCGGATCCGCCATTGTCGACTCGGCCATCATCGATTTCTGATTGTCGAGCCACATGTTGGGATTGGAGTCGGACGACTTGGTTGCCACGTCACAGACACACCAGAGGAAGATGACGAATGCAGCGATGAGGTAGACAACCGATTGAGAGATTTCCAATAGCTCAACCGGCAATGGCAGTTGGTTGGCGAACAGACCGGATAGTGTCATTCCCAGTGTGAAGAGCGTCTGAAATGAGGAACAAGTTGCGATGTTGAGTTGAGCACAACTTACCAGGATAAAGTGTTGGAAAACTGCTCTCTTCACATTGTACTTGGCCACAAAGACGTCGTACTTTTTGTGAAGACTGACGAGCACCGAAGTGGCGGCCGCGTAGAAGGAGAGCAGAAGGAAGAGTCCGATCGGAAGGACGATGAACCAGAAGAGCCAGAGGTGCGGAGAAAGTGAGCATTGGTCGGTGAAGAGGAAGGTGGTGAACGAGATGAGGCACGGGAAGACGATGCCGACGAGGAGCGAGGTGGTGAGGTTGGGCGTCGAGGAGCCGTCGGCGAGCATTCGGTAGATGTAGAGGCCGTAGAGGAAGAGCCACGCGAACGGGGCGCAAGAGGTGAAGGAGAGCATCGCGTTGCGGACCGGGCAGTACGCCTGGTTGATGGCGGTTTTGTGGACGAAGAACAGGTTGAGAATGTTGACGGCGAAGAAGAGGATGAAACCGATGCGGACCGAGTAGATCTTGGCGTTCCGACGGGAGACGGTGAGCAGAATGGAGAGGAAGCAGAGGAACAGGGCGACTCCAGCGATGGCCGGAGAAGTCATGTCGTCCATTTGAGCCACTCTTACAATAGAACTCGACTGATCGTTGACGAACATTGTGAACACTCCGATCTGCTCGAATTCACACACCGCATGGGTCAAATTCAGCCCGATCAGCGCTGCTCCGCGAGTCGTCCATGCTCCCGACTTTGCATCGAACCGAACGCATTCCGGGTACTTCCATCCGTCGTCTTCTTCTATTTCAAACTCCACCATGATAGGGTCTGTTGTGTTGGCGACGACGGCGATCATGGGGTTCTCGCAGCGATTGCATCGGGGGTACGGTACGATAGAGTAGACGACTTGCGTGGTGCCAGTCACGACGGCGCGAACTCTCGGGAAGCCCGACGGACGGAGGTCGACAAAGTTGTTGAACTTTGGAAGCATGTTGCCGAAGTCTAGTTTGTCCGATGCGAATACTGCAAAAAGACACTCATAAAGATGAACAGTTTACTAATCACTAACCGATGTGCTCATTGGCCACGAAGAACGGCGAGAGGAAAGTGACGCCTTCATGAGTCTCGGCCACCGTCTCCGCGTAGTTCCAAAGCTTCGCAATCATCGTCGAGTACTCATCCGCCGGCTGCTCACTCATCACTCTTCCCAGTGCTTCCACCAACTTCTCCGTAAACCTCATGTCCTTGATATGAGCTCTCGCCTTCAGCGGCAAACTCTGCTCGTAGTCGACAAGTCTGGTGAGAGCCTCGGCGGCGATCTGTTGATTGCGTCCGCGGATCGACGATTCCGTGTTCGTCGCGTTGGAAACCATTGTCAAAAGCTTTGCGGGTTCGAGGATGTCGAACTTGTTGACCATGATCGAGTACTCGGGACGGGTGCAATTCCACGCGTTCACATCCGACCATCTTCCGGTTTCCAGACACTTTCGAGTCGCCAGACCACTCTCGCCGGTCGGACAGGATTGCCGTACGATTGATCCCTTCTGGCTGACGGGCCACTGGATACTGTACTCGATTTCTGACGGACACTTTCCTGAGATTGGCCGGCATTTCAGGGTTTTCGAGTCCAATTGCTGAAAGGAAGTACGTTTCCATATGTGCTTCACCCTTGCTTAGCACACTTACATGATCAAACCTTGAGCACCTGTCACACCTTCTTCCGACCGCATCTCCGTTGCATTTGCAATGTCCGTCCGCCGAGCATTCGGTGCTCTCCGCTCCAAAGCCACATTCGCACTTGACACATCCGTTGATCGTCGAGAAATGACTCTTTTTGCAGACACACGCGCCGGTTTGCTTGTCACACTGAGCCTCGTAGCCCTTGCTCTGCGAGCACGAGCATCTTCGGCACCGCGGGAAATTACCCCACCATCCGGACGGACACATTTGCTTCGGCGCCTCCAGTTGACAGTTCTTTCCAGCCTTTCCGCTCGGGCAAATGCATTCGTATCCGGCGGTTGTATTCGAAGCGACGCACGTTCCCGAAGAGCACACGTTTGCCACAGAGCACACGGGAAGACACGTGTCACCGACGAAGCTTTTGTGACACTTGCATTTGTGTCGGTTCCACGCGCGGTGGCAAGTGCTCTCCGCCGGACAGATTGCGTCGACGGAGCACCGGTTCGGGACCACGCAGCCAGCACGAGTCTTGCCCTTCTTCTTCACCGATAGCGGTTTTCCGTCGGCCATCACATTCCGAATGCATCCTTCGAATCGTGACGGATGACCGGTGCCCGGGGCAATGCCAAAGTAGAGCTGCTCCAAAGTCATGTCGGCAATGGAAGTCTTCACCTCGGCCGAGTAGATGCCGTCGATTGTGGTGGCCACGGAGTCGGCGTCGAACTTGATCACCACGTTCATCCAGTGTCTTGAGGTGACTTCCGGAGCCGGCAGGTCCACAGACGAGTCGCCGACTGTGAACTTCAGAATTCCGTCGTCGGTTTCCAGTTTGTAGTGGACGCTTCTCTGTGTGAACTCGATCGCCATCACCTGCATATCGGTTCGTGAGGTTCGGAATTCAAATGTGACTTCGAAGGGCACTGAAACTTGGGCAGGTTGGTACAGAACAAACGATTCCTCCTCGAACAGCGAGTGTCCTCGAAGATCCTGCGTTCCGAGGGCTCCGACGCATTCTCCAGTGGAATGAGCCGCCTGCGGACAGCTGCAAATCCTGCCCGCCCATCGGTTGACGCACTTCGTCGTCGCCGGACAGTGTCCTTCAGAAGCCGAGCAGAAGTCACGACGGGGACGGCATCCTTCGTGGACTTGACCCACTTTGTGCATCTCTTTGATCGTCGAAAAATCCACTTGCTCAAAGTCGACGGAAAGATCGGAAATGCATCCGGAGAACGCCTTTTCGATTTGTTTCGAAGTGCCCGGACGTCCGCCGAGGAACAGGCCATTGGAGACGTCCAGATAACGATAGCACGGAACTGTCGGGTCGTCACATCTGAAAATAAGTATTGTAGATCCCTTTTATTGCTGGGAAAGGGGAAAGTCAGTCAGAGAGTTCCCATTTCGCTAATCAAATGAATAATTCAATCGTCGCGAGCGCGGCGAGCGGCGCGTTTCGAAAATTGAATTATATTTGTAAAGACGAAGTTCCATGTTGCAAACAAGCTCGCAATTATAAATTATTACCAACGGGCTGTGAATTAGCCTAACCACTACGGTAGACGTACTTTTTCTCCAACTTGAGTTTCGCGCGCACTGCACAATTCGGAGACGTGTTGAGCAAAAGCGACGGATGGGTTTCACATTCGTCCAGCGACATTGTCAGTTGCTAGAAAATGTTACAATGATAATGTAGTGTCACATTAGGGATTCGGTACCTTGTTGGAATACTCTACAGTAACCGTATGCCACTCGCCGTCGTTCACTCGATTCTCCACATCATTCTCCATCTTTGCGTCGGCTTTCTCTCCTCCCAACGAGAATTGAATCTGAATTTCAGAATTCCACATTCAATTGCCGGTCCCCCAACATTTTCCGTTACCTTTAGAACCCGATCCACAATGGAAACTTCCACAAAGTCGCTTCTTTTGTCGCCGGTGAATACCAAAACACCGTTGTGCGCAATTGTGGACACCCTGCAAAAAGAAGCTGGCTCTTTTTGTTAGTGTCAGCTCACAGTGTCTGCTCACCTGAATTTCATGGTCCATTGGGTGCGCGGCAGGTCGAGGTTCACGTTGAGAAGTCCTTCGCCTTCGAAAGAGACGCTTCGCAACCGACACCGCTCGTCCGTGTCTTCTCCTTTGTACTTGCAGTGACGGCATCTCATCTGGTTGCCGTCGAGCTCACAAAGCGAATCGGACATACAGTAGCCGGGCACACAAGTGAGCGCGTGCACCGAGATTTCACAGTGACGGCCTGAAAGGTGACGCATTTTTGAACAAAACTGTCAACTATAAAGTTGTTGAGCATAGCATTTCCCACAATTTTGCAGTTTACCGCTTTTTGAAATTATAATTGGTTTTCAAGATGGAGCTCTCCAGAACGCCAGCATTCAGGACAATATATCTGAGCTGCCGGTGGAGGTATCAAAAAGTGATCAACTGATAAATTACTCAGGAAAACATTGTGCACATTTCATCAATTGACAACTTTTCAATATCTTTACCGGCATCTGATGTACACCGTCTTGAATAAACGGTATTGTGCTTAGATGAACTTGACGAATTCCCAGTGACATCCATTTCTCTAAAAGTCCCTTTTCGCAACGTTGGGGTCAGGGAAACGGGGAGGGAAAGTCCCTCGTGAGACGACGCAAGACAAGATGGGGTGCTTCCGGTTGCGGTTGAAACAAGAGCACCGGGGACTTGTGTGCTGAAGTGAAGTGACACGCAAATTGCCCCCTTCGCCACGCAAAAGTGGAAACAATTTTGAGCTGACGAAATGAGAAATGAGAAACCAGAACAAGTTTTGAAGAGTCGTCTTCCCGCACAAGCCAATTAGAGCTGAGAGCTAAGTGCTCATAACCGTTTTATTGTTCGATTGCCAACCAAACAAAGCGATTCAATTTTACGAGAAACGGCCCCAAGCCAATTAGACAAATCAAAGCGTACCTATCCAGCCGGGTTTGCACTCGCACCGATACGTGTTCTCGGAGGCGACGCACGTCGAATTGTTCGAACATCTGCCCCGGTAGCACTCGTCCAGACGGGTGTCGCACTCGCCACGAGCATCCGAATCTAAAGGAGACACGTTGTTCGATGAGATTGGATGAAAAAATGAGTCACTTGTGAATCCAGAAGGGCATTCGCAGACAAAAGTGTTCACGGTGTTCAGGGTTCTCGCGATGAAATTGTCCGTCTCGTGCGCCTTCATCTCGCCCACAAACTTTTGAGTTTGACGGCATTTAGCCATGTGCGAGCACGGTTCGTTGGCGCAAGACTCGTCGCGAATCACTTCCATTTGCAGTAGGGTCATCTTCTCCAACTTTTTGATGTTCTCTTTGACCAGTTCGATCGCTCGCCATCCTCTGCAAAACAAGAGTAGCGATGAAACGGGGCCTCCTTAGCTCAGTTGGTAGAGCGTGAGACTTTTAATCTTAAGGTCAGGGGTTCGAGCCCCCTAGGTGGCTAGACTTTTTGCATTTACATTTACATATTTCTTCATTTCATTTTAGTTTTACATAAAGTGTGGCACAGCCGCTCCATTATTCCTATTAAATTACACCACTTTGTCTGTTGCTGTGCTTCAAGATGGAGAGAAGGAGCCGCCCGCATGCGTTTCATTGTTTGGCCAAAACAAATCGAATTATTGTGAAGCGCATCTAATTGCAAAACCAAACTCATTTCCCGTAACACAACACTTGACTACTAGTAGGCGGTGGCCCTTTTGGTCGCTTCGAGTGTTATTGTGTCCCATCCGGCACTTACCGTACGACTCTTCCGTGGTCCGTCACCGCCAGGTTCAGATGGATGACGTCATCGAGATGTTGCTTGACACCGATCACGTGAATGTCCGACGGCTTCCAGTTGCTGAGGGTCGACATGGCGTCTCTGAATCTTTGGAAGACGAGCGGATCCCAGAAGTCGTCAACGGTCATTCGGGCGAGGCTCAGCGTGAAACTCTCGGCCAACCAATCCGGCTCGACCATCACATGGATGAAGCGACACGTCGAGCATTCGGTGTTGGCTCCGTCCGAGACGCACGTCTTGAACGAGACATCCATATTGCGCTTCCACTCCTGCTTCACCAGAATCTTTCCAGTGTACTTTTCCGCTTCGATCAAGTCGTTCTCCTCCAAAAAGTACTCGAGGGTGGCGTTTTGATCCGGGTCGAACGCGGGAATGAATCCGACCTGTCTGGCCATCGGCACGTTCTCAAAGCGGTTCATGAGAATCACAAAGTCTTTGAGCACCGGTTTGTTGTCGTTCACATCCGACACGTGGATTCGGACGGGCACTGTTGAGGAGAGCTGTCCGCTGCTCGCTTGCAATTCAAAAAAGAATTTGTTCGCTTTTGCCTCGTAGTCGAATTCAACACGGGAAAGGATTCTCACGAGTCCGTTCTGTTCGGCGTCTTCTGAAAGAATTGGAAGATAAGGGAATCGTCTAACTTTAAGTTTTACCTTCAATATCAAAAAGTTTCGCATCGGCGCCCCCGAATATCCTAAACGAAATGTCGGCGTTCTGTCCTTCGTCCGGATCCCTGGCAACAATGGTGCCGACTGTCGAACCGACTGCCGAGTTCTCCGCAATATACAAATCGTAGGATAGCTGCTCAAACGTCGGCGCGTTGTCATTGACGTCCGAGAGTGTCAGAGTGATTTCCGAAGATGCCGATAGGCTGGGAGTACCTCGGTCCCTGGCGAAGATCGGAAGGACGATTCTGGAATGAAATCTAAATTATAATGAATGTGCCCGTCCGCTCCGCAATCTGTTCTTCGAAAGGGGCACTTGACAAAAAAACACGGGCCATAGAAAACAGTGACACCCGGTCAAATGAGGGCTCATTGAGTAATCCATTCCCATCGCAGGTGTTCATAATCCCCCACTCGACACATAATAACACTTACACTGCAAACTGCTCTCGATCGAGCTTCGAGCTGACACGAAGAGTTCCAGAGGTGCGGTCCAGCCGAAAAAGTTGGATGGCCGGCGAGGAGGAGGTCTCGTTGAGGAAGTAGTCGACGATGCCGTTCGCTCCGATGTCGGCGTCGATTGCGGAGACTTGGAGGAACGAGGTGCCGACGGGAATGTCCTCCGAGATGGTGGCCGCATAGCTCGACGAGGTGAACTGCGGAGCGTTGTCGTTAACTGAAATGTCCGGTATTGTGCGATTCTTGACGGCGGGTCTCGCGCGGATCGAAATTTCTCAGCTAGCTGGAGTTCTGTACCTTTAAATTTGAAGCGAACACGGTAGACGTGGGTCGGTGGCTCACGATTTTCCCCATTTTTCTAACTAAACGCTGATTTTGGATGCATTATTGAAAAGAAATGAAGAGACGCTTGTATTCGAGCCGTTTTCAGTTCATTTTATCAAAGTTTGTAAGAGAAAGAAGTCAAAATGGGGTATATCGTAACCTACCGTAGTCGCCTTAAATTTGAAGGCGCAGAACTCGAGCGCGCGTCGCTAGCTTGACAAATTTCGCACCAAGCACGCATGTTTCAAATCAGAACCCCTTCCTTTGTACTATGCTTCTTCCGGTCTCCTTCTGTCCGCCCGGAATACCGCCTCAAACCCAATTTCCGTAAATAATCGTGTTGTGTCAAACACTGCCTGCGTCTCGGGCCCTCCGCCCGCTCTCTCGCCCCCCCTCACACATCTGGCCATTTGTCAGCCCATCCGGCAGAAATGCCATTCTTGGGCAGAAGAAACATATTTGAATGTGTCAAAATGATCCGCCGTCAGAGATACAACTCACTGTCATCCAGAATCACTTCGATTTGAGTTGACGTGTTGAGCGGCAGCGTCGCGTGGTCGGAAGCGGTCACGATGAGCGGAAACGTGGCACGTTCCTCGCGGTCCAAGTCGGCCGCCACCGAGATCTCGCCGGACGTGGAATCGATGCGGAAGAATTGGGTCGAGTCGATCGAGTAGATGACACGCGCGTTGTCGCCGCGGTCGTGGTCCTCTGCCTGAATTGGAAATGAGATTACTGTGGATGATACGGCGGGATTCTTACCTTCAAAGTGATTACAGGGTAACCGATAGGAGAATGTTCGGGAATCTTTACAGAAAACGGATGGTCGTTGAAGTACGGTGCCGAGTTGACGTCGTCGATGAAGACGTTCACGACGCACCGACCTTGAAGTCCTCCCTGATCTGTCGCCGATATTTCCACTCTGATTTTGTGATCCTGTCGATTCAGTTCGCCGGAAACGCTTAGAATAGCTCCCTGGTCGCCAATGTCTAGAATACTGAACACTTCCCGGTCGGCCTCTTCAATTCGATACGTGATCTTCTGGTCCTCGTCGTTATCGACAGCTTTCAGGGTGATAATCTGACTGCCACGTGGCATTTCTTCAGAAATCGTCACATTGTACTCTTTTCGCTCGAAAACTGGCGCGTTATCGTTCACATCCTTCAAAACCACGGCGATCGTCGTCGATGTGTTCAGCGGCGGCGTGCCCATATCTCGTGCGGTAACCTGAAGTGTGTAGGCATTAGAGAGGATGTGCGCACGGAGGGGATCACTGAAAAGTTAGTGTAGGATCACTCTGGGATTAGTCTAGTATTTCCGATGCTCGTCACCCTGTCCACACTCTAAAAGTTTACAAGTCCTGACAAACTGTCCTCTAGACTAGAGCGTGAGACTTTTAATCTTAACGTCCGGGATTCGAGTCAACTAGGTGGCTTGACTATTTTGTTTTTCTCACCTTCAACAAATACCGTGGGATTGTTTCTCGGTCCAGCAGTTTTGTTGTTTTGATAACACCACTGTCCGCGTCAATAATAAAGTCTTCGGAACCCTCCATCGAGTATCTGCAAGTTGTTCTTTGTGCACCAACACAACTGATCTATAATCTTACTTGATGATTCCATTAGGTCCCGAGTCCTCGTCAATGGCATAAACGCGTCCGACCTCCTCTCCAATCGCCACGTTCTCTTCGAGTGTTATCAATTTCTGTGCTGCGATAAGCGTGGGCGCGTGATCATTTATGTCAACCACGTGGATTGTGAGAGGGACCGTACTGGAAAGGGCTGGCTGCGCTCCGTCTTTCGCGCGGATCACCGCAGTCACCGGCGAGTTCTTCGCGTCGATTCTCTCCCTCAACGTGACTTCTCCAGTCGAATAATCGATGGTAAGACCCCCGATTCCGGAGGAAGAAGCCATCGAATAGTGCACTTTGCCGTTGGTGCCAAAGTCCTCGTCAGTCGCCTTGACAGTGGCGATCACCGCGGGAAGAGTGATGTTTTCCGAGATGGTCACGTTGTAAGAGTCCGAAGCGAAGACCGGCGCATTGTCGTTCACATCGAGTATCGTAATCTCCACAAGAGCCGTCGATTCCCTCTTCGGCGTTCCCTTATCACTCGCGATCACGTCCAGTCGGATCAGCGAGAGAGTTTCTCTGTCGAGCGGCGCGGCCGTCTGGATAACTCCGCTCTTCGCGTTGATCGCCAGCAGACTCTTTCCGTTTCCCTCTCCGAGCGAATACTCGACTTCTCCGTTCTCGCCGGCGTCCAAATCTCGCGCGAAAACCGAGAGAACCGTGGTGCCAATCTACAAGATTCAGATTTTAATTTCTCAAGTGTCTGCCGACTGCCAAGTTAGTCCAATATCACTCATGTACTACACATGCTCCCCCCGCCCGTCTCAACCCAACACTGTGCCTCCTTTAATTATATATTCGAAGCTCTCGCGCGCGCGCGTGTGCTGCGAGCGAAGGATGCCATTGGCGGCGGTCGCTTTACGATTCGAGAAACGACACGACTCATCTCATTATTGGGTGTGAGAAGGAAGGAAGGAAGGAAGAAGGCGATGAGCATGATGAAATTTGGGTTTGCGACCGGAAATGAGAAGGGGTTTTTGTGTGAGAAAGGCTGATGTTTGACTTTACGATTTCTAACCGGAAAGTTTCTACGAAAACTTCTCAAAAAGGTTACGCACATTGAGAGCATGAACTGAGTAGATTTCATTCAGAAAACTGGGTTCGCCGATGGAAAGTATTCAGCAATTCCCCTTAAAAGCAGTGTCGATTTACGGAAGCAGGCACGCAGTGCAGAAATGGAAAAGCCGCTTAGGGGTTATTCAGGCTGTGAAAAAAAATGATTTTTTTCAGTTTTTTTCGTTTTTTTACATCAAAAAAAAACCCAATTCAGCGGTGTAAAAAAACGAAAAAAACGGAAAACAAACATACGCTGAATAGCCCCATTAAGTTTCAGGCATTTCTCGGTGATTTTTGCTGTTCGAACGCTCAAAATTTTTGTATTTACGTGTTTTAGATTTCAATGCCGACACTGGTTTCGCCGGAAAGAAATTTGAAAATCACGGCATGCCGCGGCACCAAGGGTAATAAATACGAAACCTGCTAAAAAAGCCTGGAATGTTGTGTTATCACAGAAATTTTTAGCTTTTTACCACAAAAATATCGAAAAAGTGCGGTTATCGCGGAAGTTTTCTGAAAAGTTTCTTCTCTTCCACTTTTAGAAACTTCGTGAAGCACTAAAAGTTCGAACTTCTTGAACACCCCTCCTCAGCTTTTGCAATTCAATTCGACTCGAACACAGACAGTGAGTGGCTCATCGGACGACATCCCGACTTCCCCCGTTCGTGCCCGTGTCTCTCCTCGCCGCGCACCCTCTCGCCGTACCCATGCATACACGGTGTTGGTGTCCTTCTTCCTGACGGGGCAAACATCCATTTTCGGCCGGCTCTCTAATAATTTGCCCGCTCGAGCTCTGCCTCCTGATGACAGATGGCCGGTTGGGAGGGGGCGAAAGAGCGCAAACCCTTTACACTGAAACAATGTTGGCTCCAGGGCGCTTTGATTTATGAACTGAAAAGTGCACTGGGCACTCGCGCCCGAGTCACTCAAAAATTCGCGTAAGTACTACGCGCGGCGGGCGTGTCTCGGGGGAAATTAGAGGGACGGCGGCGCGGAGTGGAATGGAAATTTATACCAAAAAGCGAGTGGACAGAGTAATTCGGAGTGGCAGGGAATTAGTATGGAAATCGAAAATTCGTCAGCTTCGTCTTTCACTTCTTCTTAAGATCCTTTTCTTTTCACACCCCGAACCCGGCTAATCCAATACAGTGTCAATTCTCTCGCAGGACAGGTGAATCCTCTCGCGCATCTCTCTGCGTGTCCACCGCTTCGAACACTGTCTCATGCAGAAGCACTCGCCTAATTACAAGCTGTTGTTTGGATGGATGGATGGATGGACGGGGAGGGAGGGAGGGCTCCTCCCGTTCGAATTAGCACGAGAGAACGAGACGCAGGGTGTCAATGAATGAATGAATGAACGAATGAATAGACTCACCGGAGCATCTTCGCGAATTTCGCCAAAATACGAATCCTTTTCGAAGATCGGACTATTGTCCTGAACGTCCAGCACGTGTACGACGACTGTCGTGCTCGCCGAAATCGTCGGATCCACTCGTTCGTACGCAGTCACCTTGAGAATGTGTTTATCGAGAACTTCTCGGTCCATACTTTTAGCGAGTCGAATCTCTCCACTCATCTGCAAAAATCGCATTATTTTGCCGCTCCCTCTCTCAATCTAGGAGCACTAGCAGTACTAGAAAGCATTCATAGATAATTGCGTTTGTGTTGTGTTCTGTTCCTTCAGGCACTTTTCCTTTTTTTTGGGATTGAGTACGAAAGGGTACGAAAAAACTGACTCACCGTGTCCAGGGTGAACAAATTTTGGGAGCGAGAGTCTTGTGGAGCGACCATCGAGTAGTAGAGGGGTTGAGAGGAGGCATGCGATGCTTTGACCGACGCGATCACCGTCTCGATCGGGGTGTCTTCGGGCAGTTCACGAACATATCTGAACTTATTCGTTAAACCAGGAATCGCTGGGGGTCTCGCGGAGGTTTCTAGTCCCTGTTCGACTAGGCCATCGCCGTTCTACTAGGCCAAAACCGGTTTTTGGGATTTTTCTCAAAAACTGGAACGTACAATTCTTAATCACAACAGTCAAAAAAAATTGGTCCTGACCGGTTTACTTTCGGCTTTCGGTCGCCCACGAAGGCTCCGATGCAGCGTTCCAGGGACTTTAGATGCGTGCCGCCGGAGAAATACTTATTCATCTTATTCATTGTCACAGTGAATGCGTTTATTATGATCAAAACTAACAAAGAGCAACGAGAAACTCGCAAAAATGTGTATAGGTTTTCGAAAAATGGCTGCTCGTAGGAAATTTCGGATTTTAAAGTATCAACGACTCACTTTTCTTGCTGGAAATGCACAGCGTTCGCGTCCGGATTCCTCCGTCTCGCCCATCGTTTCACTCTTCTCGTCTTCTCGATTCTACCAAAGGCAGTCGAGTGACCAATTCTCATATGGGACCTGTACACCTTTCCGTCACAGGTGTAATCGTAGTGGATGTCTATGGGACCGTCGAAGAAACAAACTCGCTCCTTGGTCAGCAAAAGACCGTCGTCCAGGAGCGAGATTTGTGAGGAAAGGATGTGATCAGGACGTCCGGGAATGGGGCAGGAGAAGGTGTTCAACGAATCATCCGGCCAATGGATGATAGGCTGTCCGGGATGAAGGCAAGGGGGTCTGGAGGCGGGGAGCCAGATTATGGCGCCAGAGGATGGCACCGCGCATGGCTTACAGACAATGTCGATGGCGTTGGTCGAATAGTATCTATCTTCTAGCGGCGAGGGCTCGAAGAAACCCTCTACAGGTGATGATACAACTGCTAATAGAAAAAGTAAAAGGAGCAGCATTCGGAGGAGCGTGGGCGTCATCTCTTCATGGCCTCGAAGCGGTGTTGAATGCGAATGGCAAGGCGGTGGTCTCTCCGGAGGGGGCGGGGCTAAGCGAGACCCACTCTCTGCGTCTCTAAAGAACTGACCAGCTGCCAATGGGCATGAGGTTGGAAGAGAAGCGAAGAAAGCGAAAAGGGAGCAAGGTTGTATCAGCTAATTTGTGTCCGGGGGGGTAGAATGTTCGCGCATTGATAGCCAAGAGCCGGAAGGAAAGGGGGAGGGGAAACGGATAATAATCAGGTATTGAAGGCGGATTAGGTGTTGTAGGAGTGGGGGTGGATTGAATTAGAAATGAAATGGAGGAGGAGGAGAAGCACAAATGGGAAAACATTCTCAAAGGCTATATTGGAATGCTGGAAAGTTGCTGAAAGTTGCGGGAATCTCCAATTTTAAGTTGAACTGACTTGAAAACGTTTAAACTTTCAGTTAAGGAGCATCGAGCTCCAAGAGCATCTAGATTCGGAAGCAATGCAACTTATCCCAATTCTAGTGCAATTTCACTGTCACAAGTTATCACTCTCTTTTCTGACCACTCTCTTTCCGCTCTTCATCCATCTCTTCAGCCGTCTTCTGTTTCTCCCCATACCCATTTTTGCATGTCTCATTTCTCTTTCTGTCCATCCGATCCGTCGTCCAATTTCCGTCCAAAATTCAGCCACTCGATGATGCTCTTTCCCTCTCTCTCTCTTTCGGTTTCTCCGGGGAGTCAAGCGAGAAAGGGTCGTAGAAAAATGAGTTGTGGTGGTTCTTCGCAAAAATATGCAAATGTGGTGTGGTGTAGCTGACTAATGAGGAGCCATGAAAGAAGACGGAAGAAGCAGAAAAAGCAACGACATGTTTTGTGGGTGGCATCAAAAAAAGAAGAAGATGTTGTGTCCCGCCGTCCTTCCTCGGTGCAATTAGATATGCAACCACGGAGAACACCTGGCTGACGCCCGGTCGCCCACATAATACGTCCTTTTCGGCTTTGCTTAATTGAGCGAGAGAAACAATATGGGACAGGCGAGGAGGCACGAGGAAATCGGTTTACGACCAACCGGCGGGACACATGGCTCCATGACTGGCTCCGTCGGATTAGGCGAGTATTAGGACTGTCTCAATATGGCCAGACGCGTCAATTATTGCGCGCGCCGATTTCATTTCGTGGAAGGAAGCACCCAAGACTTGTGATAAGCGACAAATGTGATGAAACTAGAAAAATGAACTGAACATGGGAAGAGTTGCGTGAAAATACGGATTCGGAACGCCCGGGGACCATAGTTGGAAAAATCTGGGCCAGTGCGGCGAACATTTTTGAACATGATTTCAAAAAAACTGATCGGCCCCACCACTGAGTCACAGCGTGGACGTTTATCATTAAAGCGCACTTGCAGCGCACGCGCGGGAGTTCAAAAATAATAAATTTTCGGCGAAAATTGCGTTATTCCCCGTGTAAAAATTGAACGCCGTAATTTTTTCGTTTTTGTCACAGGCTATATTGTAGCTGGGAGTTAGACGGTCATTTTGAGCACACACAGAGCCAAATCGGTGCAGCCGTCGTGTTTCCTTGTGCAAAACTGTGTAGCGATGCGAAATAAATTTAAAAAGTTTGAGGTTATTTTTGAATTGTTTCGCAGATTTATTACGACAGTGACGCTTGAATACTGTTATATAATGGCTAGAGACGCTGTACGGATGAAAAAAATCGCAACTCAATGCAAATAGACCGATTTTAAAAACCATGAAAGAGTAGCGTGAATTTCTGGCTGAAATACATGAAAAGCAGAAGTTTGTCAATATTAGAAGTTGTAGAGATGAAAGAGAGCTTTATCAAACGTAAAAATGATTATGTGCGCGATTGTTACGTCTTTTTGCCGTCAGAAATCTGAAGTGTCGCTGAAAGTGAGCTTTGTAGGCAAACTTCCGGCCACAAGGATCGAATTTTAGAATTGTAGAAGTGAGATAACATCGCGATAAAAGAAAACTAAGAATATTTTCAATAAGCTTCATTCAGTAATCAAACAAATTTAGTGTTCCGTTAAAAATTTTTTGCTGGAGATTCCTGGTTTTCAGTTGATTAGTGCTTTTTTCTATTCGCGTGTCCGCCGCAATCCGATAAAATGATGGGGAAAACCTGAAATTATTTATCGGCGAAGAAAATAACTGTTCTTTTTTATTCTAACCGCTACTCCGTGCCGCTCGGCAATTTCCACCAGCTTCGCGCCTTTCCAACTGCAGAAATTGTCGCAACGAGTCCTGAAAATTTAAATTTGAGTTTTTTGCAACAAATATTTAACGAAAAATTGCGTTTCGACAAGTTTTAAAAGATAAAAACGAGAAAAAGATTTTAATTGCGAAACCAAATAATCCAATAGTGCGCCAAGTGAGTGCAAGATGCGCCAGCAGTCTCCTTTGGTCTCATGTCCACGCTGTGACTCAGTGCCCACCCCAAAAACAAAATTTCTTTAAAATGTTAAGATTTTGCCGAAAGAGACGGTAAAGTGTTGACAACACACAGCCGAAAATGCATATTTGCGCGGAGCGTGGTAGGTCAAAACTAAGGGTCTTGAGTCTACGCGACGCGACAGCCTTTTGGGAAGGCAGTCTGGGCAGGGAGAAAAAAAGGGGATCGTTCTCGCCAGAAATGAGTGTAGAGACCCTTACTGACAGCCGGATGTGCGGCTCTCGCGCGAACATTTTGACCGGGACGGGGACCGTTCAAGAATTTCGCACCTGTCGCAGAGATCAAAGGGTGTTAACGAGGGGTTTGAGTGACACATCGTCACGTAAACAGACCATCGAAACACGTGTTCGTAGTTTGGCGTCGCGTTGCAGTCTTTCCTCTCGACGGTCCGTCCATTCGGACGACCTGTTGGCCAGAACCATTCTCTTTTTTCTGCCTGCCCTCTAGACGCGCACCCGTATACTTTGTCGAGGAGTCCGTCAGTTTTGGCCTACCGCGGGCACCGCGAACGGAGTGTCGTTGAACTCGACCGCCACTCGTTGGCTAACATCGCTACTAACTCTCTTCTTTGTTACCAATTTTCCTATTTCTGCTGCTTTGAATTGAGGTTTCCCAACATGATGTTTTGCCGACACGTAGATACAGAAAAATCGTTCGCTCTCAATTCTTTCAACTCGTTCTGTAGCGCGCTACCGTACTTTAAAGGCGCATAACGTCGGCTCTCACTCCCTGCCCGGCGTTGAATTTATTCGCGCAAATCGAGCATAGAGATCGCCGCCTTTTTGCTGAAAGTTCAATTGTATTCAGTTCTTCGAAATGAGGCAAATTTTGGGTAAAAACGCAACATTCTCATTCATTTCATCCATCTCCTAGCTCGCAGTCGGCAGTGCTCATTATTTCGTAACAAGCAGGTGCTCTCGCTCCCTTCATGCACGTCCAATCCATCTAAGTCGTTACATAACGCCGCGCTTGCCATGTCACATAACCATTTCTCGAATGCGCGCGCGGCACGAACATATTGAAAACGCATCGATCATCAATGTGCCCCCGACGTCCGATTAATCAGCCGAACATCTTCGCACAGAAGAGAGACCTTATAAAATGATGAACTATTTTGACGTGCGCAAGCGCATTCGCATCTGAAGCGGACGGAGGGCACTTCGCCCCCATAAACAATTGGTGCGCGAGGCGAGCTTGGCCGTCAAATGGAATGTGACGATGCGTAATTAAAACTGAAATGGACGCGTGGAGGGCGAGGAGGACAATTGAAAGCATCCGGAAAGTGATGAAATCGAGATGAGGTATCGTTTATTTATTCGAAGGGGGAAAATTTACGTAGAAAGTGAATAGTACAACATGGACCTCTTTCGCCTTCACAAAAAATGTGACTGCAACAGGAGTGTTTCCCACATTTATCTTTCTTCCAGCTCTTGTAACAGTCCTTTAGGAAAATCTCGTAGACGAACTTCAAGAAAACAATGAAGACGGCAAAACCAACGTACCTTATCTATCTTTTTCATCGTCGGTTTTCCAGTTGATGATCGAAACAAGTAACGTAGTCGAATTCATGTTTGACATCTGAATCGCTCTCTGCTTCGTATAGGGTATGTGTATGAATCGATTTGAACAAATATGAATGTTATCTTTAGGAGGTCTTTAAAACAGAGTGATAGTCACGCCAGCCAGTTTGATGTATACAATTTTAAATTTTTATACAATTTGAATTGCACTCCACTTTCTTCATCGTCCGAATCATTTTTGAACGGCTTCGTTGAACAAGAGCATTTCCTTCTCAACTTTATTAGCAACTATACAAAACATAGAAACGGGAAAGGCTTTGCCTAAATTACACGATTAAGAAAATGAGATGAGTGAAAACGTGTGAGGCAGAGAAAGAGAGGGAGGGAATTTGAGTTTATTGAGACAAAGGACGTAGTTGCTCCATTTGTAAGCTGTCAAGTTGTTGTGGATTTAGCCACCATCGAACCCATTTCAAAATGATCGCACTAATCACTCCAAGTAGCCAAGGTAGTACTACAGTAAAAAAATAATAGACTGCCTTACGAAGAAAATAGCCTACAGTAAAAACACAAAAGACAATAATTGAGTCAATAATTATCAGCAGAAGTTTAAAGGGGGTGAACCAGTCGGAAATTCGCTCAAACCAAGACGGGGACTCGAGTTTAAGGAAGCGTGTGAGTTGGGCCACTGCATTGGTGCACTTTTTGTTATTCCCGACCAATGTAATGTTGATCAGACACTTGTTGAGTTTGTCGCAGCACTCGGATTCGGAGAACTCGTTCCCCCAAAGACAGCGTTGGCTCATGCTGGTGCAGGACGAAATTTCATCTGAAGTACGTTGAATGTGTTTAGGTTAAAAAGGTTTGGAAAATCTTACAATAGTGTTCGGAACAGTTTCCGTAGATTTGTGTAATGAGCACTTGCAGGATCTTCGCAGAGTTTAGCTCCATGAAAAGTACATGAGTGACTGAGTTGTCCATCACTCCATTTTGGTATCCGTTGAACGATTGAAACTCGTTCGAATAGGTTTTAAAATCAAAGTCTTAAAAAAGCAATTGTACAATTACTAGTTACACGCTATAACGTTTACCTGTACGTCGAGCAATCTCAACCGCCTTTCTTCTAATAGCTGGAAGTTTATGCTCCAGATACTTTCTGTACACGTCTGCGCCAGACGTTTCACTTCTAATTGACTTTACCACGTTCTGTATGTGGTTGATTTGATTCTAATTTACCAGCAGACCCACCTCGTTACACTCTTTGAAACCTCTATCGCAATTCTCCGGATCCCACTGATTTGCGTAACAATTTCGATGAATCGCACAGCAATGATTGTACTGTTCCGCCTGATTTGGACTTGAAATTAGTGCTGCTCTACGGGACAGGACCATCCCGAAGTCGCCGAGTTGCCAGTCACAATGCCATTGAATGAACGGAATGTTGAGTTCGGCATACGTTTCGGAATCCATGACTTTGAGACCTGTCTCTAGTTCCAGAGAGGTCTCCCGGCAGTCGGTTGATAGCCTCGTGTTAATACTGCGATACAGTATTAGGGCCTGGAAGTAAGGTAGATTCTAGTCAGTCAGAGGCGGGGTTGGGCTGGCTAAGTTGTCTGGCCAGATTTACACTCCGCAGACGGCCATTTCCTACTTACAGCTGCTCTTCTCTGAAAGTCATCGTCCGGGAGTTGGAGAAGCGTATCATCTCGTTGACTTTCGTAGTCTTCAACGCCTAAAACAATCCACACTTTCTCTCCATCTCCTCAAAATCTTTACTCTCACTTTCAAAACAGTTCTTGATAAGTTTGTCGGAAATACCCGAAAGATGTTTCGCAGTACTTCCAGCCAACTGTTCATCTAGTCGGCGTCCCGTCATTCCGCTGTACTTTTCGGATTCGATGCACACCTCTTCCACTGCTTTCTTGCACGCGCCGTTCTCCGCCGGTATTCGCTGAAAATAAGGGGGAAGTTCTCTGGGAACTCGATCGCAATCTAGTTAGAAAACTTTGCAATCTAATACGAACTCGTTTGGAATAGAATTTGCTTCAATTAGATTACAAAATCTTCTAATTAGATTGCAATGTTTTCTTATTAGATTGCAATTCAGGAAAAATATATTGTAATCTGAAACGATTTTACTGGAACTTCAATTAAATCTGATTAGATTGCGAAATAGAGCATTTTCTTATTAGATTGCAAACTCTTCTAATTAGATTGAAATCGAGTTTCCAGAGTTTAGAATGAGTTCAATCAAATTGATTACCCTCGCGCATTCACACGCCTCATAGCCACATTCCGATGAGTTTTTCCTCTCCATACTGCACCGGATTCTCTGTTTTTCACAGAAAACTAAATTGACCGCAAATTCGGGGCAAGAATAGTTGGCAACGGGTCGAGTGTCATAGACGTTCATCTTCGACACTTGAGCGAACATGAGTAGAAGTAGGAACGGGAACGAGAACATTCTGAAATTGTAATGGTTTAATTCAAGCGGGCTTGCGATAGAAGCAAGCGTGCTCCGTCGCACAAATCTTGTTTTTGCGTCACGGTGATTTTTTGCGACAGTGCAGTGAGAAGAGGAAGAAATTTCGGCCCCCGCCCCGTGAACTCTCGGCACGCTCTCCAAGCCTCTTTCCGTGCGCCAGAACTTCAGAACGCAAAGAATCACTGTGTGCGTGTTTCGAAACATCATCAATTTCTCATTTTTGACTCAATAATAAAACAATTTAATAGGCGACAACAAATGTTTTAAGCGCAACGTGAAGTTTAAAAATCTCCGAAAAGTGCACCAAAACGAAACTTCTGGAACTATTGTGTTTTTCATGTTAACGAATCATTTCTCATTGCTTTTGACGACAAAAAATCAGGTCAAAGTGTTCGATCCGTGCAGACTTGGTACGTAAACCGTACCTGCCACCAACTTTTTCTTGAAATTTGTAAAAACGCAAATACCGCAACACGAGAGTGCCGCGGAAGAAAACACAACAACTTTTTCTCGTTTTGCTCGCTATCAGTCTCCTCTTTGTCATTATCTATCTGAATTACTCATCGTCCGCTACGCGGTCCGAGCCAACGCTCGGAAGCGGTGGAGAGGTCTAGCTGGGTCAAAAAGCAAATCATAGATGGTATGTTATGTTATGGCGAATCATAATATCTTTGTTCTTCTTCTTCTCCTTCCTTTCCTTTCATTCTTTCACAATATCATGCTCCTACACGTACACCTTTTGCTCGTTGTATTCCAGAAAGTCTCCTCTATCATTGACGGTTTTCCTGCCAACTCATTCGGTTGGCTTCCATTACAACAATTCCACCTCTCACATATTTCATTCCAGACACCCTCTCCCAAGCCTCGGTCATCACTCGTTTCCCGAATGGCTTCACGAACGTGTGCGGTGGAGTTCTGATTGCTCCGAGCCTCGTGCTCACTGCCGCCCATTGCGTCTACGTCGACGAAGAGTTGTAGGTGTACTTTCGACTTTAGTCTTTAGTCTCCAGGAATTTCAGTGCGGTAACTGCCAAAGTAACCCTCGGAGATGTTCATTTGTACAAATCGGATGAGAAGGAACAAGAGTTCCGTACGCACGCAATGGCCATCAGCAAACGATTCCACGAAAACGGGGTCAGTTGGCGATATTGTTGAACTGAATTCTGTGTGCATAAACATTGTTTTCAGGGCTCAGAGGCGAATGATGACGTGGCAGTTGTGTTCCTTCCAGAGCCCGCACACGTTTGTCAGGCACCGCTTTCCACGCAGATTGCGAAACTTCCGAGCACTTGGTCCATCAGTTTTGTCAGTATTTTCATCGATTGTAGTTAGTTACTGTTGAAAAAGAAAAGGTTCGACACTCGAATCGGAGTTGGCAGCGAGCCAAGGACACGCCCCCCAAACAGCGTGCGGCAGTTGCAGTGAAAACTGTTTGGGGGCGTGTCCTTGGCTCGCTGCCAACTCGGATTCGAATGTCAAACCTTTTTTTTCAACAGTGTAGGGGGCGCAACAAAGGGGGCGTGGCCTGCCGAATTTTCTCCCCAGCAGCTTCGCGCGCGCATGTTTGAGGCCATGTACCGAGGTCCACAAATGAAGTACTGTACCCAAAATGATTTATTTCATGTAATCGACCATGCTGAATCCAATGAACAACTCAGTTTCCCGTGAAAACACACCGTTTTTCCAAAAAACGGCGAAAACGAAAATGGAACTCAGTCTGAGAGCTCGTGTGGCCCGAGTTTGTGCAACACGCGGCTAATTTTTTATTAGTTTACAGTTTAAGTGATGGAGAATCCGTTTTTGAAGTCAAAATCAGATTTCGTCTTCTCCGTTTTTTTTTACAGGCCCTCAAACTGGCACAAAAAGTTGTGAAAAAATTTCAGCGATGACCATACTTTTTTATTTTCGGAATCTATAGATAAACTCTCTGAGAACTCGAATATAAATTTTCAGAGCCCTAGACCCCCTGGGAGCACTTTTGTGTTCATTTAAGTGGAACCGGTTTCGCCGAAATTTCAGTTTTCGGGGGTTTTGGGCGTCACAGGTACCTTACACGCGGCTATTTTTTACAAAATCGGATTCAGCATCCAATTTCCGATCGATTCATGCTAAAATTTTCAATTTTCTAATTCTCCGTTTTTTTTTAAGTGACTGTAAGCAGTTACAGTTTTGGATTTGTGTGTGCAAAACCACTAATGTCACACCTGGAAGGGGGCCGCGCAAACCGACCTTCTCATTGCCAATGGTGATCGGCGCCAGGGGTGTGCGGAAAATATTTCGATTTTCCGAAATTTTCCGATTTTCCGAGAAATTTTCGGAAAATTTTCCGACGGAAAATTTTCCGAAAATGTTCGGCAAAATTTTCGGAAAATTAGTGTGGATTCAAGGTAAATTTGTCCGAAACCACCGTATGCTTTTTAAAGGCGCATCACAAAATTTTTGGAAGGGTCTAGCAGCGAGCGTCTTTTTTCCGACACACCCCTGATTCTCACTGACAATCGGAAAACACTGGACCCGGAGAGCTTCTCTCGGCTAATTTTTTTGCAAAAAAATATTCAATTGCTTGGCTTCCGCCCACTCAAGTGATTTCAAATCATAATAAGCATTTTTTTGTATTAGAACGTTGTTTAAACACTTTATTGAACCAATGAACAAGTGAGTTTTCCGATTTTTCCGATTTTTCCAAAATTTTCCGAAAAAAAAAATTCGGAAAACCCGATTTTCCGAAATTTTCCGAAAAAAAAAATTCGGAAAAACCGATTTTCCGAAATTTTCCGAAAAAAATTTTCCGCACACCCCTGATCGGCGCGCCCCCGCCCGTTTGGCGCAGTGGCAGAGTGCTCACTCGGCAGTCTGGAGGTGTCGGGTTCAAAACTTTTGAGCTCGAAATTTGTTTTGCTTTCTTTGGACATCATTTCTATTCATTAAATATGGTGTCTCTTTGATGTCATCCACCAAACAATTGAGAGCGTACTCAAATAGAATTCAACAAAAATTTTAAAGAAATTTTGAGTTTCGTGAAACCCGTTGCGGTCCCTAATTGTAGTTACTTGTTATGCTTTCACAATTTCAGAGAGAAACTCCAAAAGTTCCGAGCAAATTCCAACTCGAAAACTCTGTGTGCTACGTGGCCGGATGGGGAAAAAGCGAGAGCAAAAGTGAGCTAAACTATTTATAAGAAGGACGCGTGATGTTTTATAATTTTCAGATGGAACTTATAGCGATTCAATCCGCCAGATGATGGTCAAGTTGACGGTGAAAAAGATTGGAAAACGGACGTATCTGTTGGCGAAGGGCGTCGTCGCGAGCAGTCGGGCGTGTATGGGAGATTCTGGAAGCCCCGTGTACTGTTTCATCGACGGAACACGCGCTTTGGTTAGTCAACTCTTGACAGTGTTTAGAAATGGAGTCATAACTCGAGAATGAGCAATTTTGGGGTAACACGATCAATTGCAAAGTTGTTAAGAATAAGAATTCGCACAACTTTTCAGTTGATCACTTTTTGAAATAATGATTGGTTCGTGAGATACAGAAGATTTTAGGTCGGAACCATCGCTCACATCGGATCATTCTCCAAAAAGACGCCCACGAACCCTGAAGATCACCTCTCCTTCTGCCGCGATTTCGAGTACACTTTCATTTCGGACTGGCGAGAAAGTTCGCAAAGAGTGGTGGAGATTCTGGAAAAGTACGGAATGTTGGAGCAGTTGGAAGAGGGACAAAAACAATGTTTTGGCACTTCTGTTTGATATATTTTTCTTTGTTATTTTGCAAAAAAAGCAAGTTCATTTGAGATCAAAAACATTGAAAACTAAGGGAACAAGCGAGGTAGGAATCAAGAATATTGTCCATCGGCGAGCGGAAACTGGTCCTCCTTGACGGCCGAATATTGAATGAAAAAGTAGCGGACCAGGAAGAGAGAAACGATCGGAACGAGTCGGGCGACCGATTGAGCCTCGCAAAGTAATCGGAAGAGAATAGTCATGTCACAGTTAGGTAGCGGCGGAAACGAAAAAGAGAAGAGAGAAATGGCAATGGCATGGGGGCCGAAAGTGTAATCTCGTCTCTAGATGACCTCTGCCGACCCTCTTTGTTCACTCGATTACCTCAGCGCGTCTCCGGTAACCGGTTTTGGCATCTAAAAAGTGAGTGGAAGGGGAAAAAGTGTGAACAATCAGTTGGAAATCGAAGAAGAAGAAGAAGAAGCAGATGGGACACACTTTGAAGATGGTTTCAGTTTAGATTAAAGGGGAAAACTAATTCAATTCATGCAAAAACTTTGTCAGAAAGGTTAGAAGTGGAGATATCAAAAAGTGGCCAACTGATAAAATGTAGAAAATGTTTCAATAAGCAATTCATTAGTTGTCTTCTTTTTGATATCTCCACCAGCAAATGAGATACTTCATTTGGAATGAACGGCATTTATTTTCACTGCCGAGCACTATCGTTACAGAATTTCATCAAGTTTTCAGACAAAAAATGAACATTTCCCTGGTTTCAAGTCACTAATCCTTGCAATAACTGACCCAATTTGTTCTACGACAAGGCCAGGGCCACTGATATGAACAAACTTGGCCACATAGAAACACGAATAGGCAGAAAGCACAGAATTGACGGGATGGCGTGTGACTTGTGATAAATAGATGAATGATATTACGACTATTAGCCGATTCTGGAAGAGATGTAGACAAGACGGAAGTATAATAGTGAAAAGTCGTCGACCTTTTGTCTCATTCTCACTCACTTCTCATCACGACAAACAGACAGTGATCCCGCCCTACTTTTCTCATCTTCTTCTTCTTTTTTATCGATTCTCTTCTCCACAGTCTGGCCAACAACATCATGATTCCCTTCCAATTCTTTCTCTTTTCGGTTCTCTTCACCACTTCGCTCTGCGCCGATCCCAATCCCATATTCAACGCGATCATCGAGAGCTACAAAGATGCTCTGCCGCCCGGAGTCGTCGAGGCGTTCGACAACCTCAGCCCGGAGGAGACGGATATCATGAAGGCCGTGTTCGCCGATTACAACAAGTTCACCACGATCGCCGATTTGATTGCCGCGATGAAAAAGAAGTCCGAATCGTTGGGCTCCATGTTCGAGCGGCTCTACATCGAGGTCGACGCGGAGATCAGTGCGTTGAGCGACGAGCCGAGGAACTTCGTCACGGGAATGATGGGCATCGGAAGGGGCATCTACACTGCGCAGATCGTCGGAGTGCCGTTGGAGCCGAAGGAGGTGCTTCCCGTCTTCGCCAAGTAAGCTTTCTTTTGGAAAACTATCGATTTTTTACATCTTTCACACGGAAATGTGCTTTTTTCATTTAAATTAGCTAGTACACGCCGGAAAAAGTAATTTCTCTACTGAAAAGGACAAAAAATCGTGATTTTTCGATAAATTTCTCGAGAAATCGTAATTTTATGCTCTTCGAAAACTAGTGTTAAACAAGGCGCAGATGCGTAATTTCGGAGTGTCGTTGTTTCCGTTCTGAATTTTATTTCGAACGAAAAGCTGATTCATCGTGATTTCAGACAATTCACCGCCTTCAAATCGTTGTCGACGGCGGGCAAGGAAGAATTGAAAAAGGCCTTCCTCGGGCTGTACAATTTCGCGTCGAATGATAAAATCAAAGTGGAGATAGATAAGTTGTTGTGAAAAAAATGAATGTTTATTATTATGTCTCTAGTTATTATTATTCTTCTCAACAAGTTTGGCAATCAGATTCTGAACTTTTTCGTCTTGAAGGAACTTCGTCACTCCCGGGAAAGTGGTCTTCAGCTCATCCTGCGCGCCAGTTGAGAGCAATTTATAGGCGCTGACTTGTCTGTAAGTATACACTTATAATTAAAAATGTTCAAAATTCAATGCCTAATGCCGCGTCCAATGTCTCGAAAAAACCGTAAAAACCGCAGATTTTTCTGTCCAAAGTCGGCCGAAATTTGCGTGAAAAACGGGGGTGTGCACAGCTCAATGAGTGTAACCGTACCCCTAAAACTACGGTATTTTTTGAAAATTTGTTAATTTCTTGAGGTTATTTGAAAATATTCAAATTTCTTGCGCAAATTTTCAAAAAATACCGCAGTTTTAGGGGTACCGTTACACTCATTGAGCTGTGCGCACCCCCGTTTTTCACGCGAATTTCGGCCGACTTTGGACAGAAAAACTTGCGGTTTTTACGGTTTTTCCGAGACATTGGACGCGGCATAAATGCTCACTCCTGAATGAGAGTCTTGATGGCCGTTCCGTCGATCTTCTCCCCACTGACAGACTGCGCGTGAAGTGCTCTTCCTCCGGCGATCAGTGCGTCCACGAACTTCTTCGGCTCCTCGCTGAGCCCAGCGATCTTCTTCTGCAACTCGCCGTACAACTTCTCGGCCTTGGCGCCGAGCTCCGGCGACGCTTCCTTCAGCGCCGCGATCAACTCCTTCTCGTTCTTGTAGTTCTTGTAGTTCTTGAACACCGACTTCAGGGCCGCTTTGTCGGCATCTGTCAGGCTCTTGTACGCTTCGACGACTTCGGAAGGCAACAAGTCCTTGTACTCCTTCAGAATCTTCGAGAATAGCGATGGTTCTTCGGTCGGCGCGGCTGTGGAAAAGGACAGGAATGTGAGGAAGAGAATGCTGAAGGCGAGAAGACGGGACATTGTGGATTTGGTTTGATTTGATATTCTCCGCGCTTCCAGCTCTCTTTTATACCGCCACTTTGTGACTTTGTGGACAAACGGGGGCGGGCGGTCTGTTCTTCCACAAGAAGAAGATGATGTGGGTGTAGCCTCCATCATGCATGGACATTGTTCTTCTATTCCATTTTCAACGATCTTCAGATCACTCAAGGACGCCCCCCCCCCATATGGTTATTGTTTGTTTTCGCATAAAAGTGATGTCTAGCGGATCATTATTGCATGGATTGTTGATGATGGAGTGATGGGAATACAAGTTGAAAAGTTCATTGGATGATTTTAGAAGTGAAATCATGTTTCAACACTTTAGACGATGGGAAATGTAAACATTTGGAAGATCGTTATGTGAACGTTGGTGTCATCACAAAGTTCATCATATTTTCAGATTTTCAGATTTTCAGAGCTGCACCACTTTAGAAGCTTAATAAATATGGCTACGTTCGTAACTTTCATGATTACTCTTAAAAGTGGTTATGCAAGAAAATTAGACCCAAATTTTCCTTTGCTATCCGACAGTTCATTGTTTGAAAAGTGAATAAAGCTAGAACAACAATAATTATACTTGAAACTACCAAACAGCACACTTATCGTCCCATGCCTCCACCGAAGAATCTCTGGAACATCCCTCGTAGTCCCTGCGCACGTGCCTGGGCCAGAAACTGGAAAATCTCGGGGAACGTCTGCCTCAGCTCGTCTTGTGCGTACGGAGAAAGCGATCTGTACTGCTGGACGACTCCCATTCCAATCTGCCGCAGCTCCGATCGATCCAACTGTGCTCCGCTGATTTTCTGCGCGTAGACATCGCGCGCCGTCGCCACTAGATTCTCTACAAACATCTTCGACTCGTCGCTGAGACCGGAGACTTTGCGCTGCAATTGGTGCATTTTCTGCTCGGCACGAGCTCCCAACGACGGAGATCTCTGTTTGAGAGCGGCGATGAACTCGTGCTCGTTCCGGTAGTTTCGGTAGTTTTGGAAGACCTCCTTCAAAGCGGCTTGCTCTTGCGGCGTCAAATTCTGATAGGCTTGCGTCAATTCGGTGGGGAGCATTTTTTTGAATTCTTGGAAAAAATCTCCGGAAGCAACGTCTCCTTGTGGGAATGGAAATGCGGAAGAAATTAAGAAGAGAGCAGAACAGCAGAGTGAAATAGTAGAAATGTGCATTTTTTTGTTTTTCGATAGCCGACTCTCATCTCGCCCAGATTTATACTCAAATTTTGTGACTTCAAGGCGTTTCGTCAGAGACATTCGACGAAAATATCGGCGTTTTTGTGATTTAGGCTGCCGACATTAGTGATGATCAAATTTGGAAGATTTTGATCGGCATTCATCTGATTTTTGATGCCAATTAAAAAACAATAGCAGTTTTTCAGATTTTCAGCTCTTCGAGGACACATTTATTTAAAGTTTTTGCAAACATTTTTATTACGCCACGCTGGCTCAAACTGGCTCAAAAATCGTTCGAAACAGCGGCAGATGGTGGCTGACCTACAATAATTTGTTAAAATCGTGACAGGTCCACACGAGTGCAGCAAGGGATGCGCCTTTGATTTGACTACGATAATTTTGGCGGAAGAGTTCGAGTTTTCCGCCAAGCGTTGCTCATTCTAAAGATTTTTCCAGATTAAGGTTGAGATTGCAGTAAACACAAAAGCAAATTCAACTTTTTCTTGGAAAAAGTGTACGAAATCGCAACTTTTTCGTTTTTTTTCCTCAACAAATTAAGCAATTCGTCAACTGTTCTCCTCTATTTGTCGTCCCGTCCGCAACGCATTCGTTCGCCCGTTCACCGCCAATTTGCAACAGTCCAATTGGTGCGCAAGAGACGCAGACGTACGGACGGTCCTCCAAACGCGCGTCGTTTGAATTTCTTCGAGCTTCTTTCCGTCGGTCGACCTTCAGCAAACGGCTAATAAATCACTCAATTCGACAGTTTTTCTTCCATCTTGTATACACATTTTCCATTTTTCTCTCTTCTTCTCTATACTAATCTGAAATGTTTCCTTTTTCGCTCCGACAAATTACAAAAACTGTTGTTCGGTTAGTTTTCGTGCAGAAGAAACCCAAAATGGAGAGGGGATATCAAGACCCACCGCCTTTCCGATCCGATATCGGAACTTTATCACCCATTTGTCATCAGCTTGAAGGCCCTTTTTGCATGTGAATCTCTCACTAACTGACCGTCGTAAACCGGCAGCACTTTCTTTGGGGTGGTCTCTGTTCGACCATTTGAAATGTTGTGTTCCACTAGACTGATCCACCGTGTGAACGCTCGCAATTTCTTCCGCTTAGTTAGGACGAAATTGTTCCGATCCTAACGTAATTTTGGTGTGGGAAGAAACAAGTTGCCATTGAAAAAAGGCAGAAACAACACAATTTTGTTTTGGGAGACGTTTGACTTTCGGCGCCCCAAAAATGCTCGATTTATTAGCCGCGATATTTTCGGTTTCCCACCGCTGAATACAGGCAATAAAAGACCCGCTCGCTCTCCCGCTTTTCCTCTTTCCTTCTCTTCTTTCGCTTCGTTTTGGCGCGCGCAAAACTAAAAAAGTTACCGTCGCAGTTTGCATATTCCACGCGGCGCCCTGTCGAAAAAATTCCACGAGAGTTCTCTTTCTCTCTCATTTTCTTTCTCTATTCACTTCGAACCCCATTCTCCACAGCTTTTCTAGGATGAAAGGTAAACTGGCAGCTTCCTGAAAAAGCGGACGATGTCCGCTTTCGATGAGTAATCGTTCGTCTCCGTAAAGTAAAGAAAAAGCGGCGCAAAAACGTGTAATTTTTGTTGAGGACTTTTTCTCTCCGAAGGAGTGCGTGTCAAGAAGTCCAGTCAATGTTATTCCTTTGGTTATCAAAATAATGTCATAACTGGTTCGGGGTCTTGTTTTCTGCCCGCCAAATATGCATAATCCTGACGCCAACATACAAGATTCCCGAAAAATCTTTGAAGTATGCCGCCTCTCCTTTCTTCTGATTCACGAAGCGCTTTCTTTCGAAACTCTTCCCCTAATTGTCGGCCTATTAATGTTGCAATTCTGTTTGCTCTCCTCCTCTTAAACCGTTCAATGAGGTCACTCAAAAACAGTGATAAGGTCGTTTTGTTTCGTCCGTTTTCTCCCACCCACCCGGAGACATTTTCTTTTTCCAGCTGTTCCACGTCGGCCGATCGGCATGGCGCGGAAACGACCAAACTCGAAGAAGAACCAGAAGAAGGGCGATTCGGGAGCCGCCAAAAATGCGGCGAGTCCGTCGACTTCAGATGTGAGCCGGCCGACGAGCCGAATGAGCAACGCGTCGGATGTGGAGAACGCTGGCGCGCGGACGACGAAGCAGCCGGTGCAGCGCACGAAAGGCGTGTTCGGAAGCAAGTCTTCGCAGATGAACGTTTGCGGAATCGGAAACGCAAAGAAAGAACTTATTTCACAACAGGTCATTCTTTCGTTCATCTCGGGTTATCAGGAATGCACACGAGTTTTTGGCGCAAAATTAAAAGAACAAACACCGTTGATGTCATGTTTCACACGCATTCCGCATATTTTCAGGCAAAGGAGCGATGCGTCGACGTGCCGCCAACTTCTTCAATTTCATCGAGTCGCCTCGACGACACCGACGTTCACATTCGACAAATGATCGACGAATTCAGGTGCGTGCACATTTCTCAACTTATTTTCGCTCATGAATGAGTTGGTTTCAGAGACGTGACGGGTGGCGATGAGGTGCGACTCAAAGCCATCGCCGACATTAATTTTATGATTGGCAGCACGTGCTCGTTCCTTCAGAGGTTCTCGATTCGCAACAAACTCTACTGTACGTACTGGTTCTTTTCGTTCTGTGGAAACTTGATTTTCAGCGTACGGACTGTTGGCGGCACTCGCTGCGCACGCGGATCGTTCTCCGGAGAGCAAAGCGATCGACGCGGAAGTGGAAGCGTATCTGCATTCGGAGCGGAAAGACGCCAGACTGATGGGATTGGCGACCGACGAACGAAATCCGATTGAAGCGCTCGCGAAAGTGCTGAATAAGACGAGCGACGAGGAGTGGAAGGAAGTGGTGAGTGAGAAAAGGGAAAACGTTTTCTGGAGGTATGGGGAATTGAACCCCAGCCCTCTCCCATGCTAAGGGAGCGCTCTACCACTGAGCTATACCCCCGCAAGGATCCTTCGGAAGAGAGGCGAATGATATGAAGGGGAAAAAGGGCGAGAGGAGCGATGTGGCGCGGAGGCACAGACTGAAGAAAGGGCAACGCGCTGTTGCAGGGCGAAATGCGACCGAATGACGATTTGTTCCTTGTTTTCAGGTCAATCTGCTCGATTCCCTGTATCAATCCGCCGACATTGTGGAATTCATCGCCAGATCAGCTGTGCCTGTACTCGACAAGACGGAAACGAGAGATTCGGAAGTGCAGACGGAAGCAGTGCTTCAGAAAAGACAACAGAGAGATGCGAGCAGACGAGGACCGTCTTTGAACCTGTCGACGACGATCCACGACATTCCGGAAGAGTCGGCAGTGTTCTGCGACTACTCCACGTCGGACGACGAAGGAAAGACGAGCTCGTCGGATCCGAGCACTCCGGACGCCATCGACGGATACTTGAAGAAGTGGGCGACCGCTGTGGACTTGCCGTCGGAGAGCAAATTAGACGGCAATGAGAAATTCTTCCGTTCCAACGGTTCCACTTCCACGTTCTCCTCGGACTTCGAGGATGAGGCATCGGTTCTTCACAACAACGACACTTTGCCAGTTATCACGGAAGTGCTTGACTCGTCGGAACAATCGGATTGCAGCGAGTTGGAGACTGGATTGGAACCGTCTCTCCCGTTGAACTCGCCACAAAAGACTGCACTTCCGCTCATGGAGACGTCTTCTTCGTCCACCTCGTCCAGTGTCGATTTGGGATTCAGTGAGATCATGACGATAAGTTTCGAAGTCGTTGAGCCAGTGGAAGTGAAACCGTCCGGAATCGCGCCCATCAACAGAAACGTTCCACCGCCTCCTCCACCGCCTCCGCTGCCACCTTCGATGGTGTCTTCAAGCATACCGCCGATCAACGGAAGTGCTCCACCGCCTCCGCCTATGGGGATCCCGAATCTTCCGCCAATAAGCGCTACTGCACCTCCTCCTCCGCCGCCACCGCCTTCGATGAATGGTCCCGGACTGGCGCCAATGTCGTCGTCAGCTCCTCCACCCCCGCCACCGCCACCGCCGCCAATGATGTCGAAAGGAGGAGGACCTCCGCCGCCACCACCGCTTCCGCTCGACTTGTTGAGAGGAGCAGCAGCCGGACTGAAAGCAGTTCCGGGAGGACCTCCCCCTCCGCCACCGCCGCCTCCATCGTTTCTGTTCAACGGAAGTGTGCCGAGTCCGGGCACTTTGACGTCGCCGGTTCTGTCTCCAGGAGTCGTCAAATCGGCTGTCGTCTATCGGAAACAGAAGAAAACGGTGCTGGTTCGATGGCCAAAACTGAATCCGATGCAAATACAGCACGCCGGAACCGTTTTCAATGATTCGCTCTGCGTCGATTTCAACGAAGAAGAGCGTTCGAAGGTGGGAATTGACGAAGTTGAGATGTCGCGAAAGTGAGTTTTCAGATGGAGGAGATATTCGAAGAGGCGCCGATGAAGCAGTTGAATCGGGGTATCGGAGGATCGGTTGGCCGCGCGTTCGGAAAGTCATTGAGAGCGACGCCGTCCGCTTCGGACATCAGTACCAACTCGGCCAGATCCCCATCGAATCCGCAAGTTCTCGTGTCTCCGAAAGCGCTCACTATTGAGATTCTCATCAAAAAGTGAGTTGATCATTGAAAAGAGCCGTCTCAATTGTTCATTCACATTCAGGTTGAAGCCACTCGACTTCACAGAGCTGATTGAGAAATTGGAGACGAACGATACGGAAGGCATCAAGGTTGATCTTATGACGACGTTGAACAACAACTTTCCCGACAAGGACGAGCTGGATCCGTTCCTCAAAGTCGAGTACCGTACTCTGACGCACGCGAGCGACCAGTTCTGCTGGCACATTGCTCGGAACAAACACCTCCGTCTCCGCATCGAACTGTTCATCACAAAGGAGAATGTGACTGCTGAGGTACAGTTCAACCCACTTGGCTGTTTTCAATAAAGTTGTAATTTGTTCAGATTGGAAAGTTCCAGTCGCAAATCGAACTGCTCCTGTCGGGATGTCAAATGGCGCGCGGAGAAGTGGTGCAGATGCTGCTGCGAAAGTGTCTGCAGTACGGAAACTACCTGAATCAAGGATCAATGTTCGCCGAGGCGGCTGGATTCCAACTGAGCTACCTGCTCACTCTTCTCCAACTCAAAGGGAAGGGGCAGCACACGACAATTCGGCTCGTCGATCTGGTCGTCGGATTCTGCGATGTCGCGACGGCACAAGTCGAAGAGATTCAGCAGAAGATGGTCGCCGTGCGGTCACTGAACCTGAAGGATCTAGAAGAAGCCGTCTCACAAGTGCAACGATTGATCGGTAAATTGGACGGACAGATGCGAGCATCGAACGTCGAAACACTCATCGAAGCGTATCAACCGTTCATGAAAGAGACGGACGAGAAGCTTCAGAACGTGCAGAACGGACTGGCCGATTTGAAAGCACGCGAGACGGAGCTGCGAGTGTATCTCTGCGCCGGAGACATGTCACTTCAGGCGATTTTTGAGACGTTGGATCAGGGAATGAAAGTGCTCGCCGACGCCATCAAGGTATAATTCGAATGTGATTTTGCTCCTACTTTCATTTGACATTTTCAGCAAGCTGCCGCCAAGTCGCGTGTACAAAGGGCCTCGTCTATGGTCACACTTCCCACTTCGTCCGTATCGCAGCGATCACTGAGAGAAGGAGAGATGCTGGCGAGAAAGTCGATGGCTCTGAAGACGAGAGATCTTCCCGTCGAAGAGCTCAAAAAATTCTTCTCGCACTCGTCTTTCGGACTTCAACGTGAGAGAAAGATGGTCGCCTCGCCGCTCACCACTTCGGTATTCACTTTTCGAATACTTCCCTTTTCATATTTTCTGTTTTAGAACACATCGCCAACTCGAACAATTCGACGTCGCAGTGGAGAGAAGATGAGAGCGGCGGAGAGCCGGAAAGAGCGGACGGAAGATTCGGGAGAACGAGCTCCGGCCACGCCTACCACCCCAGTCGTGACGCCGTCGACAGCGGCTCTCCGACGGGAAGTACTCGATCTCTCGTCGCTCGTCGGAAGTCCCGTCTGAAGGCACACACGAGATAGTTAGTTGTGATTAAAATCGCATTTCAATCATTTTTTCCCGTCATATTCATTTTGTATGCATTGTTTTTAGATGCCCGTATTCTCCTGTCATGCGTATTTCTTGCTGCTTCCAAGCTATTTCCCCTGTATTTTCTTTTTATGTTTCCTCGTATTCTGTTTCAGAAACTGTTGCCCTTTTTCTTCCACGCCATTTATGCGTACTGGTCCCTCATAAGTACCCCCTGCCTGTATTTAACTGGTTCATGTTTCTCTCTCATTCATTCTTTTTTCCCGTCTTGGCACACGTCCAAGCCCTTTTTACCATACATTTTTCGTGTTCTGTCAGATAAAAACTCATTCGTTTATTAGAGCGTATGTATATATAGAAGGGGGCCCGTTACGGAACTAGCGTTATTAAATGTATGTTTTTTGAAAACAAAAGCAGTAAGAGATTTTTGGTATAATTTGAGGAAAGATGGTGGGCAAATTATCAGTTTACTAGTCGGTGAGTACTCAGGCCCAGCTGCCGCCGCCTCCGCGGTCCTTGACTTCTCGCGATGGATACAGTCCGCCGCCGCCCTGTCCCTGATTGTCGTCGTACACGGGACCGGCGTCCTGTCCCTGATTTCCGCCCTGGAATCCGTAGCCACGGTTTCCGCCGCCCATCTCCATTCCTGCAAATTGACACGTTTTTTTTCAGAGCAAAACGCTTCGGACTGACCTCCGCCGCCACCGCCGCCACGTCCACGATTCGAGAGGAATCGGCTGATCATCGATCCGGCTGCGGCGCCACCGCCCGAAGAAAGAATGTTCGAGAACATGCTACGTCCTCCACCTCCACCTTGAGGAGCAGGCTGTGGATAACCACCGCCACCTTGAGCTGGAAAAAAAATGCGGAATTGGAGAGGATCCTGATAGGGACTCACGATCAGTGGGAAGTCTCTGCGGATTGTTGGCCGCACCGCCGCCGCCCTTTCCGCGACAGCAGCAGCAGTAGATGCAGCAGCAACAACAGAGGAGCGGAATGACGATTCCGACAAGGAAAAGCCAGAACCAGCCGGGAATCGAGGGCATTTTGAAGCCGCCGCCGCCCGATTTGCCGCCACCGCCACCGCCAAAGTTCGGCTGTCCACCACCACCAGCTCCCGGTCCTTGATTCCCGCCGCGACTCGGTTGGCGCGGAGATCCCTGCTTCGAGAGCGCCTTTTCCCACGTGGCTTGCATAATATTCGTCAGCGCCTGCTGATAGTTCTTCTGCTGAAAGTGAGCCTTCTGCTGCATGAAGATTTGAGTGAATTCGTCGGCGTAGACCGGCACTTTGTCGTCGCGTGCCACCCAGAACTTCATGTCGTCGGTGGAGACCACGATGACGACGGCCTTCTTGCACTGCGGATCGAGCGTCCACTTGCGGAGCATGTCGTTCGCCATTGCTTCCACGGCCTCCGTCGTGCCACCCTTCACGTGCCTCGCCACCGCCATCGCCGCAGTCACTCCTTTCTTGTCACAGAACGTTTTGCCGTAATCCTGACGTGTTCGCGACTCCAGCTGCTTCAGGTCATGATCGAGACGGTATCGGGACTGCTCGCTGAGCACTTCGTCTGGGTCACAGATGTTTGCCGTCGTTCGCATTTTGCATCTGAAAAATAAAAATGAAAATTGAACAGTTTAACCGCAAAACCCATGACTTACTGTTGAAACTGTCCGGCGGTGGGATTCGGAAAGTTGTAGGCGTCCCATTCTTCGGCGAAAGTGAGCAATGGAAAAATGAGGAGGAAGAGTTGAAGCCCCCTCATTTCGGGCTGAAAATGAGTGAATTGAGAGGTGTTTGGGTTGAAATTAAGTGAAAGAAACGGGTAACAAGATGGATTCAATTTCCGGGTTTATTCCGTCGGAAAAAAACAAGTTTTTTTTCTATATTTTGTTGGAAAAAACAGGTTTTTTCGAAGAATTCGCATTCGCAAAACACAAGGTGAAAAAAGGGTGACCAAGCGCCAGCCTAATAAAGAACACAACAGCCTACTGAAAGGTAATTCGAAGTTTTGCTCGTCAAAAAATTCGCAAAAAATCTGTAAAATCTGAACGATTTTGTGCTCATGAGCCAATGTTCGCATTATTAGATCAGCCAAAAACTGGAAAAATGTTCGTAAATTCCGTTCGTTGCGAGACCCGGCATGCGCCTTTGAATAAATTAAACACCCGCAAAAAACAGTGTTTTCGGAGGGAGCTGAAATAATTTAAAGACGCATGCTGGGAACAGGATTTACCAGCTGAAATACGTAATTTTCCGGATCAAAATCGCGTAGATTTTACAGATTTATTTTTGACTTTTAGTGTAACTACTGTACGTGCCATTCCACTCACAATCTTCAGTACTTGTGTTTGATCAGAGGAAAGCGCAAGAAACACGGTAAACAGACAACACTTTCATTCTTCTTCACCGCATTTTAGTGGCAGTGGCATGGGGAAGTGGGGTCAGTGGCGGGCGAAAGAGATTCGCTGAGAGGAGACCAAAAAACCGAAACGAAAACGACGACAGATTGTATAGCAACGGAAGCGCAGACGGGTCATGCTTTGAGTGCATCGAACAACAACACGCGCATTTCATTTTCGAGGGTCCGCTTTCCTCTTCTTCGTTTTTTTTTGGGACCAGTCTCGTGACTCGACCCACCCACCCACTTGCAGTAATTGTGGGTTTCGGGACGGAAGACAAAAGTAACAGGATCGATTGGAGAAGAATGGGAAAACAACAAACAAGTTGAGAGAAACTGAGACAGATGAGAAGCGGGAAGGCCGAGAGTGGGGGGAGAATTGAGACGGAGGATGGCAGAGAAGTGCCCAACGACAACAGTTTACGAATGGCGGGCGACTGGGTGGAAGAGCGACAACACGAGAGCACCGAGACGTTTCGCAACTGAAAAATTTATTAGATTTTGCGCTAAATGTTATTCCAAAATTACTTATTCTTGAGTTCTAGCCTTGTTTTAAAGCAGCTTCACTGAAACGACGAGAAAGAAGAATTTCATTGATTCATTCATTCGTTTAGTCATATTCACAAAGAGTACTTCCGAAACTCATCACTTGTCAGAACGAGATTCGGCTGGTATTAACAGAGCTAACACGTACAACTGTTCGGTTCCGGTTGCGAACTCGTGGCGCCAGTCGTATTAGTTCCAGTAGTCCTTCACGATAGGCAGGGTTTCTCCAGAGGAAAACGAGCATTGTGGGAATGGGAACACTTATGAATATACAGAAGCTTATGGCTACAGGAACTGAAATACGAAAATATGTAGTACGTACGCCAAAACGTCATTTATTCTGAGAATTAGTGTATTTTCATGTCGAACAATAACTTATCATCGCCTTTGACCACAAAAATCAGAGAAAACCTGCTCAATTCATGAAAACGCCATTTGGCCGAGGCCACGCCCATATTGTCAGCTCTGGAGACCGTATACTGGTCAAACTCACAATCAGTAAATGTAAAGATACATCGCGTAAAACTGTTATAGGAGACATCAAAAAGTGGTTTTACGTTACATGGAACTCGATGAGCATTCACTGAACGCATACGAACTCACCGGAAACATCGACATCAGACTTGACAAAAGCTTTGATAAGAAAAGTGGCAATAAATGGGAGAAAGAAGGCAAGCACTATTTTACTCTGAACTCAATCATATTTTTCATCGTACTACCTATTTTTACCCACGTGCAAAATGAGCTCATCGACAAACTGCTTATGCGCAGCTGCCACTTTCTTACTCATCGACATCAGCTGTAGTTCCAGCTCGTAGACGACCAAAATGTACGCGATTGCAATTGTCAAGATGATGAGTCCGGAAGAAACGGCAACGCAAATTGCGAAACACAAATACAGTTTGTTCGACTTGACCATCCACAGGAACGGGTAGCGCAGAAGGTACGCGTGTTCGGGATAGCTTTTGAGAACAAATGCGATATTGTCAGAGTGCGAAGAGTTGGAAATGAGAAAGAGGAGCGAATGAGGAACGGCGTTGAGGAGTAGAAAAGCGAGCACGAGCGCATTTTGTAGAAGGGCCGGCAGCTTGAAGCGGGAATCGGGTCTGGCGACGGAGCAGAGTTTGACGGTGAGCAGAATGGTCAGAAGTTCGGCTTGGAACGAGAGCAGAAAGTAGAATATGAACTGAAAGAGACCAAAAAAGTTCAAGCCAGAATCACTGTGAAACCCAACTCACCAAGCACGGAGCCACGTACTCATCGGACACCTCTTTCAACCAACCGATACAATAGATGCCAGGAAGCGGAAGTAGGAAGACTGCGTTGAGTACGGTACCGACGTACACTTGACAGAGGTACAAAACGAGATGATACAATAGTTGGCTGTACTTGAAGTTCCACGTGTCTTGAGACGGCGATGCGATGATTACGTAGACGCCGACAATGTTGACGCTTGTCGACAAGATCGATATGATGTTCGTGAGCACCAGTTGCAGCTCATCTCCGCCAAGATTTCGGGTCGAGTTTGTCGAAGACATGAAAGTAAAGAGTGAAAGTGATTGTCGTGAGAACAGGTGAAACACCGACTTTTATGCTGCTCAAGCATAGACGAGCACGCGCGTTTTGGCTGTCCAAATGTCAATTTCTGTTTCACCTGGAACCAATATCTTTTCTGCCTCGCTTCTCTTTTCTTTTCACCTTCCCACTGATCGCTCTAAAAATGTGAACATGAACTCGACTCGAAACCTCGCCGCAGACGACCTTCAACTACTAGTCACCAACGCGATTTCCATAGTGTCCACCGCGATCAACTTCATCGGTTTCTACGTGATCATTATGCAAAAGTCGCGAGAATCGAAAAGTTTCACTTATGTTCAACTGCTCTATCAAGTGGTATTGTATGGCTCGCAGTTCTACGCCGGCACCGTGCTCAACATCGTTTTCTTGTTCCCGGTTCCCGGCATTTATTGCATCGGGTGGTTGAGGAATTTGAGTGGTTACTCCGCTTTGTATAGTCTTGTAAGTCTTTCGAAAGTTAGAAGGAAGATATAATATCTGCTCTTAAAGATTCTCTTCGATGTATTATTCTCGTTGCAAGGTCTTTTGTTAATTGTGATTTTGGTCATCAAAGTCGGAGCGATATCGCGACCCAATTCTGCGTTAAAGATGACCCCTCGCGGTCAGAACTTATTCCTGGCCATCGTGATCAGCTACCCTATTATCACTCAAGTAATCACCTTTATCTTCTCCTACTCGGATCGTTCGGAAGTCGCCCTTTTCCTGGGTGAGAAGCATCCGCTCATGATCTTCTTGCTCCGTTATCCGTTCCTTTGGATGCTCACGACCACTCAACACTTTGTCGCGTTCTTGTCCAATATTTTTGTTTGCATCGGGGTCGTCTTTATGATTTTTGTCATTTTCTATGCCATTTTGCTCGTCGAGCTGGATCTTCAAGTGAACAGTATGAGCAGAGCGTCCAACAAGTATCACCGAAGAGTTATTCATGAAATTGTTGTGCACGTAAGATCAAAGTTCAATATCTCAGTTGTCGATTGAGATATTGAAAAGTTGTCAACTAACAAATTGCTCATTAAAATGGTGTGTACATTTTTCCAGTTGACACCTTTTTGATATCTCTAAAGACAGCTGAGATACATACGTTCTTCTCACAGACACTGATAAGTTTGACGTTCTTCGTTCTGGTCCCTCTCGGAATATTCGTCAAATTCTTTCTCAACGATTCTGTGGATGTTTCCAGTTGGTTTCCCATCTTTCCAGAAATTTCCATTCCGAACGCTTCATTCAGTCCCCACCGCCATTTCCTTTTCGTTTTTCGTCAGCGCGCCGATTCCGTCGATGTTGGTGTTCATACTCAAAAATCCGATTTATCGATGCTACCTACTCAAAATGATTACGGACAGAGCCGCGAGGACTGATCAACGCAGCTCACAGGCTACTCACTCACGCCAGAAATGATGAGGCTGGAGCCTGAAAAGTGTACTAGATTGACCAAAAAGATCGTCGGTGAGTGTTCTTTCGAGCAATAAAGTTGCTGTCGTCATTTATCATGCCTCCTGTGCGAACACCGCTCAATGCACATAAGTGCTTACAGAACCACAGGCCATAACTTTTTCGCAATGGAGAATCAAACTATCATTCTGATGTCATTTTGTGTTAGGGGTTTCCCATAATGCTTCCTTCACCTCCTTCAACCTTATCACTCTACAAACACACTGTCACTTTTTTCAGTCTCGTCAAAATGTCGTCTTTCCGTGAAGCCCTCCTCCTCCTCCTTCTCGTCTCCATCTCAACTGCTCAAAGACTGATTACGTTGTCGTCGTTCAAAGGGAACAGTGTGAAGAGTAAGATAGATTTCGCCCCGCCGTACGGTCTTTTTGTCTCCGCGCACTCGGACGACAAGATGATTCTGCAGCAGATTTACGTGCAAACCGAGGATAATATGCATGCTTCGTAGGTTCAATTCGATCACTTTTAGTGGACTGTCGCCACGTCTTTTACAATCTGGACTCTTTGAAGAACAGAAAATTGGAGCAGAACTCCGATCTGCTGTCCTCTTGGCCAGTAAACTCCACCGCGTACATTACGACGAGTCTGAGTGATGACGTCATGAGCCAACTCACCGGATTCATTTACATCACAACTGCAAAACAACTTCAAGGTTCCTCGAATGATGCTTCAGAATTCAAAACTTCTTTTTTTTTTTAGATGACCGATTCTTTGTGTACGATGTGGCCAAATCGAGCAAAGTGCAAGTGGACCGGACAATAATCGGAAACAGCACTCTCATGTTTCTGAACACCAACCTCCAAACCAATCCGGTTCAAACGTCGGTCATCAGCGGATGGCTACAGACGGAGGATTCGGTCGTCAAGATGTACAAAGGGTTCCCGACTGATGACCAGGAGACGCCGAGCTCGCAAATCTTTTCCAACCCGGTTCAGACTGTTGGCAACGAAATGCTGTGAGTCGATTTGATGTGCCTCGAAAGAGAACTTTGTAGTTGTTCATTTTACTAGATAATCCTCCGACGCCTAGATAATCTGATGAACAACTTACAGGTTCATTCGGAAAGTGGAAAAGTTCGCAGTCAGCCTGGGAGCCTTCTACTTCAAAACCCAAATGGATCTCCTATTCTACATCGAGCCGAAGACGTTCAGTATAAACGGACTGGCCACCACCGCCTACACGTCCACCGGATTCTACATGAAGCCGAGGATTGAGAAGGAGCACACGGTGACAGTGATGTGTATCCGGGACACTCGATACAACGGGACCACGGGGGCGAACGTCATTGCGAACCTGACGATGGCCGACTCGAAGGTCACAGTTCAGGAGAACGACGGCCGCCAGAGCTCGTCCATTTCTGTGACTTCGGCCAATCAGATTCTCGGATGGAACACGGATCGGATCGGTTCGAACGTGACGATCTCGTCGGATGACGCGAGCACCGGCGGCGAGTACTTTGTGCAGTATTACATCAAGCAGGACCAGCAGATCTCCTCGACTACGGCTTCTGGAGCGGCGACGACGACGGTTTCTGTGGAGACGACCACTAGATCCGGCTCATCGCTTCGATTTTTCATTGCTTTTGTCATCGCTAATTTGATTTAATATTGTCTATGTTACAAGAAACATCTGGTTAGTTCATTTCAGAATAAAGTTATCGGAGTTTATATTTTCCAGTCCTTATCACCTCGTGTTGCGTTTTTACCGTTTTCAGTCATTTTCAAGCATCAAAAAGCGACACTTGACAAGTCCTTTGATAATGAACAGATTATCGCACTCTTTTTTCAAGATAGCCCAGGGCTGGGCAATTGGCCGGCCCTTGACCTGGACTTTTGAACCACATGCAATATTCCGATCGGACCCAAACTTTGCAGGCTTCTTGGACATGAGTTGAAGCATATTGGGACCAAGTTTCAGCCCGATCGGATTATTTGGTCCCGAGAAATGTGGATCATTGGCCGAAATTGGCCGGAAGCCCGGGCTTTTTGGAAAAATCGGCCAATGATCCACATATCTCGGGACCCGACGATCCGATCGGGCTGAAACTTGGACCCAATGGCCCTCAATCCAAGTCCAACAATCCTGCAAAGTTTGGGTCCGATCGGAATATTGCAAGTAGTTCAAAAGTCCAGGTCAAGGGGCGGCCAATTCCTGAGATAGCCGACAAAACGGCTCGCTACACGCTCTTCTCCGAGTGACGGCATGCCATAATTGTTTCTTAACGTTCTGAGTAACCCGTCTTATCATTAGCGCCTTACAGCTTATCTCCACAAAACCCCACCCAACCCGCCCACTTTCCTATTTGCATTTCGCACCCTATATAAAGGCGTCAAGTTGGAGGGAAAACGCGTCTTCAAAATGCTCCGCGCCGTGCTCTTATTCTCCATTCTTCTGGCTGTATGCGCCGCCCAGAAACTGATCGATCTCAAGAGTTTCCGTGGGCGAAGTGTGCAGAATGCGATTGACACGCAGGCTCAGTACGCGATCTACGTGTCGGCCACGTCGGACAGCCAACAACTCCTCGACAACATCTTCGTCGTCACCGACGATGGAGCAAGTATTTCGTAAGTGAGCGATGGCCGAAGACTATTGTAGACTAACGTTTAGGCTGTACAAGTTGAAAAACAAAAAGTTATTGCAAACCTCTGGACAGCTCCAACCGTACGTCGTGACAAAGTCCGCGTACGTGACCACAAGTCTGACTGATGACCAGATGAACACGCTGAGCGGATTTATGTTTGTTAGCAGCGCCAAGCAGCTCACCAACAGTTAGTACTCGATGCTTTTAATAATTTCCAGTGCAAGTATTGTCACTTTGCAGATATGTTCTACGTGATTGATGTGGATAAGAGCCAGACTGTCAATCTTCAAGGCCTCGGAGCGGTCGACTCAACCGTTCTCTTCATGAACTCGAATATCCGAACGGCTCCGTATCACTCTTCAGTGATCAGTGCTTGGAAACAGGACGGATCCGCGCTCGCCTCGATCTATCGGGGAGTCCCATCGGATACGGATGAGCCCAAGGACTCGCAGATCTTCTCGAACCCGATGCACACGCAGACCTTCGATAGATTCTTCCCGACCGTAGAGAAGTTCTCTCTGAGTCTTGGCGCTTTCTACCTCAAGACCTATAAGGGAGTGTCTTTCGTCATTGAGCCCGGATACTGTAGGTCACCAAAAATAGGTTCATAAACGATCCTCTTAATTACAGTCGACGTTGACAGAGGAACCACGTCAAGTTACACCACAACTGGATTCTTCATGAAGGCTGTGAACCAACTCGATCGAACAGTCACAATCAAAACAATGAGGGACACCCGGTACAATGGAAGCACTGGGGCAAATGTAACCAACTTTTCACTTCTTTTCGTTCCAATCGCATAATATTCAGACAATCGGAGATCTTCCATCCGGAGGAAAAGTGTCCGTTGGCGCCTACGACGGAGCAACCGGTTACTCCATTTCTTTCCCGCCATCCGACTCGATCTTCTTCTGGCAGACACCGAACATTGGACTAACGTTCCAAGGATCCTCGACAAACGGCCAGGCCGGAGAGTACTTTGTGCAGTACTTTGTAGTTCGTGAGTGAAATCACCGAAACGTCGAAGTTTGAAATTCGGAGGTCTTCAGAAGGAACGCTGTACTCGGCAACTACTCTCGGCCCCGTACCGACTCTTCCCGGACGCCAAACGACCGCCCATTCCGGACACGTTGAGACAACTACGAGGTCAGCGACAGCACTTCAAATCTTCATTTCTCTCGCTATTGTCGGTGCTCGATACTTTTGATCTTTCATCTCCAATGGGTTCTTCTATTTCAATGAATACTATTTCCAACTTATCAATCGTGTCTCATTTTTTATCAGTCTGATTGTGAAACTCAAAAACCTAGAACCATATCATTTTTATTGCAGCATGTAAAAATGTGCATTAAAACTTGTCCGAATTTGTCCACACGGCCGGTTGATCGGTTAAAATGAAGAGGGAGATTAGATTTGTCTGGAAAATCGCAAATCTTCTAGAGTACAGATCTTTTTCACGTCTTCTAGTAGTGTGTCGTCTCGGCGAGAAATTTTTGAAAAATCTCGGTGTCTCGCCCTTGTGTCGTCTCGGTTTTTTCTCGTCTCGGTCTCGTCTCGTTCCATTATCATCTCGGTCTCGCCCTTTCTCGGTTCTGTCTCGGTCTCGTCCAGTCTCGTCTCGCCGTGTCTCGGTCGTCTCGCCGTCTCGCCCTTTCTCGTCTCGCCGTGTCTCGGTTCTGTCTCGGTCTCGCCCTTTCTCGTCTCGCCCTTTCTCGGTCGTCTCGCCGTCTCGCCCTTTCTCGTCTCGCCGTGTCTCGGTCGTCTCGCCGTCTCGCCCTTTCTCGTCTCGCCCTTTCTCGGTCGTCTCGCTGTCTCGCCCTTTCTCGTCTCGCCCTTTCTCGGTCGTCTCGCTGTCTCGCCCTTTCTCGTCTCGCCCTTTCTCGGTCGTCTCGCTGTCTCGCCCTTTCTCGTCTCGCCCTTTCTCGGTCGTCTCGCTGTCTCGCCCTTTCTCGTCTCGCCCTTTCTCGGTCGTCTCGCCGTCTCGCCCTTTCTCGTCTCGCCCTTTCTCGCACCTCCAAAATGTCTCGTTCTTTTCTCGGTGTCTCGGTGTCTCGTCCGATTAGAAAGTTCATTTCATTTTTGAAAGAGTACTTCCATTTCTTCGCAGAAAATACACGTATCCAATGCATATTTTCTGATACATTTTCATTAAAAAAGTACACCGCGTACAGTGTCCACTGTCTTATTCAGCCACACAGGTGGGCTGAACGAACGAACCGGGTTTTGGAATAGAGGCAAAGAACAAAATCTTTTTCCAGCATTGCAATGCGCAAGCGAGTTGTCTTTTTTTCTTTTTTCAATTGAAAACCGGAATTCTTTCGTTTTTCTCTTAATAAACACTCAAATTTTGTTCTTTGTGAACCGTAGGGGCGATTGTCCAAGTTAAAAGCATCGATTTAAGCGCGAAACGGAGCAGATTCGTTCAGAATTGACCAAATTGAGGGATTTCGTCGAACGTTTCGAAATTGATGACGAAGCAGTTAACATTTTATAACGAACAAGAGGGAACATTGAAAGGGAATATTTCATAGGGCTTTCATAGGGAAGAACTGAATAGGATTGAAATGGTACACGATAAAATTAGGGAAATTCTAGAGAGTCGTCGCTGTTCACATCTGGAAGAGGAGTTGGCACACTTTTCTTCGTTTTCGGAGGCATCGGTTTTTTTGACTTCGGCAACTTCTTATGTACATTTGTACGGAGGCGCAGTTTCGATGTCCCCGGCTGGCTCGAATTTTCCAATCTCAACTCTAGCCTGGTCGAACAGACGATTTCAGGCGCCTGTTCGACCAGCCTATTCAACACGACTGAATATCCAGGTGACTAAGATACGCGGTGTACTTTTTTAATGAAAATGTATCAGAAAATATGTCAAAAATTGTAACAAATGACAGAAATTGAGGTCGAATGCGTTGGATACGTGTATTCGAAACGAAACGAACGTTTCGAAACGTTCGACGAAATCCCTCAATTTGGTCAATTCTGAACGAATCTGCTCCGTTTCGCGCTTAAATCGATGCTTTTAACTTGGACAATCGCCCCTACGGTTCACAAAGAACAAAATTTGAGTGTTTATTAAGAGAAAAACGAAAGAATTCCGGTTTTCAATTGAAAAAAGAAAAAAAGACAACTCGCTTGCGCATTGCAATGCTGGAAAAAGATTTTGTTCTTTGCCTCTATTCCAAAACCCGGTTCGTTCGTTCAGCCCACCTGTGTGGCTGAATAAGACAGTGGACACTGTACGCGGTGTACTTTTTTAATGAAAATGTATCAGAAAATATGCATTGGATACGTGTATTTTCTGCGAAGAAATGGAAGTACTCTTTCAAAAATGAAATGAACTTTCTAATCGGACGAGACACCGAGACACCGAGAAAAGAACGAGACATTTTGGAGGTGCGAGAAAGGGCGAGACGAGAAAGGGCGAGACGGCGAGACGACCGAGAAAGGGCGAGACGAGAAAGGGCGAGACAGCGAGACGACCGAGAAAGGGCGAGACGAGAAAGGGCGAGACAGCGAGACGACCGAGAAAGGGCGAGACGAGAAAGGGCGAGACGGCGAGACGACCGAGACACGGCGAGACGAGAAAGGGCGAGACCGAGACAGAACCGAGACACGGCGAGACGAGAAAGGGCGAGACGGCGAGACGACCGAGACACGGCGAGACGAGACTGGACGAGACCGAGACAGAACCGAGAAAGGGCGAGACCGAGATGATAATGGAACGAGACGAGACCGAGACGAGAAAAAACCGAGACGACACAAGGGCGAGACACCGAGATTTCTCGCATTTTTGCGAGACGAGTCTCGACGAGACGACACACTATCTTCTACTATACTTTGGAGTACTGTAGCTGGCCCTCCAGCACCTGATATTCAAACCGATGTATCTCAGTTATTTGCAAAGATATCAAAAAGCTGTCAACTAATAAAATGTTTATAATATGTTAATAAGCAATTTCTTAGTTGACAACTTTTTCATATCTCTACACGGAATTGAGATATATCGATTCGAATGTACTCTGACGTTACTGTATCTTACCACAATCATGCATCCGCCTAGACAAAGGTACACCCAAATCCACTGATGTCTATTGGACTCATCCGTCACAAAAACGGAAACGAGAGCCGGAGCCGAGAAAAGAGCAAAGCATTTGACCCACTGAATGGCGGTGAGCACGACGTGCGAGAATTGACTGAAATTGTGCAGTTTTTGTGATAGAAAGTGAGGTAAAAACCGAGAATGAAGCACTGCCGACTTGTAGAAACCGCCCGAATTGACGCCAATACAACACATTGTCGTGATGAAAAAGGAGAGGGAGAGCATGTTGTGCTCCGCTGGAATGAAGCTGGAAATTGAGAGCTTAGGAGGCAATGTCACTGGCTGGCACAGACCCAATACACGCGAAAATGAGACCCGAAAGACCGACGGACACCGAGTTGAATAGCATTATTTTGATGCGTTCGTTCACAAATTTGAATTTGTCACTGATCACAGCGAAGACGAAGCGGACTGGAAGGGATACTCCGAGAATTAGAGACGCGTAGAAGCCGGTCTCTGTGATTCCGAACTTGAGCACTTCATTTAGGTAAATGGGGACGTAGGTGGAGAACATGATGGCTGCGGTCAGGTCGAAGAAGGCGTTCGCCCAAACACAGATGATCACAGGGCTCGTGAGCACTTTCTGAAAGCCGATAGACTTTTAGACGCCCAGAAGACGTACCACATAAGGAACCGGGGTGTTCTTATCCAAATGCGCCTCTGACTTGTTCTTCTGAATCTTGAGCAACTCTCGCGACGAAACTCTTCTCGTCTCCTGCGGATCTTCCGCATAAACAATCGCCCACACGATGAAGAGAAGGAGTCCGAAGACTGCGTGCAAGTAGTACGACCATTTCCAACCGAGGGAGCTCTCGCAGATGAGCCCCGTCGCCGAGTTGGTCACCGTCGACGCGATTCCGTTGAAGGAGGTGAGGATGGCGACGAATGTGGCAGTCTCGGAGAGCGGAGCCCAACGGACCGTCATCAAGCCGATCGCGGCAAAGTCTGCCGAGTAGGCGAAGCCCTGGAAGTAGTATTTAAAATAGACGGATTTCGAGCCGAATGCCAACCGTGATATTGTTCATTCAAGACGATGTATCTCATCTGCCTGAAGAGATATCAAAAAATTGTCAACTAATAACTTGCTCATTGATACATTGCGCACATTTTGTCAGTTGACAATTTCTTGATATCTTTAATAGCAGCTGAGATATATCATCTTGAATTGAAGTGCCCTTCTTTTACAGTATGTATGTTCTTTTGTGTTCTAATCTAAACACCTAAAGAGATCTATGTACAACTTCATTTTGTCATGCATTAAACGCTATAATACCTGTAAAAACCTGAGGGAAAGTAAGAACAGGAAGTGAACTTTTGCGGCAAAAGGCACAAACGCAGTGGTCACACAAGAAATCACGCCGGCAATCAGGAACGGATACCTGAAAACCCATCTTCGAATCTTGCTTTCCTCAACCAAATCATCACCTAGCTCCAAATTTGATATACAGCATGTTCAGTGGAATCGTACCCAGAATGGTGCCAGCCGCCACCGCCCACATTATCCATTTCTTCTCACTGCTAGAATAGTCATAGATACTGTGAAGTGTCTGAGAACACACATTTTGTGTCTTTCATAGTGCCACGTGTCTTTACACCATTGCCATCCATGTACGATCCGTCTGTCATGTCATGTTTCATGCAAATGAACGTGAAATTGATGATCAAATAGTTGGAACACATTGAGGCGAGACACACGAATCCGATGAGAAGCACGAGAATTCTGTGAAATGAGGTGTGTAGGTAGTGGGCCCAAAACTTTTGGATACCTATAATAGTCACCCCAAAACATTTTTGTAGGCCGGACCGTCTGAAGATCACTCAAACTACATCGAAAGAATGATAAACAAGAAATCGTGTGTGAACGATTTGAACCCACCGTGTGACTGACACGTTGGAAGCGAGGAAAAGAGAGAAGAAGAAGAAGAAGAAGAAAAAGAAGAAGAAAAGAGTTTGTAGCTATCTGTGACAAACCGAAAAATGTATTGTACGGTTGTTCGCAAAGGACACTACGTGTAATCCCCCTTCCACCCGATTACACACTCATGTGCCCCCGTAAAAAGTTTCAATTCATAATACAATTTCCATAATCATCATTGTCACACTTTATGGTGTCAACACTTTTCATTGTCAGTCTCGGTCCATTCGGCCGGCTCATCGGTGAAAATGAAGAAGGAGACGAAACTCGTCTGAACAGATATTGTCGACTTCTCGAGAGAGTGCCCGCGACTTACAATGATCATAAGGCCGCCTAGAATCAAATAAACCCACAGCCATTGGTGGCGATTCGACTCGTCGGACACAAAAATTGCGACTAAGGCTGGAGCTGAGAAGAGTGCCAGACACTTCATCCATTGGATGGCGGCGATGACGACGTGCGCGAATTGTCTGTAGAAATTTTGATAATGTTTGGCTGGGATACAATGATCGGTACCTGGCATGAAGTACTCCGCACTTGTAGAAGCCGCCCGAGTTGACGCCGATGCAGAGCATTGTCATGATGAAAAACGAGAGCGAGATCAATTTGTGCTCCGCTGGAATGAACCCGATGCACGCGAAGAAGAAGCCGGAGCCGCCGACAGCGATCGCATTGAATATCATGATTTTCACCTTCTCACTTATCATTCTGAAAACTTGTTTGTCTTTGACTAGGGTCGGATCTTCCGTTCATTTGGATTCACTTGAACTTATCGCTGAACACAGCGGCCACAAATCTGATTGGAATGTAAATGAAGAGCACGAGCGCCACGTAGAAGCCGGTCTCGGTGATTCCGAACTTGAGAACTTCGTGGAAATAGATGGGCATGTAGGTGGAGAAGATGATGACTGCGGACATTTCGAAGAACGCATTCAGCCAAACACATAGTATTACGGGACTTGTGAGCAGTTTCCGATACGGGACCGGGGTGTTCTTGTCCAAATGCGCCTCCGATTTGTTCCTCTGGATCTTTCCGAGTTCTCGAGAAGACACTCTCGAGGTATCCTGCGGGTCATCCACATAAATGACGGTCCAGAGAACGAACAAAACGAAACCGACGAGCGAGTGAAGGTAAAACGCCCATTTCCATCCGAGCGAACTTTCGCAAATGACGCCCGTCGCCGAGTTGGTCACCGTCGAAGAAATGCCCGTGAACGCGGTGAGCACGGCGACGAATGTGGCAGTCTCGGAGAGCGGAGCCCATCGGACTGTCATCAGGCCGATGGCAGCAAAGTCGGCCGAGTAGGCGAGGCCCTGAACTCTGCGTGGTCCGTAGGCTCAGTTGAAGAGGACCTACTTGTAAAAAGCGTAAAACTATCAGGAAGAAAAAGCTGATTCTAGCCGCAAACGGCACAAACGCTGTGGAAATGCAGGAAACAAGGCCGGCCACGAGAAACGGATATCTAAAGGAATGGAGTGAGTTTGGGCAAGTTTATGGACTGAACTTCACCTCGCTCCATACTTGACGTACAAAAGATTAATGGGAATGGTTCCGAGGATGGTGCCGGCCGCCACCGCCCACATTATCCATTTCTTCTCACTGCTAGAATAGTCATAAATGCTTTGAAGTGACTGAAACGGTTTTTGGCGATGCACTTCACAGGCGTCTTTTCTCGTACCCCATTACTGTTCACATAAGTCTCTGACAGATCATTTTTCATGCAGATGAACGTGAAATTGATGACTGTGTAGTTGGAACAGACCGACGCCAAGCACACGAATCCGATCGCTAGCACTAGAATTCTGGAAAACTTTGCGTCAAACGTGTGTCCGTTGTTGTTCTGCGGTTTGTCAGTTGCCAATCTCGCACTTTCAATGCTTCATGTGTGATGTCAAACTTGAAAAAAGACCGGAAAACTACCGTGGCCGAGGAGTTTTCTAGGCTCGACCAACTGTTGAGACACAGACACAAACCTGTAGTAATTCCCCCATAGAGACATCCCCCTTTCCGCCGGTTTTTTGCGGTCTGAAAGCAAAAACCGATCACGACGGCCATTTCATGAAAACAAAAAGAAGAAGAAGGAGAAGAAGACGTTTTTGACAGATGAGAGAGAGAGAGAGAGAGAGAGAGAGAGAGAGAGAGAGAGGTTGATAAGAGAATGAACGAAGTGATCCCTTCTCGCGCGGAAGCCATGTGATCGCACGGAGAACGGACGAGGAGAGACGATGTCGTCAAATGTTGATTTACAAAGTGAGAACAAAAGTCAAAACCGTTTTATTTTTATACAGTTGTTTTAGCGGGGCGAAACGGACACGTGGGGGCAGCAAATGTATGCAAAGCTACAATGAGAAGGTTAGAGTATTTACATAGTTCTAGTCGCTATTCAAATTCGGATGGGTCTCACGCCTTGCACGCCGGCTTCTCCTCGCTGTTCGTCCACTCGGCTGGCTGATCGGTGAAGATGAAGTATGAGATCATGTTGACGATAATCATGAGTCCTCCGAACACGAGATACACTCCGATCCATTGCGTTCGTTCGGATTCCGTCGTAACGAAGATGGCGACCATGGCGGGCGCGGAGAACAGAGCCAAGCACTTGGTCCATTGGATGGCGGCAATGACGACGTGCGAGTACTGGCGAGCGTGGAGGACGCCGCACTTGTAGAAGCCGCCCGAGTTGACGCCCACGCAGCACATTGTGATCGTGAACATGGCCACCGAGAGGTACTTTTGCTCGGCGGGAATGAAGCCGATGATGGAGAAGAAGGTGCCGGTGCCTCCGACGGCCACCGTGTTGAACACCATAATCTTGGCCTTCTCGCCGATGCACTTGATCTTGTCGCTCATGAGAGCAGCCACCCAGCGCACCGGAAGCCACACGAAGAGCACGAAGGCGACCCAGAAACCGGTCTCCGTCACTCCCATTTTGAGAACTTCGTGGAAATAGATGGGCATGTAGGTGGAGCACACGATGACGGCGGACATCTCGAAGAAGGCGTTGAGCCAGACACACCAGATCACTGGACTTGTTAGGAGTTTCTGGAAAACAAAGCAAATAGGTGAATAGAGGGAAAGTGGGGGGACATACTCTGTACGGAACATCAGTGCTCTTGTCAAGATGAGCCGCAGACTTGGACTTTTCGATCTTGGTAAGTTCCTTGGCAGAGACTCTGCGGGTGTCCTGTGGATGGTCGATGTAGATGATGTACCAGAGGGCGAAGAGGGCGAGTCCGACGGCCGCGTGCAGGTAATACGACCACTTCCATCCAAACGAACTCTCGCAAATGAGCCCCGTCACAGAGTTGGTCGCGGTCGAGGAGATGCCGGTGAACGAGGTGAGCACGGCGATGAACGTGGCGGTCTCGGTGAGCGGCGCCCAGCGGACGGTGATGAGTCCGATGGCGGCGAAGTCGGCCGAGTAGGCGAGGCCCTGCGTGAATCGGAGCAGAATCAGAAGCCAGTAGTTGGCCTTGGCGGCCCAAGGGATCAGTGCGGTCGAGACGATGGAGGTGAGGCCGGCGAGCAGGAACGGGAATCGGGCGCCGAATTTGACGTAGAACACGTTGATCGGAATCGTTCCGATCATGGTCCCCAGCGCCACCGCCCACAGGATCCACTTTTTCTCACTGGCGTTGTAGTCATAGATGCTGCGAAGAGTCTGAAACGATTCCAATGTTAACTAGACAGTCCCCATGTCGCAAATCCCACTCCATTGCTGTCCGGCACCGCGTCTGTCATGTCGTTTTTCATGCAAATGAAGGTGAAGTTGATGATGATGTAGTTGGAACAGATGGACGTCAGGCACAAAAACCCGACGATCACTACTATCATTCTGCAAAAGTTTGTTCGATGAAAAGGTTCGGATGGGTACGCTACCTGTAATAGTTTCCCCATAGCTTGCCCATGTTTGGTGGTGGTGGTGGAGGAGGAGAAGGAGGTAGAGTCTGAATGTGACACTCAAAAACCGTTTGTCGTCGCGAGGCTTTTGTACTAGTCGCCGAGACGCGTTGATCTGGATGATCGGCACGCCTGCTGCGCGCGAGGGTTCAATATTTTTGATCATATCTTTCTTATCAACACAACGATCGGTCGAAGAAGTGGAGGGGGAGGGGGGAAACGCAAGACGGTTTTGTTCGGAGAACGAAGCAGAGAATGAGTGGAACTCATCGACTAAATACGACATCGGTCGTGTCCGATGATCTCTGTGAAAAAGTGAAAAGACACACGTGCCCGATTTGAATATATCACAAAGTCCGAAAGATGCGAAATGCGAAAACGGTGAACATTGGAACCTTTTTAATGTGCGAGAACAACGATCAACTTGCTGATTCAATTATTTGTCTGTGTCAACATTCCGACGATCATGAATCAAAATCAGACTTGTTTTTATTTCATTTCGAACATTTTCCCGCCACTTTTCCGTGCCCTTAACACCTTAATGTCATCATTCCCGATATCGGCCGTTCATTACTATTTCCGAGGAGCATGGAAACTGAAAAAGCGACTTCGTAAGTTTCGTTTCGCCGCGTTGAGCAAAGCAAAGCGTACGTCTTGCAGTGAGTCGAAAAAGAAGAAGATACAGGGCGGCGTGAAAAAAGCGAAAAAGAGCAGAGAGTCGGCAAATAATTCGACGACGACGACGACGGCGAAGAAGAGCGGCGGCGGCGGCGAATCGAAGCGTCGCAGCAAGGAGCCGATCGATGATTCCAAGGTATTCGACCGACTATTTGTATGCTGCCATCAGCTATTGTACAATTATTTTTCTTGTCATCACAATTCATCGCTTCTCAGTCTTGGAATGTTATTCATAAGCCACAATAGCCTTGTCGCGGCTCGGCCTAGGGTTTCATTTCAATTTATGCAAAGCAGTAACTTTTTCTAATTGAGCAGTTTGAGGTGATCCGTCTGCTCGGCAATCGAAGCGTTTACCACGTGGCCGTCGAGGATTTCGTGCGTGTTTCGCAGCTGATCAAGCAGCAGCAGACGGCCGGAAACCTGATGGCCACCGTCGATTTGCACCGGTTCAGCGACCACTCCATCATGGCGTTCGTGAATTTTGTGCAGAACCGAGAGATCAAATCCTCGTTGACCTACTACTCGATCACCGAATTGGTCACCCTCGCGCACACGTTTCAGATGAAGGATTTGAAGGCGTGTCTGGAGGATGTGAGCCGAGAAACGCCATTGAGCCTCTCATTTCCCCCGTTTCAGAGCATAATCGAAGCGGCCAAGTTGTCGGAAGCGGATCTTCTGCAGACGATGATCATTTGCGACGTGGCGCATCTGAATCCCGAGACCGAGAAGACGCTCCAAACGCTGGCGACGGAGCAGATCGATAAGCTGGTCGGCCTGCCGGACTTCCACAAAGTGCCCTTCTACCAGCTCTATCAAATTCTGTCGAGCTGCGAACTGGCGGTCCTCCACGAGATGTTTGTCGCCGATGTGGTTCTGCTGTGGCTGATCGGACAAGATCACGTGAACGCCTTCGCCCCATCGCTCCTGTCTTGCGTAAGTCCAACCCCCCCAACCCATGCATGTTTTGCCGAGTGTCAGAGGGCTCAAAGTCCGCCGATCTTTTGTGATCTGTGTGGTTCTTTGGAGGTTCTCTTTTCTTCAAATTGAATTGCTTTGCTTTGCAGATCCGCACCAAATTTCTGAGTCCGGTCGATCGAACCCTGATCATTGAGCGCATTAACCAGTTGAAACTGCCCAGTAAACTCGTCCGTCTCGCTCGAAATGTTCTCGAATCGACGAGCAACCAGCGGATCTGTCTCGACTCGGTCCATCTCAAAAAGAACTGGCCGAGATGCGGAGCGAATGTGAACACGACGCACTTCAATCCGCACTCTTCGCTTCCGCTCAGCCGTCCCACGTTCAATATGAAGATGAAAAAGAAAAAGGAGGCGAAAGTCCGACCCACTTTCGATGTGAGCTTGGCCGTTGATTTTAGGAATCACACCTTTTGGCAATTTTCAAAATTTCAGCCTGCCACTGCTCCGAAAGTGATCGACCTGATAAACACGGATCCGAAGGTGGTCAAATCGGAGAGATCGGTGAAAAAGAAGGAAGAGAAGAAGGACATGAAGAACAAGAAGAAGCAGGGAAACAACAACAAGTCGGGGACGACGACTAAAAAGACGAAGAGATCGTGTGCGTGTGTGGAGTACGTGAAGAGCAAGATGAGTCGGAAGGCGAAGAAGAAGGGACCGCCCATGTTCCAGGATCCGAACTCGATAAAGGTTCGCCCGCCGGGAGAGAGCAGCAAGTGAGGGCATCATATACAAACTGAAAAAATACATGTTTAATTTTCAGGCAAACGGAGAGCAGCACGAAGGCATCGAAGAGTTCGGTCACTTCGAAATTGTCCTCGTCGACGATGAACTCGAGCAGATCGGAAAGTCACACTGAGAAGCGGCGGGCTCAAAAGAGAGGGAAGATTCAGAAGGCGATCAAAAGTTCGAAATCGGAGACGGAAAATAGTGAAGTCAAGTCGATAAGAAATAGCAGCGGAAACAGAACTAGAACGAAGTTGTGAATGAAGTGAAATATAGTGCGTGGAATGTCTGAGTTTCAGAAATGCATTTTTTTAGCGTTTGCGAATACGTGTAAAGTTTCTTGGAAATCCCTCGGAAATCAGCAAAATTGCAGTTTCAGTTTGAGTTTCCGCTCTTTGTGTTTGGTATTCGTGGCGAGACTCGACTCCTAATGAAAGCCGTGCGCCTTTAAACTTAAAACAGATTTTGAACATTTCATGAAAAATTTCATCAATGTTTTCCCTTTCATATTAGTTTTCACCACAGTATTCAGCACGTTTTCTCTGAAATTCTGAATGCAAATAATCAGAATCAACTTTTTTTTTCAAACAAAAACTGTCCGGTGCTCTCGAGGGTTTATTCAGCTCGGAACTTCAAATTTTAAAAATTTCCTATCTAGGGTTTTTCCTATCCAAATGCAGAAATTTTCAATGTTTCGCACTCAAAATGCTCTCGTTTCACTGAATTTAGCTTATCTTCGATTTTCGAACAAAAAACAACAATTTTGATAAGAATATCTGATTTTCAAAATTTCAATCCTAAAATTAGCCTCACAACGTTTTTAATGTTGTTTCTCGTCAAATTTGTATTTCCAGATGCCGCCATTGGAAGCAGACGTCAGCAACAATCCGCCGAACGATGTATTTCATGACCAAGTAAATTTTTTCCAATTTTTATCCAAAATTGACAAAATTTGTTTTGCAGAAATGGCTCAAAATATTCCCGGCGAGCGTGGCTGCCATGGATAAATCGTCAATGTTTATGTCCAGAGTCATATTCGTGGTTTTCTCGATGATTCTAGACCGCCGCAAGATTCTGCCACCAGAGTATTTTGCGTCGAATTACATAACAGGTATCAGGAGAGACGTGATATTTTTGGTATTTCATTCTTTCCATTCAGAGAAACTGAAAATGAAGTCGCTGAACTTTAATCACGCCAAGGCGCTCGCCATCTCTCACCAACTTCGCGATGCGGGAGATGCCACTAAACTCGGCTACCTGGAAGAGTTGGCGCTTGTGGTCACGAAGCAGGAAGACGATGTGGAGGCGATTGAGGTCTTCTCGCTCAAGTTCCACTATTTCGGTGACGGAGGAGTGGCTGCGCAATTGACGACTGAGGAGAATGGCACGCGGCTGACTCCATTCGAGAATCTCAAGAAACTCGATTACAATGGAACGTTGACCGTCCGTGATCAGCTAATTTTTCTGGCGCGCAGCATCCACGTGATCTGTTCGAAAGTGCTGCACCCTCTGCCTGGCGAGTTCTTCGCAAACCTTCGTGCCAGCTACACTCCTGAAGCTCCGTCAGACTTCCGTATCAAAGGATTCCGCGACTCGTTCACCTTCTACACGATTCCAGAAGATACTCAATCGGCGACTCTCGGCCACTTTCGTCCCGGCTATCACGGGGGACTGGTTGAGTGCACGAGCAAGTTCATGGAAGACTCGTACGCGGCTGAAACAATCCTCAAAAAGTACGCGGACAAGGCGGCCGAAGAGACGGGCATTCGGATGAACACCACTTTGTACGGATCGTTCGCCAACGAGTCGGAGAGCAGGAGCAACGGAAGCGAGGAGTCGTTCTATGATTCGGTTGTGGAAAAGTTGAAAGAAGTCGATCTTGAGAAGGACAAGACCCCCAAGAAGAAGTCGTCTCCGCGTCCGGCTCCATACGATAAGGAGTCGAAGCGCCGCGCTAGGAAATGAAATCATGTAAAATTGTTTAATCTTGTTAATATCGTTCTGTTTTTTTATAGAAATTTTTAGATTCTGGAGCCTTCTCATGTAAATTCATAATCATGTCCCATTGCTTGTGTAGCACACAAACGTTTTTGTTTGTTTTCCAAGAACCCACTGAGACCTTCCTCTTTAGAGAACAATTTATTAGACACTGAATGTCGCATCACGATATATTACAGTTATAAATGACCCGTTCGTCTCGTTGATCGATTTCTGATGTCATCATATTCTGCTTTTATCATCTATCACCTTCCGAACAGTCCCCCAAAGTTGTTGCCGAGTCCGCCGAGGTCGAATCCCGTGAATTGCTCGAGAATCTTACCGGCGGCCTTCGAGGCCGCTTCTTTGCCTCCTTTCCCCTGTCCGGCCGCCTGCGCACCCATTATTCCCTGCTGAATGAGTCCGAACAGGCCCAAATCTTGTCCGTCCTGTCCCCCGCCGCCTCCAGCTGCTCCTGCGTTCGGGTTCGGCGCAAAGTTACCGAGAGGTCCTTGTCCGGTCGGTGCGAGTCCGCTTCCGGTGAACATTCCGATGGCTCCGAGAGCTCCTTGACCGACGGGACTGTTGCCGCCGCCGCCACCGAACGATTTGAAGGCATCGACGAACGGAGAGGGCGCTGGTTGATGTGGAGGCGGTGGCGGAGGATGGATTGTTCGGGGAGGATGGGGACGGTGAGCGGGGGGTCGAGGTCGGAATGGCGGCAGAGTTGGTGGCGGAGGCGTCGCTGCAAGTTTAGCGGTAGGGCTCATTTGCCAAATAACTCACGTCTGCACATATCCGCCACTTTTTGGCACTGTTGATAATCCTCAAACAAATTGGCGTTCGTGTCGGCCGTCCGACATCCCGGAAACCAGAAATCGTCGCATTGCATCGTCTCCTGAAACAGAATACATACTACTATTCCGCGATGAAAACCAGCCGCAACTCACGCGATTATAGATATACATTGGCCGAAACCCGCAGAATCGTCCGTTCGGCACGCCCATTTGGCAAATTGAGAGCGGATCCGGCGGCGGGGAAGCTGCAACAATGCGGATGACTCATCGGAGGGCAAGGGAGGAGGAGAAATGAAAGTAAAAAGTACGTCTTCTTTTGTTGCCGACAGTTTAATGGAATTACAGCGCTTCTAGAGGAGACATGTCAATGTTTGGTCGGGCGAGACGAGTGGAAAAAAGAACTAGAATTGATTACTGATTACCTTGGCCGTCCGTCGGCGCAGGCATCATCGGAGAGATCGCATTCGGCAGCGGCTGGGGCATGAACGGAGACGACGTCGTCTGAACCGACGGAGCAAGTGGCACGCCGCCGTTCGCCGCCGTCAGACACTGAAAAAATGTTACTTTTGTCTTAAATACTCGCAAGAAGCCCAGTAAAAACCGGTTTTTACCGTACTTTACTCCACTGAATGAGCCAATCAAAGGAAACATTGAAAAAACAGACAATTTGTTGCAAAAAAATACCTCGGTGGGAATTGTGCGACACGTGTTCGCCGAAGAGTCCTGAAACTTTGCGGACGGACGAGCGCACAGTTGGCGGGGGAAATCGCAGGTGAGCGGGTCGCATTTCGTCGTGGCAATATTGTTGTATTCTGTGGAGCCGAGAAAGTCTTCGCCTGCAAATATTCGTGTCTGCTTCACTTTCTGCGAAAAAGTGAAGAGATTATCCCCCAATCGTCGACTTTTACCGAAGAATCTTTGGCAAAGACCAACAAAAAAAAGACTCACACTCTTCAAACTCGAACAGCTTCTCGAGAAACGGATCAAGTTGATCTGGCAGCTGACCGCCGACGCGACCGACGATGATCGAATTAGCGGATAAGAGGAGGAGGAAAAGTTTTGCGCAACCGCTAGCAGAAGCCGATGGCGTCGAGACGCGGCGGCAGCAGAGGAGACGACGCAACACCATTTACAGGCCGATGACGACGACGAATGAATCAGAAGAAGAAGTGGTGGTGGTGGTTGAGAGGGAGAGAAGACGTAGAAGGACGAGAAGAGCGACAAGAAGAAGAAGAAGAAGAAGAAGCTGTGAAAGGTGAAACCATGTGTAATGTTTCAGTAGTCAACAGATGATGGAGGAAGCGGCAGATTCTCGTCGCATTTATGTTAATTTCGATGAGAAGAGAAGCGATGAGAAATCGAAGAAAAAGCGACGAGCGATTTCGACGCTCCTCTTCAATCCAATCCAATCCGTGACGATGGATTCAAAACTGGGCAAGTTGTCGGCCTCTCTGTGTCTCCCTCTCTTCTGACAGATGAGACACTTCACGACGACCGGTTTCGAGGAGGAGAAGAGGCACGGAATCGTGTGTGCCCGCCACCACCGCTTTTCCCGTTGTTATGATGGTGTTGGCACGAGCGCCCGCCGCGTCATGATGTGTCCGATCGTCTCGGAACGGAAGCGCGCTCTGCTGAACATCACAGCGGACTTGGATCTGGGGTTTGTTCCGCGTTTGTACGGAAACGGAATCCGGAATTTCCGAACAGGCTCCTATTCTAACTAGGGAATGAGGTAAGTCGGCCTTATGGGTTGTGACATACGTGATTCGATAGCTTATACTAAGGGGATCAAATGTTCTGTTGATCATTCTTGCAAAACGCTTCTAGAATTTGAGAAAATCGCATCTGAAACTGAAACTTCACATGTTCCGTTTGGGACTCATGTTTAGGACTCGTTTAGGACTCATTTGTGACTCATTTGTGTGTTGAAATGTGTTCTGCATTCTGCATTGGGAAAAAGCGAAAACAACCGTTTTTGCAGCCTCTGCATAGGCCTATTATTTTCCACCGCTTTTGCTTTTCCGCCTTGCTGCGCGCATCGGCAGTTGCATTATTTGAACTGCCGCCATAGTGTGCCTGCGCATCTAACTTGCAGTCCGGCTACGGTAGCGTCTGCGTCTCGCCTCTCCACTCGCACGATTTCCCGTCGACAGCCACCCGACGTCTTTCTGCCCGTCGTCCGCGCTCTTTATATTCTCGTGTACTCCTTGTCTCACTCCACGTTTTTGCCTCATTTTCAGCCGCTTTTGCTGAAAATAATCATCTTATCCTTTACTTGTCTCTGTTTTCTCAGAATTTTCTCAACATTTTCTTCGTTTTTCAGTAACGACCATGGATCAGTTCCAAGCTTTGATCGAGCCAGCTCGCCAATTCTCGAAGGACTCGTTCCGTCTCGTCAAGAGGTGCACCAAGCCAGACAGAAAGGGTAGGCGTATCGATTTTGCTTTTTAAAGTTTTTATCTCAATCTTTTCCAGAGTACCAGAAGATCGCCACGGCCACCGCCATCGGATTCGCCATCATGGGATTCATCGGCTTCTTCGTCAAGCTCATCCACATCCCAATCAACAACATCATCGTCGGAGCCTAAACGTGATACTCGTCGCGAATTGTGCACAATCCGGGTTATACAAATATTCTAAGTTTCCCCCGCCAAGTCTGTCTCCACGCCGACGAGGAGCCCTTCTTTTTTTACCCATTCAATTTTTCTTCTTGTAGATTCCCGTATTTCGTCTTGATTCCTCGAAATTGATTATTGTGATTAATTTATTCGGCCTCCCCTCAAACTTTTGTTGCTTGCGGCTTTGCCGGCCATCATAATTAACAACAAATAAATTATATATGGTTGCCAGTTGCAAACTCGTTTTCAGAGAGGAATCTCCCATCTGTATATTTTGTTTCGCGAATTCAGAATTTCCAATTTAAAGAAAAGTTCAGATGGTGAAATGTGTCGTGGCGATTTCGGGGAAGCGAAAGTCAGGAAAAGATTATTGCACACGGATTCTAAAGCAAGAATTGGAAAAATTGTTTGTGCGGACGGCAGTAACTGGAATCTCGAACAGTCTGAAAATGGAATTCGCGAAAATTCATAGTACCAATTCGAAAAGTCAAAGAGGAAACCGGAAATCGTGTCGTTTCAGGGCTCGATTACGCGGAACTGCTGTCAGATGGGCCGTACAAAGAGCAATATCGGAAAGAAATGATAAAATGGGGAGAAGATGTGAGGAGCAGAGACTCCGGACTGTTTTGCAGGTTCCTTCCGCCTATTTTTGGTGTAATTTTACTATTTCTCAGAGCTGCGATTGATCCGTTTGTCGACAATGAAGTCGTCATCGTTTCGGACTGCCGACGGCCTTCTGATTACGAGTTTTTCACATCCAACCATCCCACGCTGACAATTCGCGTCGAGACCAGCGAGGAAAATCGTCGCGAGCGGGGATTCCGATTTGTAGAAGGCGTCGACGACGGAGAATCCGAATGCTCACTCGACGGATACGCGTTCGATGAGATTCTGAAGAATATAACCGGAGAAGATCTCAGCATACAAATCGGGCAGATAATTGCACGGATTCTGAATATTTCAGATTTGGACAAGTGTCATGTAATGAAGAATTGACTTGACAACCAACAAACAGTACTTACAACGCGAAAAAACAAATTACTAGGGCCTAAAAATATAAACAAAAAAAGGTGTTTAATCATGATTCAGAGGAATGTCAACATTCTTCGTGAGCTCATCGAACGCCAGCTTGTCCAGATAGGCGTTGCGATCCAGTGAAATGAGAAGTGGTCGCTTTCCGACGAACGCCGTCGCCAGAGGAATCCACACTTTCTTCATTTGCGGAGCCACCGCCGCATCGACGACATCGGCCGCTGAGAAGCGCAGCGCCTGCTTTCGCATCAGAAAATTGTAGTGGACTGTGGTGAATGTCTGGAATTTAACAGATCTTTAGGAATATAATCATTTCTTACTAACCTTTTTGTCGTTGTTGTAGAAGATGTCAATTGGAAACCGTTTTGCGAGGAAGTGAAGAAGAAGCGGAGTGAACGAAAGTACGACGAGGAAAGTGTTGGCAACTGAAAAGAGAAAACAGACTGGACTCAGGTTCATTCTGGAATATTCTTACCGATTGCGAACATCATCATCGACGGTCTTTCGGCAGCGGCTTCCCACAAATACGACGAGAGAACCGGCACCATGGCGGCTCCGGCGACCGACGAAGAAAGTGACAGAATCTGAAATCAGTCTAAATACCGAATTTTCCATCGAATTCCACACACTTTTGCCCCTTTCACTCCCATCGCAACCACGTCGTGCGGCGTTTTTGGTGATCCGGGCGGCAGCGTTCCTTTATGAATCAGAATCGAGTGACCCAAATCCTCTTTGTCAATATTCGAAAGTGCTAACACTTCCACATTGCCTTTAAATTCAGTTTTATGATTTTTCTGCCGATTTTTGCAAAACCTCACATTTGGAAGATGTTTGCAGGTTCCTTGTGAGAAACAAAAGGTTGGAGGGACTTATTCTGATTGGCCGCAACAGCATTTGTGACAGAATAGACGACATTTCAGCTGAATTCAGCCGATAACTTTTGAAAAAGAATCACGGTCTCCTGCACGAGAAAAGCGCAAGCAATTACGCGTGCTCTCTGCGTCGCCGGCAGCATTCTCCTTGTCTCGCACTCTCTCGCTTGCCTACTGTCGCTCGAAAAGCGAAATGAGAGTTGGCGTGGCGCTCGGAACGCCGCCGGAAGAATACTGATTTACCTTTCCGTTTTTCTTCATGAACGTGTTTATCATGAGCAAAACTTGCAAAGAGCAACAAAAAATTCTGAAAAACATGCCGGCGTCAGTACGAAATTTGCATTTTTAGTGTTGCGGTTGATTATGCGTGCTACAAGTGAGAATCAAAATCATCTTCCGTTATTTCGTGATGAAAACGTTGCCCGATGGTTTTTCATGACCACATCATCAAAAATTTAACGGAATTAATCGTGTAAGCCACACTGGGAGCACCGATTTCACACTTCGGTGGCCAACGAAGTTTCATCGGAGACTTCAGATGCGTGCTCTCGGAAGAGTACTGATTCATTTTTCCCGCTTTCTACGGGAATATGTTGAATATGATCAATACTTCGAAGCAGCAACAAAAAACTTGAAAAAATATTCTGAAGTGTCCACGGAGACGGCTTCTGAAAGAGCTACAGTTTTCTGCTGACTTCAGATGCGTGCTCTCGGAAGAGTACTGATTCATTTTTCCCGCTTTCTACGGGAATATGTTGAATATGATCAGTACTTCGAAGCAGCAACAAAAAACTTGAAAAAATATTCTGGAGTGTCCACGGAGACGTCTTCTGAAAGAGCGACAGTTTTCTGCTGACTTCAGATGCGTGCTCTCGGAAGAGTACTGACTCATTTTTCCCGCTTTCTACGGGAATATGTTGAATATGATCAGTACTTCGAAGCAGCAACAAAAAACTTGAAAAAATATTCTGAAGTGTCCACGGAGACGGCTTCTGAAAGAGCTACAGTTTTCTGCTGACTTCAGATGCGTGCTCTCGGAAGAGTACTGATTCATTTTTCCCGCTTTCTACGGGAATATGTTGAATATGATCAATACTTCGAAGCAGCAACAAAAAACTTGAAAAAATATTCTGAAGTGTCCACGGAGACGGCTTCTGAAAGAGCTACAGTTTTCTGCTGACTTCAGATGCGTGCTCTCGGAAGAGTACTGATTCATTTTTCCCGCTTTCTACGGGAATATGTTGAATATGATCAGTACTTCGAAGCAGCAACAAAAAACTTGAAAAAATATTCTGGAGTGTCCACGGAGACGTCTTCTGAAAGAGCGACAGTTTTCTGCTGACTTCAGATGCGTGCTCTCGGAAGAGTACTGACTCATTTTTCCCGCTTTCTACGGGAATATGTTGAATATGATCAGTACTTCGAAGCAGCAACAAAAAACTTGAAAAAATATTCTGAAGTGTCCACGGAGACGGCTTCTGAAAGAGCTACAGTTTTCTGCTGACTTCAGATGCGTGCTCTCGGAAGAGTACTGACTCATTTTTCCCGCTTTCTACGGGAATATGTTGAATATGATCAGTACTTCGAAGCAGCAACAAAAAACTTGAAAAAATATTCTGGAGTGTCCACGGAGACGTCTTCTGAAAGAGCGACAGTTTTCTGCTGACTTCAGATGCGTGCTCTCGGAAGAGTACTGATTCATTTTTCCCGCTTTCTACGGGAATATGTTGAATATGATCAGTACTTTGAAGCAGCAACAAGAAACTTGAAAAAATATTCTGGAGTGTCCACGGAGACGTCTTCTGAAAGAGCGACAGTTTTTCTGCTGACTTCAGGTGCGTGCTCTCGGAAGAGTACTGATTCATCTTCTCATTTTTTTCTTTTATGAACGTGTTCATTAAGACCGCTACTTACAAACAGCAACAAAAAAACTTGAAAAAAATTCGAAGTGACTACGAATACGTCGACAGGGAATAACTACAGTCTTCCGTCGGCTTCTTTAGAAGCGTGCTGTCGGAGAACGAAAAAAACGATTTTCGACTTATTTCAACTTCAATGTGTTCTATATGCGTTCTTAAAACAAACAGCAATCAAAAATCCGGACATTTCGCGATTCTGGAGTACGGAATTATGATGCTATATTCACAACGTCTTCCACTAGACGGAAGAGTCAGAATACACCAGTTCTTTGAAATATATGTCAGAAAAGTCATAAAGACTCGTAAAATTACAAGTTAAATGATAGTCGAGTGAGAATGAACGTTGCCGCCGTCGGTGGGCCTGTGAGAATCTGATCTACCGTAAGCTTAGCTCGAGTCGGTCTACTTCAAATCTACGTTTCTCGCTTCAATCTCAACCAATCTGCTCGTTAGAGGTCGCAAAAGAAAGCTTATGAAATTTGGAATCGCTTGTAGGCGTTCGTTTTTTGAGAATTTCTGTCTAGCTCTCGATTTTTTTCGAGAAAAACACAAAAAAACCACTACTTTTACAACTGAAAACTTGAAATGTACGTATCTCCGTTCAAAGTGCATATTTTTTCTTGGTCAAAATCGCAAATTGTAGTCCTTCCCGATGTCTAAAACTTGTAGGTCTCACATTTTTCGAAAAAACATTTTCTGATTTTTTAAGTGACCGAAACGTTTTTCTTCTGTAGTTTACTTGATCCCATTTAGTCAACCCGCTTTTATTATACAGATTTCTTGTGTCCAATAGTTAAATCTAATCGTGTATTAACAAAAAAAGTATCAAAATGGTTGAGAAAGCTGGGTTGTACCTGCCCCTTGACAATTTTTAAACTCACGTTTCGAGAAAACTGGCTCTCTTCAACACGCACGAATTTTTTGATCAGCTAATTGCAGAAAAATGTTCCTAATTTTTGTCCTTGCTTGTTCTGATTTTTTGAAATTTTATTTTTTGTGTTAACCATGTCGCCGACAACTTCTTTTGTTTTCATCAAGAAATTTTTCGATTGATAATGCAAGCGCGCTCTACGGTCACGCGTTAGAGATAAGAGACGGCTGAGTATGCGCATTTCGCGATCTAGCTGGCACATTTTTCGATCAGGAGACCGTGGAATGGTGCAAAATTGTCCACGAGGAGTACACGGCCGAGGAGACGCGTGGTTTTCCTAGTCCCTCGACGAGAACGCGCTCCAACGCTTCACTTTTTACAACGCGTTTCACCCCGCTTCCACATTACTTTCTGACGTCTTCTGACGATTCGGGCGCGATGTCGAATGGCTTCTGGATGGACGATGGCCAGAATCAACAAGGTAACGCTTTAAAACTTAATTTTTAATAAATTCGGAGATGTTTAGGCGGATGGAATACGCAAGCGCCCCAACAAGACATGGGATGGGGTCAATTCGACTACTCACAACCGCAACAGCCACAACAACAGCGTGAGTGTTCAAAAGATTTGCATAACCGCAAGATTACCGTTTTTCAGAGGCTGGAAATGACTACTATCAGCAGAATCAGCAGTATCAACAGCCGCAGAACAATTTTTATGGCGGACAAATGTTTATGCCGAATGTTACTGTTGGTGGAGGAGGTAAAACGCTTTAATACATTAAAAAAAAACCACAAAACATCACTTCAGCTGTTCCGAACGCTCCTGCTGACGGCGAAGACTACGAGAACGAGCCGCCACTTCTCGAAGAGCTAGGTATTAACTTTTCTCACATCAAAGAGAAGACGATCGCCGTGCTGAACCCGACCGGATCCGCCACTGTCGAAGTGATCGCCGATCAGGATCTCGCCGGACCGCTCGTTTTCTGTCTGCTGTTCGGAGCGGCGCTCCTTCTGCACGGCAAACTCTCCTTCGGCTTCATCTACGGAGTCGGCGGTCTCGGATGCGTCGGAATCTACGCTCTGATGAATTTGATGGCGGCCGACGAGAAGAACATCTCGTTCACCTGCACCGCTTCTGTCCTCGGATATTGCCTTCTGCCGATGGCGTTGCTGAGCATTGTTACCGCCGTCTTGTCGTTCAAGGTTGCTAAAGTTTAGTTTCTGTGAGTTTCTGTAAACTTTCTATTTCCAGGGAATCGTCGGCTACATAATTTCGAGTCTCGCAGTGTTCTGGTGCTCGGCCGCTTCGTCCAAACTGTTCGTGATAGCCCTTTCGATGGACCACCAACGTCTTCTGGTCGCTTATCCGTGCGTCCTTCTCTACTCTGTCTTCGCCCTTCTTGCCATCTTCTAACATTCTTTTCATGTGGATACATAGTGTGATAACGTTTACTTGAGTAATTTATTCCTGTTTCCGAAGATTTTGTGCCTTCACCCACTTTTTATTTAAAAAATTTTTTATTTTCTTGACATCTGTAAAAAAGCTTCAGATTGTTAATTTCCAACTGAAATATCTGTTTGAGTAGGATATTTAAAGTGCAAACTAGTAAAATCTTAGATGATGAATCTGAAATTCGAAAAACCAACAAAAGAGGACACGTGGCTGATCAAACCAATTCCGGGATTCGTGTGCAAATGGAAAAACGTGAAAATCGACGGACTTTTGGGCGAAGAAACCCAAAAATGCTTTGTGAATGTGTGCCATTGCAAAGAGCTGCCTCCGCCGATGAAAGATTTGGACCCGGAGCAACTCGCAGAAATGTTCGACAAAAAGGACCGCTCCTACACGATTCCGATGACGGTCGGCGAGTTGGACTGCGTCAAAGATCGGAAAGAGGCGAATTCTATCAAGGTACCTGAAAAGAAAAGTTATATTGACAAAAGCATGGAACCTTTCAGATCGACGTGGTCGTCAACAGCATCTTCTACGAAAAACGACTCGCCTCAATCGACGCCACGTTCTTCCGTCACCTCGTTTCGCTATTCTTCTGCTCAATGATCGAAGAGAAACACGGATTCCATTTAGATCCGATGGACGCAGTCATGCTCAGAAATCGCACGTTCGTCGGGGAACTGGAGATGCAAAATGTTCAGAAGACACCGGCGAAACGAGTTGTCGAAGAAGTCGAAGCGGATGAGGAGGTGGAAGAGATTAAGCAGACGGTAAAGACAAACGAAGGCCTTCTAAAAACGATCTATCGAGTTCAGATGTTCGGAATGCAAAAAATCGACGGAGTCACAATTAATCTTCTTGACGGAAAGCGTCTCGAAGTGAGCATGTTGTGCGAAAAAGGCGGGAAGGCGATCGACAATCCGAGAAGACTGAAGCTGAAAATGACGCCTACGCGATGCTTCGTGATGCTCGACCAACGGCAGCACTTCCTCGACTTTGGCCTTCCCTTCGAGATTGACGTGGCGACTGCCGAATCGAAATTTGTCGCAGAAACGAAGAATCTTGTTGTTTCCGCCGATATTGTCATTTGAACTCTCTTTTCTTTTCTCTCCTTTTCCTTCTACATCACGTGGAAACCAAAACCACCGCTGCATCTCTCTCCCTCTGCGTCTCCGTGTGTTGAACCCGCTGGTTTTTGTGCGTCGACAACACCAGAGTCCAGTTTGTTCATTGCTTGTCCTCATATTCTCATTTTCCATAATTTCCCCCATTTTCCCAATAAAAGCTCGTCGAGAAATGCGACGTCTCTTCTGCACACAAACCATCCAGACGGCGATTCAAAACTCTCTGCCCGACTTTCAAAAGATTGTCGGAAGCGGAGCGGTCCGCACACAGGAATCGGTTCGACGGCAGTTTGCGAGAGATGAAAGCCATTTTATGTGAGTTTTCCCCTCCTTTCCCATTCAATTTCCACGTTGCAGTGCGCCACCGCCCGCCGTGGTCCTCGAGCCGACGACTGTGGAGCAAGTGTCCCAACTGTTGAAGTTGTGCAACGATCGTGGCATTCCGGTGGTCCCCTTCGGCACGGGAACCGGTCTTGAAGGCGGCTCGACGTCCACGCTGGCCGGTGTCTGCCTGAGCACGCAGCAGATAGTCGGAGAGCCCGTGCTCCGCGAGCAGGACTTTGTATGCTCCGTGAGGCCCTCCACGACGCGCGTGGCACTCAATGAAGCCATCAAACACTCGGGACTGTTCTTTCCTGTTGATCCGGGCGCGGACGCTTCAGTATGCGGAATGGTGGCCACGAGTGCGAGCGGAACGAATGCGATCCGATATGGAACGATGAAGGAGAACGCGGTGAACTTGGAAGTGGTCCTGGCCGACGGAACAATTCTGGACACGAAGGGAAAGGGGAGATGTCCGAGAAAGTCCTCCGCCGGCTTCAATTTCACCGAACTGTTCGTCGGCTCCGAAGGCACACTCGGAGTGATCACCCAGGCGACCGTCCGGGTCCACCCCCGCCCGCAGTTCCTCTCCGCCGCCGTCTGCGCCTTCCCGTCCGTCCATCAGGCGGCTTCCGCCGTCGTCGAAGTTCTTCAGTGGAGCATCCCGGTGGCTCGCATCGAGCTCCTCGACCACGTTCAAATCCAGGCATGCAACGCCTACAGTAACCTTTCGCTTCGAGAGACGCCCACGCTCTTCATCGAATTCCACGGAAGTTCGGAGAAGGAGGTGGCCGATCAGACAACTGCCGTTGAGGGTATTTGCAAGAACAACGAGGCGTTAGTCTTTGATTCTGGAGCATCGCCGGAGAAGATGGCGGCTCTTTGGACAGCTCGGCATAATGCTTACTATGCGGCTCTCGCAATGCGTCCCGGAACAAGAGTAAGTTTCGGTGAATGAAGGTGAAAAGAAAAGAAACATTGAAGGGCTTCACCACGGACGTCTGCGTTCCGATCTCCAAACTGGCGGACGTGATCTCGGAGACCAGAGTGGATTTGGACGAGCATCAGATCCTCGGAACGGTCGTCGGACACGTCGGCGACGGAAACTTCCACGTCATTCTGCCGACGATCGAGGAGGACAAGACGGAGCACCGGAAGATCCAGGCATTCTCGGATCGGCTCGTGAAAAGAGCGCTGGCGGCCGATGGCACGTGCACCGGAGAGCACGGAATCGGGCTCGGCAAGAAGCGATACTTGCGGGCTGAGCTCGGCGACGCCACGGTTCGGCTGATGCACACTGTGAAGAACGCGTTGGACCCGAAGAACATTCTGAACCCGGGAAAAGTTCTTCCAGAACTATAGGAACAGTAATATTTAGTGAGGCAGAGTGCACTTGTAATTGTTTGTGAATAAAAAGGATGATGAAAGACAGCGATGGCTGGGATGATCAAATGAAACATCATCGCGTCCTCTTCTGTTTCATTCCCGATCGCGACAATTCGCGCGCCGACGGAGCTTATCGGAGATCTGCGTAAAAAAGAGTAAAAAATATGGAATGACGACGGGAACGGATGCAAAGTGGAGTTGTGCTGAAAAAATGTGGCTGGAGATGAAAGAGATTTGGGCGACTTTTGCCAGAAGATTATTTTGTAATGAGCACAAGAAGAAACGCGCTCTACCGAGAACACACGGGAAGTACTTACTTACGATAGAGCGCTATTGAACCGTAAACACTAAATTTTCGGTGGAGCGGGTTTGTTAGTCATCTGCCGATACTTTCAATTTCCCGCATGTATTGTGTCGCTCCGTGTAAGGTCTGCAGTAAGGAGCGATAATAACGAGGGCTCTTGGTCAACACGCTTCTTAATGATCAGATTCTCAGCTTCCCTCATTTGATTCGATTCGATTCGATTCTTGCCTTATCGCCATCTCAAAATCGCATTTCATTCTTCGAAACTCTGCAAAAAAGGTGCGGCGGACAGTGCGTTTCTCGAGTATAAAAGATGCGCACTTCGCCTCGATTCGCATCAGATCCTCAATGTCCATTGAGTACTCGCAGCTGCTTCCTGGCGGCGCCGAAAAGTCGTCGGCTCTCCTGCACAGGGCTTCTCGACACAATCGCTTCCTCTACCTCATCATCTGCGTTCTGCTGATCGTCGTCACCTACAGCTACTATCCGACCGAAGAGATCGGCTTCGAATGCCCCACAATCACCAATCAGTTCATGCACAGTGGAGTTCCCGTTCAGAGCATTCAAAGCAGTGCCCCGAACCCGTCCTCTGAGCTCGTCTATCGAGGAGTCGTCGATTCGATGGATGGCGTCGGATACAAGTTCTCCGAAAACACTCCTCCGCCCTCTTTGGACCCCCGCTTCGACGAGCTCAATGAGCTTCCGGAGTGTGATTTGGACAAGGATAGAGATTCGATTGTGAACGACGTCAAGCAGATTATGAGCAAGTTCGAAGAGTGCATCACTCCGATCATCAAGGAATTCCACGAGGATCCAGTGTCGATGAGTTTGAATTGGGTGGAGCGGACCGAGATTTGTGACAAGGTACCTTTGTTTGAAGCGCTCAACATCCAAGCATTCCCGAATCTTCACGAGACCAAATGGGTAATTCTGCCCAAATGCGTGAGTGGACAAAGAGCGAGTTCTAAGCAGATATCATATATTTCAGAAGCAGCACAACACGATGGTCACGTTGGGAGTGGGACATGACACAAAAGCCGAGGAGCTCCTGAACCGCACCCTCCCGCTGACCGGCTTCTACGGAGCGGATCCGATCATCGAGCCGAACATCCAGTTGTACTCTCCGTTCGGAAAGTTCTTCCCGTTCGCCGTCGGAAGAAAAAGCGGAATGTCGACGTTCAAAGTGCTGCCGAATCAGAATCAGAAGACGAGAAAGTACGTGATGCAGGACGTGACGACCATCGAAATCAACTATTTCCTCAAGTCGGTGCTCAACCTGAACCGCATCGACATCATGTGGATCGACATTGAAGGCGGCGAGTTCGAGTTCCTCGACTACTTGCATCGGGGCAGCAAGTTCGACGAGAACGGCATCACGATCTGTCAGCTCAACGTGGAGATGCATCCGGTGCTCAGAGAGGGCGGATACCAACAGTTTATGCTGTTCATCGAGACGGTGCTCGAGCAGAAGCGGTGGATGTTCTTGCGGCCGAGGAACACCGGAAAGGGCGTCCATCGCATGTTCTTCATCAACATGGAGGACCAGAAGTGTCTCCGCAAATTTGTACAATAGATCTTTCTAGACCCATTTCCAATAAATTTTTTGAGATTTGCTCTTTGACCTACCGCTACGATTTCCGCTCCCCGCCGGTTTTTTCTCATTGGCAGTTTCGGAAGCAGTCGTAATTTTCATCGACTTCTACTAACTAATTTCTATCGACCACGATGAACGCACCGAATTGCCGATTCGGATTGAGATATTGCATCTGCAATTTACTAGGTATCTCCTTTTTTCGAGCCATTTCACTAATTTTGTCTGAAATTTTCAGAAAATGACGTTCCCGAGCACGCGATCCCGATTGCAACTCAAATTGCCGAAAGACCGACTACGAGCGAGTTGCCAGAAACGACAACTGATGAGGAAAGTGAAGAAGCGTCGGAGGATTTGAATGTCGCCGAGCACCGAGAGCTTTCCGCGGCCTCTTCAGAACTTGAGTGGAGCGATGAAGACGATGAGCAGGAGAATATGAATCCAATGCGAGGTAAGCCTATTTTTTGCAGCTTTTCATAAAATTAATTTATTCGCCACCTAAATCCTCATTTTTGTTGGAGCGCATTTGCATTGTTTTCGAAAAACAGAAACCAAAAACATAGAATTATCCGTTTTTTCTGGTATTCTCATCAATTTTTCTTTTTTTACAGATCGAAGAAGTCCCGAGCGAAATCCTTCTGAAAGCTCCCCAAGGATCCGTCTAGAATCAGACGGTAAGCGCAAGAAAAACGACGGGAGCAATCCGCTCGAAAAACCGCCGTTGACGTTCCGCGCTTTGTGCGTGCTGGCAGCTCTGAACACTCCGGACAACACCATCACGTCGTGCCAAGCTAGAAACTTTGTTCTGTTAGTTTTTCCAATTATTAGAATAAATTTCATTCTTTTGCAGACACCACTTTGCCCACTATCGATACGCTCAAAGTAATTGGGGCAATAATGTCTCTGCTGCGCTTAGCCGGAAACCATTCACGTGTGTGGAGCGGAAGAAAGTCGGCTCAGTGCGGAGCCGCTATCTTTTGGTCGAAATGGACGTTAACAATTTCTTGAATGAAGAAGACTGGATTTATATGAAAGAGGAAAGTAGAAGAGGTAATTTTCAGAGTTTTTCATGCGATTATTCTGAAATTTCAGAATTTTTTGAAAGAATGCTAAAAGGAGAACTCGGACTGCCCCGTCAATTCTTTTATACGAACGTTGTACGAAGACATCCGCGCCTGGCCGGTCCCGAGAATTCGGCGCTCTTCTATCATCTGCTCGGCATGAAGATCGTGAAAATGACGGTGCGCATGTTCAAAGAGTACAACAAGAAAGAACGTATTGGAATCGAGCCGAAACACGTGGAACTCGTTGAATTCGACGACGAAGAAGAGGACGATGATTCGTCTTATGGAAAGGCGTTAGAAAAACTGGAGGGAGATGCGCGCACTGTCAAGAAACTGATCTCGGCGGAGTACATCGAAAAGTTCCACGGAAAAGTCGAGGAGTATTTCAAATTGCAGTTGGATTGCAAACAAAAAGGAGACGCAAACTGGGCGACGCCTTCGATCTCCAAGGTCAAGTCTATGCTCGATTGTGATATTTAAAAGTTTTCAAATAACGTTGTTTTAATTGGTTACAACTATTTATTCGTTTATAAGTACTGATGTAACAATAATGTCGATAATAAAGTTGAAATTTTACGATTAAATCAGTTTATTAGTGTGCACACCACAAAGTGGTCTTCAGACCGAACTCCTGACGTACTGCATATCCGGATAAGATAATAAGTTTGAAGCAGATTCGCAACTGATTTCTCTCCGATCCCTGACGTGGAAGTGCAACCCCGAAAGTGCGTATTACAAAATCATGCATGACGGGAAGTGTAATCAAGTGTTCTCGCAGTAGTTTGGGTCCAGTTGTACTAGTTTGACTCATCGGGTATTCGTTCGCCTATTTTGCAAAGTTCAACTCATTCGGATCAAACGGTTTGGCTCTTTTTCTGAATTCCGCAAAGATCTAAACTTTGCAGGCTTCTGGGACTTGGATTGAAGCGGGTTCAATTTATTTGTAAAGTTTGGGCCCCATCTAGGTCAAAAGCGCAGTCCTCAAAAAGCACTTTACTGAGCCCGGCACCAAACGACATCCAACTCCAGACGGACAACTGATGTTCGCAACTCGTCGAACGTTTCTTCTCCAAAATCTGCCGTAATCCACGCGATCCGCATCCGGTAAGCCGACGACGCATTCAAGTTAATTGAGCCGTCGGAAGGGAACGAACGGCGGAAAAGAAGATTTGGTTTCGTGTTACCGACTGGCACTGTTTCAACTGCGGATTATCAGCATTCTGGTGTTAGACCAGAGTGAGCACGGCGTCAGAGATTTTGAGATTTGAGCTTCCAACCAGAAATAGAATAGGCTCAAGTCCCGCCTCTTTCGAAGAAAAGGCGATGAGGAATCGGAAGGCGAGGAGAAGAAGTCATTCGGTCCGTTTGGCATCCAACCAACTGACTATGCGTCTTATTACTTCCCTCCTCATCTCGACTTTCTTGATCTTCGCGATCGTCCTTCTGCAAGTGCACTCTCGTCCGGCTTTCAAAGGTAAGAGGTGGGCTCTAAGTGGGCTACATCGAAAACAGAATCAGAAACTCTTCGTTCTTCTTCTTCTTCTTCTTTCCAAAGTTCTGTGTGCTTCTGTCTAGACATGACGATTCTTTCAGAAGTGGACTATCATCTCTACGAGGAGGACACGAGCGACGTGGCCGTCGACACCGTCTTCGAGTACATCAACGCAACTGCTCGCCTTCAGCGTCGCTTCAAAAAATGGATTAATTGAATGATTCTCTGTAGAACTGTAACGGTTGCCTACAATATCTGTGTATTTCTGTCTTTCTTTCGTTTTTCCACTACTCTTTCAGAGATCACAAGCTAAATGAATCATTCGTCTCCGTTGTTTGATGCTCTAACCATAAAATCCTGATCCTGATCAATGACGTTTATATATGTTCATAAACTAGGAGATCTTCTATTGCAGAACAAAGTACATAGGATGTGGAAAGTGCAAATCAAATACAAATCAAACAAAAATTGTGTGTTTACAACATCTTCTTCGCGAACCGGTTCCGTCGGTGACGTAGAGCCCGCATAATCCGTTTCTGCTTCAGAAAATCTTCGTAGAGGGCGAAGCGAGCGGCGTTCATTCCGGGCGGTCCGTACGAGAAATCCGGCGGCGGAGTGGCCGCAGGAGCTCCGATCATTTCCGGATTCCGGGCTTGGAGCATCGGCGGAGCGGACGGAGGCGTCGGGCCACCGTTGTGCAGAACAATGAGCGGCACTGTGACGAACTCGGATTCCTCGAACGCAATCTCTGTGGCTGTAGTTGTGGTTTCAGTGGAAGTCGGTTCGAATGTAGTCGTGCTCGTCACGACGACGGGCATCGCTTCGTAAAGCCGTCGTGGTGGAGCCAATTCGAAGCGACGGAGCTTCGTAAAAGGGCACTCTTCGGGCAGAACACACAAACGGAGCGGGCTTCTGACAAAGCCGTTTCGGCACGTGCATCCGGGTTCGCAGATGGCACAAACCTGAAGAATTGTGCTTGCACTTTATGCTTCAGATGATGACGATGTGCGGGTGTGTGTCATCAGAACGGGTGACTGAATCAACTGACTCAGAAAGTGCATAATATTATCATAGTTGTCAGCGGGACTTTGGATAACTTTCCATGCAAATATCATTTTTAGACACGTTGAGAGTGCAAATTGTAAATCTCGATGAGTTTTATAAGAAAAAGTTGAATTTCTATTCAAATTACATGTAAGAAGCCGTCAAATAGCCCGGCTACTCCACGGGTTTTCACTATAAACCAGGAATGGACCAATTTTGCTTTTTTAGGCTTTTTGAAAGCCCTTTGACCCATTTGCAATTATCCGATCGGGCCCAAACTTTTGAGAATTCTTAGACTTGGATTGAAGTTTATTGTGACCAAGTTTCAGACCGATCCGATTATCCGGTCCCGAGATATGGGGTTTGGGTCCGGATTATCACAAGTGGGTCAAAAAGCCTTCAAAAAGCTGTTATAAACTGATTGAAAAAATCTTTTTTTTGTTGCCTAATCTGTATAGAACTCATTGATGTCTGCATTTGGAATTCCCAACTTGAATGAAAATGTCGACTCACAAGGAAGTTATTCAAAGGCCTGGTGACAACAAAGACTTTATTCAGAGCAATATATCTCAGCGGCCGGTTGGAATATCAAAAATCTGTCAACTGATAAGTTACTCATTGAAATCTTGTGTACATTTTCTCAATTGACGACTTTTTGATAGCTCCACCCACAACTGAGATACGCTTACCGGATTCGGATTGTTGCACGTCGGTTCGCAGGCGCACGCGGAAAACGCCTGGAAAACCGGGCACGGCCTCTCTGAAAAACCTCAATTTAAAGAGCCGACAATATTTTCACCTCGCCTACCTGTTCCACTAAACTTTGTCGCAGTTTCGTTCATTCGCAATCTCTGAATGATGAGCGACAAGCGATTCTTGTTGATCTTTGGCGTTTTCAAAGATCGGAACGCTTTGTGACGGAATGCAAACTCTTCGGATATTGTGGAAACTACGAGAAGAAGAAGAAGAAGAAGAAGAAGAAGAAAGAAGTGAGGAGACATGTCTGTCTGAAATGGGAAATGTGGAAGAACGGGTGGAATGGCAAGGTGAGAACATGAATATGAATATGAATCGGAATGGAATGGAATGATGATGATGGCGGATTCCGATAAAAGCAACGCATATACAATATTCATTATTACACAAGGCTTCTTCTACTTCTACAGTGCCCCCCAAAGCCCTTTTATAGTCTCATTCATCTCTCTTCATTCACAGATCTCGACATTCAGTACAGTAGGTGAGACTGAGACCCTATCCACGTCGGATATTATTAAATTATATCGAACAAGGTTTGTCTCGTTCGCTCCACAGAAACTTTGCAGATCAGGTGGAGACGCAGGGATGGAAGCCGGTGGAACCGAAAAGAAAGTGAGTGAAAAACGTGACGAACGAGACGAGCGCCGCGCATAAAGAAAGGAAGGGCGGTCATCTGTACAGAACATTTAATTGATAGGCAGCGAAAGAGAGACGGAGTGGAACAGTTCGTCGTGGTGATGCAAGATTTGATATAAGAAGCTGTGAGGACAGGAAGAAGAAGAAGAAGAAGAAGAAGAAGAAGAAGAAGAAAAAGAGAGGTGAAATGGGGGGAATGGGCGAGCGAAAGGGCGGTTTAATGAGTCATGGAATGGTGTCGGAACGTACCGTCGACGCGTTTGTTTTAGCGGCGAATCGATCCGTGGGATGAGCGTGAAAGTCCTGGTTTTCTAGACTTTTCGATCCATACTTTTCGCCTTAATAGCCAGCCTCTTAACGTTTTAGCAGAATCCACGACTTTTCGAGTACTAATTCGTGTTCCCATTTTGAATGTTCTACAATCCTCCTTTTTGTCGAATTCTTCTATAATTTCAGTCTTTTCTGCCTGAAACATGATTCCGGTTCGCGGGTCTTGAAGCCGCACGCACCGCTCGTTTGCTCATCCATCATTTCCACTTTGTTTTCTCGTTGTTCCTTCTCTCGAGCCTCCAAAAAAAGGCGCGGAAGATAAAAGAGCGAAGAAGAGCGGAGAGCTCAAGAGGCTTAGAGTGCATGCAGCTCGTGAAAAAAGTGTCGGACGAGCGGGATGAAAAGTTGATGGATGAGGCCCAGGAGGGGCGAGCAGACGACAAGTTCGAACAGGAACACGGCCCGGCTTTTCATACCTACGACTTTCGGTTTTTTCAATATATCTCCAGAAATCGAACATAGGAACGTCTGATATTTTGATAAAAGTTCAATTTTACTGGGTTCTTCAAAATGAGCCAGGTCAGAGAAAGTTACAGTTTCACAATTTCCACTCGTCGCTTTGCCGGCCCGTGAACAAAAAGTCGACTCTGACGCATTGGTGCGGGATCCACAATTCGGATTTTAAAGATGTTCTTCTCTAAAACTGTTGTGCTTTTGAATAGCTTAGTAAATAGCATGTTTTAAAACTACCGTACCTGCGGTCTTCCACAAAACTTTATATTATATCATCATTTATTCATCAGGAAAATTAGGATAAAGAGCAAAGATTGGGGAGGGACACAAAAGCGAAAAAGAGGGGGGTTAGAACTGGCAAATGAATGGTCCAATTTGGAGACTTTATGTGGTTTCACGTGCGACCGAATCAATTTCCGCTCAAACAGTGTTCTTGAGCTCCTCCGACTTGGTCTCCTCTTGTGGTTTCAGAGATTGTTGCGACTCGAACACAGTGTCCACGTACAACTTTCCATCAAACTCTGGAGCGACTGCAAGTTGGGTGTTCAAAATTCGAACCTGAATAGTTAAACTAACGCGTGCCATCCAAATCGAGTTCTTCATCCCTTCTCGCTGCGGCGATGGCCAGGACGACGAAGAACAGCAGAAGGAATACGGAGAGGAGCTTCATAGTTTCGGAGGAGTCCCGAGTGTCGCGTGTCGGGGTTTGGGAGAAGAATGAATGGGGGAGTTTCGAACGAAACGAAACGACAGATGCCCCTGCCTGAGCGGGATTACACTGGGGACCGGCCGGGCAAAAAGTGCAAGTGGCCCGGGGTGGATGTTTGTTGTTGCCGCAATGTTGCCGCGGATGATACGTGATGGCACACACGGCTCGGCTACGTGGGGTCGAGAAAGAAACGACGGACTAAAGTGCAAAAAGGGGCGTGGTTTGAGCACTGCGATCATTGCGAAAACATTTAAATGTTTGTTACAAAGCCCGGGAACCGGGTCAGGCCGGGCGGCCCAAAGAATCCTTGACAAAGCAAGCAAGTGTGGGGGAAGTTAACATGTTCAAAACAAGTATTGTGGAGATTTCAAGAGTAGATTTCGTGAAGCATGGAATGAAAAGGAACCACAACTTTTCACCGCTTCCGTCCCACTATGCGATATTCCGAAAGATGCTACGTTCTCGGCCATTTGTTCACGTTCCTGATCGCCCTGGCCATCACCGCTACGCTCATATTCTTCATCAATGCGGCCACGTCACCATCACCGTCACCATCAGTTACCGTATCCCTCTCGGATGTTCAACCGACGAGCACCGAAAAACCGTCAAAAGTGTGGGACACTATGGACGGAGAGGGATATCAGTTCAAGGCGACCGTAAGAGTATTGTAGACGTTCGAGAAACATCCAATATTAATAGTGCTCAGGACGAGCAAGTGACTTTGGATAAAAGATACGAGGAGCTGAGCAAGTTGCCCAGTTGCGGACAGTTGTCTCAGGTGCAGGAGGAGGTGAAGGCGAAATTGGGAAATGTGAAGAAGCAGTTCGCCGAGTGCATCACTCCGATTGTCGAGCAATGGAGGGGAAACGCCAGAGAAGTGAATTAATGTCCAAGGCTTTCTATGGGTCTTACTAGAAAATATGATCCTTGAAAAACTGAAGAAATCCTCTCGTTGAGATCATTCGATCCATGTAGGCTTTGTTCCGAAATACCAACTTTTCAAAGGATCATTCCTCTATTCAGATGAATGTCGATTGGGTTGAAAAGGCGGCAATTTGTGATCAGTTGCCCGTCTTCCAAACGCTTGGAATCGTGCCGTTCGCCAATCTCCATGAAATCAAATGGACAATCCTTCCGAGATGTGTAAGCTTTGTCCGAACTTTTGTGATGGATAGTTGAAGTTTAGACCGAGCAAAACGTGCTTCTCACCTTGGGAGTCGGGCATGATACGGTCGCCGAAGAGACACTAAACCGCACTCTTCCCAACACGAAATTCTACGGCGCCGATCCGATCATCGAGCCGAATCGGCAACTGTTCTCGGCTGTTGGCAAGTTTTTCCCGTTTGCAATCGGCCGCAATCCCGGCTTTTCGACGTTTCGAGTGCTGCCCAACCAGAATCAAAAGACGAGAAATTACGTGTATCAAGATGTGACGACCATCGATTTGATCTACTTTTTAAAGGGAGTTCTCAAGTTGAAGGTTTCACACTATTCCGGTTACAGTACTCGAGTAATCAATGTTCAGAAGATCGACTTTGCGTGGATTGACATCGAAGGCGGCGAGTTCGAGTTCATCGACATGCTCCATCGGGACGGACCACTCGACAAAGAGGGCATCTCGATTTGTCAGTTCAACTTGGAAGTCCACTCGAAGTTCCATCCGCCGGGCGCACAAATCTATCACGACTTTATTTTCAAAGTGCTCGAGGAGCAGCGATACGTTTTCTTGCAGTCGTTGCACACGGACGTCGGAGTTCATCGAATGTATTTCATTAATGTTGAGAACACAGAGTGTATCGCCAAGTTTTTCAATAAATATTAGACGTAGGCAACAAAGGCGTTCGTTCACAATGACTAGTAACAATATCCGACCAAAATGTATAAGTTATCTGTAACCGAACCAGAGCATCTTCGGAACGTGTGCCGCCGAAGTGAATTCTGAACTGCAGCTCAATAAGGTACGCAGAAACACTCCCAATAACAAAACTAATGTTGTAGACTCTTCCGAACGTGAAATTGCTCAGCGCCGATCCGATCATCGAGCCGAATATTGAGTTGTACTCGCCGTTCGGAAGGCGCTTCCCGTTCGCAGTCGGACGACAGTCTGGCACTGAAAAGGAGATCACGAAATTGCCATTTTGAACTACTTTTACAAAGGCGGCAAGTTCGACCAGGACGGCATCACAATCTGACAATTCAACGCAGTGTTGCATCCGCAGAACGTCACGTGAGGAGATTGCAAGTTTCTGAAGGCGAGGAGTACGGGCGTCGGAGTCTTCCGCGCTGTTTTTTTTATTAATATGGAGTGTCCAAAGTGTCTCATTTATCCCCTAAATGTTAAGAAATGTTCGGAAACTGAATTCCGGTGCAGAACGGTCACATTCGAGATCCTCATTCATCCGGAACGAGCTCTCAATTCGTAATTCGTAGATATTATCTGCCCTAAAACTAGATGCAAACTTGTTTTCACAACTGAATCAATCAGATATTCATCGGCCAAATTCCCGTCTCAAACGGAAACAACTCGCTATTTTTCCATGTTGTTTCCTCCAAACAGTCAATTCAATGCATGCACTGGATTTCGTTCCAAATGTGTCGAAGGTACATCATCTCTTCATATTTTTCAATGTTCCATAATAGTTGTCTTGTTTCAGTGGCTCCATGGCGAATGGGTCCGAGACTCGGAATTCTGTGCTCTCTAGTCACCTCGACTTTCATCATGTTTCATGTAGTTCGAAACGCGAACAACTATTTACAAGCGGAAATTATATTACCCACTGACACCAAGCATCCGATATTTCAAGCGTTCTACAATTGTGTCACTCCTCATTTGAATCCTCTCAAAGGAGATTTTGATAAGGTTTGGTTGTCGTTTCACTACAAAAATTAATTTATTTCAGTTTTACCACAACTTTGTCAACTTGACAGCCGATTGTGACAAGTTGCCGGCCTTCGAAGCACTCGCCATTCTACCACTGGCTAATCAGGACGAGGTGAAGCACGTGGTGTTGCCCTTGACTAACGAGACCATCACAATGATCACGTTCGGCATCGGACACGACACTGACGCTGAGGAGTCGCTGAAAAAGATCTATCCGCAGACGGAGTTCTTCGGATTCGATCCGATTGCCGAGATTAATAAAGAGCTGTACGAAAAGATCGGCACCTATATTCCGTTGGCAATCAGTGGAAGCAGTGGGTCACAGATATCACATGTCTATAGAGGTAAGTAGAAGAAGGTATCCGCTTAACTTAAACTTGGTAATCACAGACAAATACAACGATGAAGTGCTTCTGCACATTGGCGCAGGCTACTATCTCGACGAAGTTCTGCAGAAGAAGAGAATCGACGTTCTGTGGGTGGACACCGAAGGACAAGAGTACTCGCTTCTCGGCTTATTCCACGCCGGCGGCGAATTCGATCGACGTGGCATCAAAGTGTGTCAGATGAACTTTGAGGTGAGCATTGAGGACAATAAGTGACGAAAGAATCGCGCGCACACAGATGCATTTGAATGTTACGCCCGGAGTGACGAACGAGACACAGAAGTTTCATGACTTTGTCTGGCGGATTTTGGCCGATGGAAAGTACGTAATGCTCCGACCGTTCTACGTTGTCGCCCAACAATTCCGATTCATCCGCACATTTCTGGTCAATGTGAAAGACAAAGAATGCACTGATTTGTACATTCAAAAATAATAAATGTAGCTGTGCATGCATGCATTTTGGGATAAGTACAAACACTTCTTCTCTTGCTATTCAACTCTGCCTCAGCGGCAGAGTTCCGTCGGCTGCGGCCGTGTTTACAGGCAGACACCGATCAAGTACGAGGAGATCAGAAAGGACTTGCTCGGCCGATTCTCCAAAAACAATTACGATCGTGTCTCCCACGACCGCGCGTCGAATAAAAGTTGTCACTCTGTTTTTCGAATGAATTCTTTGTCGCTCGTGATTGGTGTCAGTTGAGGTTAAAGTCTGCAACAAATCCTTCGATGAAAGCGAGAAGCACTCAGTTCATATTACACTGTTTCTCTTCTGAGGATATGCCCCCTGGCATTCTCTCCATTTCTCACTCTTCACACACACACGGAAAAAGGCCAAGCGTATGCGGGTCCGTTCGTTATTTCACAAGCGATCACAACTCATCATTTGGGGACCTCTCGCCCCAATCTCAAGTGTTTTCTTCTTCTCCTTCTTCTTCTTCTCCTTCTTCTTCTTCGTGTCCCCCCACGCGGACGATTAGTCCAGCCGTTTGCACACATCCGTGCACAAATTGGATTCCAATCTTCCACCATGAATCTTCCGTTTTCCCATTTTCCATTCGCTCACCAAACTTTTCTACACTTTTCCATTCAGAATGACGAGCAGCGGTGGCGAGTGGCTTTCGATCGAGGACCTCATGGAGAAGATTAGTAATAAATCGGCGCAAGAGAGAAAGGTTCGTATATTGTGATGATTTTTCAAAAAAAATTGGGGCCTAGGGCATAACTATCAAGTTACACACACACACACACACATCCATCATATGGGCGAAAAGAGAGGGAGAAGGAGTGGCCGGCTCTTAGATTTTATGGGCTCCGGGGCCATCTGTTTCTTGCTCCAGACATTCGGTTTGCCAAACGATTACACATTTTTCGACTTTTCAACTTTTCTTGTTAACCCAACTTTTTTTTTTGACTAAAAAGCGAAATTTCGTATCCATCTGATTTAGTTAGAAAGTTCCAGTTTTGTCAAAAATATGGATATTCCGCAATAATATTGAAGACTATCGAAGAAAAACGATTTTTCGAGCAGTGGGATTCGAACCCGCGTGCGTCAACTTACAATTCCAAAATGCAACCGTTGCGCCTCATGCGCAACATAAGTCTATGGCTCCCAGGGAAGTGACGTTACCGCGCGGGAACTTTCAGAGTCGCTCAAAAATCATTCAGTTTTCAACAGGAAATTGACTGACTAGCAGATTTTTGGAATTCGGTTGTGAATTCAGTCTTCCATAAACTTTTCGTGTTGAACGCATTTGCGCACGCGGGCGGGTGTGCCTGCAGTTACTTCTTTTTTCGCAAAACAACAAAAATTGTGCGGCCAGACGCTTCTTGCTTCCCTTTTTTCGTTCGTCCCGTCAGCCATTCGAATCAAATTTTTATTCTCGTGGCTTCAAGAGAGAGAGAGAGAGAGTGGGAAACGCGTGAGAATCGATTCGGAAGAAAGAAAAGAGGAAAAACGGCGACGGGGAGGGGAAGAATAAGAAGGAGAAGAAGAAGAAGAAGCCCTTCACACAAGAGCCCCCACACACACACTCTCCTACTACTCATCCTTTTTCGGAAAACCCATTCGGGTACACCTTATACGCGTTGGATCTTTGATTCTTTTCGTGAATTAATCAAATTCCAGATGTCGCAAGCCAACCATCTCGGGTATTCCGCTCGGATGCGCGGCCGTTCCAAACAACCCACCTATTCATCGGACAAGCGAGCAAAGTTCACGCAAAGGGATCAGAGGTTAGACAAAAGAGCTTTCCGAGCAGTGGGAATCGAACCCACGATTACAATTCCAAAACGGAACCACTGTGCCATACGCACAATCGCCGTTAGCGGCTTCTAGGATAATAATAACATTTATGCGTTTCAGCTGCAATTGGGTCCGTCTCATCACAGTGTTCGGCTACATTCTCTCCGTGTCTCTACCCGCTATTTCGCTGAGTATCTACTACATTTACGTTTGGGATCCAGGATACATCACTCGGGTAAGTCTAGTAGTTTGTTCTTGTCTTAATGCATCCAATCTGATCCAGTACCCAACTGAAATCGCCAACAAGACAGTGACCATTCACAAAGCACCGATTTTGTCTCAACGACGCGAAAGTGTTACTATTGAAGAGAAGGTGGCCGAGGCGAAGAGTGTCGACTTGGCGTCTATACTACAAGATGGTAAAGAACTCTACAATACTGTAAATTTGTAAATAAATTTCTCATCAGGCCTCAAATCAATGGAATCAAAGGAAAGGACGACTGGCGAGAATGGTTGATGCAAAAATCTACTTCTAAATGATCCCATTACCTCTTTCTATCTCACTGGTAAATATAATCCTTGGAAGCAATAAAGTATGGAAAAGTATACATCGGTTTATTCGAAAAAACAGAAAGATGAAGACCCGTTTGGGTGGACATAATTATTGCCTTATTACTACACAAATTCGATTTTAGAACTGATGCTCGGCGACTCTCCGTCCGGAGTTGAAATCAGTTGAGTGCGCGGGATTTGGAGCTCGTCCAACAGCGAGAGCTTCTTCTCCGTCGACGGGACGCAGCAGCACCAGTCACCTGAAGGATTATTAGTAAAAGTGTTGAAGAGGTGTGCGTTCAAACGTACTCAAACACTGTCTCATTTCGCGTCTCAGTTGTGGCTGGAAGTAGGCGTAAATCGGGAGACGTGCCGACGAGGCGATGATCGTCGAAATAGAGATGACGTCGACGGAGAGCACGTAGAAGGCGATCCAGTCTCTGAAATGGCGGGCATTGAACTTAAGCACTACGAGCCCATTTCGTTCACACTTACGGACTGAAAATGGAAGCGCTATCAATGTACTCCCAAATCGTGATGATAACCGAGAGGAGATTGGAGAGCAGGTACGTGCAAACGATGATGACGACGGATTTGGTGGTCGCCCGGATCCGCGCCTTCTTCTCCTTCACATTCTTCTTGTCCTGATCCCCATACTTGCTCTTCTTGACGTGTTCTTGAAGGCGAAACAACAATAGACAATTGACGAGGAGGAGGACGAAGAAGGGCGCGAGGATTGTGAAGATGTTGCGAAAGTAGAAGCGCCAGTACTGGTTGAACAGCGGGAACTTGAGCACGAGATCCGAAGGGATCACCTTCCAGTAATTGAGTTCTCCGTAGCATTCCGGGTTGAGTTGGATCTGTAGGACAGGAACTTATTTGACTTCTGAAATCTGGAAAGGTTCACTCACATCCACCTCCTTCACTATGGTCCCTTTGCTAATGACTCCGCACATGATCGCGATGAACGCGAGAACGGGCCGATGCTTCTGAAGGTGTGGCACGAGAAAATTGTTCACGGTTATACAGTATCGTTCGATCGAAGCGAAGCAGATGAGAAACGTGGAAGAGGTGATGCCGATGTGCGAGACTGTCAGCATGGGGATCATGTAGCGGACCCAGATGGATTTGAGGAAGACGCTCGAGCTGAAGTTCACCAGCACTCGCACCGACATCACGGCGATGTAGGCGAACGCGATGAAGACGTCGAACAGGGAGAGGAGGAGGAGGTAGAGGTTCGGAGAACGTCTGCATGGAGATCATTGTGTTCGGACAGGCAAATCTGATGCTCACCTGTGCTGTTTGTTCGTGACGAACACGAAGAAGATGAACGTGTTGAAGACGATCGAAATCGTCGAGACGGTAACTCCGGCGACCACACACAACCAAAATCGTTCCGTTATTTTGTAGTGATCCGGTTCTGAGCACGGGTCGACGTACGGCTCTTCTGTCGTCTGAAACATGCCATAGTTGTGATTTTTGGACCGCAATTCGAAAAATGTTTCATTTTTTTCGATTTTGTTCTCAAAATTCATCACTTGTCGTGCAGCGCCTATGGCGCAGTGTTTGTGTTTTGGAATTGAAGACTGATACTGTCGCAGGTTCGAAGCCCACTACGCGCAAATCATTTTTGAGCGCACTATTATTCAGACTTGCCAGATTTCGGGCCGGTAAAGTGCCGGCCCGGTTCAAAAGGCGGGAATTCAAATTTTCGCGGAAATTTTTTTTCGTTATTACAAAAAAAATTTTCGAACTAAAGTTTTAGTGTTTCTTCTTTGTTTTTTTGCTATTATGAATTTTTTATGAGAAATACATTTGTTTTTCAATGTTCGATGCTTGCAAAAAACCCCTAATTCTACAAAAAATGGCTTCATGCGATCAATAATTCAAATTTTTAAAGGACCAGGGAACCCAAAAATTTTTTGATTTTTTTGTGAAATGTTTTTGTGACTGTTTGAATTGTCTCTTGTTGCCTCATACACTGGTGAAATGCTGCCTCTCAAAAATGCCAATGAACGAAACGGCATGTAGTTGAAGTTGTGGCCGTGGCCTAGCGCCAATGGCCGAAAAATATATAAAAATATATGCGCTTCTCGGCCATTTTTCCGCTTTTTTACCGGATTTTTTTCCAAAAATTCACGGTTTCTCCCATTTTTCAGTTGATTGACATTAGTTCGGCACTTACTTATTTTTTCACTGCTAAAAAATTGCTTTCATTCAGTCGATATGAAGTGCCAAAATGGGAGAAACCATGAATTTTTGGAAAAAAACCGGTAAAAAAGCGGAAAAAATAAAATGGCCGAGAAGCGCATATATTTTTATATATTTTTCGGCCATTGGCGCTAGGCCACGGCCACAACTTCAACTGCATGCCGTTTCGTTCATTGGCATTTTTGAGAGGCAGCATTTCACCAGTGTATGAGGCAATAAGAGACAATTCAAACAGTCACAAAAACATTTCACAAAAAAATCAAAAAATTTTTGGGTTCCCTGGTCCTTTAATTCCCGCCTTTTGAACCGGGCCGACCGGGCCGGGCCGGGTCGGGCCGGGCCGGAGTTTTGGCAATTTCGGCCCGGCCCGGCCCGGCCCGGCCCGTGGCAACTATGCTATTATTAGTCTTACCATGCTCTCGATCAGTGTGGCGGATATATTTGCGACGAGCGCATCCGCAGTCCGATTCGCAATGTCCATCACAACCAATTCATGCAAACGCAATTCGATTACCTGCGAGAAAGAGATAATTCGAATAAACGAGCGAACGACGAAAACAAAGCGAGAAGCGACGCTTTTATAGTGGTCCCAAAAAAAAGTTGCCAAACCAAACCAAATCGGGCCAAAATCTTTGAGAAGAGAAGAGTGACACGCCATTAGTGAAACATTGAAAAAGTGTTGGGAAAAGATTGAAATGGAGATTGATTGACGAACAAAAAATGGGGGAAATTAAAGGCGAATGGGTCACTCTGGACCACTGATTTTCGGGCGGAGCGGAAAAGCGATCAAACATCCGAATTCTCGAAATTGTCTTCGTTTGCTGGAAATGCGACGTCTGTCGGGTAATCCCCCTGGCGGAAAAACACGAGTAAATCGAGCACAGTAGTAAGTAATCCAGTCCCATTCGTTCACTTTTTACATGTTAGGCTATTGTGGCGGTGGTGGGTGGGAGAAGAGACAAAGGAAAAAAAAAGAGACGGAATTAAAAATTTAATTAAGAATTCTTGGACGTGCACCCGTCAAATGAAATCTGTGGGCGAGAGGCCAGGCCGGGTCGGCTCAAGAATGAAATCATTCGAAATGAAAGGAGCGAGGTCACGCCGCTCAGTCATCAATTTTCGAAAAGTCGCACCTCTTTGACTGCTCCTCTTTCATCTCGCACCGCGAACAAGAAAATGTAAAAATTTTAAATTAGCAAAAAAAGTTTCTGGAGGTATGGGGAATTGAACCCCAGCCCTCTCCCATGCTAAGGGAGCGCTCTACCACTGAGCTACACAGGAAAAACGGCAACACTCGGGAATTACCGAGCGATCACCGAGTAGACGCTGATTAGCCAGAAATCAGTAATCGGTCAGTGAACAGTCACTGAAGGGGACGCTAAGCAGTGAGGAATCACTGTCCGATTACTGAGGAGCGCAGTGAGGAATTAGCGAAGCATGAGTGAAACGCGATGAGCGAAAAATTAGTGAGGAGCTACTGAACAGAACGGGATCACTGAGAAGTTAGTGTAGGATCACTCTTGAAACGGGATCACTCTGGGATTAGTCAAGTGTTGCCGTTGCTCGTCGCCTTGCCCAAACTCTAAAAATTTACAAGTTTTTAGTATTTGCGAGTATGATGTCTGGAAGCGATAACTTTTTTTTTGAAATTATGATTTCAAGCTGTGTTTTTCTGAAATTTGACACGTTTTTATAATTTTTATTCCAAACATCACGGTCTCCAGAGCTGACAATATGGGCGCGGCCTCGGTCAAATGGCGTTTTCATGAATTTTTCTCAGAATTATGGGGTTACTCAGGCTGTGAAAAAAATGATTGTTTTCCGTTTTTTTTTCGTTTTTTTACGTCAAAAAATCAAATTCAGCGATGTAAAAAAACGAAAAAAAAACGGAAAACAAACATACGCTGAATAGCCCCATTAATGACGTTTTGGCGAATTTTTCGCGGACTTTGCTTTTTCGCCTTCGCCGCCGATCGCCGCCTAAAAAGCGCACTTATCATTTTGCGCTTTCTTGACCGTTTTCCGACAGAATTGATTTTGAGAATGATAAATCACGTAAATACAAGCATTTTGAGCGCTCGAACCGCGAAAACTACCGAAAAGCAACTGAAATTCACGCAGTTTTAGCCAAAAACCTTCAAACGGATGAATGTGATTTGCGACTTGACCAAATTTAACGCTTTTACGCTGAAAAAAATCGTAATAGCCTATACAATCGGTATATCGAGAGACAAATGAGAAATTATCGGTTTTTCGTGACTAATCTGGCAAAAAAACACAAATTTTGCTGTTAAAATTTGAATTTCGCGCCAATGTATCGCTCTATTGGGCGGGCTCCACACTTGCGCCCATTGTCAGCTCTGGAGACTCACTGTTTCGCGCTTCGTTGTTCTCGTCTCTTTTTCGAAAAATTTCGTTTTTGTCCTCTGTCTATTCTTTAAACGTGTCGATTACATGGTTTCTAACCGTTTATCTTTATTTTTTTCGCTCAACTATGTACAAAATCAATAAAACGTTCAGACGAAATGTTTAGGAAGACGAATTCGTTGGCCATGTCTACCAAACCACCGAAGCGCCAGGCGCAAAATGGAAACAAGGTATTTTCAAACAATTTCATCAATAGCCTCAATTCAAATGTTAAGACCGTTGAAAACAAGCCCCCAGGCCTTTCGGCACAAGCGAAGTTGGTTCCGCGGCGACTGCGAAGATTCCACGCCTGTCGGGGCCAACTAAAATTTCGAACGCGGCGACTCCGAATACTAAAGCAGAACAGGTAAGATGAGCAAAAGCAACGCGATTTTTTTCCTAACTTACATTCTTACAGCGCCTAATTGGTAGAGGAGAATCAAACGCTGACCCAAACAAAGTGGCTAAAAAAGTGGAGGGCCGCTCGAGCGAGCATGCGATGTTCGGCAAACATGAGCAAGAGAACGTGAGAAATTTCTTCGCAAGATAAACAACTTGTTCTATTTTTCAGACTAAGCGCCTCAATTCATCGTTAAACAATGAATGGATTCCAGCGAATCTCATCAAGAACACATGTTTCAGCTCCACGGGAATTATTCTGAGCAAAGAAGAGTGCATCGCCAACCTGGAATTGGCGATGAAAAACAAGAAAAAAGCCGATTTTTATGAAGTCGTCAAGCTGTCAGCTCATCCGCAAGTGCAAGGAACAGTAATGGAAACTGGAGATGGAAGACGACGAAACGCAACGCTAAGATCATCAACCAGTTCATCAACCAGTTCACATCCCGATCAGCGATATACTCCTAATTAATCGTCATTTCTCGGGCTCTGAATGCCAATTCTTTCATTTTACCCTTTTTTTTCTTTCTGTTCTTTATTTGTTATGAATTTTGTCTCGAAAACTGCTTAATTACGCCAAATAATGAGCGACGGATTAGTGAATATGGGGAGAGCGGGAAGCGAACGCGGGGAAGTGAGGAATCAGCGACGGATTAGTGAACGGAGGGGAAGAGCGGGAAGCGAACGCTGGACAGTGAGGAATCAGTGAGGAATCAGTAATCGGCGAAACGGGAGTTCAGTAACCGATTGTTCCACGCTCCGTGGTTAGCGTGTCTAATCCTTCAGTGATTCTTCGCTGTTCCCGTTTTTCCTGTGTATACCCCCGCGGCCGGTGGCGGGTGCGGGCAGCAATAATGTTACGCGCGGAACTACTCGATTTTGCAAGATTTCTTCAATGACGCGAGCGCCTCGACCATATAATTTTCGCAATTTTCGCTTTACGTCGTCAGTTTTCGGGTCGTTTGACCTGCGCAAATGGCCAGAAAAGTGGGCTGGAAGAGGAAACCAGTAAAAACCGACAGGACAATAGATCACCGACTAGGCGCCCCAAAAACATGTAGAATATTCAGACACACCGAATTTTCGGAGCGCGCTCGACACGGCTTCTGGTAAACGGAAGAGGAACTTGTCCGGGGGGGGGGGGTTTGGGCTACTGTAGTGGGTCAAAGAGCTTTCTGTGCTTAATCTATTATGATTTATGCGCAGGAGAAAAAGTGAGCCGCCTCTTTTCCGCTTTTGAGGTGGGATTTTCTATCGAATGAATAATAGCGCGACCGGGAGGGGCAGCGCCGAGAACGTCACTTCCCTGGGGTCACATGACCGCAGTGGTGTGCATGGCGCAGTGACAGTGTTTTGCAATTGTAACCGGATCATCGCGGGTTCGATCTCCGCACTGCCCGGGTTTTTTTGAATTCTGCGAAAGCACACTGGAAGAACTTTTCAAATGTTCTTCCTTCAAACTTGGCCCTCTTGGCTCTTCTTGAGTTCGTTAGCGAGATATTGAGAAAAAGCCGGAAGAGAAGGCCGCCCGGATGACGTGGAAGGATAAAGAAAGGGGGCGATGTGTCATTCGAGTCGGAGATAAAGGCTGAAAAGGAGCAAAGGAAAGGAAATGAAGAAGCGCATCACACCTTTTGGAAGGAAGCGAAAAGGAAGGGAAGGGAAGCGACACGAAAACACACGCGAGCATTGGGGAACAATTAGGGGGGCCGGCGTGACGGATGACATCGTTCTTCTGGAACAGGAATCTCTGAAAATGCGCGCGCCGGAGGACCTCCGAGACGGCGAAGAAGAGAAAAGAGCCGATGAATTATTCATTCTTCCCTTTTGAATTTCTCAAAAAATCTCGATTCCGTTTGCTTCCGGGTAAACGGTGCATCTCGAGTCGATATTTTCAGACAAATTGAATGAATGACGAGGTCATTTGGATGGTGGGTGGCCGGATGACTCGTCGTTTCGGATAGAGCACGATGAATAACTCGATTGGGCCGAAAATGGAAGAGGAAGGGAAACGAGAGACAATAGTAGTGGAATTAATTGGAGAGCTGTTTGGAATGCTGCAAGTGACAACGGTACGAAAGAGAATCCAATTGGAATTGGAAAATTGTGGAAGACTTTTCAGAACTTTTCAGAACTTTAAACGACATTGCAAGCAGCGCCAAACAGTGCGCAATCAGCTAGTTTAAGTATCCACTGGCGGCAGCTCTCAAAAGTGTCTGTGTGACCGAGTGGATAACGCTTTTGTCCTCAATCCTCATGGAATCTGATAGTGGCGCGTTCGAATTCAAAAATATTCAACCTTTTTTGGTTTTTTGTCTACCACAAAATAGAGAAAAGTATTGTTCCCAAGATCTCCAGAGAAAAAAAAAACTTCAGAATCTTGAAACTTGAGAGATAAGTTTCAGAAAAAGAATGAGGTGAAGTAGAGATCGCGAAAACAGATCGAAAACTATAGTTCCGAGAATTCGAGACAACTGACCATAAAACGGGTAGAAAGAGGAAAGCTAATTGGAAAATAAGACACCCAGGAATTCATTGCGCCCCGCTTTCGGTCGTTCTGACCCACACGCCCAAAAATAGGATTGTTTATGTGTTGCCACGGATCATCTGATAGCACATGACGTGGCAACGGTTGGATGCAAATGGGATGCGTTGCACGTCATTCTGCTCCCAACAAAGAATGGAGCGAATTGGGGGTGGCTGACCCCGGAAGGATAGCGCACCACGACGGCTGCAATTTGGACGGATATAGGACATTTGGGAGGTAATTCGGTAAGCGGGATGGAAGAAAAAGAAGAAGCAAGGTCTCAGAGATTGGGCCGAGCCCCTGCTCTTTCGACGAACATCCAAGATGATGAGTACTCGCTTGTTTTTGTGACCCATTTTCCAGTGCAAAAGGGCAAAGTAGACGAAAACATTCATTAGTACAGTAGCTGTTTCTTTTAGGCAAAAAAAAATGTTGACAAAGTGGGGTCGAGCAAAAAAAGTTCTAACGCTCTACCACTGCGCCACGCGCGACACGTTGCGCAGCAGCTCCCAGGGCGTTGTCATTCTTGACGTGGACCAACAGGATGTAACTATTGGAGCCTTGAAATTTCTCTGTTTTGCCCGATAGCGAAGAAAAAAAGCGGAAATAGAGAGCCAGCCTACTTCATCGGAAGCAAAGGAAAGGAAAACTGGAAATCTCATTTTGATTGAATCCAATAACTCATCTTTCATTTCATGCGCTACGCCCGCCGCCTTCGGAACGCGCAAAACAAAAAGGAGCCGCCTTGTGAGCGGGGGGCGAGGGGGACCAAAAAACGAAAGAAATCATAGTTGACTCTGTCTGTTCTGGAATTCCAAAGTTCGGTCTCAAACGCAAATCGCAAAAGTTTTCGGACAGCTGAACAGGAGAACAAGCAGCACTCCTCAAAAGTGGAAGCAATCAGAGAGGGGAGGGGATTTGTCGGAAAAACCCGAGTCGGATGTGTGTTTGCTGCTCGCCGAGCACCACACCAGCCAAGGAGTGCTCACGCGGCGAGCCACGGAAGGGCAAAAAGTTTGAGGAGCCATCATGAGAAGGATTGGCTGGTTGCAGCAGATTGGAGACGAGATTTATGAAACAAACATGCGTATTATGTATGTTCATAAATACAAAAAAGAGAATCAAGGGACGTTGGGGAGAGATACTTTGTTAGATTAAAAAATGACTGACGCACGCACCGTCTCCATGACTTACAATAGGCGCAAGCGCGCTCCGTCGCACAAACATCCGTGGAAAATGTACCAAAATGTCAGAAAGCTGGAGAACTATCGTGTTCTCGTCGCTGTTTAGCACAGAAATCAGGGAAAAAAGTGCTCAGTTCATGAAAACGCCATTAGGCGGAGGCCACGCCCCTTTTGTAAGCTCTGGAGACGGTGTGACGATGGCTAGTTGCAAAAACAAAAAGTGAGCCTTGCCTGGATTACCCCCCACTACCCAAAAATTATTTATGACGTGGAACGGGAGGCCACACGTCACTGAACACCGCGCGCGCTCAAAATGTGAAAGTGTCGGCCGGGCGTGGAGCACTTTTCGGCTCATAATTTACACTCAATCTCTGGAGAGCACACCGCCACGAAAAGGCGGAAAAAGGGAAGCGAGAAACGTTTGCGAAAAGGTTCCTCGCAGTTTCTTTCGAAAAAGTTCTCTCTCTCTCTCTCTGTCGATCATTTTGCGGGCAGCAATATAGATTCAGGAGCGATAAGAAAGGGATAATGATCGAGAAACACGAGGTGAGCACACGAAACGATTGATGGATGGATGGATGAATGACAGGGACGGCCCGAGTGCAAAAACGACTGATATTCATTCGAAGCGCTGTCCCTGCCGATATCATCCGAGTATTTCGGGGTGTGGTGACAACTGATGGTGCTGCTGGTGATTGCAAGATGAAGGGTCGTCAGGCAGCTTCTTCTTCGGAGCGAGCGAGCAGAAAACGAAACTTACTTGCAGGGACTCGAACTCGCCGCTTTTAGATAGATCATGAAGCAAAACTGTAAGCCGACATGTGCGGAACATGTCGGGCGGAGAAGAAGAAGAAGAAGAAGAAGAAGAAGAAGAAGAGAAAACGGAAAGTTTCCATGGAAAGACACCGAAAAACGCGAAATAAAACGGAGAAAAGGAGCAGCACAACAACATGGTAACTAACCGCCCTTTTCATCCTCCACATGCACCCGTCCTAATTAATGCGCAGCACACAAATTATTAGATTTCCGGCGGCGGCGGCGCCTACATGCGAGCTCTCAATGCGGTCTGCTCCTCCCTTCCTTCCTTTCATTTCATTTCATTTCTTTTCATTCACCAGCTGTTGTCATCTTCTACTTTGATTACACTTTTTCACTTAAACAAATATTATGTTTCATCAGTCAAGAGTCAAAACTTTCTCGTTTTCCAATGAGATGACGGCATTCAAAGAGAGAGAGCAAAGAATCAGAAGAATTCAGTGTGAAACTCAAAGAAACGGACAATATCACAAGTCCAGAGCGAGTGTGAATGAATGGAACTTTTCGTCCATCTCTCTGATAACCCCCCTCTCGTTTTTTCCCATTACACTTTCGTTTTCGACGCGTGATTTATCGCAAGGCTCCCCAAAACTTTTACACACCTTTTTTCCGACTCGTAAAGATTTATTATCTGTTGCACATGAAAAATGTTCGAATTCAAAACGATAAAGGCGTCTTTTTGAGCGTTCCGATTAGGTGCTCGTCGAGCTTCTTCTCCACAAACTTCCACGCGATTCCATGGGATGCGACGAAGGGAAGTACTGTGGAGGTGTCCTGGGGCAAATGTGCATTAGGATTAGGATTAAAAGTTGCATTATGCTCCTAATTCATTCGCGACTGCTAGAACAAGATCATGGCGTCAAAGTTCACTTTGTACACATTCAATCTTGATTTTCTCGGTCAATTTTAAACATATTTTGAATGTTAAAATGCGAATCGGACGATCATTTCGTGCTCTACAACATTTCTGTTAATCATTTTGTATTTAAATTTTTTTGCGTCCAGATATTTTCAGTGTGAATGACAAGATGCAAGTTTTAGCGCGCGCTACTTGACACCTTCAATAATACAAGAATATCTCAGCACAGGAAGATTATTGTGAAAAATAGTCAACTACAAAGGTGTAGAGCATAAAATTGTCTTTCGATTCGTTTTTTAACATTTGTAAAATCTTCAAAATTGAACGAGAAAATCGAGGGCAAAGTTTGACTAAATCGAGTGCGAACCTTGCCAGCGTAGCGAAGAATGGCCAATCCTCCGGGGTGCTGGTTGAAGTACGGAGTCATATTGTACACCTTAAATAAATAAATATATATAAAGTACATAATTTGAGAGAAAAACTCACTTTATCCCTGAAAATGATCCACAAATCGTCGTGAGTGCAGTGCTGTTCCACATCGCTTCTCGTGTACTCTTTCAGTGTTCTCGTAGACATTTCTGGACAAACTAGTCGCCGAAAATATGAAGAAAAGTGGTTGCTATGCGAGCCGAGGGAACGGAAATGAGTGTCGAGGGGCTCAGTTCATGAATAATTCTGCTCTTGCTCAAGAAGGTTTCCGGGGGGCGAGCCGAGGATAAAGTGCATGAAAAGAGGGAGAGAGTCTGCGAATATCATGTATTTGGAGAGAAATTGCATAGCCATGAATCATGAAAGGTAAGAAATGTGGACCCGTGCAAGAACGATAATACAAAACGGGACAGTATTGTGCATTCGTCGGAATCTTCTAGAGTTATGCGCCTTTAAATTTGAGGCGAATACGGTAGATCAACGTTTTTTTTGTGGAAAAAATCAGATTTCAAGCGTGTATTTGAAGAGTAATACGATGAAATTCTTTCATAAACTGTTTCTAGTCACATTTGTTAAAAAATTTGACACAGAGAACCGTCTGAAATTACCGTAAAAATTGTAATAGAATGTGGTCCCCAATGTGGTCCGTTCAGGACAATGTATCTCAGTTGCTATTGTAGATATCAAAAGGTTGTCAACTGATAAAATGTACACCATGTCTCAATGCAAAATTTATCAGTTGACATCTTTTTGATATCTCTACCGGCAGCTGAGATACATTCTTCTGACCAGACGCTATTGTGGTGCACTATTTACGGTTGCTCTTTTTTGTCAGCCGTATCCGCCTCGAATTTAAAGGCGCAGAGACCCACACAGTCCGACGAATGCATAACAATGATACAATAGCAGATTTTATGGAAACATGAATAGCAAGAGTTGACTCTAAGTTTTCTCTGACCGAATGAACATCTCTAGCTTCTGCATAGCTCGACAATATTCATGTCATTTCCATGTTTTTCCGGCTATTGCAGTGTCCCGTGCACAATAACAACAGGAATTAGAAGTTGTTATTCATCCAACACAGACCGCACGTGAAGGCGCAGTAGTAATGACGGGCCTGGAGCGAGTAGAACGGGTTAACACAGAAGCCATTCCATGCGTAGGCGGCACAACTGCAACGGGGAATCAGTTAGTTGACGAGACGGAGGACCGGGAACGGTGACTGGCGGATGAGTAGAAGTTGAACATGTTATGAAAGTTGGAACCGAAAAAGTTATGACTATTATCTCTACAGTCTCGACACGTGAATCGACAGTTCTTTCTAATGTTTCTATTCCGACAGAGCCCGAAAAACAGATAGAAATCGCAGCTGAAAATGGAAATGAACGAAGGGACAGCGGGCGACGAACTGACTTGGGATGCAGATCCTGACAGCTGCTCACGATCGGCGCGTACGTTGAGGAGGAGGGTGACGTGGCGGGCGCGTCGGCCGACGGACCCACCGTCCGATAATCGAGGACGGCTTTCGTGCTCGCGTACCGATTGAACATCACAATTGGGACGAGCGATCCTGTTGAGCGGTGGACGGTGTTCGCGTCGGCGGATGAACAATATCTGGAAGCGATTCAATGTTTTTTTGCGCGAAATGTTAGGCAATTATGACTTTTTTGAAACAGTTAAAGCCAGCCACGTTCGAAAGTACACTACGGACTACAAATGCTCGAATTTGGACACTTTCGACGCGTTAGATGTGCAGGTTGTCGCCCCCAATTGGCTGCGTAGCGACTCAAAAGCGCTCACCTGTATCCAGTCAACTTCTGATCCTTGTTCGTCTTCACTTCGATTCCGCCAAAAATGCAGCCATCAATCGTGACGGCCGTCAATCCATTAATGCGAATTTCGATGGCCTGACCCTCGGGCGCTTGCACCCAATAATTGCACATTGTGTGATTGTCGCGAAGCGTCGGAAGACCGTCACCGATCGTGTTGCTGATTGTCTGCCACGTGTCGGTCGCGTTCAAAGTCTGTCCACATCCGGGCGGCTGCAAATGTTCGGATTGTATTCGTCGTGCACAAGTTTGCTCTCTCCGTACCCGTTGGTCACACAAAGTGCCACCGTAACCCGACGGACAAATGCAGACGGCACAGTTTCGCGGGCTCGCAAATCCTCCGTTTGTGCACTGAGCCGATGTCGCCGACGGACACAGTTCTGACATGTTCATTTGAGATCTAGCCGAAGAACTTGAATATCGTAACGTACCCTTACACTTGTAATGCTCGTTCATCATCGAGATATCGTAAAAGCCGACAAAGTCCGATCCCATAGTATCCTGGTACTCGGTGTCTCTCGCCACCATCGTCGGTTTGTCGTTCGAAGAGGCACTCGTCGCGCCGTACTGCATGATCGATCCGTAATCGTACGGCATTCCGTAGTTGTAGTTCGTCGATTGGCTTTCCTTATCGAATTGTTCCACGTAAGACCGCTAAACAAATACTCTGTTTTGAAGTTAATTGAAAATGCGTGATTTAGATCAGGACTGGGCCGGCACAGGTTTTGTGAGAATCGGACTTGGATCGAAGTAGTTTGGGACTGATTCCTTCTAGATATATGTGGATCCAAGAAAATCCGATCGGTCTGAAACTTGGTCCCAAAATACTCCAATCCAAGTCTTAGAAGCCTGCAAAGTTTGGACCCAATCAGATTATTTCAAATAGGTCAAGAGCCAGCCCATCCTTAGTTTACATCGATGTTTGCGTAGTTAATCGAAATGTAGTTGTCCCGATCGTATCTGGATTGAGTGTGAAAGAAGCCGAGAGCATGCCCGAGTTCATGAGCGGCCGTGCCAAACTGAAAGTGCCACCGTACTTTAAAGGCGCATCGTCATTTCCGTGATCGCAAACCTCTTCGCAGCCGGTGCCCAGGGACAAGTCCTGAACTCCGCTGATTCGGCCCACGTACGAATAGCACCCTTGTCCTTTGAAGACGCGAATTCTGTTCACAGCTGAAAATCGACGGTCGAAAAAGGGAATTTCTCGGTTTCCCCGCATACCTGTGCTACTCTGATAAATGTTGATACAAGTGACATTCTGCCAGAACGCGACCGCCTGTTCGAACGCTTTCACAATTTTCGCCGCTGAACATGCAGCACATTACGGTCTCATAAAACGGCGGCCGAAAAACACTCACTTGCCGTTGTGTCGTAGTAGTAATAGACAGATGTTCCCCACGTGGTTGACGGATAATATCGATCACTGAAAGCGAGTGGAAGATGATGTTGGAAGAGTGAAAAGAAGGGGGGGAGGGGGTCTTACCGATAGGCTTGTCTCTTGGACCGGGTGTCTTGTTGCTGAGCTTCCAGGATTGTGGAGATTTGCTCACTGAACATGTACATTTACAATAGCTACTGAAAGGAGGCGTTTGCAGAGAAAACATCTATATTTATACAATTGCTTACATCGTTTTTTACATCGAAAACTAGCTCATACACTTTGGCTTCAAATAGTCAAAATTAGATCTCGATTATCTCCGTCATTTTTAAAGATTGTTTAAATATTAAAAAACAAATGCAAATATAAATGTATGGCCTACAACTGTTCAGTTAATCACTTTTTGTTTGCATGCCTGTGCGTTGAGATATTTTGGCTTGAATGCAAAGACTACGTACTTGGTACTTTCAATTATGCAAAAATATCTCGGCACCGAAACATGATCATGAAAAGTTGTCAGATAGAAAGTTGTAGAGCATAGAATTATCTGTCGATTCGTTTGTTTATTCGCGCGCGGAAAGAAAGGATATGAGTAGTAGGAATCATAATAAAACAGGCGGAAAAAGATCGATCAAATGGATCCTGTAGATCGGGTCCTAATGGGATCGCGCGCAGCAAAGGCCGTCTGTACTCATTTTACGCGGTATTAGTTTGACGATATGATTTCATAACGACAAGTTAGTATAACATCTCATCTTCAGAATTGACCAAGAGAATCAAGAGCGAAGATTGACTATGTACTATCAATCAATCCACCATACAACCCCTTATTTTCAGAGAAGAAAAGACGGAAATTTTCTGCCAAAAACGCCTCGAAATCGATGCAACAAACTCTGTGAGCACCATATCGCCTTGGTACAGAATGTCATTGAGCCCGGCGGCCCTGTTCACTTGATGTAGAGTATCTCCCTCCACTTTTATCCGATCTCTCGGCTTGTCTCGCAATGGTTTTTGCTGAAAAGTCGGTTATCTTAAACACATTGATATTATCAAACTAGTTCCAGAATCCCGTTCGTTTGACCCTGATCGCTCCCGGACAGATAGCTCCTCGCCGGCATCGCTTGTAACTTTGCCGACCAGTTTTGGCGGAGAGAGTTGAGCGCGTTTCGCATCCGAGGCACGTTTGTACGGGGAAATGTCTGAAGTTAAGTTGGTCGTGATGTGATTTTGAAGTTGAATTCGACTTCGAACCGTACCTTTGCCAACTCATCGTCGCTCAAGCCAGACACCGTCGACGCGGCTCCCAAATTGAGTTTGTTCTGATTCAACGCCTGATCGACGTCGATCTGAGCGACGGTGGAGTCGAAATTAACAAAAGTCAATAAGAATAGACAGTAGAAGAGCATGTTTCGTGTGTCTCCGGCAACGGATGACGATGATGATATTGGGGAAGTGATGGGAGGGCGAAATGCGAAAGAAACAAAGCGGATTACGGTCAAACCAGAACGAGTAGGAGGCAGTTTGTGTTGGAAAGAGAGAGAGAGAGAGAGAGGTGATGAACTTTTCGAAATAAAAAAAACGGCGGTGGTGTTGAGTCAGTCGTCCGAGGACATTTTGACAGGAGTTCTGGGAGTGTAGCAGCACGCAAGAAGGGTACGAGTGGGCATTCCGTCTATTCAAGACAATGTATCTCGGCTGTTTGAAGAGATATCAAAAAGTTGTCAACTGATAAAATGTACAAAATGTGTTAATGAAAAATTTATTAGTTGACAACGTTTTGATATCTCTGCAGATAGCTGAGACATATTGTCTTGAATAAAGCCTGCCGTATCCATGACAATCATCAAGTTGGATGCGTTCTTCTCTGGATCGAACGGCCTGTTGCACACGAGTTCGACAGTGGTTCTTGGATTTATTTTTGGAACTACAGTGCTCTTGAGCTAGAAAAAATATTTCTCAACTAGAAAAAAAATGTGCAAAACAAGTAAAACGTGTTGTTGTATGACCGTTCAATCTTTGATCTCATTTATCCACATCCGTTCGATTCTTTCGAAACATTCTCATTCTCATCATCGTGATCCTCCTCTCGTCAACATCGATTCCCGTTCCCAAATGACATCAACTGATAATCCCCCCGCGCCGTAAAACTTTTCAGTATTTTCTCTTTATTCAGCACACGATTCATTTGACACGTTCCGACGGAGACGAGGCGATCGAGGAAGCGGAAGAAGACGTCGGCACGCTCGTGACGGTGTTCGGGAAGACGGCCTCGCTCGACACTCCGCGCAGACTCGACGACTCCGGATCGTCGGGATCCTAAAGTTCTTTGCATCCCGGATAATGTGTACTGGAAGGCGTTACCAGAAAGTTGTCGGAGATCATGAGCAACGCGGCGTCCCTTCTCCGCTTCTCCTCCGCCTCCTTCTGTCCGCGCTCGCACTTTCGGTCATTCGCCGAGCAAAAAGTGGCAATCACAACGCAGGAAATGAGATTGACAACGAGTACAACGAGAAGAGGCATGCTTGGGAAGGAAATGAGAGGCACTTCCTTCCTTCCCGGTTCCCACACGTGAACTATTGCGAATATTTGCGAAACTGGACTAGAGTTTAGAGTTTAGAGTATGAACACGCACGCGTGTTGTTCAGAATGAGAACAATTGGGAACCAGACGTCTATAGACGACGTCACTGTTATTCAGATTTCAGATTTAGGCCATGAAGTGGAATGTAAGCATTTTGGGTAAGCATGTCCTTTAAGGACCAGTGACACGTGAATCCTTGCGATACTTTCAGATTTCCAGAATCACCTGTTTGACTTTCAGTCTAAATGTACCTTTTCCGTTTGGAAGTGTCTGGTTGATGTCCGGGAGTCCATTATGGATCTGTGAACGTGAAAGGAAAATGACTGGATTCCAGAGATTCGCGATAGCTTCAGATTTCCGAAGATTGTGGAATAATTTGTCCATGCCCCCCAAGTGATGACTTTCAGAGATTCGTTTTCATCTCCCTTTCGTTGGGTTCGTACTTTTCAGTGCCCTTTTACCTTTAAAGTACTTTTCAAAGCGCAAACCTATCCGTTTGTCATAGTTTCCTCGCATTCTGACACTCGTCGCTGTCTGATCATTTGCTGACAAACCAGACTGGACTGTGATCTCGTCTCGAATTTAGCTCACAAGATCGCTTCCCAAATGTCTCCTGCTCTTTCTTTTTTCCCACCGAATTCGTTATCAGTAGTCGTAGTACTAGTCCACACTTTGAAAGGTTTCTCCCCTCTCGCCAATTATGGGCACGCGCACAACTTTCTTCTTGAAATATATTTTGTTTCCTCTCTCCCTCCCTCCATCCATCCAGCCATCAGAATTACGGCCAGCCGCAGGTGGTGTGCGCTGTGCCAATGCGAATCGAATCGAATCAGGCGGGAGGAGAGCGAGGTGAGCATGGCAACCAACAACTGCGGGCTCACGCGCGAGCCCCCGACGAAGCACCGGCTGATTAGTGTTGTCGCGTAGAGTCGAGAGCCGCTTTCTTCTTCTTCTTCTTCTCTTTCTTTCCTTCATCAAATGGCTTCCTCTTCCACCTTTTTTCTTCTCAAGTCTTTGCACTCCCATCTTCCAGAATGTCCATCATCCACAACATGCTCTTCGTCATCGCGTTCGTCGGCGTCGCCCACGCACTCAAGTGCCATCTCATATCGTACGGAAACCTCAGCGACGCGAACGCCATCACCACGAGCACCTCTCTCCAGGACTGCCCGATAGGCGCCAATTCGTGCGTCAAAACGATCGACTACTCGCGCAACGTCTTCTCGAAACAGTGCCAGATCGGAAATTGCACAGTGAGTCAACGGCATCGATCGTCGTCATCGATTTCTATCCATCCACTTTCAGACGGCGACCGGGGTGACCCAAGCACCCGCCAACTGCTTCAACTCCACGTCGAACGGAGCCGTGATGGCCACTTGTTGCTGCTATGGAGACGGGTAATTGTGAAAGATTTCGAAATCTGAAAACGATTGGGATGAATCAAACAGCTGAAAACTTTCTGCGAATTAGTTGTTTACGCGCTTGCGCCCCTCTGTTGGGTACATCTGAACTCATTTTCAGATGCAACGCAAGTCCGTCGCTTCTGCCGCTCGTCTCTTCAATCCTCGCCGTGCTGACGTCGGCCTTCCTCCTCTCCTAGTCCCCAGCCGCCGCTCCCAGCCGTCTATGTCACCCATTTCGCTAACAACCGTATGTATATATAAATGATCAAGCATCAGTCAAACTCTCACTAATTAGCCCCCAAACCCACTCTCCTAAAGTTTCGCAGCTCTCTCTCTCTCTCTCTCTCTCTCTCTCTCTCTCTCTGTCTTGCACTTTTCGACACGTTTTTGGCTTCACTGTGATATGCTGCTCATTCTCAACTCTCTTGCATATACTCATTGTCAAAACTTATGCATATATCAATAAAACCGACAATAATACACGTGTCATAGTCGTAGAAACACAACAACTCACACTTGATGTTGATGTCCGGTGAGTGCTGGGAAAAAGTAGTACGGAATGGAAGTCGTTATAACAATCAGCTGGTGGTGAAGTCGTCGAGAAGTCGGCACACTGACTTTGTGCGACGCCAAAAAGCACCCGGGTTTTGTTTCCCAAGTTTTGTGATGTGGTGGTGCTGATCATTGGAGAGGGAGGGGAGGGACCAGGCGGCGGATAACATCAGCAACTCGGGTTTTGCTTGAACAGGAAATTGAACTCGGGTTCATGCGGGTTCAAGCTGTGATTGAGGACTTGCAGAAGATGGATGGTAGCGTTTCGAAAGTGCTTATGAAGGACTATGAAGGCCTTCAGAATGGATTGCCAAAGATTGATTCACAATTGGAACAACTTTTCAAATCGCGAATATGAAAACACTTTGCAATGTTTGCTCCAGAAGAAAAAGAACCTGCTCGTCATCCGGAAAATTCTACTTAAACGGGTGAAGCATTAGCAACATAATTCCAACTTTCTGACTCATTCCACACTCCAAATGAGCAGGTCCCTGTTCGGCGCCAAACTTTTTTGTGAATAAGATCCGGTTGGCGGCAATTCAAATCAGAAAACCCGCCGTCACCTATAATCGAAGAAAAAAACGGAATACCAGGAAAAGCGGCGGTGCCAATCAATTGAGTTTTCGGGCTCTAAGTGATCAAATCAAAAGTTGGATTGATTTCACAATAATGGCAAGAAAGTGTGATGTTCGGTCGGAAATCTCAGGTCTACACTCTGCTCATTTCGCTTCTTGTCTGGCTTCTTCTAGGGAAAACAACAAGCCCTTTCTTTTCCAATCTTTCCAATATCTCAGTGTGGTCTCTTCAACCATCAATCACTCACTCGTAGACTTTACTTTTTCTAATATTTTTCGCCGCTCGAAACGTGAGAGCCCAAAAACTCGAATCTGCTCCATCCGCCGGGGCTCCGCCCATCCCCGGCTCACTGATCAGCTCAACACTACGGTGTCGAGAGCCAGCCAAGCCAGAGTGCTCATTTTCCTGCTCTTTTTCTCCTCTCGCGCTCATTACCCCCATTCCACCTGTCTCTTGTTTCACTCTCGTTGCCATTGTGACCGGCCGACGCCTTTCGCGAGCTCTCTGCGTGCCTACCCCTCGCCCAGTCCATGCGCTAATCATTTGATAATTGTGGAGCGGAGCGCACCGGAAATTTCAGTGTCACACGGCAACAAAGTGTCCGCCCAGCGCCGCCCAGCCTATCCCAAATCTCCCCTCCTCATTTTCAATTTCCTCTCCTTTCCCGGCTCTTGCTTTTCGGCTCTCCTCAAAGGCTTCACCTCTTCGCTTGGCTTTCAGAATGTTCATGCTCCGTACCGTCTTGCTGCTCGCCGTCGTCGGCGTGTTCGTCGTCGAGTCGCTCAAGTGCCACGTCGTCGCCGCCGGCAACCTCTCGATCGCCGACACGTCGACCGCTCAGGACTGCGGCCTCGGCTCGCTGACGTGCGTGAAAGTCGTCGACTTCACCCGCGGAACGTACACCAAGCAGTGCCAGACGATGAATTGCACGGTAGGCGCTCTCACGGTTACCATAGCGTCGCGCTTGTGCTTATCACCTGCTCGGCTCGGCTGAGAGCTTCGAGCCGAGAGCTGACAACAAATATCACATGAGCTTACTTGACCAGTGCGCGCGCGCGCGTGCGCACACGATTCCTCATTAGGCGCACGTATGAAAAGTAGTACGTTTGGTGGGAAAACGAGTGATTGCAGATGAACAACATCCAAAACTCGGTGGCCAACTGCCAGAACACCTCCTCGTTCGGAGTGTCCGCGATGACTTGCTGCTGCTACGGAGACGCGTACGTTCATCCGCCCCGTCGCATCTCTTTGAGACCTACAATATCCGATTTTCAGTTGCAACTCGGCCCCACAAACCGGATTCATCTCGGTCGTCGGATTCGCCGCCGTCTCCGCCGCTCTCCTGCACTACATCTCCTAAATTGGCCCGTGTCCTTTAGGAATAACCGTTAACTTCTCCCCCCAACATCTCATCACTCGAACTTTCGCTCTTTTACAAATATCTCCCCCCGCAAAACAATCTCTCCAGTGATAGAAGATATTAAATAACTTATTTATATTGGATCTCTCAAGTTAAATCATAAATCAATAAGTCAATATCAATAAACTATTCCATTTATCATCATAGCACCTCCGTTTTTTCGCCGTCGCACTTCAGAACTGCGTAGGCGAGTTCATTCGAGTGCTTCTTCGCGCCTTTTACGAAACGGCGAACTTCTTCGCACTTGGCGTCGTCGTCGATTTCAAAGAGAACTGCGAACTTTCCGCCGTGGTCCACTATGGATTGTTTGATGTTGTCCGACGGGTAACGAATCCCTTCGGACTTTGAGTAGTCGTCCACCTAAACTACTATGTATCTCAGTTGTCTGAAGAGATATCAAAAAGTTGTCAAGTGATAAAATGTAGAAAATATTGATGTGAGCAACTTGTTAGTTGACAACATTTTGATATCTCCACTGGCAGTTGAGATAAAGCCTACCGTATCCTTGACAATCTTCAAGTTCGATGCGTTCTTTTCCGGATCGAACGACCTGTTGGACACGAGTTCGACAGTGATTCTCGGAAGGTTCACGCCACTTCCTTCCTTCGTGAGAAGTTGGTCATCAGAAGAGCACGAGCACTGAAAACAGATAAAAAGGACGTCTGAAAATGAGAGCGAATTCGGAGAACGTACCAAAAGTGCGAACGAGGCAAACACAACCACGAATCGGATCATCATCGATCGAACGATGTTTCTCTCGCCAATTCTTTGTGCTTTTATAGCATACTGTTCTGTTTGTTCCCCCGCTGGGGCTTTCTTTGATAATAATAATAATAACAATAATAATAATGTAGACCAACTATACGGAAAACATTTCACTTTCAAACTAAACAAAGTTGTTGGGAGTCGATGGGTTCCTATTTTTTGCAGAATGTCCCTGTTCGTTCCCACTGAAAACGGTCGTCGGGGCGGGCACTCATGTGACGTGGCAAGATATGGAAGAAGCGATGCAACACGCATTCATTCTACCAGTGAACTTTGAGACACTATAGCTGAAAGTGTGTCCTACGCCTCGTGGCTCATAAACCACACTTTGTGTGGCGAGAAATCGACGTCAAACTGTCTTTTACCCGTATTGAAATGTGTCCGGAGTGTTATTAAAAGAGAAGCAACTGATAAGGTGGCACGTGGGTATAAAGCACTAGCTCGGCGGCTTACATTCGTAGTTTTATACTTCTCCTGACCCCATTTGAAAATGTCGCTTTACAAAGTAGCCGACGGTCTTCTTGGAACTCATGTGACGTGGCAAGAAGTGGAGGAGGAGATGCAGAAGGCGTTGGACACGAGTGTCACGTTTGGAGAGGATAAGAAGGCCACGAATATTAGTGATATGAAGGTGAGAGACATTAGATTTTATGGATAGTTATAGTAATTGTTATAGAACTTTTCAGGGTTTCATGTCCAGAATCGCACTGGTCGAGCCACATTGGGTTGGAGGTTCGGATGAAGAGAAAGAGAAACAAAAGCTTCCGGAAAAGTTCATTGTGAAGATCTCGTCCCAACTTCCGTTTATCGAAATGACCAAGCTTATGGACTTTAACAACGAAGAGTTGTGGGTAGATGAGAAGCTGGACGCAATGGGAGAAGTGACGCGAATGCTGCACAACCGAGAAGTCGCCACGTATCGATTGTTGATGAGGGAGAACCATCCGAACATTCCGTTCACAAAGGTCTACGCGCTCAAGGAGTTCGATGAGCACAATCACCTCAAGGCGTACATAATTACCGAGTACGTGCCGAACGTGCATCACATCGGAATGCACGACTGCATTCCCGCTGCCGACATTCTCCCGATCGTCCGTGCCGTCGCCGCGTTCTCGGCCATCGGAATGAAGCTGTCGGAGGAGGAGACGAAATTCGCGCGTGGTCCCGACTTTCTCGACGTTGTCCTCGGACAGTTTATGGATGAGAAGACGACGAAGAAGACGGAGGAGATGATGCGAATGGCGTTTCCGGAAGAGTACTCGGAGGCCGTGGAGAAGATGTTGAAGTACAATCGGGAGTATTACACCAATCCGAAGATGATCGCCAAGTTCAAGCTGACGAGTCAGTTCTTCGGCTACACTCCAGTCATGACCCATTCCGACCTTTGGAGCTCCAACTTTTTGTGCACAAAAGACGGCGACAAAGTGATCCTGAAGGCGATAATTGACTATCAGGTGACTCCGAATCGCACGTTTATCACTTTTTCTTCTTCTTCAGACCGTCTCGTTCGCTTCGCCGGCACAAGACGTCGGACGTCTTTTCGCGGCGTGTTTATCAAAGGATGATCGAAGAGAGAAGCAGGACTACTTGCTCAAAGAGTACTACAACACGTTTGTGGAGGAGCTCGACGGAATTCCGGCGCCGTACACTTTGCAGCAGTTGAAAGACAGCTACGACGTCTATTTCCCACTGATGACCCTATTTGTGCTTCCCGGAATCGTTCCACTGCTCGAGCATTTGAATGTGAGCGAAGAGTGTCGGGAGTCGTTGAAAGAGGCGGCGATGGACAAGATGGTGGGCCTTCTGGAGGACGCCGTCAGCACTCACGAGGCCAGTTTTGAAAAGTTTCCCGAATATTTCAAGTTTTGAACGGTTTTTTTATTCGCTAATAAATGTAAATGTACAAAAATTGTTCACGCTTCAACTGTTCGCTTCCGGTTAACAATGAAATCCTCGAGTGGCTTGTTCTTCGTCTCAGGGATCAAAAACTGAAATTTTTGTGTAGCAACGGTCTTTCAAAACATTTTCAACTTACCCTAAAGAAAATAAAGTCGGCTAAGCCGATGGCTAGCAAAATTGCGTAGGGAAGAAGTGGAAACTCGATTCCGGTGTATAAATTCTGAAATTCTTTAATTTATAAAGCTACATACTCGGCAAACCTTTGTAACTTTTGTGCAAAGCCTACGCAACTTGGCGCAGCTGGCAAGTTGCACAAAAGTTGCAGAAGTTTGCCGAACATTGAATTTCTTACCAAATGAAATACATGTGGAGCCACAACAATTCCGAACCGAGAGCACAACTGAGCAGTCGAGTAGGAAATGGATCGGATGGCGGTGGGCATCAACTCGTTCGAAGTGATACTCGCCACAATGATAGCTTGTGACGTCATCGCACAGGAAAGAAGCACTCCGGCTCGGATGACACTTGCAAAGACCGTGGTGGTGCCGGTCAGACAGAAGCCGATAATAGCGACGATGATGGCGATGGTGACGAGGCTGCAGACGCCGTGGCACATTTTTCGATCGAATTTCACGAATTTGTAGTCCAAATAGCCGGTGCAAAGGCTGAAAGAGTAGCGGAGAAGGCCGATGAGGATGGAGTTCATGTAGATGGAGCCGGCCACTGCGCCCAGATTGAACATTATCGAGTAGTTGATCAGAGTGGTCGCGAAGCTGGAAACCGACATGGATTTGCTGGAGTCTTAGACTTGGATTGAAATATTGTTGGTTTCAGTTTCAGACCGACTGATTTAGGGCCTAAAAACTCTTATTTTGCGCGACACTACAATTCTAGAGATACTCCAAAATGTCCGATTACAAGTGGACTCACAAAGTGAACGCAATCACAAACGTGCCGGTCATGATCTCTCTCGTCTTGAACAAATGCCAAAACGAGTGTTGTTTCCCGACTCGCGTGTTCGACTCCGACGCCAATTTATCGTGCTCATTTTCCAGAAACTCCTCCAACTCCACGTCGTTCAACGCGCTGCTCGGTGCTGCTGCGCCGTCGAACTTCTCAATCGCCAAAAACACTTTTTTCGCTTGATCCACTCGTCCTTTTTGCATCAACCAACGGGGACTCTCGTGGAGAAACCTGCCGTATTCAAATGTTTTCAGTGCTGTAAGATCATTGGAACTCACGCCAACATGACAATCGCGGGCACCGTCAGAAACGAGATGACGAGTGCCAACTGACTCCATTGTTGGAAGAAGAACGCGAGGATGCCGAGCAGAATCACATTCGGAGAGTAGCTGATCAGTGTGGACACGTACATCCGAGTCCGCTTCGGAATGTTCTCTATCATGTACACCACCGATATTCTGCACTGATTTCGATTTTGAATTTGTGCTTTTTGAGTGTACTCACGTGCTTTGGCCGCCATTGAAGAAACAAAGTGCCGTTCGGAAGATGGTGAACTTTGTGAAGTCGGCAGCCAACGCCGACATGATTCCGAAAACGAAGCACATGCACAGACAGAACATCATTGGCTGTAAGGCCGGAGTCATTGGGTCAACGGTTTGAAATCTCACTTTCTTCCTTCCATAAAGGTCGCCAATCTGTCCGAACACCACGCATCCCAACATGACTCCGATCATCTGAATCGAAGTGCCCATCTTCTCCAACTTTGCGTCTTCGCACAACAGTTTGAATTGCTCGGAAATGCCATAGAATTGACGCTCAAACGTCATATTCTGATGCTCTTTACAATAACTATACTGCGCGCACGCCTCCTCGTTCGTGGCGAACGTCGTGTTTCCGCAAGATTTGATGATTGGAGGAGCTCCTGAATAGAGAAATGTGCCACGTTTGAGTACTAGTACTCGTGAACATTATTACCTGCATAGACCATGAGCATAGTGTTGGACAGTTGTGACAACATGGCGACCTCCACGAAAATACAAAGTACAATCGAGTATCGACCCATTTTGAGGAGATCATCACTGTGCGCGGCATTATGCATGGTTGACATGTTTTCTGAATTAAAAAACTTTCAAAAAGTGTATAAAGAATGACACCGTGACCGACTGTCTAGAGGTTGCAAAACGGTTTCGTTCTCGGATGACGTCATCGTTTGTCTTGTTGGAATGGTCGATTGGAGTGGAGTGATATGGACAGTCGGAGAGTACAAGAGAGGTAAACTGGACAGTTTGATTTGATATTATATTATTATGTTAAACACCACGACTGGACTGCAGATAGCGGGCGCACGGGCACACACACATACGCACACTTTTAACGAGTGCTCAATTTGGAGTGGGTTCCTATCTTTATGCAAAACAATTTTGTAGTTGGCCATTTGATCTGCAAACTTTTCGCTCTCAATTTATACACTTTTTTAATGAACGCGTTACCGAAAGTCAACCCGAACTGTTTCACTATTGTAACTTTCTCTTGCAAACGATCATTTCAAATGCTTATCACCTCATAGAACAATCAGGCAATCACGAAAACGTATGACATCCATTAAAAGTTCCCTTCGACATGTCAAGAAGAAAGAGATGATTAAAAGTTCAATGTTCATTTTGTGGAATGTTCCGAGATCACAATATTTCAAAGCCCGTCTTCTCATTCTTCCTCTTCTTATGCCTTTTTACAATCATAAACTTGTCGACGATGTGATCTTCGAGGTTGTAGCTGAAAAGAAAGAGAAGACGGTGACAGCAAGGGCACTTTGATCGGAACTTGCCATTTTTCCATTGGCTTCTGCTCGAAATCCGATGGGAAATCGTAACAGAACAAGTCATCTGGATCTCCGTCCGAATCCTCGATCTTTCCGTATCTCAACTCCAAGTTGTGCTCCTTCTGAAGATCCACACGCCTCCAATAGCCGACGTGAGGCCCTGAAAGATATTTTCTGACCGTTTTCGAATACTGATGAAAAAACTAACAATCCCATCCGTAGTTGCTGCTGGTGTACTGCTTGCTCAGGAGCGTCAAGTAGTTCTTTGGAGCTCTGAGAAAGTTGTAGGCCATCAATGGCTCCGCAACCTTCTCCTCCACCTCCTCCTCCGCCTTTCCCTTCTTCTTCTCCTTCTTCGGCTTCCGATTCTCCTCGAGAAAGTTCGAGTATCTCTGTCCGAACACCGAATTTAAACAACAATGCTCGTACACATTTTCCTCGGTGAGTTTATGAACGCCACGGATCCGGAACGAGTCGCAGAAGCGTTCCGGCGAGCACCAATAACTCCAGTGGTCCCACAAGTAACTTTTCAGATTTACTCGCTCCAAAAAAATCGTTTTCCAGCCCGCATTCAGGTTGCGAGCCCGCTCCAAAAGCTCAACGCCGATCTCCGCCTCGTCCTCCCAACGACGCTTCTTGTTGAGTGAATAGTAGAGGTACGGGGAGATGTCCACGTCGTCGCCGCTTCTGAACTCGAAGCCCTCTTCGGTCGCCACGTGGATCGACTTCATGACGGTCGCCTGCGTTTTCAGACGGCACAGATAGAGCCGAGCAACCGCGTGTCTGAGTCGGTCCTTCTCGATGGACGGTCTTCCGTTCTTGCACCTGGAATCAACGTCGGAAAGTTAAAAAAAAAAACTGGCAAAAGAGCTCACCAAAAGTACTCATCCCGTCCGTCCATCGCTGCGAACAGACCACTCGCCGCCTCGACACCAGCCTTTTTATTCAAAAGTTGTGGAATATTTCGCAACCCCCACGTTGCTGTTCGTCACTCTTTTCTGTTTGTTCATGAATCACGCGCGCTTTTATCGAAAGATCAATTAGTTTCAACAGTGTCAGACTCTCGGTCCGAAAAGTCCTGCAAGCCTGCAAAAGTTGGACCGCACCTTGCCGTGTTCAAGTTCGCTCTTTGATTCCTGGCCGCGGTCACCGTTCAAGATCCGAATCAGCTGATCGATCCACACTTTCTGTGCTTCGTGGCTTCATGTGAATTTCACGTGGATTCTCTCAGACCTTGTCAAAAGTCACGCTAACAACCCCAAAAAAGGAAACAGACGTCCGCCCTCGCGCGATAAACCTGTCACCGCTCATCGCATCTCTTCATAAATCAGCGCGAGACTCTGCACTACTACCGTTCTCAGTGATCAGTTTGTCGAAACGACGAAGATGAAGAACGAGTTTCGGTTTGCGTCTGTATCAATGTCATCGTTGAGCGTTTCCAAGAAACAATTATCATCATTATTTATTATCCGTCCACTTTCTTATCAATATCATCACAGCTCTTTTCGTATCGGCACGTCATCACCGTCCAAACCGTGTGCACCGCGGCCATTCGTCGTCGCTCGCAAAACAGCCGCAGCCCATCCGACTATTGCATCACATTTCAACTGCGTCTCCGGTCTCCGCACACTCTATCGTCGTGTGGCGAGACGCAGAGAAATGGAGGCGCGAAAAGAGTGCCCTCGATCGCTTATTTTCCTTCTTTCTGACAAGAAGGAAGGCTGTGCTATTCTCTTCTTCTTCGCTTTATCAACAGTTTCTTCTTCTTCTTCTTCTTCTCCTTCTCCATCTTCCTTTCCGTAGTTTGCCTTCCAAGTTCTAAGCATCGGAGCAGTGGCGTTCCAGTGGTATTGCGAAATGTTGCACGCTTGGCAGCCTGCCAAGTGTTCTGTCTGTCTCGTGTCCACTCCGGATGACTGTTTTCCTACGCTCGTTTTCGTCAGCCTCTTCTGTACGACGATCTTTTGTAGCCCACCTACCGATCAGATGGGTTTGATGATAGCATGACGTTTCACTTCCCCTTTTTGCATTGCCAAGTACTACACACACACACACACTGCCACATTTCAGTCCAATCTCAACCTCGGTCACTTCCGTCGCTCAACCCGCGTCCTATCGCCCTCGCTGCTCTTCTTGAAGAACTCTCAACCCAACAATCGGTTTGTACATTTCTTTCCATGAAAAGCGCGTGAAAGTAAAGGAAATCTTTAGAAAATGTGCGCCATGTTCACCGTCGCCCCGTCGAAGACCGTCAAGGCTAACGAAGAAGGTGCTCCGCCTCCGCCGCCTCCGTTCATATCTCCGCTGGAAGGTGTGACGAGCTGCTAGCAGCATGATCGAAACCAACATGTTCAGAATGCAACAATGCTACCGTAAACGAGTGGGGAGTTTGGCCGGCCGACTACGTCGCTGAATTTGTTCACGACTCTCCGATCACCACTTCCGCCTCGGCTGCCGTGAGTAGAGCTGCGGGAACGGGGAGATTTTTTAGATTCTGACTAGGGCTCGGGGCACACATTTGAAATGGGGATAACGCATATGGATCAATTATTCTTCATATATGAAACTATCTGAATACCTGTCACAGCCGTGAAACTTTAAGTCTTAAAACGTCTTGGACGGCCATAAAAATCTCAGAAAAGGCTGAAACTAAAAGTGTACCCACATACGCGAGAGATCAACTTACAGTGACGTAGTGATTCATGGGAAGTGACACCAAAAACCGAACAAACTCGCTTTCCCATTCTTTGTCAAAACATGGGCAAAGAAGAGACGCTATCAAAATGAATATACATTTTTTAGGAAATCGAGTCGAGAGTTCGCTGTGGCGACGCGCCGGTTAATCGTCGCTCCGTCGCGCTTGTCCCCGACAGAAAGTGTGTTTTTAAGTGGGCCTACGCCACCACCGCCGCCGCTACCGTTTGCCAATGCTCCTGCTGTCTTCTCGGAGCTGAACAGTGCGAAATGGTGAGTGTGGGCGACACAGTTCATGTTATGAACTGTCCGAACAATAACTGATCAATCATTGATGGGCACGCCTCCCTCGTGGGTATAATAAAAGCCGGACGAACCGAGCGATTCGTGTCCTTTTTAGGAATAGGGAAAGTAAAAATGACTAGAAGGTTTGGAGTGTTGTGGATGAGAATGATGAGGTGAAAATTGAAAATGTGAGGAAGGACAAGTGCAACAACTCCTTTTTGCAGTGTTCCTCTTCGTCCGTGCCAGCCGGAATGTCAATTTCGATCGGGTCCAGCTTGCGCATCGGTTCCGGGCAGTACTCCTATGGTCATGGAGACCAGCAGCACGATCATCACTGCGAGACCCCGTCTACTGCCCCCGTGCAGCATTTTGTCGAGGTCTCCGCCGCCTTCGTCTAACGAGGATCAGTCCCTCTACAACTACCACCATCATCAATATCAACAACTCAGTCAGCCAGTCTACGACCCCTCCACCCCGTCCCTTCTTACCTCCGAACATTCCGCTTACTCCCCGGCGGGCATCTACTCGCCATCGTCCGCCTCCTCCTCCTCGCAGCCATCGCACTCGCCGTTCCCAGTCGAAGAATACCCGTTCCTCGACTCACTCATCGCCGAAGTCCGTCAGGAGATGAGCCTCGACGCCGTCTCATCTCCATCGCCCTCCACCTCTTCCGATTTCTCTTCGGTCAGCCGCAAGTCCTCCGCCTCCAGCTCCTTCTCGTCCGTTCGCGACGTCTTCGTGACGCCCGGACAGACGCTCGTCATCCGCGGCGACGACGGTCAAGAGTACAAAGTGAGCGAGCGACGGAAAGTGAATCGAAGTGCAATCTGTGATCTTTTTCAGTTGATCGTCGAGCGCATCGAAGGAAACGAGGCACACGCAAAACCGTTGAAGCGAAAAATGAGCGACGACAGTTTGCTCGCTCCGAAACGACAACGGGCTCCGCCTGTCTCGCTCGTAAATTTGTCCGATGAAGAGGTGAGGGAGCGACTAAATTATAAAATGTATTGAACTTGAAATTCAAACTCCAGTGCCCATTTCCAGATCGCCGATCGAAAAAAGCAACAAAACCGTGCGGCGGCCCTTCGATACCGTCAAAAGCTGCGCGAGAACCGTGTTTTGTCGGTGAGCGCCAAACAGACGCTCACTCAACGGAACGCGTACCTCCGCGACGAAGCGGACCGTCTGAGCAGCGAGTGCGACACACTCCGCAAGCTCATTTTCAACAAACTCGGCAAAAACGCTCCGGTCTTCTAACCCTACTAACCTTCTGATCTTCTCTTTTCGTTTTTTTCCTCTTTCCCCCCTGCCCGTTTTTGATGGCACAAGAGTGACACAAAAACAGACACACGAGCAGTGCGAGAAATTGAATTCGAATTCGAAAAAGTGATTTGATTGAGTGAGCTCTCTCTCTCTCTAGGGAGGTCACCGCTGTGTTCATCGTTTGTCTGTTTTTATGTTTTCGGCGCGCCGTCCCCCGACGGTGACGAGCGAGCGAGCATTCATTCATTCTCATTACTCCTCTTCTGCTTCTTCTTCTTTTTGCATACATTTCCAATCCACGTTCAAAGTATTACTCCGCCCACACATTTCCCCTCATGAAAACATTGACCAAATTGGTCGAGCTTGGCTGACTGACTGACTCATTTATTACCGTACCCATTATACAGTATAATACTACTATAATTACGAAAAACAATAAATAAAAATCTATGATATTTCACGTTTATATTATCCCTTGACCCGATTTTTCAGATTTTTTTCTATCGGTGCGAAAACGGGTCGGGGACACAAATTCGAAAATGTCATGGACAGATGGAAGAGAAACACGCACTAGCTCCCCGGCCATGTCGATTTACGAGCATTTTTTCACGAAAACACTTTTTTAGAGAAACATGTTCACTTCTATCGGTTTTTTCAGCAAAATATCAGTTGTCCTAATTTGACCCTCAAAAACCAGAGAAATTGCGTTTAACACAGTATTTCCAGGCGTGAACCAATAAACAACAACGAAAAACTGACGATTTACTGAAAAACTCAAAAAATATTAACAGATTTCTCGTTTTCGCGTTCAAATGTCACGACAGATAGCCAGAAAACGCCATTTTAAAAGTCTCAATTTAAAAACTAGCGATTTTGAAAAAAATTCTGCCTCTAACGTCATGTTTTTAGTGCTGAAACCCGGGCCGACGCGCTAGAAGTCTGATTCGATTTGCCAGAACTTCGTCTGAACTCTTTGCCTTCGTCTAAAAGTTCCTCAATTCATTGCACGCATACTCGGGCCCAAATCTTATCAATTCGCTGATGCCCCCAGGCCAAACGCGCCGAGCCCGTCTTTCAATCTCCTCTCGCTCTTCTGCTTCGTGCACAGTTGAGCGGGAATCGCATTTCCGACCGTATGATTACCCGATTACCCTCCACGTCACTTATTTTCGTACTCAATGTTTCCAGAAGAAGGCATAATGTTAAGATTCAATTTGAAACGAAACGACGAGGCGTAATGAAACTTTTCGTCGTTTGTTTATTCTGCTTCTTTTCATTCACGCCCCTAGATTTACAGCCTGTCCGGCTTTTGCGCACAAAAGCTTGGCAAAGTGCCAGAAAACATTAAAACTCTGTATCATCACAACGCTTTTGAGTCGCTACGCAGCCAATTTGACGACAGCTTGCACATCTAACGCGTTGGTTGTAGTTCAAATTTCGTGACTCTGACGGAACCGGATATAATGCACAAATCCGCCTTCTTCATCCGATTTGACAATCGCTTTACCCTATTACCTTTGCACAAACTGGCCGAATGTCGAAAGTTCGTAAAAGTCTGGCTAGTTCTTATAAAAATGATACAGAGCCAAACAACGGTATGTCTCTAATTAGTGACTCTGAACCTATTAGACCGGAAAACAGAGCCTGTGACGTACTTTTCTTAAAAAACAATGTACCTGTCCTTTCGGTGACTTCTCAGAACCATACAACAAGTCTAGACCTTTTTCATTCATTCATTCATTCACCCTTCATGAATATCTCATCCTTCTTCTTTTCAAAACTAATTTCCATTTGCATTCATTTTGTTGCATCCTACCAGCCCCGCCCACATAATATCTCTCCCTCGTCCAAGATAACACTTTTCTTCAGTTTTATTTTAGCATCTCGTCATCACACTTGCACATATTTTTAGTCAAAGTGAAAAAGAGCTGCCATCGCCAGACGTGTGCAAGATTGGAAAAAAAAGTGGGCGGGGTCCGAGTGGTTTGGGGGCTACAAGAAGCTAGATTGATGTCATTTCGGTCGATGCCGTCCACAATCTGATGGTTGTGGCGCCAATTTCACATCTCTTCTCGAAATGTGTGCCACGTCACTAGTGTGCTGCTGACTACAGCAGGCGCCGCAATTTTTGCCAATTTTCAGCCCAAGCCATATAAAAAGTGACCAAAACAATGTGAATTCCCTGCTTAAGTGCTCATTTCGAAAATTTCGTCGTAATAAATTGCTCCTCGGAGGGTCGGTTCCACGCGCGCTGGCGTTCTGCGCCTTTAAATTTACAAAGATACGGTCGATTACATTTTTTTAAAACTTATTTCCCCCCTGAGAATGTTGATTTTACTACCAATTTTAGCAAAATTCACATAAATCCGCTTTTTAATAGCGAATGTGTGAAAGCATTGTTATAAACCGTTTCGCGAGAGTTTAAAGGCGCATTAGAGTGGCTCGCGATTTAGCCCGGAAATTTTTTTCGTTGAAAGTAGTAATTGCTCTGTACACTCTCGAACGTTTATGCCATTCATTTTTTCACAAAAGAAGCGAACGGACGTCGTGCTCATTAAAGCGGCTGAAAAAGTAAAGTAATATCATGCTGCAGTGACCAACTCATTTCATCTCATTTCGCGACCGCCCTTCTTCGAAGGCTGAAAAACAGTCATTATAAATGTCTGTTTTTTCTTCTCGAACTAGTTCAGCGTTTCATTTCTTTCATTCATGAAAAATATACAAAGCTAATAGTAAGATTGCGAAAATGTCTTTGGGATAACTCAATTTGGTCCCCTGAAGAAGAGCGGGCTTGTATACTTGGGTCAGCACAAAATAATGACGTCTTCCGATTGTGCGCATTTTTTCCAACGCGATACGGATGCACTGACAATAATTGCCCGAGATTACAAAGCTATTATCAAGCGGATCCTCTCCTCCGATCGCTTCCTTCATTTCTTCCGCAAATCTGGCGAGGAGAAGCGTGTCAAGAGCAGATTTGTCTTCAACTTCAACTTCTGCTCCTTCACTGTTCCCACCTCATTTGTCCTTTTCCCTTTTCTTTTTCTTTTTCGCTCCATCCCTTCTCCACCTAAAGTGCGTCATAAGCTGACGCGCGGTGGCTCTCATTAGTACCATAACTATTGGACTAATCAGTCTAGTCACACCCGATCGTCAGAGGAAGCGGGAAGTGAAACGAAACGTGAAATGTCTTTCCATTTCCTTCCTCTTCACTTCGTGTCTTCTTCTCACAAGCGCAGGTACTTTTAATGTTCTCTTGTGATGCTTTGTGCTATTCACAAACGAGCCTGAAGATAGCTTTCCATTTCTTCTGAACGTCTGAGATCCAATGGTTGGATACTGAGCTGACCTAAGCGTTTTGAGATCTCTACGTAGTACGTACTCAGGGAATTATGTATTTGGGAAATTTCAGCTTTAGGCTCAATAGTTCGGCCCAGGCGCTTGGAAGGCCTGGACTTTTGACCTATTTGCAATAATCCATCCAAACTTTGGAGGATTCTTAGACTTGAAAGTGTCTTGGGTACAAGTTTCAGACCCGGTCCAGTGCTGGTGCTGTGTAACTCCCGAAGCATTCTACATCCTAGATATTTTCTTAGAAACCAGTATTGAACGCTCATTATTTTTGGGGACCTCTGGCTCCACCTCACAACATCCTCTATTACTCTGCAAACAAACAGCTCGCTCTCCCCCCACCCACTCACGTCATGCAGAACCTTTTCCGACTGCAAGTGACCACACGTACCACCCGCCTAGCTCTTTGGACCCTTCTCCGAGATTGGCCTAGTTATCAGTTGGCTGCTCGAAACAAAACGGCACGCCCCTCTGTTTCGAGTGTCTTCTCTCATTCACCCCTCTTGACGCTTCTTTTTTTTTCCCCATCTCACTTCTATTTTCATCTTCTTTTCAGGTACCCCCGAAACTTCCGCTCGGCACGTCGCACTTCTTCACACTCACACACACACAGTCAATTATGCAGAAGACAATGATCGCCGCACTTTTGTTCGCCATTCTCGCCGTCTCGGCGTTCGGTAAGCGACCACACCGGATCTGTATTCATAATTGTGTACGGTTCTAGTGGATGCTGCTCCGCAAGCGCCCAGCTCATGCGCCATCGACGAGCGTGCACAGATCCCGTGCGTTTGCTGCAAAAAGGACTGCTGGTACTCGATCGCCGCGGCGGCCACACACGAGCTCGGACACATGCCCGGAGAGGCGGGCGAGCGTGAGGCGATGGCCACGCTGAAGCTGATCCGCGCGTGCATGATCGCCGAGTGCTCCGGAATTTGCCAGGCGTCGCCGTTCTGAAGCCGATCCGCCAGAATAGTAAATTATTGATTTGCTCCCTCTCCCTCTCCCCTTCTCCCTCACCCACGCCTTCTTCTTGACTTCTACTTTTAGATCTCATAGTAGCAAGTGTTGGTCTCTTCTCTCTCTCTCTCTCTCTCTCTCTCTCTCTCTCTCTCTCTCTCTCTTAATTTTTTGTGTGTACGCGCGACACCCTACTACCATTGCTATTCGTTCATCATTCAGAACAGATATATATGTCCATCACTTATGAGTGCGGTATATGGCGACACGTCTGGAATAAAGTTATACTTTTTGTCGAAAATAAAGTCGTGATGTTGTTGTTGCTGTTCACTTTTCGATATTTCGAACTCGCCTTATTTCATGTATACAATAAGCAAAAACGTGGAATCGAACCGAAGGCTGCAAAGAATCCCTGAACATCCTGGTCAAATAACATAAAAACGACATCAAGTGCACCCGATCCCTAGTCCATTTTTATGTCTTTACGGCAGTCCGATATCCGTTTTTCGATTGTCTTGTCTTTCATTTCTTTACGCACATAAAAAAAGTGCGATGACAAACCGAATTGAGACATTTTATAGGTGACGTTTCGCCTTTCGCTTTCTCCAAACTTTCCTCCCGACAATGCCCATATAAAAAGGCGCGTGAGGCTTGGAAAACATTGCATTAACAAATTTGGGTCTTCTTTTAGTCGCTACCTCCATTACCATCTACTTCATCCTGTTCAATGTCAACTTCTTCTTCTTCTTATTCATCGGCCACAAGCCGAGTTCTCATCGGCTCCCTGACAGTTTCATGTCTAACCTTTCTGGTTTCCCTCTCCGCAATCGCACTTCTTCTCCGTGATGTCAACTCTCTTTTCGGAGAGCTCGAGTTCGAAATGGTTCGGCTAAAGGTTCGCATACGATCGATGTTTCGCTTTCTCTCATCAAAAATTCAAAACCTTTTCAGTACGACACAAACATTGCGTGGTCTGACATGGTGCATCTGCGGCAAGAAGTCGTTGAAATCGATAGAATACGAAGGGATTTGATGCAGAAGAAGGCCGATTATTCTGGATATCGTATAGTTGAAATCTGAAGGCGCACAGTTAAGCTTATTTCAGAAGCGCAAGTGACTGTGGCCGAGTTTGCGAACGACGGCTCCGGAGAGTTCCCGGACGAGACTTTGGTTCTAGAGAGAAGGGAGCCAATGATGCCGAGCTTTGGTCCCAGATGCTCTTGCTTCACATCTCAATCGTGTCCGTCTGGTCCGGCGGGACCTGTTGGAGAACAAGGCGTTGACGGGGAGGACGGAGGAGATGGCATTGACGGATACGATGGGTTTGACGCTCATCCGAGTCCACCGCCGCGACGATCGAAAGCTCCGTTCACGTGCCCGCGAGGACCGCCAGGAGACTCTGGTCCAGAAGGTCCACGTGGCAAACGAGGACTTCGTGGCCCACGCGGACGCCCGGGCCGACCAGGAATCAACGGAAATCCGGGCTTCCCGGGAGACATTGGCGCGCCAGGACAGCCGGGAACCGACGGAATTGTGGGCGAGCGTGGAGTGAACGGCGTGGACGGAGTCACCTATATTCCGCGGCGAGGAGTAAAGGGAGCCATGGGACAGCCGGGAAACGAAGGGCAGCCAGGCAAGAAGGGCAAGCCCGGATTGCCGGGAACGCCGGGAATCCAGGGATACGTGGGGCTGACCGGTTTGCGAGGAATCGAGGGAACCGGAGGCCCGCAAGGACCGCCCGGACCACATGGAACGCCTGGAAGTGACGCGGCGGTGAGTAGTAGTGCTCAAACATCTGACACGATACTTTCCCGTTCATTTCGGTCTGTTTACAAAACATACCAAGTTAGACTGATGTTTGAAGTGCTAGAGTTCTTTATTTCAGTACTGTCAATGTCCTGATCGTGGTGAGACAAAGGTCGACGAAGTGCAAGGATCCGGAGAGGCTCGTCTAATCGATAACTAGTGCTGCTTGTTTTTAGTGTTTGCTTGATCGTTTAATAACGTTAATAAACCATGTGACCTCCTTTTCTTCCGTTTCCCACGTGACTTTGCTCTCTATCTTTTCATTTTTTAAATAGCAATTCGGATCGAGTGCAATGGCGTGATAGGTTGTTCGCGGGGGGCATCACATGCCGTGCCGTCTGTCTCTGTCTTCTCTGTCTTCTCTGCTGCCTCCGCCCCTCTCTCCCTCGCCGTCCACCCCGGCCTCCGGCCAAACATTGTGTCATTCCATTCGTTTTGCCCCTCACTCACCAGCGTTTTCTCTTCGTTCTTTCTCCCCTTCTGTTCTCTGATCTAACCCAATGCCGCGCCAACGCCGTCAAGGAATCGTGTACGACGTTCGAGAGCAGGGCACCGCCCGCCTCATTTTCGACGAGAATCGCACCAAATTCGAGGTAAATCGATAAATGAGCGAGAAATGAAAATTGTGTTCAGGGCGTGCTCGAGACGATCAGCGGCGAAACGATGATGGTCCGTGGCCGCGTGACGTCAGCCACCGAGAGCACCTCCGACGGCTCCGTATTCATGGACGTGGATGTTGGTGAGTGAAATTGGAGGAGAAAGAAAACGAGAAAAAAACTTGAGAGATTTGCAGTGGACTGTGAGGAAGGGTCTGCGTTTCATGTGACTGGTGTCAAGGTTCTCGTCGATGAGCAGTACGCGGCCATCGATTCGGCGGCCATCAAGTTCGAGGCGCTCGACAAACTCATCGGCATGAAGTGAGTTGGTATTTGAATTCCCGCCATGCATCTGTCGAAGGGCCGACTGCGGATATTGGCGTAGAGCGCGTTTGCTCGCTCTAGTGCCTAATCGACCGTTGACGAAAATTTAAATTTTAATTTCTGATGTACCCGTCACGGCCTCGTGAGAAACGGGTTTGAAACAGGATTGATGACAGCTGGATCTTTTAAACTTTGTACCTTCAGAGCCGCTGTGGAAATACAACAACACATCAACCCGCAATTGGCGGAAGACTCGAAGGAGGTGTTCATCGGAAACATGCAGATCCACCTGCTCACCTCGCACCGCCCTTCGCCTTCGATCCGCCGCGAATCCGTCTGCACCGACAACAGCGATATCAAGATTCTGGAGGCGTCCGATGACTTTTTGTCCTAAATTCTCGTGTTTTCCCCTTCTCTCCTCTCCGTCTCTCTCCCTCTCTTTATATCATTCACTTTTTCTCTATTTCAGATCGGTTAGTTGAATCGAGTCTTTCATTAAACATGTTTATTTGATTCTCCCAGTTCGTCAATTAGGCAGTCATTCCGCAGAGAAATCCTTCCTGTGCAATTGAACAGCTGAAAATGGGAAATAGATTTCTATCTACATATTATAGACTTTGGACCACTCACTCCCTATCGTCAATGTAGCCAATGTTCTCGTGTACATTCATCACGACACAATCCTCTGGCGCTCCGTTGCTCATCGCTCCGTTCGGCGCTCCGATCGTTTGGTCCCATTGGGTGAAGAGATAGTTCTGGCCGGTCAACTGATCGTCCCATTCGAAGAGCTAAATGATTTCTGATTGCTGTACTTTGTGAGAAGAACATTGACTACATACTTCGTTCTTATTCTTGCACTTGGAATCGAGCGCCAACTTGGCGGGCGTGTTATAGCAGAACGATTTGCGTCGCGCTCCGATCCACATGCTTCCCTTCTCGTCGGTGATCACCTTTTTAGCCTTCATCTTGCTCCACAAATGCTCCTCCAGCGTTCCGATTCCGTGCACGCGAGAGTTGTACTGTCGTCGACACACCTCCTGAGCCTCCAGATACGTGGCATTCTGGCTGACAATCTTTAGACAGACACGAATTCCCGGCGGTCGGATGAACGATTTCCAGCCGGGCGGGCACTTTCCTTGCCCTTAATCTCCATTGTTAACTCGGCTATGAACTTTGTGAGCACTTACAGAGATTGCACTTGGCCCCATCGTCGGCAGCTTCGGAATGGCCAGAGAATCCGAGAACGAGGACACATAGAGAAATTCTGAACATCATTTGATGTCCGCGTACCAAATAGAGAAGAACGGAAAACCGTACCGGTTATATACACGACCACTCGGAGGTTAACGACTTGCTTCATGAGCAATAAAATAGTTATGAAGTGGGGGGAGTTTATGATATTACACGAAGACTTCGAGAAGGCTACTGTAGAGTACGTAAAGGTTCAGAAAATACTTTCACTGTTGGTCTTATCAATGACCACTCGTTTTTTTTTGTTCGCCATTTCCATTTCCCTTTCCCTTTCTCTTTCCAACAACTGATAACAACCACCTCCAGTTTGTCTCTGTCTTCTGAATTCGTAAAATGGAGGGCGCGTGGAGTGTGTTCAAGTCAACCGCCACTCCGATTCTTCTCGGACCGAAGAAGTTCAGCGAGATGTGTCGGGAGAAGCAGAACGAGGCAATCAGTGAGTTTCTGAATATATTTGTTATTGCTCTACTGTTAAGGAGACGCATCATTCCGAGTCGTTCTTCTCTTTCTCTTCCCCTACTTCTTCACAATGCTATTCTCGTTTGCAGTAGGAGTGTGAGTGCTTCTTCTATTGTTTCGTTTTTCACTTTTCCAATTGCTTAGAAGTTCCGGAATGCTCATCAACGAAGTGATTGTTCGAAGTCTCGGCTCCGAGGGTAAATTCTACAATCGTCGACGACCTGTAAAGTGTCATTCATTCAGAAAAGCATAAAACATTACGTCGGTACACGGTTGTCCTCGGCGGTTCTGCTCTTTTCGCAACCACTGCTCTTTGCTCTCTTCATCACGTCATCACGCCGTTCTTCAAGTTTCTGTGCCTAGGATTTCGATGGTTTATGTAAACAAAAAGTGTGCAAAAGTTTCATAAGCAATCACTTTTTGCTGAAACGCGTCATAGTCGTCAGTTGTGATAAAAAGCAAATATATAAGTATATAGTTTTGCTTCCCAATTACTCATACTTTTGCATCATTATTTAAACTGAACTCCCCGTATTTTCAACACATTTCTAAGCAAAAAAATGCCGTCAGTTTGGAGCAAAATTAGCGAATATTGGACGTGGTTTTTGTGGGGGAAAACGCCGTACAATCAGCTGAGTGATCGGCAAAAACTGGAAGCTAGACGTGAGTTTTCCGAATTAGAGAACACTTGAATTATTGCATAAAACAGGAGATCTTTATTTCCGTCTGTTTATTATCGGCAATTTGCCGCTCTACGCAACTTTATACGCAACTTTTGTTTTGAGCATGTGAGCAAAAACACTGTAAAACCTTGAAGATTCTTCGATTTTCAGGTATCCTCCCACACTATTAAAGGAAAAAGTTCTCGATAGAATGCTTCCAGAAGGTTGGAAAAGTTTCAGTGGAAAGTTTTGCTTCGGTTTGTACGCTTGTCTTCATACCATCACAATGGGAGCCGCTTCTGTGTACTTTGTCTTTCCATGGTACACGTTTTTATTCGAGTTCGTCTACTCGTTTGGCAGTTCATTTTATACCAAAAATTAAGGCAGATTTTATTGGAATCTAAGTAGAGCACGTGCATTTATTATAAAAGAGACTGAAGAATATTGAAGTGAAATAAATAGATATACCCGAATTGTACACATTAAAAACAATCACACTCGGTGATACAAATCACTTGAGTTCGTTGAGCTTCTCAAAGTAGCTCTCGATGCCTCGACGCACTTCGTTCAGATTGATATCCATCAGATGGGCGTACAGACAGAAAATGATGATGGCGATCAGAATGGTACGATGGATTTTCCGCGCCCACTGCGACTTATTGACGGCCGGCGCCAAGAATAGGGTCGAGTAGAGTTGGATGGGGCCGAAGACGAGGGCGAATGCGGTGGCGACGAAGCAGATGACGTTGAATGGCATTGAGAAATCGGGAACCGGCAGGAGAACGAGGATGGCGTTCGAGTGGATGGTGTAGGACGGGGCGGAGGACTTGTGGACAAAGACGGTGGCCGCTGGGATGTGCATTCCGTGATTCGCATCCGGAGGGTATTGATCCAACCTGAAATCGAGGACTTTAACGGGAAATCGTGTACTTTTTCTACTTGAGCAATTGCTTGTTGAACGGAATGACGAGTTCACACGTTTGTCTCTCCGCCAGCCGCATTTTGTACTGCAACAACGTCGGCGCCTCCGCGTGCTTGCTGTTCTTGAGCGTCTTCTCGACACGTGGCAGTCCGTTCCCGTCGCACTTCCAATGCACTTGACTGTACCGAAGATGCACGTAATACGGAATGATCTGTGACACTTGCACGTCGGAAGCCGTCGCGTCGTTTGTGATGTGTACGGTGAGTACTCCGTGCTGCTGCTCGAATCCTCCTTGCGACGACCACGCCTTCACCACTGGCTGCTTCTTCGCGATGTCCACGACCGGGATGTAAATCTCAAACGGATCCGAACCGCTGATTTTTGTCAGATTCTGAACGTCGGTGCTGGTGACTTGTCCGACGGGGCCGATGACTTCGATTCGGCTGCTCCGGGCGACCTTGCACTGCGATCCGAGTTTCCGATCGAAGACGTCGCCGAGAGACCAATGCCGTTGTGTTTTGTGCGATGGATTTCTCATTACAACAGACACTCCGACTTCCATTTTGGCGTGGCACGTATTTTTGGCGCATTTTTGCTCGGCATACAAGTGGGACGAGTGGTAGACCGAGTTGTAGAGTTTGGAAGGGTGGAGCAGTGTGCTGAGGCCATTCTGGAATGGAAAACATATTGGAGTGGTTCAATAATATTATCTTTCTTTTCAAGATTTTTACAAAAATTTGAATAATATCCTCTGAATTTGGTTATTTCACTCACTTCTTTACAAGCCAACAACTTGCGGAGTCTCGTCAGATTCTCTGTGCACGTCGTCTCTCCGCTGAGCACTCCGTATCTCTTGAATACCTTTTCGCTCTTCTCGCCGTGACTTCCAAAGATCACAAATTCCGGAGACGTCACCACTCTGACGTGAGAGATTGAAGTGCAGAGCACTCCGTTTAGTGCTTCCACCAGAAACTTCATGCGTTCGTCGGCCCGCTCATCGGAATCGGCCGCAAATTCTGCGAAGACTTGTGCTCCGGCGGATGAGGACGGCTGCGGCGGCTGGCCCCATTGCTCCAGATTCCAACGGCCTTGTCCCATTGTCACCGTTAACTTTTGAACTGAATACCGGTTGAGCAGCTCTTGAATTATACGCGGGAACGTTAGATAGTCGTTTGATTCTGAAATTTTTCGAGTTTCTCACGTGTTGTTTTCTTTTCTCTCTTTCCAACCTGTTTCTACAAGAAATTCCCTTTCTGAATTGAATCTAAAATCCACGCGAAGCTCATTTTTGCTGATCGGCGCCAGCGTCACTTTCTCGTCGAAGTGCTCCGTGAGCCCGTAACAGAATGGCACTAGTGCTACCAGTAAACATTTGATTACTTCCCTCATCTAGAACATGCTATTGTGAACAAAAAGTGCTCTCGGTTAGATAGAGAAAAACTCGACAGACACGGTGGGTTAGGCACATAAATTGATGAACTTGAAAAAAGTGTTTATCAGGGCATTTGAAGGCAAAAAGAGATCTAAAACAGGGTTGGCGCGGAAAACTGAAGGCAGAAGGAATCTATGTATACTTGCTAGGTACAAAAAAGAAGGGGAAAATGGCACTCGTTTCATCAAAGCAGGTACATAACGGACAAATTAAAGAGAATAGCTACTCCATGAAGCGATTCGGATAGAAGAGAAGTCCTTCGATGGAGTCGTCACGGCAGATTAGACCCGATTCTTCAGCGGCCAGCAATCTGAAAATCGATTAGATTGACAATCTGATCAAAACTCCAACTTTTCCCCTACCGTTCTCTGGCCAGAATAACAGTGATTCCTAGGGATTCGGCAAGCTCATTCGCGGACGCTCTTCCGAGCTTCGCGACCAACTCCAATGTCTGCGCGATCGTGCTGTCCACAGACGCGGATTTCAACTGAACGACGAGTACTCCTGATGGAAAGCGATGCAGTTCCAGCGGCGAATCGACCTTGCTCAACGCCTCGCACGCGTTCATCACGTCTTCCGGCGAGAGCAACTCCATTCCTCTCGCCCGGTTGATTCGGCAGTACACCTCGGGAAGCGCGCACATTCCTCCGTTCTCTTTGATTTGTTGATGAAGTACGTCCGTGATTTCTTTTGCCAACTTTTGGAAGTACTCTGAATCGGAGCCGACGAACGTCGACTTGGTGACCGGATCGGAGACTCCGAGCGAGAGAAGGTACGACTTGAATGCGACCGTCTCGTCCTCGCTGATCTCTCCTTTGCGAGCGCGCACCTTCTCCGAAATGCTCTTTGAAAGACTGACCATTTCGCGCGCCGTTTCCATCAGTTTGGACATATCGTCGAACGCCTGTGTGATCGTTTCGTGCGTCTTCTGATGGTTTTCCGCGAGTCGTCGCTCGATTCCCGATATTCCGACCGAGCGAACATTGGTGCTAGCGCGAGACTGAAAATGAGGACGATGGGTTGACGGGCGGGGAGGCCAAACAGGAAACCTACACCGCTAGAGCTTGAGCCGGAACTCGAGCGTTGCCACGTTTTCCTTCGCACCGCGTCCTCGTACTTTTTGAAGAACTGAAATGAAATTTTCGAATTTGCCGCCAGTCGGAACACTTACATCGTCCTCTCCTCCGTGTCGGAACACTAACCGAATCGTATCGTATTGGCTCGAGCTGACCGGTCCCACGTTGCCGGCTCTCGGCTTTTCCAGCTTCAAAACAATCTTTCCGCCTTTGCTGAACATCGACTTGTGATGTTTTTCCATGGACACCACCAGCGAGTGATGGAGGACGAGCCGACGATCCGGGTCGGAGGAATCGGCCCAAATGACACGTTGCAATGTCAACGACGCCGTTCCTTGCTCAAAATTGGTCTGAAAATTCGGCAAATGAGCGGCAAATTCCTGGAAAAATCAATGCGCGAAACCTGTTTCAAATCACCCTCGTAGATGCCGACGTGTCCCGCTTGACAGAGCAGCTCTTCGGTGCTCTCGCCGGGCGTGTACCACGACAATCGGTTCATGACGGCTTCTGGCTGCAAATGACAGGAAATCAATAGGCTGAGTGACGTGTGTGTTCCGCCGAGAAACGCCGCTACGGCGCTTTTTTTTTTGCAAAGGAGCGCGCTTGCGTCTGCAGTCGAGATGGCTTATCGGGCGAAGTAAAAATGAAGGACGGAGGGGCGGGGGGAATTAAAACTACGTATCGGTGAGAGGTGAGAAGGCATTCGAGCTGAGCTCATTGACCAGCTTACACAAATGATAGCAGTTTCACTGGCACGATTATCATGGCCATCACCACCGCCACGCGTACTTTGGATTCCGACAAGAGAGAAGGAAGGAGAGGAAGAAAAATGAATTCAAACTTTGAAGCAAGCAAAATAGCCGGCTGAGAAGCGGTGGCAGCGGCTGTCGCGGCGGCGCAAAAGAAGCGAAATGCGAAGCGTGTCTGCGTGTCTCCGATTCATGCGCTCTCATCGCGTGCAGGCACACATACTCAACGACAAAAAACGAGGGAAATTGATTTAGGTGGCACAATGACACGAAAGAGGAGCACACACACACGCACACGGAGGAGACACATGCAAGGAGAAGGGACCATTGGAAGGAAAGGTGGAGGACAGAAAAGAGAAGAAGAGAAGGGGGAAAAGTTGGGGCGGCCGGAGAAGAGGGGCTCTTCACTCTTCCTCCGCCGGCGGCTCCTCCAACTCTTCCCCTAGCTGAATTCCAAGTGAACCGAAAAGAAGAGAGACGGGGAGACGGGGAGGGCGTGATACATTTGTGAGCGCTCTTTGTGCACTTGAATCGTTTCGAAAACAAGGTTCAAGTGGAGGGGGACAATCAATTGTTTATGGTACAAATTGTCACAAAATCCGATTAATTTGGTGCGCTCGCGTGCGCTTTCGCCTTCCATTCATCCTTTTGATCCTTGCTCAGCGCGCGGAAGGTTTGGATGCAGAATTTCGAAAAGTCCGCCTCTTCTCCGTCGAATTCGAAGCGCAGACTGCTCCTCGTCTCGGACAGCCACAATTCGTACGGGCTCACACTGCAAGAGTAATTGAAATGAGATGGGAAGGCCTGAAAAGTGCACTGACCTCTTCTTGACGGGCTCCTCTTCCAACACCACCACATTCTCCTTCTCTCTCGCCGCTGCTGCCGCCGTTGGCTTCTTCTTCCTCTCATCAGTAGGACCTCCACCGAAATTGAGTCTCGCCTGCTTCCGAACCGGCGGCTGAGAGCTCACCGTTGGCTCATTTTCACGCGCACGCTTTCGGTGATCGGTAGACGTTGTCTCAAGTTGGTCGAAAATCGAGGATGATGCTCGAGTGGACTGCGATGAGCTCGCCGAGTCATTCGCCGTTGTGCTTTTCTCTCCACCTCTCTGAAATTTTTTTTATTTCTTCAGAAGATTTTTCAATTTTACCGCAAATGGATTCTTCGCCAATCGTTCTAGTTGTGCCACAGGTTGCGACATCGACACGTTCAAGCTGAAATTCATCGTCGTATCTTGTTTCTGATCCTCCTCCTCTTCCTCTTTCTCTTCATCGTCGCTCAACTTCTTCTCCATCGGAGATGGTTCCTTGGCCTTTCTTGATCCCAGAAATGATCGTTTCGTCGGCCGCGGCTTCAACTCCTCCTCCTTCCGCTCGTCCTCTCCGTCCATTTGACGACCTATTTCGGCGACTTTGTTCGCCAACGCCAACTTTTTGCTCTTGCTCGCATAGTTGCACAGCAACTGTATCGTTTTAGCAGACGTTCCGCCTGCCGCAAGAGCTGCCACCTCCGCCGCTTGCCCGTCGGAATTCGTTTTAGCGAGCCAGGCGAACAGGTTCACAATAGTTTTTGTCAATTCTTTCGATTCCACCGAACTACGTTCTCCGTCACGATCGAGAATTGCATCCGCCACGGAGAGTTCGCTGAGGAACAACGAGTGCTCGTATTCGGTTCGTTTGCTTTCTGGCTGACAGAACGGCATCTTCCAGTCGACTGTCGACGGAGCATTCGTTCCGTTAACAAGAGGGGCACGGGAACCGCGACAGTAGATGTAGCGGAAGCCTTTGCCGGTAATTCCGATGGGGAAAATGGTGTCGGAAGGAGCGCGACGGACCGATGAACCCTGGAAGATCGGGATCCAGAGGCCAGGCGCGGAGAGCACATGCACATCGCCCACAGAATCCATAACTGCCAGTTTGCCGTAACTTGAATAGCCTATCCAATCAAGCTGTTCGCCAGTCTCAACAGGAACATCAAAACGAGTCACCGCGCCAGCAGATCCGCGATTCCTTGGCTCTCGGTACCAGGTACGCTGATTCAGGGAGTACTCCACAATCTCGAACCTCCACTGCGGCATCTTTTTGCTCTCATAGAACTCTGATCCGGCGACGGAAGCGATGGCGATCCGGTCGTCGAAGCAAGCGGCAGTGAGAATCGGTGCCGGATGCGTGAATATTTGCCGCTGCACTCCTCCAATCGTGAACACTCTCACATTGCGTTTTTTGGTGAGCACGACGACTTGAGTGTCCGAAACGAGCACATCGATGATTCCATCGCCGCGTGGCATTGTGACCGACCATCGCTGTCCGGCGAATGCTTGGATGGGAATGACATGCAGGACACTGGTGCCCTTCTTGTCCGTCTTCGTCGGCTCCTCCACCTCCATCTCCAGATCCTCCACCTCATTCTTGTCCTTGTCAAGCTCTTTCTCTTTCTTCCGACTCTCCATACTCGCCATAGCCACCACTTTCGACGAGATATCGGCCAGCTCGTAATTGGCTTCGAAATTGTCGATGTGAATGTCCCCGTGTATGTTTTTGTTGTGGAACTCAATGTCGATGCTCGAAACTTTCGCAGATTCATTGACGTAACTGCGCACGATTCCGGCCTGATTGTACTTTAGAAATCTTTGCTCCGATTCCACATCGAATGGAGTGCTGCTGCATACGAATCTCTCCGGAATGAGCACTTTTCGTGGAGCTGGAGGTTCCGAATAAACCGGCGGTTGCACGTTCCTTTGCGGACTGAGCGGTCGCAGTTCTTCCGGCTCGCCGAGCTTGAATCCGAACTCCTCGAGATCGCCGATATTTTCGTTTCCGTATCCGTACTGCTTTTTGATAGCGGCAATATCGGAGGACACTGAAAATAAGTTAACGTTTGTGGAAAAACAGAGAAATGCCTTACTTCTAGTGTCCTCGTCGTCTTCCATGGCTTCGTCATTGAACAGATTCTCCTTTTTGTTGACGGTTCGGTTCAAAATGAGCAAATCATCGTCGTCGCTCTCCTCGGCGACGATTTCTTTTCTTTTTTCAGCTGCGGACGAAGTCGAGTCAGATGATGGTCCGAAAGCGTTGAAAAGACAGACCCCTCGCTGGAAAATATTAACTAGTTGACTGCGAATTTGCATTAGACCCACATTCGAATCGGCGATAATCAGCTTTTTCGGTGAGAATGGCGAGAATTCGATGGAAGTGATGACGGTGGTTCCAGGCGTGCTTCTTCTGAATTCCTCGCAACTGACCAAACTTCTAAATCACAAAAATATTATATTGAATACAGAAAAGTCAGAATTTTGCTCACAAGTCTTCGTTCTTCCAGACCGCGACTTTGTTGTCCATCGTGGACGCCGCTAGATAAGTGCCACATGGAGAAACGGCAGTAACCGAGAAATCGGCAGTTGCGGACGTCTTCAGTGCATAACTTCCAGAATCTTCCCATCCATTGCGGCGGAAAATCTTCACGCCGCCTCTGGAAGGAACGAACAGACACGTTCCGTCCTTCGACCACGACATTTGCACAAGCGGTTTTGAGACACTGAAAATTAGCTCCGATTCTTTATAATTTGAAATTCGATAGTCTCACTCGATAGTTTCAAACTTGGGGAACACGTTTTTGAGCGTGTGAGCAATCGAAAAGGTGTCGATGTTGATTATTGTAACATTTCCATCGACAGTAGACACTGCCACGTATTCATTGCGAGGGTCCAACTTGACGCACAGAGGTTCTCCCTCCAGACTCCGTGTTTTCAGTTCAGCATCGGCCGATTTGAGACTGGTGCACTTGACTGCGTAATCGCTCGATCCGCCGACGACATTCACCGCATTCGCATCAACAGTGGTCACGGTCAACTGAAATTCCAGCTGATCGCCAATCGCGTCTGCCTCGAAATTCCCATTTTTCACTCGTCCGACCACTTGCTTTTCGGAGCCGACAACAAAATCAATTTTCGAGTATCCGAGGCAAATGTTCTCGCCATTCCAGGCGATGGAAGCCGTCGTCGAGTCTGGCACTTCGATAACTTCTGGTTTTTCATCGAACAGCAACGAGTTTTTGTTGAATTTCAGCACAAATCCTTCAGCGTCACACACGTAAACCTGCACGTATAACTTTTTTTCCGGACAACTGTTAAAATTTCAAATTTTCGCTCACATTTTCTTTATCGGCGCCAGAAGAATCAATGCAAATTTTTTGAGGGCCAATATTATTTAAATTTTTGATGTTAGTGAAAGTTGCCATCTGAAATAGTCAGCGAAATCGGTCGAAAAGTCGGAAGTTGTCAATTTCAATTTCAAACACATTGTTTTGGCGCCGAAATGCATGAAGTGGGGAGATGCAAGTGTGGACCGCCGCACTGCGTAGCGCCCCTATCTTTTGCATTGCGGCTGTGGGCAAGGGGCACCCACGCAGCGACCTCCGCCGACTTTTCCGTCGCAGAACGCCACTCTTTTCAAGCGCCTCTGCTTTGAGCGTCGCTTCACTTGATTCTCGACTCTTTGGTGACATCATGACCGGAGTGAGTTTTTTTATAATTATTTTTCACTAGCTTTCCTAGTTTCGGGTTGTTATTATTGAAATTTCGCTGGTAAAAAGGCAGAAAGTTTTAGGCCCGATGTAGAAATTTCTCGAATAAATTTTAAATGATGAATTATTTGTTTTTTAGAAACTGTATGGAAACAAGGACAACTTCAGAACCCAGAAGGTTCTGATCGCGGCCAAGCTTGCCAAGAAGGAGGTTACCCTCGCGGGAGACGTTCCACCAGCTGACAAGTTCCCACTCGGAGTTGTACGTTTTTGATTTATTTTGATGTTAGTCTGAAGACGTTAGAACTATCAAAGTTCAGTCTTTCAGACCCCAGCTTTCGAGGGAGACGCTCTTCTCTTCGGAGCTGAGTCTGTTGCTCTTCACCTGACCGGAGCCTCCGCCAACGCCGAGACCGTCCAATGGCTTCAGTTCGCCGAGGGATACCTTCTCCCAGCCGTTCTCGGATACGTCCTTCCATCTGTTTCGGCCGTCAACTACGACAAGAAGACTGTCGAGCAGTTCAAGAATGAGCTCTTCGGACAGCTCCAGGTTCTCGAGCGCGTTCTCGTCAAGAAAACCTACTTGGTTGGAGAGCGTCTTTCTCTCGCTGACGTGTCGGTCGCCCTCGACCTTCTCCCAGCTTTCCAGGTAAACCTCATCTCTTTACTACTTACGAAATTTCTTCCGTTTTCAGTATGTTCTTGACCCCGCCGCCAGAAAGACCTTCGTCAACGTGACCCGTTGGTTCAGAACCATTGTCAACCAGACTGCCGCCAAGGAGGTCCTCGGAGAGGTCACCCTCGCCACCTCCGTTGCCCAGTTCAACCGTGAGTTTATTTCTGAAAGATTTAAAAGTTTCACTGCGAAGTCAGCAGGCTAACCAGTCGGATAGCAGGCGTTACAGTGGTGGTAAACTAATAATTATGCATAGCGGACTTGGTTTGAAACAGTTTTTGCTTCATCCTTGATCGTCGCATTTTTCATGGGACTGAGAGTTGGAGATTTTGCACTGCATGATAAAAGGCTTTGTGCCGCAGTAAATTCGAAGTCACCTTAGTTTTTGTCCCACACATTACATTCTCTGACTCGACAAAAATCGTACTTTTTTCACACCAATTGTTTAATTTATTTCTTGTTTTTCAGAGGCCAAGTTCACCGAGTTGACCGCTAAGCTCTCGAAGTCTGCCCCGAAGGCTGAGAAGCCAAAGAAGGAAGAGAAGAAGCCAGCTGCTGCTGCTGTCCAGGATGACGATGATGAGCCGAAAGAGAAGGAATCCAAGGACCCCTTCGCCGATCTGCCGAAGGGAACCTTCGTCCTTGACAACTTCAAGAGATCCTACTCCAACGAAGATACCGCCACTAAGGCCATCCCTCACTTCTGGGAGAACTTCGACGCTGAGAACTGGTCGATCTGGAAGTGCGAGTACAAGTACCCAGAGGATCTCACTCTCACCTTCATGAGCTGCAACCTCATCAACGGAATGTACCAAAGACTGGAGAAGCTGAAGAAGAACGCCTTCGCCTCCATGATTCTCTTCGGAACTGACAACAACTCTACTATCTCCGGAATCTGGGTGTGGAAGGGAGACAAGCTCGCTTTCGAGCTCAGCTCGGACTGGCAGGTTGGTACATTTCTGAATAGCGTTTAGTTTTGCGAAGAGTAGTCATTTGTATAAGTGTCTGATTTATACAGAGTTACACTTTTCGAAGATAAGTGCTTCTTCTCGTTGGAGTTGTTTTATTAGTAGGCAATTACCTCTATACTGAAAGCTACAATTTCATTTAAGAACTTTGTTCAAAATATATAATTTCAGGTCGACTACGAGTCTTACACCTGGACGAAGCTTGACGCCAAGTCCGAGGCCACCAAAAAGGAGGTCAACGAGTACCTTCTCTGGGAGGGAGACTTCGGAGGAAAGAAGTTCAACCAAGGAAAGATCTTCAAGTAAACGGCCTTGGTCGTACAGTCCGGTGTATTCGTCATTTATTCTTGTTGTTTGTCCCAGAGTCGGAAAGAATAAATTTTTTCCAATTGTTTATAATGGATCCGGTATCACTTCAATAAATTATGTCATTCAAGAAAAAACTTCATTGCTCAAAACGGCTGCCTAGGTGTCTACATTCTCTAAAAACTAGAGATCAAACTGGTGTCCTCGCTTTTCAGTTCCCTCACATCCGAGTCCTCGTTGTATCCTTCAAAGTATTCCGAGTTGGCGTACTCGACGAAGCACGTCTTGATATCATTGAAGTAATGGACGCATTGCAGTTGTCCCAGTGACATTTCGTTCTCTTCTTTTCCCTGACTCTAAAATGTCATTCATCCACACTTTATCATTTTTCGGCTGGAACGAAACCTGGTCGCAGAATGAGTGGCAGTGCGGCGGCACGAGTGATTTGGAGCAGCACTCGGTGTGGTTGGTTGCCCGCGCCGCACAATAATGCACGTTTCGGATGGCACTGACGGGACACGCCGACTGCAGCGAAAGGACGGCACTCACTTCCTCCGAAGAGTACGAAGAGTAGGAGCAGAGCGTCGAGCAGCTGGAGGGCACGTCCAGAATGGTGCAGCACGTGGCAAAGTGCTCATCTGGAGTCATCTGGAAACGAAGATTGGAAATAGAAGTTGCAGCAGAGTACCGACCACTCAACACGGTTTATTTCAGCTGCCGGTAGCGAAATCAAAAAGTTGTCAACCGACAAATTGTCCACAAACACATTGTGCACATTTTATCAATTGACAAGTTTCTGATATCTCTCCAAACAACTGAGATACATCGTCTTGAATAAACCGTATTGGGCGCTCTACCGCTTGCGACCGAAGTTTAATGTTTTCATTGCGGTGGAGCGACATTGCCAAAACTGATGACAGACCAGAGAAACGTCTTTGAGGTCGGGCGGTCGCGAGGCGGAATCTTCGCGGAACGTCTTCGTGCCGGCGGCAGCTCGAGCCACGCATCCGCCTCGCATGCACATGAATCCGACGCCGCACGGGCATCCGAGCGGCTGGATCTGAAAGGCGAAAATTTTAGCGTGGGACTATCGGTCTTGGTTTGGTGTGTCTATAGACAGTATACTCTGCAAGTTTCAGATCAATTGAATCATCTGATCCGGAGAACTCTCAATGTTAGTACTGTAATAGAAGAGCACCACTGTACCGTGCGTTCAGGACGATGTATCTCGGCTGCCGGTAAAGATATCAAAAAGGTGACAATTGATGAAATGTGCACAACGTATTGATGAAAAATTCATTTGTTGACAACTTTTTGAAATTTCTATCGACAGCTGAGATATCCAGTTTTGAGTGGTTTGAAACCGTAAAAATTCACGTACAATGGGTGCTTGAAGACATAGTCCCAAGAGACAGGACGATCCGCAACCGCCGAAACCTCCCAGACACCCTAACGATATGCACTGCAACTCTTATTTGGGGGACAATAGCGCAACATTTGCGTACCTGACTGGAAAAGTGTACAAAAAGAGTTAGGACTATGAAAACGAGGAGGAGCAGAAGTTGCATTCTTCTCGAGAAGAAGTGGGAGAAGGAGGAGAAGGATTACTAGCGAGTGAAATGAGTGAGTATTTGTTCATGTTTGCGAACGTTTCTTTTCTCCCGAAAAACTGGTCATCCAATCCGGTATTCTGGCAGACTTGCTAAATATATCTGTGTGTTTGTGTGTACACAGGTCACTGCCACCCTGCTTCTTCATGCAACACAGAATGCGAATAAAAAAACGAGGTCTAGTACTTTGTTCTTATTGGCGAAAAACACAAACTAACAAAGCGAAATGCTGCTTTTTTTCTTCTTCTTTTATAAACAATAATCATCGTAATTAGCGTTTGCCGGGGCGCATCACGACATGCAGACAAAAGTGCCGCCCGACGAGCGAGGTGTGAAGCCGTCGCAGCACGAGGTGCGCGGGAATTTGCACACCGCCAGGTTGCAGTACGCTTTGTCGTAGGCCGATCTGAAATGGGACAATGACCCTTTGCAACCAGTTGCGAGAATTACCCCGTGCAGGTACACGTGTCAAGTGGTTTGGTGCATGTTCGGAAGCGCTGTTGTGTGCCGCACGAGCCGCACGTATCGGTGCAGTCGGACCACTCTTGCCACGCGTTCCACGTGGCAGTTGAACAGTCGCCACTGGCCGCCGCCGAGGTTGTCTGAAAGTTTACAATATTAATGAGGTTCTCCAGATTAGAGGCCTCATGTAGCCTCAACGTACTTCTCGTCGCCCTACTGTTTAGAAACTGGACCGTAACTCAAGAGTGACGGGTTTCGAGATAAAATAATCAACTGCTATCAAATTAATAATCTTTCCTCCAGTTCCCCGCCGCAACGCGACCACTTCGCAGCTGAAATGACCACGCCCCTTTCTGCAAGTGCCGCACACGCTGTCAATTTTTCTTGGAGAATACACAAATTAAAGCTACTCCTGACGGAAATTAATTGCTTTCGAGTGTTTTTAGAGAATTATCTCTGCAAACGGATAGATTTAAACGAGATTCTGAACTGTAATTTGTGTATTCTCCAAGAAAAATAATTTATTGATGCTGCATGTGCGGCACTTGCAGAAAGGGGCGTGGTCTTTTCAGCTGCGAAACGGTCGCGTAGCGGCGGGGAACCGGAGGCAAGATTATTAATTTGATAGTACAAAGCTGTTGAGCTTCAAAATTAAAATAACTTTTCAGTTGAACACTTATCGAAATAATCATCGGATTTCGAGATATAAATCTTAAGAAGAGGAGTTTCAGGTCCTAAATATGATTTTTGAGAAAAATATGTACCACAACCTGTTGCAACACTTGTCCTAACCTAGTTTGTATAAAGTTCTTACTGCTCGATGCTGTTGCTGCACCGCACTGGTCACATTGAGACCAGTTATCAGTTTCTTTGTACTGCCCGGAATATCGGTCAACGTCGTCGCCGTACTGTTCGATAAAATCAATAGGGCGGTTTGTAAAGCGACCGGCGAATAGATCATTGTTATCATCAGTTCAGTTTATCACACGACGGACATCATCCTGACCCATTTCTTTCTTACCGTAGCAGCAGCAGCCAGAGTGGTGGTGGCCGCGGCGACAGTTCCACAGCTCAGAGAAGTGATGATTGTGCCCGAAGAGGTGACCCATTGGGAGTTTGCATTGCACGTGAGCGTCAGATTTGTCGAGCCAGTCGCCGTCGACACCACATTATTGCTCGAGTCGAGAAGAGCGGCAGTTCCCGTGGAGACCGGAGACGCGCAGTTGACGTTTGCGGTCATGGAAGATCCGGAGACTGTCGTGTCGACGGTCATGAAGCCGCTCGAGTAGCCGGAAGTGGAGACGGCGGTGATGAACGCCGTGTTGCAGCTGGCCGACGGTCCGCTCGCGCTTAGAGTGGTCGACGAGGGAGCCAGTGTGGTGATGGGCGACGGAGCGGTGGAGGTGGCGCCGACGACCGAAGTGATCATGCAGGCGACGCCGTCGATCTCAACTCCGTTCCGTTGCCACGTGTTGGATGACGAACAAGCCATGGAAGTGGACACCTGACCGTACATGGCCGACAACGTCTGACCGTTGGCGTTGAAGAAGATTGTCGCGTTTTGATTGGTCTGAACCGAACAAAACTTAATTGCACAGAAAGATAAGATAACTCACATTGTCTCCTCTACACTTGATCACTACAATTCTGCAATTGCTCGTCGCATCGACCGAGTGTGAAAGCAAAAGTTGTCCGTTCGTGGCGCCAGAGACGAGTTGGGTAGACGTGAGAGCGATGGCCTGCATGTTCACACATCCTCCACACGCACCACTAGCCGTCGTCGCAGTTGCCACAGTTGTAGTTGTCGTCGCAGAAGCGATTTCTCCGCACTTCAACGCCGAAACGATCGTTCCCAACGCGGCGGATGTTCCGGTCGTGGAGGCGCTGATGGCGGTGAGCACCCACTGTGAGTTCGAGTTGCAAGTGAGCGTCATGTTGACGAGTCCGTTGCTCGACTGTCCCAGAACACTTCCGTCTCCGTTCGTGAGCACTGCGGAGCCAGAATCGTCCGGTGCAGCGCAGGAAAGCGTCGTCGAGAGTCCTCCGTTGACGATTGTGGTATCGAGCACCAGGTACGCTCCGGCATCGCCAGTGATGAGAGGATTGACGAGGCTCGATCTGCTGCACGCCAATCCCGTGTCTCCTGGCACCACGTAGGCGGTTGTGGTGAGAGAAAGCGGAGCGGTGGTTGTGGCGGTCAGCGCACGATCGGCAACCTTGCAGGAAGCGTAGCCGATCGAACTTCCGTACCAATCCCACGTGGCCGAGCTGGTGCAAGTGAGGGAAGTTGAGGTGATTCCCTGGGTGCTCATGGTCTGAGAGCCGCCGTTGAAGAGGATTGTCGAGTTCTCCGAGGCCGAACTTCCCGCACAAGAGAGGTAGACGACTCGGCAGGCGTTCGTGGCGCTCACATGGTCCAACACGAACTGTCCGTTCCGCTCGTTGGCTTCCAGTTGACTGGCTAGAAGGCCGATCGCCGGGAGGTTGGCGCATTGTTGGCACGCCGCGGCGACAGTCGCCGTTGCCAAGGTGGTGGTGGAGGCGGCGACGACGCAGGCGAGGCTGCTGACGACTGTGCCGACTGCGATTCCAGTCCCACTCGCCGAAGAGACGACCCATTGTGAGGCAGAGTTACACGTCAGGGTCATGTTCGTGGTCGCCGATCCCGACGTCGAAATGGCGCCCGTTGAACTGAGCAGGAGGGATTCACTGATCCCGGTGGGCGCGGCACAACTCATTTGTACCTCCAAAGACGTTTCCGTCGAGATGGTGTTCATGGAAAGGTATCCAGCGTTGTAGCCGCTCGGAATAGTGAGCATTACATTGCGAGGACAGTTGGTACTTGGCAGAGAGCCGGCAGAAGTGGTCGGAGTCGTCGGAATGATTGTGGTCAGAGCGATGGTTGTGCCAGACGGGGCGACGACGATACACGCGGCCGTCTCGACTGCAATTCCATTTCTCATCCACTGTCCAGTCGAACTGCAAACAAGCGTCAACTCGATTTGTCCAGTTCCGGTGTAGGTTCGTGTTCCGCCGTCGAACGAGATGGTGGTGTTGTCGTTGGCAGAGCTTCCGTAGCAAATGATCGTCACCTCGCGCGCCATGATAGTCGTGTTCACGAAATGATCCAATATCAATTGTCCGTTCGATTCATCCGAAGCCAAATCCGAAGTGGTCAGAGGATCAGCCACCAGGTTCGGACAGTTAAGCGCCTCTGAGGCGACAGTGGTCGTTGCGACAGTTGTGGTGGCGATCTGTCTTCCGCAGGAGAGCGAAGAGAAGACACTTCCAGAAGAGGTCTGCCAACTGCTCAGAGAGTTGCACGTGAACGTCAAGTTGATCATGTTGATGCCAGAAGCCAGGATGGTGCCCGAGGCGATCCAAGCAACCGCGTCGGACGTGGTGGTGCCTTCGCAAACCGCCGTGGCAGTCATACACGTAGAAGAGTCATCCATTGAAATCGTCGAGAAGCCGTTCATGTACGGGTAGAACGAGTAGAGGGAAGTGAGTGGAAGAGTGCTGCAGGACTGGCAGGCGGTGAGTCCAGTGCCGGCCTGACGCTTCTTCCGTTTTTTTCCGCTGGCGGGCAGGGACGATGAGGAGTCTGAAAGAGTTTAAGAACCGTTTATAGTCAGAAATTAGCCAGGTTACTTACTAGCGACCAGGCAAGAAGTTGTCGAAAACGTCTGCTCGTCATATGTCCACGTGCCGGCACTCGAGCACTCCATGTTCACACCGACTGCACTGCCAGTGTTGATCGCTTGTTGGTTCAACATCAACTCGGCCACTTCGTAGTCCATTGTGGGCATGCAATCGATACTCGCCTTCCGACACGCTGTCGTTCTGTCCTTGTAATGATTGATCACGATCATTCCATCGTAGTACGAAGATCCAGACGCCATGGAGAGTGGCCGGACATCTGGGCAAGAGTTGCAAAGAGAAGAAACTGTTGTGGTGGTGGTCGGAGTTGTAGACGCTACAGCCGATGTTGTGATCCGTTCGCAGACGACTGAAGTGATGTTTCCGACGGATGTACTCGTCCAGACTCCTTGAGAATTGCATGAGAAGTCGGTGTAGTTGACGCTGTTCGTTCCCATGTCTGCGTAGATTGCTCCGTTGATCACAATCGCCACCGTGTCAGCTGACTGTAATAGTAAAACTTTTCAAACTTACAACCAGAAGCATTCTATCGCTTACCGTAAGTCCTTGACAGACCATAGAGACTGTACTGCATCCGAACGAGTTGATGGTGTTCACTAGGGTTGTGAATCCGTTCGGGTTGCTTGAGATGGTGCTGGCCGAGACGACGGGCAGACGAGTGCATTGAGAGCACAAATCTGAAAGAGCAATACATAGAAGCCGAGCTTTTGCCAGAATTTTTGTCTTACTGTTGGCTGGATTAGTGACAGGCGCAAGAGTTGTGACGGTGGTGGCGGCAGCTCCGGTTCCAGTGGAAATCAAGCATCCGACCGCACTGACAACACTTCCCGAGTAGGTCCATTGTGCCGAAGCGTCACAAGTCAGATCGAGAGTGTGCGAGGACATTCCGGTCGCGACTGCACTCGAATCGAAGAACAGCGTGGCGTTCTCGGTTGAAGTCGTCGGAGCGCACGTCACAGCGACGGTTCGGCAGTTGGTACTCGGGTCGATGAAGTGATCCATAACGACCATTCCATCGTACTCGCTCGATGAGGAAGAGGAAGAGGAACTCGCCATGGATTCGGCCACCATGTTCGCACAAGAAGCACACTGTCCGGTCGGAGCAAGAGTTGTGATCGAGGAGACCGTCGTGGCGGCGTTCTTGTGTCCGCAGGCGAGTGAAGTGATCACCGAGCCGGTGGAGGTGGCCCATTGGGATTGAGTATTGCATGTGAGGTTGGCGGACGTGGAACCGAATCCACTCTGCAAAGGCAATCCCGCCGACAGAAGAGCGACGGCGTCAGCGGTCTGGGAAAGAGAGGAAATGTTATTCAATGATTCAAATCAGATGCTTACCGTAGAACCTTGACACTTGATGTATAGAAGTGAACATCCGGCGGCGTTCGTCGACTGAACCACAGTGGAGAAGCCGTTCAGGTAGGTGGACCCGTTGCCCACAGATACGATCGGCGCCTTTCCGCACTGACTGCACGCGCTGGCGGTGTCGTCGATGACCGCCTGGGTCGTGGTGGTCGGCGCGACAGTCACTCCGTTCGTTGCCGTAGAAATGACGCAGCTGACTGTGGAGACGGATGTCGACTGATAGACCCAGTTGGCGTTGGAGTTGCAAGTGAGCGAGAAGGAGTGGGTCGCGGCGCCAGTGGCCACGACAGTCGCTCCGAAGATGACGGTCGCGTTCTCAGTGGTCAGGGTGGGTCCGCAGGATACGTCGACATGACGGCAACCTGTCGCGTCGGTGTAGTGATTCAGAACGATCATTCCGTCGTAGGATCCGTCGGTCGGGTTCACCGCCTTCGCCATCATGTTTGCGCACGTCGAGCACTGAGAAGCGGCTGTGGTCGTGGTTGTGGGCATTGTCGTAGTCGTCGGACCGGTCGATGATGTTACTGAAAACTAAAAATACAATAGAAATGCATGTAACTCTTACAATTGTATCTTCCACACGCCACACTATCCACAAGTGTACCCGCAGCGGTCATCCAACCGGCAGCAGAGTTGCAGGTCAAGTTGAACGATACGGAGCCGACTCCGCTGACCAACGAGGTGGTGGCGGCCAAAAGAGTGACTCGTTCGGTGGAAGTGCTTCCAGAGCACGTGACCTGAACCACGGAGCACGAGTTGACGGTGTAGACGGTCATCGAAGTGAGGCCGTTCGTCAGCGAGTTATCGATCGAGGAGACTGCGTTCACGGTCGGGCGGGTGCACTGAGCACACAATGCTTTAAAGACAATTATTTGTTCCCTTTAACGTTTCTAAATCAAATCATACGGATAGTCGGATTCAATGTAGTCGTACTCGTCGAGATCAAGTCAGTAGTGGCAGGCACGGTCACCGTGGAAGCAGTGGACACGACGCAGCTGACACTGTCGATGACGGTTCCCGAGTACTTCCACTTGCCGTCCGAAGAGCAGTTCAAACTGATCTCGTGTACTTCGGTTCCTGTGAGCACAGGTCCCAGTGGATCGAAGATCAGCGTGGCGTTCTCGGTGGAAGTGGTTCCCTGACACGAAATGTCGACTCTCTTGCATTGGGTGGTAGAATCCACGTAATTGTAGAGGACTATCATTCCGTCGTAGGCGTTGCTCTGAAGGAGAGCTTCGGCGGACTCCATGTTAGCGCAAACACCACAAGAAGTGGGAGCAGTTGTAGTTGTGATGCCCACTACGACGATAAAGTTTTCTATAATATCAGTCTGACTAATGACTTACATGGAATGTACCCGCACGAGATACTCTCGATGCTCTGAAGCCCCGACGTCATCCACATTCCACCGCTACTACACGTCAACTCAAGTGCCGCGCTTCCAGTCCCCGTTGCAAGTTGTGCATCCGCATAGATCAACGAGACTTGATCGGTGCTCGTGGTGCCGTAGCATGTCAGCTGAACGGACATGCAGTTGGAGTAGGACGTCGTGGCCTTCAGAAGACCGTTTGTGTAGGCAGAGGAGGAGCTGAGGATGGTGACTGGCAAACGGTTGCATCCACTGCAATCATCTCCCGGAGCAGGAGTAGTCAGCGGTGGTACGGTGGTCGCCGGGACCAGAGCGGATGCTGAAAGCGAACTTGAAAACAGGTGGTTGAGTTGTGAGTAGCTTACTTGTTGCAATACAACTGACAGTCGAAATGGCTTCTCCGTTATACACGTAGTTTCCATTATTACACACCAGATCCATCGCCTGCTCGCCGGTTCCGGACATCACAAGTCCATAGGGATTGTAGTACAACGAAGCGACGTCAGTATCACTCACAGTCGCCTGACATGAAATGGAGACTCGAAGACATCCGTTCTGTTTGTAATGCCAAAGAACAAGCATTCCATTGTAGGTGCCCGATTTGGTCATAGCCAACGGTTCCAGTGCCGCACAGTTATTGCAGACCGCTGGAAGTGTCGTCGTCGTCGTCGTCTGTGGAATGTCATCTTCGGTGACAACCTGAACCCCGGTCGACGGCAAGTCCTCTATTGTAGTTATTTGTGCCTCGGTCGACGTGAATCCGCTCGGCGTCGTCTCTTCTTCTGGCGGCGCCGCGTCCGGGGTGGTCTTCCGCACGGTAACCGGTTTGCTTGACGAGTCTTTGGTCGGTGACCCGGCATCAGTTGAGGGAAGATCGCGAATCGTGGAGGGCACGAGTGTGGTCGTCGACACTTTCGGCATGATGCACGAGATGTTGCTGATGATCGTGTTCGTCGAGACATCGAGCCATTTCGAGTTTTTCGTGCAGGTGAACGTTCTGTTCACTGTCGAGCCACTGTCCAGAACGCCCTTATTGTTGTACATCAGTTCCACTTCGGTCCCTCCCTAAACTCGTGTTAGATTAGAGAAAAGGAATCGAACACAACTTACATTGATCGGAACGCAATGCGCTTCAACTGACAGACAGGTCTCGAGGGTGTGATCGAGGTAAGTTACTCCTTCCGGATAGGTCGACTGACTGACCACCAGGTTCGAGCAGTTCATACACGGTTTCGAAGTATCCACCCCCGGAATTGTCGTCGGCTTCTTCGTGGTTGTAGTCGTCTGCGCGTAGACACATCCCAGAGAAGTGACATTGGCCGCCAACGCGTTCGTCGAACTCAACAGCACCCATTTCTTGTCCCGACACGCGAGGTTCGCACTCAACGGAGCGCCGATATAACTCGTGTTCCCGGACAAAATCGTACTCACAGTACTTGTCTCACCGATCTGAATTCAATTTTAAATCTATTTAAAAGTGAGTGAGAAAGAGGGGAAACCTCGATGGGTCGGCAGAAGAACTGAACGTAATAGCAGCCGGAGGCCGAATATCTATTGAGCACCGATGACGCATCTTCGTACGGATTTCCGTCGAACAATTGAACGTTGATCTGGGAGCAGTCGTTGCAAGTACTCCCTGAAAAATGAACCGAGTTTCACATTGATGCTGTTGGGTTGACTTACAAGTACTAGAAGTGGTAGTCTCGACAATCGTGTCAAGAGTCGTTTCGTCTTCTTGAGATGTTGAGACAGAGTCGGAAGATGCACTCGGTTCGTTTGACGTGGCAGATGGAGATTCGGATGACACCGAATCAAAGGTGACGCTTGCTTCTGAGCTGGCCGATAGAGATTCAGATGAACCGCTTGGTTCTTCAGACGAAACGCTTGCCTCCGAGGTGGCCGACGGAGATTCAGAAGATACGGAATCAGATGTGACGCTTGCTTCTGAGGTGGCCGACGGAGATTCAGTTGACGCAGAGTCCGACGATGAGTCCGGCTCTTCAGAGGTAACGCTTGCTTCAGATGTGGCAGACGGCGATTCGGAAGAGACAGAATCGGATGAGCCACTCGGTTCTTCAGAAGTAACACTCGCTTCAGACGTGGCAGAATCAGAAGAGGCACTTGGTTCTTCAGAAGTGACAGATTCCGACGAAGCAATTGACGGAGTGGTGGACTCTTCAGAATCCGCTGTCGTTGTTACGTCGTCTGTCGTCGAGGAAACCGAGTCAAGAGTTGTGACGTCGACAGACGCAGTCGTGGAGGTCTGATCCATTGAGGCCGTCGTCGAGGTGACCATCGGAGTTGTGCTCGACACGGCGATCATCGTGCACGTCTTGAACTGAATCGTCGTCGTCACAATCGGAGTCGTCTTGCATGCCGGCGTTCTGGTCACTCCGGGCATTGGAGTCGGAGTCTCCGTGGCGAAAGTGTACGGATCGAAGCCGCCGTCTCCACTGCCACCTCCCGGGAATAGTGTTCCGAGGGTGCCGGGAGCCATCGTAGAGACTGTCGTGACGGGCGGAGCACACTCATCATACGGAGCCGTCGACTCTTCTGCCGGTAGTGTCGTGATTTCTCCGCTTCCCGTTGGGTTCGGCGCAAATGTAAAGTCGAGGGTAGTTTCTTGACCGGACGGGCTCGCCGATCCTCCGTCTGAACTCTTCGTTGTCGCACTTCCAGCTGCACTCGTTTCGGCAGCATCTGTAGCCTCTGCAGGTGTCGTGACTTCTGCCTCGGCCGTCGTGGCTACTCCGGCAGAGGTCGCCGAATCTTTGGCGGTTGTTTCTACTCCAGCTGAAGTTGCGGTGTCCTTGACTGTTGTAGCTACTCCGACGGTTGTCACAGAAGCTTCGATGGTTGTAGCTGCTGCCGCTGCCGAAGTCTCCGCCGCCTTGGATGTGGCCGAAGCCTCTTCCGTCGTCGCCGATCCTGCGGCAGTCGTCTCCGAAGCTTTGGTGGTGGCGTCTGCGGCAGTAGTCTCCGATCCTTTGGTCGTTGCGACCGCTTCCGCTTCCGTCGTCGTCACGGGCGCACCGGTTGTCGTCGCCTCGTCCACCACGGTCGTTTCGAAGAATGCGGTTCTGAAACGAGAAAAAATGGTGCGTAGGTGGGGGAGAAAGATCAATTCGAGATTGACTCACGTTCCGAACACGATTGTCGAGTAGTGTGCTGAAAATGGGAACGAAATTGGAGAAAATGAACATTTGGCAAACCTTTAGTGGTTGTCGTTCCGCACACCAGCGTCTGTGACATTTCTCCACTGAAGAGGGACTCATTAGATATAAAATTCGAGAAGTAGTGATCATGACCTACCGCGCGCGCGCGAAACTAATAATAAATACAAATTTCGTTCAATTTACTTCGGGACTCAAATTAGCTGTCCTTTTCAACAAAAAGCAAACTATTATCGATTGGTTTCCTTCTAAGATAGTGTAATTTCAACCGTTTGTGGGCACTCACTCGCAGGAAATCGCAGTAAAACAGATCAGCGGACTCTTGGTGCACGTTCTCGATCGTATCGCGACAATAGTCGAATCGGTTCCAGTGGCTCCGGCCGGACAAGTGCTCCAGGAGCCCCAGTCGCCCCACGTGGCACTCGTACACTCGAAAAGCGCATCTGAAGTGGGCACGAAGGCGGCGATGAGGAATGCGACGAACAAAAATGAGACTGATTCGATTGAGCGCCTATTTTTCCGTCTCCAAGCCGAGTATAAAGGGTTTTCCATTGATCTAGAATCGGCGCTTGATTATTGACAATTTCGTGCATTCGACCTTTGACTTTTGTTCATAAGCACTCCATAAGAAGAACGATGAAAAGTTGGGGAAGAAAAGTGAAGAACTTGAGAGGGGATTAAATGGAAAAGTTCTGAAAAAAGGCTCTGATTATGGTGTTGAACATTTCGCAAAAAAAAGAAGAGTAGATTGATTGGAACGGTTGGTTCAAATGTGAGAGACGAGATCGTGGCGGGGGTTTTTGGATAATCCTCCCCCTTTTTCAAATTTAAAACAATCGAAAAAGATTGAATTGAGTCTGACAGATTATTTATGATGATGGATATTGTATTGATTGATTTGAGTTCAACTCATTTTGGATGGAAAAGCTCGGAAAATGTTTCATATAAAAGAACGTTTATTCGCAAAAAGTTCCACGGCGTGCTAGAAGGGAAAAAAACGGGCGGAATGTTCTGGCCATCAACACGCGCGCCCAGATCAAACCGTTTCGATTTCCCGATTCGAGTCGACGGCGAGATTAATCCGAAGCGGGCACCCGGGTCATGTACGCCCCAAGCTAGAGTACTTGTAGGCAAACTATAAGATTGCAATGTAAGACATTTACTTTGGCCATTTGTTTCTCGGTCACTTTTTAAGATTTTCTGACGTTTCAAAAACCATTCAAAAGATAATTTTGTGCTGAACAATTGTGTATTTAGGTATTTTTCACGATGATGCCTGTCCGTCGAGATATTGACATAATAGTAAAGAGGACCATTTTTGAGGAAATTTCGATGAATGGAACTGGTGTTTGAAACCGAACGCCTACTGAAATGTTTACAGATGTCATTTCATTTCCAGTTTTGACCATCCGATGCACTTTCAGAAATGTTACTCATTGCGTTTTGAAAAATATGTTTCGCACAGTTGTCTTTGTTTGAAAAATCAATATCATCTTTCGGACCTGACTTGTGCTCAGCACTTAAAAACCGACTCATAACTCAAGAATTAAACGTTTTCAAATAAAATTATCAACTAAAAAGTTGTTCAGTACAAAATTTGCAACATTTTGTCTGTTGGTGATTGGTTCACTTAATGATTGGTTCTCGAGATTTAAGACTCTGAAAACAGGAGAGTATTGACAAAGTTCATAACTTCCATGAGCTACAGTAGTCTTCCGAGTGACCGCCCGAAAAAGTGATCAACTAGAGAAACCCTCCGCCAGATGATTTCAGAATCCGAGTGTCAACACTGTACCACAGTTCAACAGCCAACCGTTCCGTTCCGTTCAAAAACCAATCGTGTGACGTCACCGGCGGGACTCTCGAAAAGACGTACACTTTCAATGTGTCCCCGTGTGTGGATTATCCTCCGCTGTGCGAAAAAAGACACAGAGAGAGAGATAGGAACGAAAATTCAATTTTGGGGGAGAAGAGAAGTAAAGTGCCAATCATCCTCTCGGAGAACACTTTGCAGATTACTGTAATCCGAAATCCAAACTCCGCAATCTCTTCCTCGAAAGGTCGTCGTCGTCTTCACATTCAAAACATTTACTGATCCGCGCAAAATTTGCATTTGCTCATTTTCTCAGCGGCTTAAAAAGTGGCGAGTGAACAAGTCCAATAAATCTGCATTTGATTATCCAAATCTTTTTCTCTTTGCCGTTTGCGGCGGCGGCGGCTCAAAAGTCGAGTCGGGCGGTGCAAAGAGACGCATCACCCTTTCCCGCGCACACTTTCGACTCACTTCCGATCATTACACGTCGATTATCCGTGCAATTACTCGTGTGCCCTGATGAGGAACTCGTGCGGTTCAGAGTTCGACGACACACATCCCACACACACAATGTCACTTCTGAAAACGCATGTGCCACTTTGATCCTCGGTTTCTCGGTCAATTTTCAACATTTTTCAACGTTTCAAAAACCATTCAAAAGATAATTTTATGCTCAACATTTTTCTAGTTGCGCGCCTCTCACGATCGGGCTTGTGCGCCGAGATATATGCAAAATAGTGAAAGTGAGAAATCGATCAACTACAAAAGTTGTTGAGCATCAAATTATCTTTCTATTTGATCTTTAGCTATTAGCAATAAGATTAAAATTTGACTGCGCTCGGGATTTTTCCACTTTTCCCAGAAAAATGTATATGCTCGTGTTTCTTGAAATGATCCATTACGATAGATTCGAAAATATTAGTGATGGCGTTATTGTTGTTATTATTATGTTCTTCTTCTGCTTCTTCCGCTCATCATCATTTATTCCCATCCTCTCTCTCTCTCTCTCTCTCTCATTTTTAATCCATGACTCTTTCTCTCTCTCTGTACATAGTCGATTATCCAGTGCCTCCGATTAATCTGCCTGCTAGCCGCTGCTCCATTTCTCCGCTCACTTCTATTCGCCCTCCCAACCTCAGCCGAGCAATTTTTATCATTAATGGTCCATTTGGGTTCAGTGCTCTCCAGTGTTGAGCGGAATTCCGTCTGCCGTCTTCCGTCTTCCGTCTTCCGTGGTTTTTTTTGTTCCGTCTTCCGTCTGCCGTCTTCCGTGAGAAAAGTTTTCTTCCGTCTTCCGTCTGCCGTCTTCCGTAAAAGAATGTTTCTTCCGTCTGCCGTCTGCCGTCTTCCGGAATTTTTTTTTCTTACCGTAAAAGAGTAATAGCTTTTCAAAAGCCATTTACTAGTCCCGAAGAACGCGAATTTCCACGGGCAGTACCCAGATCCAAAAGTTTTGTTGCTTTAGTTATTTTTTTCAAAAAAAAAACCGGAAAAAAAGGCTCTGAATTGAAGATTTTTTGTTCCGTATTCCGTCTGCCGTCTTCCGGGAAAAAAGTTTTCTTCCGTCTTCCGTCTGCCGTCTTCCGTGAGAAAAATTTTCTTCCGTCTTCCGTTTTCCGTGTTCCGTAAAAAAAATTTTCTTCCGTCTGCCGTCTGCCGTCTTCCGTATTTCAAAATTCCATTTCCGCTCAACTCTGGTGCTCTCTCTCTCTCTCTCTCTCTGTGTTCTAGACCAATAAGCACATCTGCGACCAGTCCTCTCGAAATTCGATTACCTCGCATACACTGCCATCATTCTCATATTTATGTGCGTGTGTGTCTATAATAGCTCTCACCCTTTTTCCAATTTCCTCTCCGCTGTTCGATCGTCTCTAAAGAAGCTAGATAGATAGAGAGAATGAGACAAAGAAAAGCGCGAAAATGAGTATTATCGTCATTTCTCGAGAAGAGCCCAATGGCATTTATCCACCTGTTTATTTGTCGAATGACGTGTTTTGCGTGCGCGCCCCGAGAAGAAGTGCCTATGTCACAACGGCTTCCGGGCTTCTCCCCGTGCTGCCTTCTGCTCGCCTCCTAATCATAATCAGACTGGAGGAACAGGATGCACACACACACACACACACACAGAGAAAGACTCCATATTAGTATTCGCTCGTGAGCCAGCGAGTTGGAGGTGGAGGTGGTGACTAATTTCAGTCGGGTTTTTGGTGTCATCCGCTTATTTGTTTTTTGTGGAAAAATTGATGTGATCTTACAAATGTGTTATTTTCCTCATTCCGAATGCTGTCTGTACTCGGCAAACTTGTGCAAGTTTTGCGCAAAAGTTGCACAAGTTTGCCGAGAACATACTGTAATGGAAGAGAACCAGAAAACCGTTCATTCAAGACAGTATATCTCAGCTGCCTGTAGAGATATGGAAAAGTTGTCAACTAATAAAATGTTTATTAATACATTGTGCACATTTTCTCCGTAGAACCCTTTTTGCTCTGTCTACCGGCAGCTGAGATATTTCGTCTTGAATAACAGGTATTGGGTATTTCACGGTAATTCGCCCGGCGCAGTGGTAGCATTTTAAAGCTGTGCCTATTGTCTGTTGCGGGTTTGAATCGAAACCCTCAAAAACCTGTTTTCCACCACTATTTCTCCGCCTCCCCCGTTGCTCATCATTTCCAACCAAAAACCAGTGTTCCGCATGACCCGAAAGCATGTGAACCAACGAATTTGCCGCCTCGAAGAGCTCATCCTATTTACTGATGTATAAGTGATTCGAAGCGTGATAAATCAGTGACCTCGTCATTTTTGCTCAAAAATCAGCATTCACCGCGAAAAAGGAATTCTTTGTTTTTTGCGTTGCTTCTGCTCGTTCCGCATTCCAATTTGGAAGTTTGAGGTCTCGAAAAAAGAGGCCAGGCAAAACGAGTGAGGAATGCGATTTTTGAGTGCGAACGGGTAAACTTCTTAACGAGAAACCGCTCTAGACCGTTGAAATTGCAGTATTCTTTTGAAGTGTGTTGTTTCTCATTATCTTCAAGTACAAAAATGCAGAAGCCACGCCCCTTTTGTCCTATTTCTGGACACGAAATGTTTGTCTTCCAGAAACTGGCCAATTCATCAATCAACATCGTTCGCATTCATTCACAAACTCATTTCGACGAAAAGAAGAGCAAAAGAAGAAGCTCGACGTATTTGGCGGAAGCGATGCACTTCCGTCTCTCGTTAAACGCCTCCTCCTCAAAGGAACATTGGCTCATTAGGAGGAGACAAGAGAGACGAACTTTTCGCCTTTTCTTCTTCTTCCCTGCCTTTCTCTTTTTGTTATTGTCCATTTGGCTGTGGCTCACAGTCTTCCTCCCTTCCCGCATACGCAATGACTCTCACTCTCACTCTCACTACTTCCTCGATGATCCGACTTTGTGGTTTAGTCTGTTTTCCTTCTTTTCCTTCTTCTTCTTCTCCGAAAACGATCATGATTTCTTTGCAACTTACTCCTTATACCCCTCCCAAAGGCAGAGGCTCAAAATCGTGCGGAGGATCTCTGTCCGGATTAGACCAATCCATTGGAGAAGCCCCACCCATGCTTTTCATTTTCTGACGACGCGCGTTTCCGCATTCACTCCCTACTCTTCTCCAAGATATATTCGACGACGACTTTTGTTTGTTTGCATTAATATTATTATTATCACATCTGCTTTTGGAACCCTTCCTTCCGCAGAAGTCTATTATTAGAATGTTTTGTTGCTCTCCTCTCTCTCTCTCTCTCTCTTGGTTCCGTTCCCATTACAGCCGCAAGTTTGGCGCGCAGGAGACGGCTTGAAAACTGAGAAAAGGGAAGATTAAGGATTAGGGGTGAGAGCGCTTCTCCTCGAATCTCACCGAATTGGGGGGGGGGATTGAGACAGAGAACCTGGAAAGCGATAAGACCTTATTTGCAAAGCTCGCTTCTTTCTAACTTGAACTGTCTCATTGTGCATCCTGTCTACCCGGATGATTCTCACGTGCGGTTCGTGGTGGATCCATAATGTAAGCCCAGAGTATTCACTAGCATTCCCTCCTTGGTAATCGGTACCAGAAACGAGTGGAAGTCTATCAGGTAAGTCGCCTATTCACTATTGGTACTGTGTATTCCGCTAAGGTGCGTCTAGTTTCTTCATGCCGTATTTCCCTTCCACCAAGCTCCACCAAGCACCTTTTCATAGTTGGTAGTCGATTGTAGAGAGACCAAAATCTTCCATCCCCCCCCCGCTATATTTAGTCCAAATCCCCATATTTTCACACTCTGTTTCGTTTCTCGTTGTATTTTCTTTTCAATTCCCCTTGAAGACCCACACTGAATCTGCACTCATATGCTCGATTCATTCCAGACGCCGATGACATCTTCTTCTGGCGGCGTCAACTTTTTGCCAGAATGCGAGCCGCAAATATTCAATGACATTCAGGCGACGATCCGATTATTCGGAGGTATCGTTTCGAGAATTTCAAAAAACCAACCTTTCTTTTCTCCTTCCAGGAATGCCCATCGCTATATTCGGCTTCATCACCAACGTCATCAATGTGATCGTGTTTTGCGATCCCGAAATGCGATGCTCACTTGTTAATCACTTTTTGCTAGTAAGAAAGAACAACCGGCGGATCGTGGCGAGACCCAACCGACTAAACGTTCAGGTATTATCAATATCCGACTTGCTGCTGCTCGTCTGCAACTTCTTCATGCTCATCTTCCCGGTGATCGCGTCGATGAGCAACAACTACCCGCTCAACAACTATTATCCGGTCTTTCTCTGGTTCGCCTACCCGGTCGGCCTGAGCACTCAGACGTGCGGAGTCTACCTGACGGTCCTGGTGTCTGTGCACAGATATCTGGGGGTGTGTCATCCGTTTCGCGCGAAACGATGGGTCTCCGGCAAGCCTGTCAAATGGGCGATCATCGGTGAGATCAGAGACCAGAAGCTTCCATCATTTCTATTTATTCTTTGTCTCATTCCAGGCTCCATCTTCTTCAGCATCATCATCAACTGTCAGACGTGGCTGGAGTTGGACATTCGTACGTGCTACTCGCACGAATTCCAAAACCCGGTGCGCTCGATCATTCTGACGCCGCTGCGACAGAACGAGATGTACAACCTGGTGACAAAGTGCATAATGTACACGCTCATCATGTTCGTCATCCCGTTCCTCACGCTCATCATCGTCAACTGTCGGATTGTGGTGGCGTTGAAGGAGTCGACGCGAATGCGCAACGGACAATCGATGAAGAAGAGCACACAATCGTGAGTAGAAGCTTTTCGCCCTACTTAACGGCTCATCTCTCGCAGAGAGATGTCTGTCTGAACACCTTTAGACACTTGTAGAAAGAAGCAATTTGAAAAATTCCAGTAGGTTCACGTGGAAATCCCTGGACAAGTAAGTTGTCGCTCGCTCTTTCAGGCCCCCACCCCGAATGTTAGTCATCATCATTCCGCTTGAATTGCGTTCCTCCCCGCCCGTTGTTTTTTCATGGAATGGCGTGCTTGCTTTAGCTATTGTTGCCTGTGCTCATTTGCAGAAAACAATCGGGCGGTTTTCTTTCAGGCGCATCATGCACAACTTCCGGATGCTTAAAGGCGCCAAGTACAGCGAGCTGTTCGGACGGTTCGGCAGGCTCAACTTCAAGTGAGTACCTGGGGTAGAAGTTGCCGCATTGTTTCATAGATTGTACGATACTTATGGTGCAGGCAGAGCGATAAAGAATTGGAAAAAAAGACAGTTCTGGTCAGCAACTTTAGTCAGCACACATTGAAGATCGCATATCTCAGCTGTCTGTAGAGATATCAAAAAGTGGTCAACTAATAAAATGTGAATAATTTATTAATGAACATTTTATCAGTTGAACACTTTCTGATGTCTCCACCGGTAGCTGAGATATACGGTCTTGAATAAACAGTATTTTGGTAACCTTCTAGTAAAGTTTGTATGGTAGTTTCCCCTGCAGTTAGCTACTTGACACTTTGCAAATCTTCAAACCCGACCCAATTACAGTCCTCTCAAAACACCGTCTCTGCTGAAAACGAACGGAAACTCGCTGCGCGACCGTTCGGTCACCCTCATGCTTCTGGCGATCGTGGCCATCTTCCTGTGCTGCAACTGTCTCGCCTTCTGCAATAACATCTATGACAACGTGCAAGTGGCGAGAAAACACGGCCAGGACGTGAACGCCTTCAATCACACGGCTCATCAAGAGGTTAATCCGTTTTCCATCAAATGACTCCAATTTTAGTTCAACGGATTATACTACTACGGTTACCCAAAACGCTGTTCTAATCCCGACTACCACTACCACTTCCTCGTGCGTTTACAGATCGAAGAGCAACACGAGGACATCATTGAAAACTGGAGCGTGTACAGCATCTTCAACGAGTGGAACTTTGACTTTTCCGTCGAGATTTCGAACCTGTTGATCAGCCTGAACTCGTCGAGTTCCATGTTCGTCTACCTCATCTTTTCCTCAAAGTACAGATCGATCATCAAGCACTGGTTGGGATTGGAGAAGCGAAGGAGGGTAAGTACTCCCGAGTTAATCAAGTTCCACACGTCACTTTCAGACGAACGGAGTCGCCTTGACGACAGTGATGGCTGCTCAGAAGGCGTTGGAACTCTCGATTCTTCCAGATGAAGTCGAAGGTACGCATCTGTCCCTCTTGACAATTTCTAAAGTGCTCCCGAACTTCAGCTCGTCGAAATCGCAAAGAGAAGAACTTATTTGTGAAGAAAAAGCAGCTGAACAAGTCGGCGCAGCTCTTTCTGACCACTTCGGAAACTGATCTTCGGAAGGCGCGCGCCATTCGGAGAGAGCAGGAAGAGGAGGAAGAGCACGAGATTCAGGAGATTGCCAGCGACGAGCCGAGCACCGCCAGCAATCTCTCCAGAGGTACTGTTGCTGACACAATGTTCACAATTGACGATCCTAAGATTTCAGACGACACGAACCGTTCGAGCTCGAAACGCAAACTTCTCCGCTTCGCCACTCTCGCCTAACTTTCCCCTCCGACTTCTCCTCGAATCTTCGGGTATCTACACTACAATTTGATCTCTTCCCCACCACTTTGTGCCCTCAATTGTCCTCTCCCGTTCTCTTACGTATTTTCGGTTATTTTCACCTGAATGAAGTGAAATGATAAGAAAAGAGAGAGAGAGAGAGAGAGAGAGAGAATCTTCTTCATCTTGACGAGCCCGTTCAATGGCCCTCAATTTATCATTTTGTGCATTAAGTCGCTCACAGCTCATCACAAAGTGGCCCTGTGTGAGCCACGGAGCAAACGAAACAGAGCATCGGTTGCTTTTTGACACCTTTCAATCTAATCCCCCAAGTTTTAATACAATGGTCTCTGAAATCTCTTAGCCTCATGAAAATGACATTTTCCCTTTTCAGAAGGGAATCCTCTTCTTCTCCCGAGAGAGCACTTACAAAGTGTCACATTTCATTTCCGTTCAAACGCCTCTCCTCATCCGTCCTATCGCACTTTTTCCGTCCCGGAGACTAGCATTCCAGAAGGAAATTGGAAGGCCTACTCGCCCCACTTCAGACGACGTCTTCTGTCAGTTTCAGTGGAGGGGAATGTTGTGCGGTCCAAAATGCGTATAATTTCATTTGTGTCTTTGGGAGTGTCTGTCTGCGCCCTCATTTTTTGCTCTTCTTTTCGCATACTTAACAAGTGTTGCAGCAGTCACAAACATTCGATTCGTGTTCCGCCTCTTCCAGGTAGCTGTTTTCTAGGCCATCGATGAAGGAAGAAAAGCCCAAGATCAGTTGGGTCGGGAAATTCCTACAGCTCGGCTCAAATTTCAACATTCTTATGGATAATTTTCGAATTTATCACCGATTTTGAGACAGTTTTTGAACCCATCCGGAAAATCAGAACAAGCACAACAGGGAAACTAGAGAAGAACGGTTTCGGAAGATCAATTCGTTGCGAGACCCGTTGAAAAGTGCTTCTGTGCGCCTTTAAGGAGTACTGTAACTTGTTTTCGATTTCTTTGGTTTTTTAACGTGAAAAACGGCAACCGCGCAGTACCAGAAAGTTCAAATAGCTTTCCGCCACCAGTAGAGCTCAAAATTACATGCTCACTTAAAATTCCGGGAAGAGATGGATGAGTCAAGTGAGTCTAAAAAGTGCGTCTCCCTTCTTTATTCAAATGTCTCCTTCTTCTCAATATCATCGTTGGTTACAAATTCGGTGCTCTTCACTTTTAAACTGACCTCGCGCCGCGCCTGAATAATTCATCCGATCGTCCCCCACTTGGACGCTCTTTTTCACTTCATTCCGTCTAATTTCCGTTTGTCCGCTCTCCGCCCCAAAGTTCTTCTTCTCGCGAACCAGAAGCCTGTAATTTTCTTTCTCTCTGTTTTCCCGCCTCAACGCATTCGTAACGTGTCAACAAGGAGTGTGACACGCGAATGGTAGGCTGAGCAGTCTTTCCCGGCGAATGTCTGCCACGTCATAACTATTCGTAACGTGTCTTGCAAGACCTGAATAATAAATAACTCGCGGAACGTGTACTTTCTCTCCGACTTCTCCTTCTTCAACTCTCCAACCTAATTGCCCTCACTCAACCCTCTCCTTTGCATGTTCATGCAAAGCTTCCGACTTTAATACCTCAAGAACCAATGACTATTCCCAAAAACTGTCAACTAAAAAGTTGCTGCAAATCTTGTGCTCAGCAACTTTCTAGTTGACCATTTCGTTCGAACAATTGTCATTCTCAAGTTACAAGCCGTTTCCTGAACAGAGCATTCCACGTCATCATCAACCACACACACACACACATATATTTATTATGTATTGACCTCCGCCCCTATCTTCTTATCCCTTTCTGCTCCCCTTCAAGAGCACATGGACATTACAAATATTGTTTTTTGTTGCGCTTAGCTTGCCCAAAAGGAATTTGGTTGCATGGCGTCCAAGGAAAAAAGCTGACCGGCGCGGACGAATTATAGGTTAAAAAAACCCAGAAAAAGCAAATTTCCTGTAATACTTGACCGAATCGCTCTTTTCCGAATATAAGGGAGTCCGTAAAGTACATACTTTTAGGCCTCTCAGGCCAATTTTCAAAGTGTTCTCTGAACGCAGTGAACAGCTAGAAAAAGAAGTGAGCGGGGTGGGCAAAAGGCTCGGACCGATGTGAAATATTCCATCTCAAATTCATAGATTCATTCATAGGTCGTCGTCGTCGCCGTCGTCGTGTCCGGCCGTCCGTCCGTCCGTCCCCGCGCTCTCCTTCCCTCTTCTTTTCCTCTTTTCCGCCTGTCACCAACTTTGATACTACTACGACTAGAAGCCACTTCTCTCTCTCTCTCTCTCCCTCTTTGCCTTCCCTTCTTGTTTTGTTCTTCTCAAACGAGCGGTGCGGCTAACTGAATTACTAGTCTTCCTTGCGTTTTCACCTGTTCTCCCACGATTTTCTCGAGAATTTTCTGATGTTTGAGCTGGAGGTGCGCTCGCCACGCAAACGTTTCTCTACTGTAACTATAGTTTAATCGGACCGATATGTTCGTTAACGAATAACCCCAATGCCGGTTTGATAATTCTAGAAAACCATGCACGTTTTGAAAGGCGCTCTCCCTCTCTCTCTCTCTTTTTCGTTTCCCTCAGAAAACGATCCTTCTCCTGTTTGCAGACGCCCTCTCCGAGCCGGTCATGCGCGAGCGCCGATGAACGTCGGCCTCTCCCTTTTTCTCGTCGTCGTCGTCCTGTCCCGTGGCAGTCTCCAGATGTGGTGTCTCGACGGCTCCGATTGCGAGCAGTCCGACACGTGCTCTCTGTGCGAAGGCGCCGCCTGTCTTCGAGTTCAGCGGTGAGCACTAGCCGACGATTCTGCGTAAATTTCAATACTTTTTACAGAAACCATGCGCAGAAAGGAACGACAGTGGCGCTGACATGCCTGCCGCACGATTCGCTTATTCACACCTATCACCCGGAGGGCTGTCGAACCGAGCTCTCCTCCGGCGACAAACTGTGCCTCTGCTCGGGCCGCGACTTCTGCAATACATCGGTCAGATCGATGACTTCTATTCTCCTGCTACATGTATTTCTGCCTCTTTTCCTCCTCTTTCTTCTCAGTTGACACCTGTAAATTTCGAATAAAACAGAACATTTTCATATGTGTGTTGAAGAAACAAAACAAGAAGTGTGAAAATGGAAATGAAAATAAATAAGCTAGCGTGATGTTTTAGTCGAGATACTTGGCCAGCAACTCTTGTTTCTTCTGCTCCAACAGCATCTCCTCGATGTCCGATTGCGACGGCAGAAGGACGTGTCGGATGGTCATCGGCCGTCCGTCCTCTCCGATCACTGTCGATTCCTGCGTCTGCAGCTCATCGTCGTCGTCCTCTTCCACGTGGTAAATGTTCTCCGGGACTGCGGCCGACTGCTGCGACTTTTTCTCGGCGAATTCCTTCTGAATCTTTTCGATGTTCTTTTCCTCGACGAGCTTCTCCAGTGGAATGAGCCGCCCGTCTTCGTCGTCCAGGTAGCCGAAGTAGTGCGCATCGATGTTCCGCATCAGATCAGAACGATGCTTCCGTTGATCTTCGCCTTCTGCGCTCTTTTCGAAAAGATCACGAACGCCGGGAAGATCCTTCGCCGCTCCGAAGTACTTGTAACCCTTCGAATTGCCCGTCTCCCTCCCTATTGCGTCTAGTTCTTTTTGTGCATATTTTCTGAATACAAAGCGTATGAGAATGTTTTGGAACAATCAAACTAACCGATAATCCGTGCCGCCTAATTCTCGAATCCGTTGCTCCCATGCGTGTTTTAACTTTATCAGCCGATTAATCTCGTCGTTCAGATCGCGCAGTTTGAACTCGCCGAGACCCGGATTTTGGATCGCTGTGATCTTCTTCGAGCAGTCTCGAATGATCTGAAAGACGAAAATAGATGTTGCAACTATATTTTGTGATGGACAACTCACTTCTCTTCTGAATCTTTCCGCATCTGACAAATTTCTGCAATCTTTCACATCATGTGGTCTTCTGGCGACCGGACCCTATAAAAATTTTTATATTTTACAAGATTCTTTTGAAAACACACGAAACTCACCCTCTCTTCTTCTTCTTTCATCCGACGCCATCGCGCCAATGCGGTCATTGCCTTTTCCGCGTTTCTGGCCATTTTTGAGTGATTGAGTGAAGTTTTTTGCTAAAAAAAATACATTATTACACAATTTTCAGATAATTGAACTACAGAAATATAAAGAAAACGAGCAGAAATTATTGAAATTCTTTTTTCGAAACCAAACAGATTTGAAAATTTCTCGGTAAACAAGGCGCGTAAGCGAAAGAACGGAGTGTCGTTGTAAGGAGAAAACTGAGCGAAAATTGAAAAAAGTGTGAGGAAACGCCACACTACACAGACTTATTTACACTGGCAGCCTTACGGCCGCAATTTTTTTTTCCAAACCAGGCCCCTCCTACTCGCTTCTCCCGAACTGACGGCGCCCAACTTAAATCACCTGTGTGCTTGGTACGAGCCATTGGAATATGAACGGACTGTGAAAGGATGTGAGAGGACGGTAAGAGAGAATTCGACCCATCATTATGTTTCCGATCTTTACCATGTTGCATGCTCGTGTTCTGATCGCCCACAAGTACATAATCTTTCGTCTCTTCATCTTCTTTTTGTTTGGCGGTCCAACATAATAGAACTGCGCAGAATAGAACTGCGCAGAATAGAACCGCGACACAATAGAACCGCGATATAATAGAACTGTTTTTGTGTATTTATATGAGCATTTTGTCCGTTTCTTTCAATTAACTTTCGCAAAATTTTTCGTCTCTCGAACAATTAAGCCGAAGACCACAGTTTATACCTAGAAAATTAGTTTCCTTTCGTTTTTGATAGTACAATAAAATTATTTTCTGTCGGTTTTCGTTACCGTAGAGAAAAGGGATCACGACGGAAGTGAAATTATTGAATGCAATAAATCGATCACGAGATTAAACAATTATCTTTTTCTACGAAACAATTATTCTACAGAAAGGTTTAAAATTCGCTCCAAACATTTCTATTGTGTCGCGGTTCTATTGTGTCGCAATTCTATTCGGCCCGGTTCTATTATGTCGCGGTTCTATTCTGCCCGGTTCTATTATGTCGCGGTTCTATTCTGCCCGGTTCTATTATGTTAGACCGCCTTTTGTTTTTCTTCTTTCTAAGACGAATCACTCTCGTTCTCTTCGTCGCATTCACTTCCCTATTACACTCTTTGCTTTTCTTCCTCTTCTTGCAAATGCCGTCGGTCCGTGACAAATGCAGAACGACGGTTCAAGAATTTCGGCGAGCCGATTCGATTCCGGAAAAGCTGACAGTGTTCCGAAGGTTATGGGCGTCTTTTATAGAACTTTGTCGGTGGCTGACCTAGTTTTGATGAGTCATGCGGCCATCCAAACCAATGGCACAGCGGGTGGATCTCGCCGGAATGATGTGTTTCTCAGCACTTGACCTGGCAAGAAATGTGACGCCCTAAGGGCATCTACATGACGACCCATTTCACTAAGTGAATCCCAAGCACCTAGTGGTCCCTCGAGGAAGGTTCTTGCCACAGGTGCGCCCCAGGCTAGCTACTTTCGTCAGTTTTTCAGCCCGGAATTCGGTAGCCGTCGCGGGAGTCTTCTTCATCTTCCTCTACCTCATCATCATCGAATCCTGGTACTTTGGCGTGTGCGGGAATGGCATTGAGAGCATGCACATTTGCCTGTGGCTCATCGTGCTCGGAATCGTCATGTTCATGTGTGCCCTCTACTTGCCGTTCTACAGAATCGGGGTAAGCGAAGTAAAATGAAACACTGTTCATCTGACAATATATTGTCAGAAGTAACGCGCCAAGAGAGCACGTCTCGAATCAAGAATCGGAGTGGGACGGACGAGTGAAGAGGAGGCCGCGGAGCCGAGCGAAGAAGAGGTCCTGCAGCGGATTCCGTTTCGGATGAATCGGGTGAGCAACTACGCTGGGGATGGTTATAAGATGTATGTGGCTCAGAAGACGTTATTTAGAAAGGCAGAGCTCGAGATCAGAATCAGAATCGTCGTAGTGACTGTTGTGGTCTCTCCTATTATTCTGATCGCACTGTAGCACGTACTATTGGCTCAAATTGCTTGAATGAATATTTCACTACTTCCCCCTACATGGGGGTCTATAACAACTCCCATCCAAATCAGCTGATGAAGCAACCAAATTTTCAAGGTCTCTGTGGTCTAATTTATCATCAGTGCCCCGCCTGCCCAGCCCTGCCTACTACCACACACGTCAACAATCGAGTGTCCACGGTGGTGATCTTCCGCCTCCGCCCCCACGCTCCCATTTCAACCGGTATACCAAAGTAGACACTGTTCGATTCGATTCGATTCGGCACGTCTTCCTCGAGAAAATGCCCGTCCGAGTGCCTGGAAAAGACGTTCGGCACGAGTACGATGCGGCCGTTCGGCGAGTCCAACGGACCGATAAGATCCCGCCGAAGCTTCTGTTCTTATGTGAGCTCAGATTGGGTGAGGTTCGAGTGATTATGAGTTGTGAGCATTTGCAGTGAGAGCCATCTCTTCATGCTTCGGCTTCTGCATGTCCGTCTTTCTGATCACCGTCGGCTGGATGAATATGAGCAATTGCGAGGCGGACAAGCACATTCCGTACTGGCTCATCGTCACCGGCGTCGTCATTTTCATCAGTGCTCTCAACTTTCCCTTCTACCTCGTCGGAGTGAGTTTTCTAAGAGTATTTAGGAATGAACTAAAATTGTTTCAGAGACGTCGTGCTCGTGCGGCGAAAGCTCCTCAAGAGCCCACAGAAAAAGAGATCAAAGAGCTGACCCCTTTCAAAATGCACCGAATCAGTCGGTTCACCTTCTGCTGCCTGTGCATGTGCATCCCGATCGGCATCCTCTGGACACTCGGCATCTTCCACGGCCACGAGAACTGCGACCCTGTCACCTACTGGGCCGCGTTCACCGTCAGCATTCTCTACCTCGTCTGGATGGTTCTGATGCTCTGCGTCTGCTTCCTCGGCTGCTGTATCGTCGGCGCGGCTCGATGCGCGAATCAAGTGCGCAGTTCGGAAGCTGAGACGGCATGAAGTTATTGTTTTGATTATAAGAACGTTCCTTTCATTTCATTTCTTTTGTGCTAAACAAAACAGAAAACAGCTGACTGAAATAACTGGTTTTAAGGCATCAAGTTATGTGTCGGAATTCCGATTTATTCTGTGTATTATTCCACGCGTATTCTATTCCCATAAATTTTCAAAATGAATCTAATGTCCCAGGGAGGTCGCAACTACATTGTAGTCAGCAATCATGATAACGGTTCTCGTAGTCTTATTTGTATCTTTCTCTCCGTACATATACTTATTCCCCCACCTCTACTTGTTTTATTTTCCAACCAAAATGACTGACGCCATTCGTAATACGGGGTAAATTCAAAGTTCATGTCAGATTTGAATACTATATCCTGGAATCTTCCAGATTTTTTGCCGGGAAAACCGTGTTTATCTCCGGTGCCTCGCGTGGAATCGGCAAGGAAATCGCCCTGAAACTCGCCAAAGACGGCGCGAACATTGTGATCGCGGCCAAGACGGCCACTGCTCATCCGAAGCTTCCGGGCACCATTTACACTGCGGCCGCCGAAATCGAGAAGGTAAGTGGCAAAAATTTAAATTTCTGAGTGGTTTTCCACGTTTTTCGTAAAAAACTGGAAGTTAAATCGATTTGGCTGAAAATTCTTCAAAATGAGCAATTTTCATTATTTTTCTGCTCGAGCGCTCAAAATGTGTGTATTCACACGTGTTTTAAGTTTCCCTGGGTTGATTTTGGTATTTCCCGTCGATATTTTACGCAAAAACGACAATTTTCTCATTTCAGGCAGGCGGAAAAGCTCTTCCATGTGTGGTGGACGTGCGCGATGAAGCGGCTGTACAAGCCGCCGTCGACGCGGCCGTCCAAAAGTTCGGAGGAATCGACATTCTGATCAACAACGCGTCGGCGATCTCCCTGACGAACACGGAAGAGACGGACATGAAGCGATACGACCTGATGCACTCGATCAACACGCGCGGCACCTATCTGCTCACCAAACTGTGTCTTCCGCATTTGAAGAAGGGCAAGAACCCGCACGTGTTGAACATCTCGCCGCCCCTTTTGATGGAACCCAGATGGTTCGGACAGCACGTTGGCTACACGATGGCCAAGTTCGGAATGTCGATGTGTGTGCTCGGACATCACGAAGAGTTCCGTCCGTATGGAATCGCCGTCAACGCGCTCTGGCCACTGACGAGCATCTGGACGTCGGCGATGGAAATGCTCTCGCAGGGCGGCGGAGAAGCCGGCAACCGGAAAGCGACAATCATGGCGGACTCAGCCTACGCGATTCTTTCAAAGGACTCGAAGAAGTTCACCGGCAACTTTCTGATTGATGAGGAGTTTTTGAGAGGCGTCGGAGTAACCGATTTTAAGCAGTACGAGTGTGTCCCCGGAGCACCGCTCCTCCCCGATTTCTTCATTCCGAACGGCTCTTATGAGCGAAGCGTCGGCTCAAAGTTGTGAGACCTTTAAAATGTTTATTATAATAATACATTTCTACTTATTATGCAACAACTGAAATTCAACAAACGCAAAAATGTCCTCGGCAGTCTTGTGCCCGTCTTGCAACTGATGGAATGTGCCGCCCTTCGCAAGATGATCACTGACTCTAGTGACATTCAGAAACACATCCTCCAGAATATTCTTCGAACACCTCCAAGGCGTTTCCGTCGAGTAGCTGAGGGCCGTGGGCACTTGTACTTGCGCGTGGAGCCAATGATCCACTTCCGAATTGTAGCTGTTGTCCAGAATGGAAAGCGCCGAGGGCAGAGAGTCTGTCAGCCAGTACAGGTAGATTTCGGTGGCGATCTCGTCAAGAGTGAACAGTCGGCGAAGGGGTGTTCGACCTGAGAACGAGGATAGTTGCTTCCACCGGGTGACGATGAATTTGACGGTTCCGGATGGGGAATTGAGAAGGGCATCGCCTGAAATTTACGAATGCTCAAGGAGCAGAAGACTGACTCACCGATCAAAAGGGCCGAAGGATAAGTGAACTTCTCCTGCCTGTAGTAATCATAAATGTCTGTGAACCTCGCTTCCTCTTCTTCTTTTCCCTCCTCGACCGTCTTTTTACTCAATGCCTTCCAAGCGTACTTTGTGAACGTGGGCGTCGAGAACGAAGGTCTCACGAACGGATTCGAGACTTGCAGTCCGGCCACTCTTGACGGGTACAGAGACGCCAGAAGAGTTGCCACGTCACCACCGTACCCTTCCGTACCGTAAACAAAATAATCGGAGAGATCGAGTCGATACATGAGTTTTGCGAGAATCCGAGTGGTGGCGACCGCATCGAATCCCGGTTTGACTGGCTTATCCGAGAAAAGAAAACCGGGAAGGCTGGGCACGATCACGTCGAATTGGATCGATTCTTCGACGCCGAAATCGAATCCGTGACGCGAAGGATTCGTGAGAATCGGAATGATCTTGAAGAAATCCCAGAAACTGCCCGGGAATCCGTGTAGAATCAGCAGGGGCACCACTTTTGTCTTCGGCTCCGTTGGCGGCGTGGAGACTCGCAGAAAGTGGACTCGGAGGCCTTCGATTTCTGTCCGATACTGTTTGAAGGTGTTGAGAAAGTGCTGATGTTGACTCCAATCGAACTTCAGAAGCACTTCTTTCAGATCACCCATGAATTGATCGCTCTCTTCGTCGTACAAAGTCGGTAGAAAGCGTTCGGACTTGAGTTTCACTTTGAAGTCGGATATTCTAAAGGGAAACAAAACTTTTTAAACTTTCACGTTGAAAATGAACACGAAAAACTTACCGTTTCTCCTCGACCTGAATCGAGTACGCATATATCGTATCGTCATCTTTCTCGGGCTCCTCGAGTTTCCAATAGTCGTCCGGCTCGATTTTCAGTGGTTCGTAGCGCGGTTTACCGTAATAGACGCTGAGAAGAATGGCGGAAGAGGCAAGGAGGCCGACGATTATATTGAACCAGAAGCTCATTTGGATGAATAGAATCGATTAGAAAAAGGGGAAGAAGTAAGGAGTAACAAGTGAATGGCCGAGTTGGTCAAACAATGTGCCAAAGGGGATTGACCGAGCACGCAGAAGGGTGTTGACTTTGCGGAATGGTAAGGGAACTGTTCGGCGAGGAAAATAAGTATGTGCTGATTTTAGGCAATTCAGCTCGAAACATTTAAGTTTTCAATGAATTTTTGAGTGTGAGCCGACGGGCGAATGTTCGGTTGTTTTCCCCTGGGCCATTTTCTGCGGATCGTTTGTGCCATAAAGGGTCTTGTCAACCACGTCTTCTCAACCGTGCTTGCAATAGAGCACATTTCACATTTTCATCGGTACACGCGAATTTCTTGCGGGGCCGAGTTTTCACATGTATTTTGTGTGTTGTGCGACAGAACGGACTTTCTCGACGAACCAACGAGAGTACTGTTTGCAGAGCCGAAAAGGGACAAGAAAAAGAGCGATGCGGTTGATTATCAAAACAAATAATAGCCTACAGACACTGCCCGAAAACGACACAAAAACTCCTAAGCACACTATCGTTTTCCTTCGTTTTATATCATTTTGGTCAGTTTCGAATGCTTCGATTTATTAGGGACACTAGTTTTTGTTAGAAGACTTCTTCTTTCTTCACAAAACACAAATTGTCGATGAGCTGAAACAGATTGGTTTGGGGATTTTGTAGACAGTTTTTCGAACCGAATTCAAGTAATTTTGTAGTCGTTCCGATTCATCCGGCTCGTCAGCGCCGCCTTTCGTTCTTTTCTCTTTCTCGTCATCCGAAAGGAACTCGCTTTCTAAGTGATAAGTGTCAATCTCTTCTGAAATTCATTGTGGGCCGATCGATTTTTTTATATTTTGAACCTCGATTCAACTGATTCGCAGCACAAAGACACCAGCAACCGCACATGATGAGCGAGAGGAAAACGAACGTGGCGAACAACATTTGTTGCCACTGAACATGCGATTACAACCAATTTCCATAGCAAAACCCACCGAGAACTCATCGTAAACGTTATTTACTCTGATTTTGACATGGTCCATAGTTTCACTGGGCAACGATGGCATTTTTGTATTCTTATCGTGTAGTGCACACGATTAATCATGAATCATTGCATAAACCTATGTTCTACTGAGCCTGTACCCTGATTTGGATATTTTTCATCTTTGAAAACAAGCATTTCACGTCGACGTCAAAAATTCAGAAGATGGCCGCGTGGCCGTGGCCGAGTCGGGGACACGACCACGCGTGCCGTCGCCGCCAGATGTCTTTTTAATACGCTCGTTTTCGCTGCGTCATTCCGCTCAATGTGTGGTTTCTTCGCATTCAATCGATGCAGAAGGTCTTCTTTTATAACTTCCCGCGTGAATTTCCATATCTCCGTCGTACAATGTCGATTTTCTAAAGCAAACCAAGTTTCAGACACAATTATGCAGATTAGAAGATGAATCGGACGTTCTCGCTGCGCAGAAAAGTGAAAAAGTCGGAGATCTCGACGCCCAGCAACTTTGAGCATAGAATACACGCCGGTTTTGATTCGCGCACAGGCACTTATACCGGTTTGCCGAAGGTGAGTGTCAGAATCTGTTCAGAAAATGGCAATGCAAATGAATCTTACAGCAATGGCAGGCACTTCTCGGACCGCCGCGATCGATTTCACGGCCCAAACCGATGGTCGACCCGTCATGCATCACTCCCGTCGATGTGGCCGAACTGAAAACCGTCATACGTGGACCTTCTTCTAGGTGAAAAAAGTAATTGTGTCTAGTTTACTCATGTTTTCCTTTTACAGGTACAATACCCCACTCCCCTTCGACAAATCGGTAAACTCGACGCTCCCGAGTGTTGCGAGAAGCAACAGTCTTCGAATATCAGCTACTTCTTCACCAGTCGTCAATGTTTCCGCCGCTCGACAGTCATTCCGCCCGTCTCTTCCGCCCGTCAGCCAACGCGGATATCCATTCAACGATCCGAGCTATGCTCCCTTGCCGCTCCGGAATCAGAGACCGCCAACCGCGACCACAACGACGTTCGGAGTGGAAAGTCCGCGGCCATCCCATCAGATCACGACGATAGTGGCGGCGTCACCTTCGCGGACGGCGCCTCCGCAGATTCAACATCAGGCGAGACCCCCGGGTACTCCGACCACTCCTCGACAACCTCCAAAGTGTGCGGAAGGCGTTAGTGATGAAGAATTCCGAAACGCTCTGAAATTCGTCGTGGACAGTGTTGATCCACGTGCGGACCTCACAGATTACAAGCAGATCGGAGAAGGATCGACGGGAGTTGTCGAGGCGGCGTTCAAAGTGTCCACCAAGCAGATTGTGGCGGTGAAACGGATGAATTTGAAAAAGCAGCAGAGAAGAGAGCTTCTGTTTAATGAAGTGTCGATTCTCCGACAATATCAACATCCGAACATTGTTCGCTTCTTCTCTTCGCATCTTGTCGGCGAGGAGTTGTGGGTTGTGATGGAGTTTATGGAGGGCGGATCGCTGACGGACATTGTGACGGCCACTCGGATGACCGAACCGCAGATCGCCACCATTTCAAGACAAGTCCTCGAGGCTCTCGACTTTTTGCACGCCAGAAAAGTTATTCATCGGTACTCGAAACTTGTTTTTTGAATAATACCTTCCATGATCAATATTTTCCAGAGATATAAAAAGTGATTCGATCCTTTTGAAGCGCGACGGAACTGTCAAACTGACAGATTTCGGGTTCTGTGGTCAGCTATCCGAAGAAGTACCACGTCGGCGGTCCCTTGTGGGCACACCGTACTGGACGGCGGCCGAGGTGATCGCCCGTGAACCGTACGATACTCGCGCCGACATCTGGTCGTTCGGAGTGATGCTCATCGAGATGGTCGAAGGGGAACCGCCGTTCTTTAACGATCAGCCGTTCCAGGCGATGAAGAAGATACGCGACGAGCCGGAAGCGAGATTTAGTAGGCATGCGAAAGTAAGCGATCAGTTGTTCCCATTTTGTTTACCGTTTTTTTTCCAGGTCTCTCCGGAACTTGCGGATCTGCTCGCCCACTGCGTCGTCAAGGACGTCTCGCACCGCTGGTCCGCCCGAGATCTCCTCCGCCATACGTTCTTCGCAAAAGCCCAACATTCGTCCGTGATCGCTCCGCTCCTCCTTCAACTTCAGGGCAATGCGATGAACGGAAACGCCCACACTTCCTCCTCCCAAATGTCTACAATAATACAGTAACTCCTAATCAATCCCCTCTCAATCAGATCAGTATTAAAACCTCCTTGTTTTCGCTTTCAATATTTTGTATGTATTGCTTGTACGATGGTAATAACCAACCCGCTAGGGACCACCTTTTTCCGTGCAATTCCCTCCAAGAATGCATGCCATACGGGTCATTTTCTTCGTCGGTTCCCTCAATTTTCATCATGTTTTATCGCCATCACAACTCAAATGAACAGTATCCTCCTCCTCCTTCTTCCGGCTGGAACTTTCGTTGTTATCTTTCTAGCGTCGGGCATGCGCGCGCGCGCCTGCTCGTCCCGTGTCATCTCGCCCCGTGAAATTTACAAATGTCTCGTCGGTGGGCTCCAGGAGCCAAGCGGCGGCTCCGCGAGCTCTCCTCTTTGTGCTCTCCGTACTCGCCGCCACTCTCCGGTGCTCCGGCACTCTTTATCACTATTATCGGGTCCCGTGGGCTCACCACTCGCCGCTCTCCAGCTCGTTTTTTCCATCTCTCTCTCTCTCCCACTTTTATATCAATTTTATCGACGACGGCTCGAGCGCGATGAAACTTGAATTTGACAAAATGCGCTCGAAAAGTGCTCCAATTTGCGCTCACTTGTCTTTACAATAATTCGTCGAAAAGATTGTAGCGAAAGTTTCAGAAAGTCTCAGAAATCATTGATTTCTGGCGAAACACCGCATCACTGATCACACTTTTTGTGGTTTCTGTTTAAAAAAAACGTGTTCTTCTTTTTCTTCTTTTTCTTCTTCAAATAATGACCCAAATGACCGCTCAACAATATTGATACCTCAAACTGCGTACTGCTTCTCATTTTCAATCGAATTTGTCGCATTCGCTCCACCGCACTTCGCGTGGCCGTGGCCGTGAGCTAAATTTTATATATATATATTCAAATTTTGACTTTCTAACTTCCTAACTTCCGAACTTCCGAAGAAACGTGGCGTTCAGAAACTTCTTCTGTGTCTTATTCTCAGAAAACGTTTTCTTTAACTCTGAAGGACCAGTCTCGTTGATTAGTGAACATTTTTGTCGGAGGAGGTATGACGAGAACATGATCGGATCCTCTGTCACATCGGTCCCTTTCCACTCTGCGCCCACTCTATCTCCCCAACTCTCTCTCTCTCTCTCTCTCTCTCGGCTTCTTGTCACTTTCCAATCGAATCAAATTGTTGCAGGACCAAGACACACTTACTGGTGAGCCGGTGAGCGCAAAGAGCAAAAGAAGAGAAATCCATCCCGGCATGTTCGCCGGCGCCTCTTCGACCCTCAGTCTGCGCAATCGGGTCAGTTCATTTCTTACGGTACTAACAGTTTCCAGTTTGCTAGTGCTCATTTGCATTGCGTTGCACAAGCGCGACATAAAAGCCGCGTTTTGTGCTTGAAAGAGGAACAGGCGGAATTTTTAATCAGAGTCGCGAGCGAATTTTGACGAGCGCCCAGACAGCAAGCAAGTCGTTTTCGTTTTTGTCGTCGACCCACCACAAAAAAAGAATAAAAACGCAGCAGAAGAAGGAGAAGAAGACGGGAAAGGAAGAGAAGAAGAAGAAGAAGAAGAAGAAGAATGAGGAGGAGACGGCTGCATGTCCGCTTCTTCGTTTGCTCTCACTTTCAATGCCTTTTTTTGGTTATTCTATTCGGGTTTGGTTTCCATCCCCGTTTCTCACCCCCAGGAACAACTTCCGCCTGGGGTCCCGTAACAAACCGAACACGAAGGGATACGGTACTAAAGGCGCAACACCCTTTTCCCTGTTCTCGGAATTTTGAAGGCAGCAGGTGAAAATAGAGATATTTTAGGAAAGGGAAGAATTCCCACGCATTCCATTCAATTTTACGAGAATTCACGGTGAACATTTGTGAACGTGCTCAGGCCCGTCTTTACCCCTTTAGCACGCATGGTTTGAATGAATTACTTGTACGATGATCACAAATGTTCGCCGTGGAATTATTGTTTTTTTTTAACATGAACTCTCTTACTTAAAATAGTTATTTTCTTGTCTGTTTTCACGTAAAACACAGTGTAGCGTTGCATGTTTTCATGTGAGCCTAAATTCGCTCTTTACAGTTTTACAGCGGCTGAAATTTGGATTTCCGTCATGGCCAAATCGCAATTTTTGGAAATTTTATTACAGCGCGTTTGCATTTACGATAGTGACACCGCTCGAAATGTTCGGTTCGAAATTCGAATAAGCGCAACAATAGTAAAGATAGGTCAATGAAGCGAACAATTTGTAGCGACGCGTGAGGGAATTGGGGAATTTCACACGCGAGCACAAAGGAGCGCCCGTGCTCTTTGATTTTCGAAGAAATATGAGCCCCCCGGCTTCTAGATTCCATTTCCCGCCCGCCCGTCCGTCCAGGCACGTGTTCCACTTCTGAAAATGAGTGTTGACTCATGCATCTCGTGCTTTTCTTTATTTTCAAGCTTCTCGCGGGTCGGACCGGGTTGATCAGCCCGGATTTCAGCTGGAAAACTTAAAAACATTATTTTTTTGACGAGATCGTGCGTACCGAAAAAAACGGAAAAAAAGTCAAAAAACGGTCAAACACAAAAGCGATCATAGAGAGAGGGGATAGAAAAGTCGCGACGCTTTCTTCATTTCTTCATCTCTCATTCAATTTCCGCCCATTTTTCGACACGGCTCGCTCGCGTGACCCGTTTCCCTTGTTTCAGCCGTTTTACATCTGTTTTGGCAGTTCTCGTGTGACCCGTGTCAAAACGCACGCGATTTTCCACCTGTTATTTCGCTCCCGATTCGAAAAACGCTTCAAGTACTGCTATCGCTCGCTCTCTTTCTCGTTTTTCTCGATCTCGATCTCATCAGAATCTGATCCTCTTGACGCGTGTCTTCTCCGTTTTCGTGTCCATGTCCGCGCTGTCATTTTGCTCTCGCGCGCGCGAAGAAGTAATTGGAAATTGAAGAGGATCGGGAGCGCGTTTTGAGCAGCGAGCACACAGCCTAGGGTTAATCGAAAATTGTGCGGCGCGGAGAAGAAGCGTGGGAAGAGGCGACGCTCCTTCGCTCTTTCCCTTTTCTCTATCTTTTTTCTTCTGATTTCCGACGACAAAGCCTCGTCGCTCACTTGTTCGATGCTATTCAATTCAAAAATGATGATGTCATTCTCAGCAGTGACCTTCATGAGCCCCCATGTTTCCTTTCCTCCATTTCCAAAACAAAAGCTTCCACCCCCATCCCCGATAGACTATTCTCATATGTGTAAGAAAAAAACCATGAAAAAGTGTCCGTCGTGTTGCTTTTCCCATCCAATTTCTAGTCTTTTCAAGGTTTCATCCCCCGTCGCCCCAATTATCGCGCCGTGAATTCCGTTGTTTCAGACAGTCGGCTCCGCTTCCGCCATGCTGAGATCGAAGAAAAAGGACAAGGAGAACGGAAAATCGGAGAAGAAGGAGAAGGAGAAGAAGCCGTCGTCAAAGGACGAAGGGGCGGGCAGCAGCAAGTCAACGCCGCCGGCGATTCCGATCATTCAGACTGAGGACGTAGGAGGTAAGTGCTCTTTTTCTACAGACTTTCTAGACTTGTTTTCGGAACGAAGTTTTCGGCGAAGTAACATGAATAAATGTTAGACGCGTGTGGAAAAGTGTCTAAAAGGGGACTTATATCAGGGTTGCGATATATTGCTCTGAACACTTTTAAAATCTTGCGAAGAAGTTGGAGCCGGGCCGGCCCGGTCCGCTGCAAGTCTGCTTTTTTGCGTTAGAAATTAGAAAATACAGTTCTGTCTCTATTATGCAACAAAATTCGACAAGAAGTGGGCGAGTCAGCAAGACACTTTCGCTGGACAGATAATAAAAATATTTATCAGTTAGATGGAGGGCGAGGAGAACGCGGCGCCCTTCCATCCGACAACAAGAAATCTGGGGAGCCCCCAAGGCGCAAACACATTATTGATGACCAACTTTTTCGCTCCCCCTCGCTCGTTTCCCTCGTTCTCCGCTCTGTCTCACAAGTCGAAAGGACGGGGCCCTCGTCTTCCCGATTTCTTTTCTATCATCAATTTACTTTACCCTCTTCTTCTCGGCGCTTTTTTTCATCCATGCATATAGCTTTGCACGCAAAACGGTACTACGCTGAAACGGAGAAGGACCGGGCTGGAAAGGATTAGCGAGATTCGGCCCAATTAGTCAAATTGTGTGTTTGTTCGTCGTCACGCTTCTTTTCTTCGTTCTTCGTTTAGAAGGAGCTGAAAGCGAACAATTTGTTGAGTTTTCTCAGTGATTCTTTGGGCAACGCGCCGGAATAAATACAATTTGCGCATGCGCGTCGCCCCTAAATTTGAATTACCCGCCGCGGTGGCCGAACAAATGTGTTGTGCATTTTCTAGTCCGCTCCCCGTGTACTCCTTCCAGACTCGTACTTTTATGAATGTTCTCTCTGCTTCTCTCAATATTTTCAGCAGTACTCGTTAGTTTTCAGGCGATATGATTCCCGCCGATGCACCACCACCAGCTAGTATTGGCAGAAATAGCAACTACGGCGGAGGTTTGTCAAAAAACGGCAGGAAACAATAGAGAGAAACAACAATGCGCTTACAGGGCCGATGATTCCGCGAAGAGAACGCCGTCAGTCGAGCAGCATGTTCAATATCAGTCAAAATCGAGAATTGGTAAAGTTGCCAGCGATAAAAGGTTAGTGAAAATAAAATGAAAAGTCTTGATTTCCACGTAAATGCTCAATTTTCAGACGTCGAAAATAGCGAGAAAGAGACGTTATTCATTCAAAAATTGCGTCAGTGTTGTGTCGTTTTTGATTTCGCGAACGATGCGCTCAGCGATCTCAAATTCAAAGAGGTGAAACGGGCGGCACTGAACGAGCTGGTCGACTATGTTTCCGGGCCGGGAAAAGCAACGCTCTCCGACGCCGTCTACCCGGAGGCGATCAACATGTTCGCCACGAATCTGTTCCGTCCGCTGAGCCCGCCGTCCAATCCGGTCGGAGCCGAGTTTGACCCGGATGAGGATGAACCGACCCTCGAAGCCGCCTGGCCACATCTTCAGGTATTTATCATCCAAGTTCTAATCAAAAAGTTGTATTTTCAGCTGGTCTACGAGTTCTTCCTCCGATTCCTCGAATGTCAGGATTTCCAATCACAAACCGCTAAGCGGTACATTGATCAGAACTTCATTCTGCGTCTTCTGATGATCATGGACAGTGAGGATCCGCGCGAACGTGACTTCCTCAAGACCACACTGCATCGCATCTACGGAAAGTTCCTGGGACACCGTGCGTACATTCGGAAGCAAATAAACAACATTTTCTATTCGTTCATTTACGAGACGGAGCGACACAACGGAATCGCCGAGCTGCTTGAGATCCTTGGAAGCATCATCAACGGATTCGCACTGCCGCTAAAGGAAGAGCACAAAACTTTTTTGCTCCGAGTGCTCCTTCCCTTGCACAAAGTGAAATCTCTGTCCGTCTACCATCCGCAGCTCGCCTACTGTGTCGTGCAGTTCATCGAAAAAGACTCGTCGCTGACCGAGCCGGTCATCTCCGGAATGCTCCGATTCTGGCCGCGGCAGCATAGTCCGAAGGAGGTTATGTTCCTGAATGAGCTGGAAGAAGTGCTCGATGTGATCGAGCCGAACGAGTTCCAGAAAATCATGACTCCGTTGTTCACACAAATCTCGCGTTGTGTCAGCAGTCCGCACTTCCAAGTCGCCGAACGCGCGCTCTACTACTGGAACAACGAGTACGTCATGTCGCTGGTGGCCGACAACGCGCGGGTCATCGTGCCGATAATGTTCCCGGTGCTGTTCAAAAACAGCAAATCGCACTGGAACAAAACGATTCACGGACTAATTTACAACGCGCTCAAAATGTTCATGGAGATGAATCAGAAGCTGTTCGACGAATGTTCACAAGCGTACAACAAAGAGCGAACGCAAGAGAAGACGGCGAACGAGGAGAAGGAACGGATATGGAGCAACATTGAGCGGAGAGCGATGGGCAATCCGCAGTACAACGAGGTCAAGGCGATGTTCGCGCGCTTCAATCCTGACGAGATTATCAGTACGAGACGGCTGCCGAACGGAAGCGACGAGGCGGCGAAGGCCGCGTCGCTGGTCAGCAAGGACGAGATTCTGAAGAATGCCGTCGGAATGGTAAGCGTTGAACATGAAATAGAAGAGAAGTTTTGAACACTTTTTATTGCAGGACGCCTTAAAAGAGGACCGCGATTTCGTGCCGAACCAGAAGCAATCGGATTTCCCTCCCGACGAACAGACGACACGGGCTCTCGGCGAGTACAAGCGACACGACGCGTTCCTCCAAAAAGTGACGAGCTCGGACGAGCAGTGATGCACCTCCCTTCCTTTCTCCCGGGTTCTGGATAATGATTCGATTCCGTCGTTCGCTCTTTTCTTTTCCGTTCATTCCATGACCCCCTCCCGTTTATAATAGCTCCCTAGCCCAACCCCCGTTCATCCCTTTAACTGTACATAACTCAGCCCAAAAAGTTTTATCATTATTATCATTATACTATGTACCATGAATCCACTCATCATCTCCACCCCTTTCCTCCTCTCCCAATCAGCTTTTCCCCCTTCTCTATGCTATCGTGCTCTTTTCCTTTCTTTTTTCGTTTTCAATTGTGAATTCGATTCAGAAGCCAAATGAATGAATCGCCGACGAAGAAGAAGAGCCGAATGGTCATCAGGGGAATTATATGTTCGCCCATGAACACTTTTATGGCCTTGCTTCCCCCTTTCACTCATTTCGAGCTCATTTATGCACATTTGTATGTAAGAGCGGCGGCGGCCGATGGAAGACGAAAAAAAGAAGAAAAATGATGATGATGCTGGAGCTGAAGTGAGCAGAGGGGGTATAAACAAAACGCTGAAAAAGCAGCGGCCCCGCAGAAATCCTCTTCCCCAAAATTTTGTTTGTTTCTGCTTCCAGTGCTTCGTTTCTCCTCTCTTCTCTCCTTTTCATTACTATCGTCATGCTTTTTCTTGTGTTTTCATTTCTGGCGCCATCTGCACGTCATCCGAATCGCATGATTTCTGAGAAACGTGGAGCGGTGTGCCTCAAGTACATGTGCTCTCTGTTCCGAAAAAGCCACATCATTCGTGGATGTTCGGAGCCCCCGACAAATTTGAGAAATGATTCTGTCTTTCTTTCTCTCTCTCTCTCGGACACCCACTTGAGAGACAAATTACAACAAGAACCGCAAGACGGAGAGCATTCCATTTCATCGCATGAAATGATGAGAAGGAATAATAATAAAAGTGAATGAATGAATGAATGACAACCGGAAAGAGAAGGAAGTGGGAGAATGAGTGACAATGCCGGGCAGAAGCTCATTTCATTGAATTCAATTGAAACCGAACTGACAAATGCAGTGATTCTTCTTCAGAGTTGATCAGTGTTAAACCGATGTCATTCGGAAGAAGTATTCATTTACTTCTCGTGTTGTTTGAACATTTACATCGGGAACTTGAGCGAAGCTTTTGAAAATTGTGAAAACAGATATTGGAATCTTGAATCTCTAAATTTAATTGGCAGATTCTATTCTACGAATCTATTTCTCTTTCTATCACTTTTTATTTTCACGATTCAGTTCTTCTCTTGAATTTTGCACCGGAAAAAGTTTGGCAATTGCGCTCTACCGCTCTCCACGTGAAAGAATAAAGTTTCGTGCTGCGCCTTTAATACCGTACGTTACTCTCCGAAACATTGTCCAAAAGTGAATTTCTTGTGAATTCGTGTTCCCTATCCTCTGCGCTGTAGCGAAAGAAGCCCTTCCATCAGTCAAACGGCTTCTGTCACAAGACACTTTTGTCAAGTTTGCACACTCCAAATTTTTTCGATTATTTTTCGGTTTGCCGTCCTCAACTCCCGACCACTTTGGCCCTTTTTTGTCGGGTATTTTTCACCCCATCGGAATCCGTCCATAAATCATTCATTCCGCAGGAAACCCGCGATTTTTTTTTGCTCGGCTCCGACTTGCTCTTAAGTTTCTTCTCAAATTTGTCCTCGCCGGGGCGGACCATCATAAAAACATGACTATCCATCTTGCAGTGCAACGGACCCCAATTAATTTTTGAGGCAACTGCTTCTAGTCTCATGCAATGCTCTTCAATGACTATCTAATTCCTTGAATGGGAATTCGACGAGTTGGGCCTAATTCTGAACTTTGTGCTCTCACATGACCGCTGGCCGCTTACCTAATTACCGCCGATTTAGTACCTTTCATAATAACAACATTTTGCCTCCGTGTTTATGCGAGTATCCGGCCCCCTCACCCGCTCACACATTGTTGTCATTCTCAGCATAATTCCCAATGGGTCGAGTCCCTCTTCTTCTGCTCCGCCGCAGACGATTCCGTTTTTGCCTTCACCCACCCACACGTACTCAACTTTTTGTTCCACTTCTTCTCCTTCTTCTCCGTGTGCCACATCATCCGAACACTTTGCGTGTCACTTTGCATGAACTGCTCTTTCCGCTCCCACTGGCTAATTCGGTAATTGCTCGTTCGCTCGGGTAGCAATGTCACTACGCAAACATTCGAGTAATTACAGGAGTTTGCGTGTTCACAGTCCGCACTGGCTAGCAGTGGTAATAATTAGACGCGTTTCCATTAGAGATCCACCCGTTTACCTTCTCGCATTTCATTTCATCCTTCTAAGGACTAATAGAACGTTGAAGGTCGGCTCTTCGAATGTTGTTGGTACGGTAGGAACGGAGAAAACGACAAAGATGAATGCGGATCGCCTACTACTCCAACTGTTCACTTCTCTTTTTGCCATATGTATTCCCTATGTATTTGGTAAGTTTCCAAGTGTTTTTTTCAAGTTTTAGTTAGTGCAACTTTGCAAATGTCCAGAATAGAGTATATTTCTTCAATTGAAAACTTTTTGATAAAAACACTAGCAAGTGCAATGCAAACTTCCAAGAGCTACAATGGTCTTAGGAGTGATCGTAGCAAAAAGTTGAGAATTGCAAAAGTAAAGTACTAGACTTGAACTTTACCGTATCAGCACGTTCAAAACTGCTAGACCGCATCGAATTGTCGGAACGACAGTAGTACAGTTTAATTTCGTGACTCACAAAGATTCTCGATGCCACCAAACAACTTCGTTCTTGAACTTTTACCTTACTTTTGCAACGGCAGACACGAGTACAAACTTTTCATTTCTCCAAATGACTTTTGTCTAGCGGACTTTTCAAATGAGTAATAGCGACAATCTTCTTGTTTTCAGCGACAAACTGCTTCCACTGCATCTCGCCGGACAAGCAGTACAACGCGACGGTCCGTCGTCAGTTGGCCACACAAACCGACGTGTTCTTCTATCCGATCGGCGTGAAATCGCATTACTGCAGCGACTATATAGATCAGGATGATCCACACATTATCGAGGGACAAATATGCTCAAAGTACTCAAAGTGCGTCACTTTGTTTCCCAACTTGCCAGGTCAGTTTTCAGTTGAAATGCTCCGACCGAGTCAAAAACAACGCTCCCCTCACAGGTTCGACATTCGTCGTGCGTGGATGTCTGGAGAGCATTCTGCGGCACACGTTCCGAGAAGACGAACGACTGCACGAAGAGGGCTGCTTCCTGTTGCGCTCTCTGCCAATGTTTCCGAAAACGATCACAATGGACTATGTGGTGTGCACGTGCCACGGTCCGTACTGCAACAATATGGCGATGCCGGCGACCGTCGAACGACCCTATCACTTTGGACGTTCCGCAGTGCTCAAGTTGGCGTTGACCGACGACGGAGGCGCTCTTCGCATTGCCACGTCATCGGGTGCGATGAGACTGGCCACGTGGCTGACGATTGTAGTATTCTTTGCGGTTTGCGTGTGATATGATGACTCTTGCTTTTGTAAATATTTTGCTATATGGATTGAGAGTAAAGTAATAAAGTTGTCAAGTCCCTCTTTGATCTCCCGAGAGAAAACTCACTAATGAACCTGAAATCTCTGCCGCACAGCAGTTCTTTGCCAATGCGCTCCAAAGTTTTACACTGAAACCGTAAGAACTTCTCTATATAATTGTCTGTATGTCTAAAAGCCCGTTTTCGAATGGTTCTTGCTATAACTACACCGACATACAGAACTAATTCGTTTTCTGTGTTTCCAGCACATGACTTTTTCGCAGAAAGTCCCTCGGAACCCAAATGATCACTCGGCACCTCAACCTCATTATCGCCCACCAATCCCTTTTGCAACACAAGTCCAGATTGCGTCCAAACGACGACACACTCCAAATCTGTAGATAATCCGTTGATACGCAACACTCTTGAATGCGCGCGACCACCCTCAACGCGCGAGTATTTTAAAGTGCAAGGCGATTTTGAAAGTGAGGAGCGAGTGAGTCAACGAAACGCTTCAAAGCTCACTCAATCCGACGAGTAATTCGCCCAATTTCCGGTTGCAAGTCGAAAAGAGAAACGAGTTCGAAAAGTGATGAAAGTGAGAGTTCGGTTTCGCAACCGAGTGTTGGTAAACATAGAGGGCTACGTGGTGACTCACCGAGAAATACTTCTTCCCTAACCCCCCCCCCCCCTTGCCATAGGTCCTTTCTTCTTTTTTGAATAGTTTGTTTTTCGAATCTCCAAAGTGTTCTCGGTCTTTTATGGAAATGAGGCTTCCGAGCAGAAGCCTTCTTCTATCATTTTGTCCTTTTCTCCATTCCTTTTTCATTTTCATTTGAATCAAAATAAAAACAACAAAAACATCATTCCACACACACACATTCTCTGAATCGCTGTGGAGCTTCTTGATCATCTTCTCCTGAAAACGGATGATTGAACGTGGGTGAAGGAGCACACAAATGTGTGTGTGTGTGTGTGTTGGATAAGTGCGTACACTTCCGATGCGATTTCGATTCGGAAATCAGAAAGTGTTTGGGGTTGAAAATTGATCTATGGGCTGGGAATGGGATATCGTGTTAACAGGAGAGGAAGAAGAAGACTCTAGCCTATCGGAAAACCGTATTGTGTAGGTTGGACATGGACACAACGTCTAGCCGACTACAAACCTTATTTTCCGCCGAACAAAGTGTTTGTGACTGACTTTTGTGAAACGAGAAAAGATCCTGCTCGGGTATATGTTTGATCCGTATAAGTTTAAGCACCTTTTTGTGTGCACGTGGACCCAAAGTCTAGAAACGTGCTCGTTGCACTTTTCCTCTTCACCAGGCGCCTATTCATCCGATTTCTCGTGCAATCGGCACGTTTTCCGTACAATGGAATGTATGACTACTTTCCAAAAGCCACCCTCCTCATCATGCCTACTGACTTCTGGGTGTGGTGGGGAAAGAAACAAAGAGACGATCGCTTATCACATTAGAAGGTTCGGTGGTCTACTACCGAACACACACACACACACACACAACCAATTCTTTCGGTGGTTCCACTCTGTCGCGCCTCGTGACGGCTACAATTTCGAGCGGCGCGAACTACATTGATTCGGGGGATACGGAAGAAGAGAGTGACGACCAGTGTTGAGCGGAATTCCGTCTGCCGTCTTCCGTCTTCCGTCTTCCGTGGTTTTTTTTGTTCCGTCTTCCGTCTGCCGTCTTCCGTGAGAAAAGTTTTCTTCCGTCTTCCGTCTGCCGTCTTCCGTAAAAGAATGTTTCTTCCGTCTGCCGTCTGCCGTCTTCCGGGATTTTTTTTTCTTACCGTAAAAGAGTAATAGCTTTTCAAAAGCCATTTACTAGTCCCGAAGAACGCGAATTTCCACGGGCAGTACCCAGATCCAAAAGTTTTGTTGCTTTAGTTACTTTTTTCAAAAAAAAAACCGGAAAAAAAGGCTCTGAATTGACGATTTTTTGTTCCGTATTCCGTCTGCCGTCTTCCGGGAAAAAAGTTTTCTTCCGTCTTCCGTCTGCCGTCTTCCGTGAGAAAAATTTTCTTCCGTCTTCCGTTTTCCGTGTTCCGTAAGAAAAATTTTCTTCCGTCTGCCGTCTGCCGTCTTCCGTATTTCAAAATTCCATTTCCGCTCAACTCTGGTGACGACGATGATTTGAGGTTCCCGAATGTCTGATCTAGACTCCGACTCCGATGATGATGATGATGATCATGATGATGTGGATGACGTTCAACGAATGGGTTCGGTTGGGGCAAGAAGATGATGTCATTGATTGAGGTGAAAAGTGTAACACGTGGAATCTTGAACATTCCATACTGTTGAGTGTGCTATAGTTGAGACTGATTTCCGAAGGAATTTAATCTAGGTTGTCCCCTAGAAGGACGAACTGTTACTATGAAACTTAAAAGTTACAGTAGTCCTCCTACTTCTCCCTCCCCATCCCTCCAACCAACACCTTCTACGTCACAATAGCGACACGCTTTACAGTGTGTTTGTGTGAGACATTCCAGCTAGCCTCCTGAAACAAACACAACACAAATTCATTTCCGGAGCAAGAGCAACGCCATTCCACCACCTCCACAAACATTTCGATGTGCTGAATGCAATTTCATCCAGACACGTACACACCGGCTTCGCATTCCGGGAACCCGCCGCTTGTTTTTGATTCAATTTCATTTTCCCCCCCGCGGACAAAAATTTGAAGTCAATTGACACAATGTGAATAAGAGGATGAAACAGAGCCGAGGCGATCAGCTGAGAAGCCGATACAATCCGAGTACATTCGAAAGTGAGGGTGGAAAACAAAACAGAGAGCGGCTGGCTCGGGGCCAAAACAGCAAGGCCAACAAGCCTCGGCGCTCGCTCCTAATCTGTCTGAAAGAAATCGGAGAGCAAACGGTGTGTTTTGTGTTGATCCACTGGTGGTACATTTTTTGGTTTTTGAAACACTAGCACTAGCGCGAAAATGCAACAACAGAGAGCACATGACCTCTGAGACCCACAGAACATTTATACCTCTTAACTACCAGTAGTAAGTAGGCCTCAGTGAACCATCTCCAAAAATAGAAGTGACCTTGAGAGAGTTTCTTCTTTTAGACCCGATCATTTTTCTTCTTCTTTTCTGCATTCTTTCCGTGCGATCTGTACGCATTGTCCGCAAAACGTTCCAGCGGGAAAAACGAGCGGAAAAGGCGTGGAAAACAAGAAATATTCGGAACAGGACCGCGAAAACATACAAAATACAAATTGCAGGTGGAAATTGAGAGGGAACTCGAATTTAGAGACTAAAAATCGGCTTGTTACTGATCTAATGCGCGCCTTTAAAGTATGCATTAGGGTTGCGCGTTGATAAAAACAACGCATTCTGCTTGAAAATGTGAAAATCTGCTGGTCGCTTGCAGCGGCTGCGCATCAAAAATAGTGCTACCGTACTTTAAAGGCGCATACCGGGCGCTCGCTGAAATTTTTGTTGCTTTTTTCTTTTGGGCTTATTCAGCGGGAAAAAACTAGTTTTTTCACCGAAACATAAGGCAGAGGGCAAATATGCTCCGGAATAGAGGGTTTTTCTGCCCATAAATCCGTTGTGAGATTCGACACGAGTCTTGAATTAATTTAAATGTCCTATGGAGGAAGGCGCAAGCCGGGTCTCACAACAAACATGATTTACGAGTAGAAATACCTCCTTTTCTCCCGTTGTCTTCAATTTTTTTGCCTGATCGGTGTAAGTTTCTTTCGTGCTGAATGAGCCCATGATGACCATATTCACACAAGTTAACATCATCACACAATTCGGTTTCCTCGAACTTCTTCTTCTTCTCTGACTCAGCTCAAATATTTCTGATCCGTCGTTGCGGTAGGAACTCGAAAACAGTGAGCGGCTCATTGGCTGTTGTGTTGCGTCGTTTGCACTGCTACCGAGAATCGGCGGATTTCTTTTGGAGAAGAGCTGTTTTTTTTTTAATGTCACACGATTTTTGTGTGTCTTCTTGGCTTTTAGCTGTCTATTGACACTCGTGGATGTCTGGCCCGGGCGAAGAAACGACGGTGTGATGAGTTGGGTTGGATTGCGATCAAACGACCGTAGTAGACACGTCTGGCGAAGAAGAATGGGGTACAAATTGTAAAGAAGTTGGGGGTGTAATTGACTCACTTCCTTCCACACGCATCCTGCCATCAACTCTAAAAGTCCGGAGCGCAAAGTACCTGGTTCTACTGACCATTTCGTAATTTGTGCTTGCAATTGGATTACATTTCATTCGTACACACAAAAACCACATCACCCGCATTTCATTTCCACACACCTGAACACATTAACCCGACGTCATGCACAGAGAAAAATCAGATCCTTTTGTTGAACTTTTGAGGTGGAAGAAAGAACATGTGTGTTGACGTCCTTCTGCGAAGGTGGATGCAATTCGATTTGAGGCCCGAGTGGTGTGTCTGCTGACAATTGCGATCAAAGTTGCAGATGAAAGATGAGAATGAGCACTACCGTAGTTTCCTGTCCTTCGCCGCCACCCTCAACTTTTTCACCTGTACCCGATGAATCGAGAGCGAAGGAAACAGCGTCCTCCTGAAAGAGCAACACGGAACCAGCTTAACGATCTCTGGAGAACAGAGCTGGACGATCCTTGGCCAGCTTAGGGCAAACGTTTCGAAAACCGGGAAGCCTTGAGAAACCAGTAATCTCTGAGTAGACCGATCTCGTGGTTCACTGACTAATCAGGCGCATTTTCCTCCTCTCTCTCTCTCTGTAGTCGTTCGTTTTCCAAAAGTTAGTAAGGCTTCACTTCATCCCCACGTGGTCCATCATCTTCTCGAAAGTTCTTCCCATCTGAAACTCACTCCCCTTCCCCCACACACACTTCTCGCCTGACAGGTCAATTTTCTTCAACGCCTACAAAGTACATTTCACGTTATCCCTCTCGCCTCGACGCCCCGCCCCATTCTCGCAAACAATAACAATCCCAGGCCTCCCTCGCTCTCGCCGCCTCGCCGAATTTTTCGCGGAAGGGGGCGGCGCCTAGGCCAAATGGCAAAAGTATAAAAGGCGTTGCAGCGGCGTTGCCAGCCCCGAAGAACATTCGAAAACTCCGCCCACTTCTTCTTCTTCTTTTTCATCCTCTTCTTCTTCTTCTTCTTCTTCTTCTTCTTCTTCTACTACCCACCTTCTGCCACAATGATATTCGAAGTGCCAATTGACCACTTCCCGGCCTCTTCGCAACAAGTCTCCCGTACTCGGGACCACAAACCACTCCGTCTTTCCACGGTCCAACTCCAATCCAAGGAGGTCAATGCCGCAGTTGCTCCTTTGAGCCCATCAGGTAAACTATCATTCCCATTGTTTTCGGCTTCTAAACAATTCCATTTTCAGTGCGTCGCTCTCAATTCAACTTCAGCGCCGAAGTGCAAAAGTCGGCGATTCCAAAGGTGCGCGCCTCGATCCCGCCGCTCAAAAGAGCGCTGACGAGCCCGGCTCTACCGGTGCAACACCTCAACCTGAATCTGATGCGCAAAGGATCGACGCCCTCGTCGCAGGCGAGCCGCAACAACTCGGTCAGCGATCTGTTCCGCAACGACCTTCTCAAAATGCCGGCTCGACTCTTATCGACAGCAGTCTCGCTGCATCAGCTGGCGTAATCGACAAAGAACTCGCTCGCTCCCTTAACTTATTTGGTTCCCCCTTGTCGCCCCGTTATCACTCTCACATACTCTCATTGTTTGCTCTTGCCCCCCGGGTCACTCGCCCCATTTCTCCTTCCGCATCTCCCCACCACCACCATCTCGCCCGGATCTCGCTGATTTTTGTGCACCGGTTCCCGCCCCTTCCTGAAGATCTTTTGTGAACGTTCTCTCTCTCTCTTCCATTCTTTAACCGAACATGGATAAAATACGTGTAATAAATAGTGTGAAAAAGCAATTGTCGATATCAAAGAACACGCGACAGTTTATCGGATCGTCACGTGGCGCCGTGGAGCCCGTACCAAGTACCGCCAATGTTTTCCACTCTGTGCAAAGCGGCAGTCTTATCTCCAATGTTTTTCGCGTCTGCACGACACGAAGAAGCATAGTACTCGAGATGAGTTTCCGGCTCAGATGACATCAGAAGACGTCTGCATCCTTCCGCTCCAGCGACCTCGTAAGAAGGTATCAGATCAAATTCGAATCACATCATCAGTTTTTGAATCAGGTCACACGTAGGCTTGAGTTCTCGGAAAGTGAGGGTGTGGAGTGGATTATTCATCTCATTCAGACCACATTTTGATTCGAGTATTGTAGGCTTTCCCGATCAGAACTTGTTCGCTCGACTCCGTCAACTCTTTTCCTCGTCGTGTACCGAAAGCTGAGCGGCTAATCCAGTGTAAGATCATCGGAAAAAGTTCGAAATCTGCTCATTTTCAAAGAGCCAAGAGTTCATGTTGATCATTAAGCCTTGTGGTCAGAGATGCTCGGGCACATGGTCTGTACTGCCGACAAACGACGAGGAAGCAGAGTATAATTGGATTTTTGGTGAGACAACGAATCCGGTTGCGGTCAGAAGAAAAATTGGTTCCCGAATCGGAACGAAAGTGTGTAATCTGAAGAAACAGCAGCAGCAGAAGCCGTAGACGGAACATTTATATCAATTAGTGTGTGGCCCGTGTGGCATTGCAAGTGCGAAACATCACCGCAACCGGTACTTGAGACACCCCGAAACAAGCCCTTTCACTTGGTCTCCCCCTCCCCTCCCCTTCTCTCGTAGGTTTTTGTGTCTGTCTACACTACATGAAAGTAACTATTCGGAAATGGGAAAGGAATTTCCGTCGCTGATAACGGCTGACCAACACTGCTTGTCTTGCAAATTGACCGCGTGCGATTCATGTGGAATACAAGCGCAACTGTCGTGGAAAAAAGCAGTGAGGGCAAAGTGTTCGGGCGGATTTCGAAGCATTGAGAATGGAAGAGAAAAACGCATTAGTCCCCCGGCCATGTCGATTTACGGGCACTTTTTACAATTTTTTCAGGAAAACATTGAGTTTTTCGCTTTTTCCAGGTTTTCTCTTCCATTTGCGCATTTTTTTCGAATTCTCCTCAGAGCGCACTCACTTTGCATAGATTCAGAACCTCCCGAATGAACCTATTCAGCCGAGTATTTTACTGGTTTTTTTACGCAAAAAACCCTATTCAAATGAGGAAAAAAACCCGGGGAAGAGGTTTTTTCCTGTGCGCAAACCCTGTTCGTTGCGAGACCCGTGCTAATAAAGGCATGATCATGCATGAGCCTTTAAACATTTTAAATGACCGCCCGGTTGTATTTAAAGGCGCATGCCTTTATTAGCACGGGTCTCGCAACGAACAGGGTTTCCACACACGAAAAAACCTTTTCCCCGGGGTTTTTTCCTTACTTGAATAGGGTTTTTTGCGTAAAAAACCAGTAAAATACTTGGCTGAATAGGTCCATAATGGACATCATGAGGTGGTGGGAGTTGATTTGATTACGTCCGTTTACATTTTAAACTCTTTCGTTTGCACACCTGCTCTCCAAAACTTTCAAAGATGCCGGGCCGCATTAGATCAGACTACACCAGCTCGTAGCTTCCATCCAAACTTCGAAATGGACCGTCAATCATCAGAGCACCATAATCATCACTGATAAGCGGAAAAAGGCGAAAGTCGGACGACTTTCCCTCTCACTCCACGAGCCACCAGCGTATTTTCAGCGTGCGACGCACACTTTCAAGGTCAGCAAATCGGAGACGTCGAGCAAATTGTTTCGCGATAAACAATTTATAGATAGAATTGCAAACGGCCCGATGCGTTTTTGGCGGCGGGGAACAAAGATGATTCGTACTGTGCACATCACTTTCTACATTGTGATGTTGCCAACTGAGGAATGGATGATAGTTCGTTTTTGATGGGGACGAAAACGTGGGGAAGTGGCCGGGAATGTGGAAAAAGTTCGTTAGATCGAATTATTCAAAAGGTTTTTGAAAGGGTGGGAAAGAGAGCTATACGACGCTAATTTCCAGTTTCACGGGGGAAAATAAACTTTACAAAGGATTGGACACATTGGATCATGAAAAGTTCGGCGACATATATCTCGAGAACCATTGGCTATCTCCAAAAGTTGCCAACAGAAACATTGTTGCAAATTTTAAGATGAACAAGTTTGTAGTTGAAAATTTTATCTCAAAACTTTTCAGTCTCGAGATATGAGCCAATTTCTACCGTAGTGTACCTTAAAGTGAGGGGTGTAGGGCCTAAAATCGCCTAACTTCTGGACTCTATATCTCCAGAACTATGGATTATCTCAAAAAGTTGTAAATTGATAAATTGTTGCAAATTTTGTGCTCAACAACTATGTTATTGACAATTTTCTTGCCCAATTCGTCATTCTCCAGTTATATTCTGAATACTGTTCACTAGGATGACAATTGTTTACAGTGTTAACATCAGCGCCAGCACATCTAGTCATCTTTGTCTAAAGTCAGCAGCCGTTCCTTCCTCTCTCATCATTTTTTCTATTGTCATCCATCCCACCAACCCAAATTGTTCGGATCGTCTATTGTGGGTCTCCACGCACTTCCCCGTCTTCCCCAAATGAATCTGTCCGGATCAAAACATGCGGATTAGGCGAAAGAGTGTGCTACCTGCAAAACGAAACCCAAAAAACGACGCTTGATCGGTTTCATTGCGAGGGACCGCTTCCGGATAAAGTGCAAAAGCCCGTTTCGTTTCCGACTGATCTTTAGGCCAAAAAGGCCCCCGACAGCCTTTGTTTTTTTGTTTTTTTTGTTGTTGTTTACGTGACCGCCCATCTCACTTTTCTTCCCTTCTTTTGTTTATCGCACGTGCCCAGACACACAATTTGTAGAAAGGTCTCGCCAGTGAGTGAGATGAGGAAGCGGAAAATGAGTCACTGAGAGGTGTGTGTGGGTTGAGAAAACAGTGAATGATTGGAACGCGAGTGATAGTGACCGGAAACCGATAGTATTTGGGTAGGTTGGGCAGGCGGACGAGGAATTCCTCGGCGGCCACGTGATCTCGTGGGGAACGCTGTGTTTAGCTAATAGATCAAATCGAATGACGTGATTCGGAACGAACTTTGAAGGATTTGGAAAGCGGCTAAACATGCGGGGATTTGAAAGATTACAATAGTTGTTTGACTCGGAAGAGTTTCGATGATTATGTACTCGTTTTTTGAAGTTGGGGAATAGTGAGAATCTGGAAGGGTCTTCGGAAGTCGGAAGTCGGAATGCCTATGAATTCAGCTCCAACCAGTCAGGACCAAGATTTATAAAGTTCAACAAGATCCAACTCTGTTTTCCCACGACCCACACCGCTCAAAATTTCAATAATCCTCCATTATTATTCGTTCATTTTTCTCGAAAACCAAAAACCTCTTCAATGGATCTCCGATTTTCGTGTTCGTTCGTTTTCATGCCCACATCTTCTATTAATATGTTTTCATTTCCGTTTCCGATTCTGCTCTTTCATTCTGATATCCGATTCTCGATTCGCGCACCGAGTTAAGATGCTGAAAATAGCCGCAAAAGTTGGTCTTTCACACACACATACACACTACAAATCTCGAAATAGAATAGGACATCATTAGATTGGATTAGCCACGGATTTGTAAGTGTGCAAATCCGGGTGTTGAAAGGTAGGGGATCTCGCCTTTTTCCGATGACGAAAGAAATGCAAATCCCTCCCCAATTTAAAGTCTTCTTCGTCGGGTTGTAGCCAAAGAAATCATGGGCTTTTCGGGGGGAAAAAGGCTAGAAGAGAGGGGCCGAATGGAATGTGTTCGTGATCAGTGATGAGGAGTTTCAGCAGTTTGGCGAATATGACGGCGAAACAGAACCGGATGATAGTCGAAAGTTCGTTTTCCGATCGGGTTGAGTTGAGTTGAGGCGATCGCGGGGATTTGGACGCTAGAGCGCGGTTCGTGAATTGAAAAGTGCTCATCTTTTCTGAAATGTTTTGTTGAAAATGCGCTCTATAGATCTCATCCTCGAATTACACTCCAAGTTTGGTCCCGGTTGGCTGGCTATGTCACTCCTGGACCAGTTGAACTCTTTCGGTTCTTTGGTGCTAAACTTTGTGTTTCAACAATGTTTGAAACGGAAGTTGAGCGAAAAAAACTTCCGGTTAAACAGCCAATTAGTCTGATTCTGAGTGGGATTGTTCCGCATTGCGAAAATCACGAATTCACCTGCAAATTGCTACCGCTTCAAATCGTTGTTTTTCTATTCTGATCGTGTCGACGATGATGATGATGATGCGGAGGATGTGGATGGATGTACTTGTACACATTTCCGGATTGATGACTTCTCAAGAGCTCTTGACACATACCCTTTTCCCGTTGACATTCTTCGACTTTTCCTATCATCATCATCATCATCATGCCCTCCTTCCTTCTACTCTCTCTGACCATTTTCCACGTATGCTTCGCATATTGTCCATTCAAAAGGTGAGACGATACCGTAGCACTCATCAAACCGTTAACTTTTAAAGAGCAGTCGTGAAGGACATTCTCATGATTCCCACCGACGATTACCTGTCTGTCGAGCAGGATGAGGCGTCGGAAAAGTGTGAAATCGAGGTGCACTCGGCCGACGGACACCTTCTTCTTGTCTCCATCACCAACTTTTTGATGTTCTCGCATCGACGGCCCCAAAATAAGAACGAGATTATTGTGCGCAACGCGGATATGCAGTTTATTGTCGATAGCAAACCGAAGGTTTGTACTGTCTTGCCTACATCAACAGTACTCGGATTGCAAGGTGTCTGTGCTTTAAAAGTTTCATTAGAGATAAAGAAACCAGAGTTTTGGAACATGAAAAGTTAGTGGTTTGAAGCCTAATGTCCATCAACTTTTAAGACCTATATCTCGAGAACCAATGACTATCTAAAAAAGTGGTCAACTAAAAACAAGTTGAAAATGTTGTGCTCAACATCTTTGTAGTTGACTATTTCACTCCAAAACGTTTCATTCTCGAGATATGAACTAGTAACTTTCTTCTAGGGCTATCAACTGATGCAGACGCCGATCTGGCTCGAAATCCCGATGAACTTGAACTTCCGTTCCATTTTGCTCTTCTCAAATCCACGAGATTGTAACTCGTACGACAGTTTGAAATGTCCAGAGTACAGCCTTTGCTACAGTATGAAAATTAGATTCACATAACCTAAAAAGAAGGTGTTCAGACTGTTCGAAGCACTGCTTCTCCATCGATTTGGAATGTGACGGGCTGGACACTTGTGGCGAGGATGAGTCGCGGTGCATTGTCAAAGATGTACAGCGTGTCGAGTGCGAATACGTTTCAAAAAAGTGCCAAATTTTCAGTCGCGCACTCCTCAAACCTCCTACCGTTACGGAAGAGACGCGTTGTCATCGAGTCAGATAATGCTCATTTGGTTTTTCGCTCTCAACGGATCATTCATCGGTACATACTTTGTGTTTCCAACCAAAAGTGTTTCCAGTGTTCTTTCTGATATTATCGCTCTGCTCGGCCGGATTGTTCTATCAGTGCCCGTTCTACGCGAAAAACAGCAAAGCCTCCCGCCACACGTTCATCCGATATTTGAGGTTAGTCATACACTTGACTTCCTGCACAAAAGACTATAAAGAAGCAAAGTATACATGAGAATAATCAGATTGTCTGGAAGATTATAACCTCAAAATTTGAGGGAAGCCATTCCGCCTGCACTCGCCGCTCCCGCAGTTCCCACCGGAGGCCACGATGCGAGCGAAGAGGAAAAGACTGTTATTTCGACACCGCCAGGACACACGAGACATCGCCACTCCATCCTCAGCCGTATAAACTTTCAGCCGGCGCCGGCGCTCAGTGAAATCGAACCAGGTTCTGCTTTCAGCCGGATGTTCCCGACTGTTTCATTACAGAAGTGGAGGACCGAGAACAGTCGGCGGCGGCCGAATCGATTTGCGAACCGCCGGCCCACCAGCCGGAAGTTTTTCTCCGCCGACAAAGTCTTCCGTTCGGACTGAAACCACCGTCGGAACAGGCAAATTCGGGGGAGAAACGGACACGATTCACGACGAGAGCAATGTCTTTTCAGCACTAAAATACCTGTCAGTTGTGTTTGAGAATGAATGAAATGTTTGTTTTTTATTCTTATCTTTCTACTCTGGTTCAGACACAACAAAGTGGGGGTGCTTACGTTATAAGCGTTGATTGAGAATGGATAACAAGATCATAGAGAACAATAAATGAATAAGGATTACATATATAGAAGACTTTGTGTTTGAACTCAACAGCGGACAGCAAACTAACTCAAATCGGTTACGACAAAACGTTTATTCAACAAGGTACGAAAGAAGATCGGGTTGAATACACAATGGTTATTTTGTTTCGTTCACGAAAATAAGTCATGGATATCATTCTGAGAACAGCATTCCGATAGGCCGGATGCACCATAATCATGGTGATTGTGGTGAGAAGTCCATTGAAGCCGGCCAAGATTATAGCGTAGTTGTTGTATTCTGAAGCATACAAACGATATTAGAGGGAACTCGACGAATCTGCTTACTTTGATTGTAATACCTGATTATGGTCGCCACGTACATATAGACTATGGGTCCCGCGAAAGCGACGAATGGCGCCAGCGCCTGTATGACCAACGCGACGAAAAACTTTCGTTGGATGAGTTGAGTGCTTTTCGAAACGATTCGAACGCAGAAGAATAGATGATAGGCGGTGGAGAATACGAAGAAGACGCACTGAGAGAACAGGAAACTGTCTACGATGACAATGAAAACGATATTGAGCCAAACGTAGGAGGGACCCGGGTAGAAGTCGACGAAATTGGATTGATTGATCATGTTCACTGGAATGCATGTGTTCAGCTGAAAGATCAAGATGCTCTAGGCGGATGTACTCAACTGACCGACAGGAAATGAGCGATTCCAGTTGCACTATCAGGCAGTGTTAGTAATATTGAAGCGATTAAGAGAGTACATGCCACGGCGTCAATGAGCAATAAAATAGATCTTCTGAAGTTTCGCTTCGAACTCTTCATGTTCTCAATGACGACCGCGTCGTAGCGATTTTCAAAGAAAAATATCAGAGTGATTGCAAAGACTGTATAATGAATTAATCGAATTATGAACCGGTGCTCAAAAGCAAACAAACCAGCAGTTAGAACCGCTCCGAGGCCCACTTGAACAACGGGTTGAATGCCGAAATCGGAGAGAAATCCTATTGTAATGCCTCCGGGATACGGAGTCAGAATGTACGGAATACCGAGAAAAGTGACCGAAAAGTCGACAACTGCCGAAACGGTGTGCAGCAATAAAATGACACGTTTGGCCGTGGACATTGATTTGGGAGACTTGAAAACGATGAGAAACGTGCCGAAGACGTTGAGTGGCACTTCGAAGGCCGTCATCGAGTGGAGTACGGTTTTGAGAAAGTCTCCAGATTCCAGATAAGAGTTCTCGAATGTGCATGCCATTGCGAACCGGAAGGAATAGCTGCAGAAAATGGGAGCAAAATATCGGTAGGTGTCAAATATGATTTCGCGGAAAAGGGAAGGGAAAAACGGGTTAGACCGGCCTGCTCACAATAACTCATTTTCGTATTTTCCTCCTCGCCGCACCAACACGAACGACATTCACTGTTTTGAAATACTAAGAATAGATGAAATGACAATAGTTGTGGCTCTTCTTTCGGCGACACTCGGAACCATTTGAAAAACGGCTCTCCGGTACGCCGGATGCACCATAATCATGGTGATGGTGGTGAGAAACCCGTTGAATCCAACTAGTATTATGATGAAGTTATTGTATTCTGCAATGTACAATATTCGAAAGAGCACAAGCGAGCGCAAAGTGCTCACTCTGATTATAATACTTCAAAATCCACGAAACATATCCGTAGATGATGGGCCCAGCGAACGCGAGCAATGGAATCGATGCTTGCAAAACCAGTGCGATAAAGAACTTTCTCTGCATTTTCTGAGTGCTACTCGAGACGATTTTGACGGAAAAAAAGAGGTTGTAAGTGGTGAAGAAGACAAAAAATGCGCATTGAGCAAAGACGAATAGCACTGTGATGGCTGTGCACAACGGCATCACGACGGAGCCGGCGTTGATGCCAATGAAGTTGGGATTGTTCACGAGGGAGAGGGGGACGCAAGTGTGCAGCTGAAGGCATTGTTCTCATCAATACAAGCAAAGTACTATCTTTGAAGACTAGAACACATGCAGGCGTTGACTTTTCCTTACAGGACCAGTGTGTGAGAACAACTTAAAGTACGATTTTCTTTTGCAAAATAGAAACTCTGAGAGCAAAATCTTTTTAGGACTTGTTCCCAAATGTCAAATCGACAAACTAAACAAATGCAGGCCAAACTTGAGTCCGAATAGGTCAAGTACTTCACTAGCATGTCATCTGAAGCTCACCGAGAGAAAATGAGCTCTTCCGGTTTCAGTATCGGGCAGGTTTGAGTAGATGAGAACAGCCAACGAGGCGCACATTAGAATGTCGACACAGAAAAACGTGGCGCGCTTCAAATCGCGATTATCCGACTTTCCGGAATAACCGATGACGACTGCATCGTAGCGGTTTTCGAAGAAAACGACCAATGTGATTGCGACAGCTATAAATAAAATAAACTATATTGAAAAAGAGAGAACAGCTTCTTTCACCGGCAATCACATTCACTCCAAAGTACACTTGAGATGCGGAACTGAAGCCCAGATTGGACAATAGACCGACTGGATATCCGGCAGGATACGGAGCGAAAATGTAGGGAATACAGAGCAGAGTGGCCAAGAGATCCATTAGAGCGGTAACACTGTGCAGCAGTAAAATGACATTTTTGGCCGACGACATTGTCTTCGGAGACTTCCAAATGATGAGGTAGACGCCGAATGCGTGGAGGGGAAGTTCGATGATAGTCATTGAATGGAGTACGGTCACTAGGAACTCATCGGATTCCAAGTACGAGCCCTCGAATGTACAAGACATTCTGCAGAAGGAGCTATGCGGGAGCGCGTGGTCGTGATGGCGGAGGCGCGAATGGACAGGTGAATTTGGTTACATTAATGAACAATAAGGTTGTGTTAAATATGTTGCCTGAACTGCCTGAACGAGATTTAGTCTTCGAAAGAGCCATAATAGCGGGAGCGTTGGTGACATGGTACTTAACGCATGAAATGGAGCTTCAAAAGTACAACCTGATGGCCAAAAGTCAAAAATACAACAAATCTTTCAGATGATGTGGAAGTATGGGATTGGGGTGCTAAGCAGGTGAAAAGTACAGGAAAGCATCGATGATCACTCAAATAACAAAGTGTTTCAGATGTTGGTTCAAATTGAGGCCACACGTCTTTTTGGTGACATTGATTTTGCTAAAAAGTGAGCAGTTTTAAAAAAAATGATACGAGGGTTCATTTGACAAAAATAATCGATTGAAAAGCAATTTGATGAACGTATTTAGGAGATAAGAGGGATGTGAATAAGGTTGGAGATCAGTGATCAATGGAACGATGGAACGGCGAACTTATCGGACGCGGTACAGCATCTTGCGTTGCATCTTCTGCTGCAAGTCGCCACGACGGACGAGATTCGCAATGACCTTCTTGACGAGCGATTCCTTGTAGTGCTGCCGCGCGACAAAGTCTTGCACGATGAGGTGCTCGGAGACGTGCGTGCCGATGGCGAACCGCTTCTTCATCTGCGTCTCGATGCGATTCAACGCCTCCTGATCGACCGACGAGGTGAATCCCTCGACGCCGGCCAGGTTTCCGGTGGCCGCCGCCTCGATGGTCGACACGCGGAACAGACGCAACGCCTCCTCGACGTGCTTGTCAGTGGCGAACGGCTGCAGTTCCATCTTGGCGACACTCTCCGCGATACGGACGATCGCTTCGAGTTGACGGACGGTGATCGGAATCGCCGAGTGGTGCGCCTTCTTTCCGGACTCTGAAATGATATTAATAAGCGAGGAGAATTCGTGAACATGCACATACTGAAGGCGTCAGCATTGACAACCGGATTACGCATCTTGACGTAATGGTTGACAAGCTTCTCGGAGGCTTGTGGAGTGAGACGAGGTCCGCAGTTGAGACGAGCGTACGAGACAAACTTCTTGAGGAACTCGATCGTCAGGAATCCATCGGTGTCGAACATTGTCGTCACTCCATCAGAATCAGAAGTGACCGCCTTCGGAACACCGGCATTGTCGCGCTCTTTGGCCGCCGAAGCATTCACGTGCACTTCGATGACGTGCTTGGCAAGAGTCTGAAAGGTGAATGATTGAGTTGTCAGAATACGTAACGAAACTGACAGCGTCCTTGTTGACGTCGTGAGTGTCCTTGACAATGTAGATCATGTCGAAACGGGAGAGAATGGTCGGCATGAAGTCGATGTTGTCGTCTCCGCGCGACTCATCCCATCGTCCGTAGACCGAGTTGGCAGCGGCGAGCACCGAACATCTCGAGTTGAGCGTTGTAGTGATTCCGGCCTTTGCGATCGAGATCGTCTGCTGCTCCATCGCCTCGTGGATTGCAACTCGGTCATCCTCGCGCATCTTGTCGAATTCGTCGATGCAAACGACTCCGCCGTCGGCCAGAACCATAGCTCCGCCCTCCATGATGAACGACCGTGATTGTGGATCTCTGATGACGGAAGCCGTCAAACCGGCGGCGGAAGAACCCTTTCCAGAAGTGTATACTCCGATCGGAGCTACCTGCTCGACGAACTTGAGCAGCTGCGACTTGGCTGTTCCGGGATCTCCGAGCAGAAGGACGTTGATGTCTCCACGACGCGTAATTCCGTCCGGCAGCTTCTTGCGGGCACCTCCGAACAGAAGACAGGCGATCGACTTTTTGATGTCGACAGATCCATAGATGGACGGTGCGATCGACTTGGCGATGAGTTCGTAGACGTCCTTTCTCTGGGCCAACGTCTTGAACTGTCGCTCCTCTTCCGGAGTGAACACGTTGAAATTGGTGCGTCCAGGTCCGGAGGTCTCGATTTGAATGCCGAGAACTCGAAGGTACGGCGTGCGAATGCCCTGCAACGTCTTGTCGCCGCCCTTCTTCTGATTTAGCTTCTTGATCGAATAGACGCCGACGATGGTGACCCGATTACCGGGCACCACTTTGTCCGTCAAGTAGCGTTCTGTGAAGAGCTGCAAATGGCGTGGCATCTCTCCGTGCGGCACGTCTTCCGGGTTCTCCTGCAGCTTCAGAGTCTGATAGTCGACGCATTCGCACTTATCCGGCAGAATCATGTACGGATCGATCGGACAACGCTGCATTTGACCTTGCTGTGGAGCTCCGCAAGTACGGGGAAGGGCGAATCCTTCCAATCCTGGCTTGATGGAAACATCCGGAACTATGTGCTTGCATTGACGGCACTGCAGCGTCACCTTCGTCGCCTTGGAGCGCACCTAGAAATAAACACATTGGAAAGAAAATCGCAAAAAGAATGAGTACCTGAGCAGCAGCGACAATGATTCCGCAAATTTTGACAACTTGCGAGACCTGAGCGGACTTGACTTGACGGACGGAGGTCGGATACTCGTCGAGAGTGAGCGTCACTTGGATATCGTGCAACTTCTCTTCTCCTTGTGGTCTTGGCGCCGTCACCTCATCGGCGACAATCTTTGCGGCTTCTTCAAGCTGAAAAAACTCCGATTAAAAAAACATTTTCGTCAATTTTTCGTACCGCTGGCAGAACTTTTCCCGGAAACTTTCTAAGCTTCATTTCAATGTCCTCATCGAAGTTCTTGAGATGATTCAGGTTGATTTCGAGACGGTATTCTCCGCCAAAGTAGTTGCGCTTCAGTTGATCTCTGTAATTTCCATCTAAAATGGTTCACTCCCTTGATTCCATACCTGTAAATCATTCCGAAGCCTCCTGTGGAGAAATCACGGATAAAATTGCGGAACTGAGTGATCAGTTGCTTGTACTCGGCAATAAGCTCGCGACCAGTGTCCGGAACTCCGTCATTGGCGAAGAATCGCTCCTAAAAATCAAAAACCTTTTTTTATTGCAATTCTAAAAAAATTGGGTTACCTGATAGTAAACTCCTGGATTGTCGAGGTTAGACATTTCAGGTTAGTAGGTGTCTGTAAAAAAATTAACAATTTTGGTGAAAGTGAACGAAAAAACGGTGAAAATAGAAGAACGTGCGGGAAATTGTACCGCACATTCGATAACTAAATTTGAATTTTTTTGGCGCCCGCGCAGAGTGTGCGAACACCGTCACCCGCAGTTGCGTACCCGGCAGTGCATTAACCGCGCATTTCAAGGTGAGACAGATGTGCGAAATCGTGCTGTTTGAGCGTATTTTAAGGTACATTTCATTGAGAAATGTGTTAATTTAGCTTTAAAAAAATATAAAAAAAAATACAGAAGCGGTTTATTATGATAAAAAATACGAAGAAAAAGGTAGAACCACATATTTAGAATGTTTCTTCCTAGACGAAGCTTCTGGCGAGCTGAAATCGTTCAAAATCTATTTAAATCACTCTGTTTTTCCACCAATTTAAAATAACTGCTCATTCTCGAGTCACTCTTCGCTTCTGTTTCCGTTTCCATCTCAATCATAATCGCTAATTCTCGAGATACAAGTCTTAGAAGCGGTTGCCTAGAAACCACTCACCGTTTCCACAACAACCCGTCCGATTGAGATACAATTGGAGGTCTGTAGAGTCGAGAACATTTTCGATGGATACTACGGATACGAAAAATGATTATCACATGAGTGATGACTTTGTCGAACGACGTCGACGACAAATTTCGGTTGCGTGCCGCCGGAAAAGAGCGGAGAGCATGTGCTCTCAAACTGATAGAGAGAATATCGGATTAGATAGATGCGTCGCCCGTTTTGCATTTTTGATGCGAATAGAGTGGGGGAGAAGCTGAGAAGTGGGAAATGGAAGGAAGGAGAGACTTTTAGAGCTTCATGCTAATAAGGAACAAAATATATAATTAGGCAGCGGAAGGGAAGGGATTATGCTCTAAGAGCAGCACGTTTGGTGAATTAGAGGAAGTTTCGCTACTGGTGGACGTTTTGCAACAGTTGCGAAGCGTCACGAAACGACATTTTGCAACTAGTTAGGCCTGAAACAGCGACGGTTGAATCTAGCCGACCCAAGTTACGAAATGTCCGTTACATGACGTTTTGCAACTAATACAACTATGAATAGCTGACTAGATCCAAATTAAATGCTTCCTTTGTCTTCCTTTTCTGACAATAGCCCATTCATTCACGTCATCTTCTATTTTATTTTCGAGAACTCAAATTTCTCGAACAATGAATCCCTTCTTTATGTACCATGAACCAGTATATTTTAGATTCACCAATATTCAAAATGTCAACACAAAGCTTTATTCCAGCAAAACCAAACGAAATTTCGAATAGAACAGGGTGTCCCCATGAGTGAGATGCGCGCCTCCCCCTCACATGATTGTTAACGAATGGAATAACGAGAGAAGTGTCTTGGTCAGCAGAATTTGAGTTACATGGTGTTCGGATTCGTCGGGCCGGCCGAACGGCGTTGCATTGGTCGGCCGAGGTACTCGGAGAGGTAGCGGAGGTACGAGTCACTGGAAAAAATTTAAGTTTGAGCGGTTTTCGGAACAAATCGCCTCGCAACTCACTCTCCGTACGCGCCGGCGGCCCCTTTTCCCGGTTCTTGGAAACGCGACATCTGCATGCGGTCCCTGAAAGCTCAACCGGTCGGCTCCCCTCGGATCTCTGGCAACCTACTCCAACTCCATTCGACTGTACGCCTGACAGACGACGAGCAGAACACAGAAAACGAGAAGAGCACGACAGAGAACGGACATCCTGCAAACAAGTGGAAATTCGAGAATAAGAAGAAGAAGAAGAAGAAGAAAGAGGGGGGGAAGAATTGAAGGGAGGCGGTGCTGGTGTGAGCATGAAAATGAGCTCGGAGTGAGAAAAGGGGCGGAGCCACGAGGACATGATTGATCGAGGGCGAAACGGATGACTTGAGCTTATTAAGAAAGGACTACTGTAGTTCAGGAAGGGGGCATCCGGAATCCGGAAAGTTGTTCGATCTTCTGTCTTTCGCAAAACTATTGTAGCTCAAGAACCAATGAGTCTTGAGAAAAGTAACCAACTGCAAAATTGTAGAGAAAGTTGTGTACTCTAACTTTGTAGTTGATTGTGCTTTCTGAAAAGCTCAAAGTTTTGAGTTATAATGGTTTTTCTAAACAGCAAGATCAGAATAGTGGTCACTTTTGCTGAAAGCCTTGTAACTCAGAAACTAGACAGTTTCAAAGAAAACGATCAACTACAAAGTTGGAGTGTACAAAATTTCCCACACTTTCCAGTTGATCACTTTTAGAAATGTCGACTGAATCTCGAGTTACAAGAGCTCAATAACGTGGCCTGTTCGGCAAGACGGCTGAAAAGTCAGTCAAGTTCCGGTTTCGCACAAAGAGCTTGTTTACACGTACCATCTCCAGAATGCACATTTTCAATATTCAATTTTCTTTTCCCGCCAGCATTAGTCTTATTAATGTTTGCAAGGGCCCGAAAATAGAAAATGCTTTCTGAGGAATGAGATTTCGAATGAAATACGTCTTCCGGTTCTCAATGAGCCCTCCACTAATTGGATGTTTTACACAGTGTCGCAAAGCTTTGCCGGCGGCGGCCACCAAATTGGCTTTTCGGATGATGACGTGGCAGAAGGAGATCATGGACCAAATAAATGAGTCAGCAGTCGAGTGGAAAAGTTCAGAAATGTCAAAAAAACGGATGCGGCAGGCGGAGATTCTGAAAAATTGATGAGGTTTTTTTTTGTCGTTTTTGTTTTCGAGAAACCTTCATCTCACACCTTTTTCGCCGGAATACATTGATTTGATGGTGGTGGTGGGCAGCCAAAGTTTGCTCTGTCTGAAATCGGGATAAAAGCGAAACCTGATATTTTTGGATAATTGGCGAGCGCTAGAGTGTTGTCTATGGCACGTACATATTTGTGCGACATTCGCTTAACAATTCAGTTTTCAAAGTTCAACGCGCGGAGACGAAGAAGTGCAAAGCGTTTATTATGACAAAAAAACACGAAGAAAAAGGTAGAACCACATATTTAGAATGTTTCTTTCTAGACGAAGCTTCTGGCGAGCTGAAATCATTCAAAATCTATTCAAATCACTCTGTTTTCCCCACCAATTGAAAATAACTGTTTGCTCTCGAGTCACTCTTCGTTTCTGTTTCCGTTTCCATCTCAATCGCCTCGCAATCCGATCCAGCATTCGATCTTTTCGATCTTCTCGACGATTTCTCGTCGTCCGGCTTGAATTCGCTCTCAAAGTGGTACACACTCGACTCTTCTTTGATCTTTCGCGCCGCATAAATGCACCATGCGCCCGAGGCGACCAATGCGGCAAATATTCCGAAACTGACAAGCAGAAGAATTAACTGCAATGTGAAATTTGCGTTGAAATTGTTTTCCCTGCCGCTCACCCATCCATAGTCGTACGTATTGTCGACTCGAATTCGAAGATGATTCCATATTTCAGTGACCGCCGCAGGGGAAGGTGAAGAAGACATGTCTCGGATGAATAATGGGGAATCTTTCGAATCTTAAGGTTCACGCACTTTATCATAAAGATTAGAACACGTTCGAGTTTTCATATTTATTGGCACGGAATCTAATAAAAACGGGACTTCATTTCCAGAACATGAAGCTCTTGGCAAGAGTGCTCAGATGGCTTCCGGCTCCGGCTCCGGCTCCTGCTTGCTCGTTCTCCTTCTCCACCTCAATTTCACACGACGACACATCGGAACCGGCGTCCGACCGAGATCCCTTCTTCTTCTCCCTTTTCTCCTCCTCATCGTGATCGTCCAAAGTCAGCGCAATCACTTTTCTCTCTTCTGAAAAATCACATTTTCTCACTTTTTCATACAAATCACTTCTTTCAGTACCGTGAACATTTCGGGCGGCGAGCAGGCACCAGATTCCCGAACCGACAAGACCGATAAATACGAAGCAGGCCATGATGCAGAAGAGCACCTGAAATTAAATGAGAAAGCTGGAAATTTGAAAGAAAAAAACACCGAAATTACCGTTTCAGAGTCATGGTAATTCTCCACTCGAATCTCGACGTGATTCAAGCTTCGAACAGGGACCGTTGGCATCGCGAAAGTTTGGAAATGGCGAGAAATGAGGGGAAATGATTATCTGTTCGCTGTTCTCACGCGACTTTTCGAAAAGTTCAACTTGATTGCCACCACCTGATTAACTTTGGTTCCTTGGGAGCCGAGTGTCTGGGGAGTGCCAACGTTTTTGATTTGGAAGCAAAAAAAAAGCAGCAGAGTTCGAGCCCACGCGCCCGGAAAACTCTTGTGCCCATCCTATTCGAGCGTTTATTATCAGAGATCAAACATTCTGACACAGAAACTAATAAAAACGAGAGTTCATTTGCTGCAACTTCTAGTCGTCTCGATGGTGAAGCTTCTCCAATCAGTTTCTCATAAACATCAAGCTTTTTGCCAACTGAAAAATTGAAAGAAAATGTTTGGCGTGCTCCTAAGTACTTTTGTACCCCAGTCAGATAATACCGTGCTCCTCCTCCTGTCGTCTGCTCCTTCTCCTTCTCCTTCTCCACCTCAATCACACAAGACATGTCCGAACCGGCGTCCGATCGGGATCCCTTCTCCTCCTCCTTCTTCTTCTTCTTCTTCATTTTCTTCATCTCCGTCTCATCCTCCTCCTCACCCATTTGATGCAAGTGATCAATCATTTTTCTCTCTTCTGAACTTCTATTCTAGACCGTTCCCTTTTCAAAGGTTACCATTGACATTTCGGGCGGCGCACAGACACCAGCCACCACAAAGCAACGAGAGGAGAAGGAGGAGAATGCAGAAAAAGATCGTGCCGATGCCAGTGTAGTAGTAGTTGTGCACGCGGATCTCGATTTGGCCCAGAGTGCCGGTGGTGACCGTTGGTGTGCTCGACATTTTGAGACAATGATTTTGAAAATGTCCGATACTCGTTTTTCCTGGTTACACGTTGCAATAACATCACGTCAAAATCGACTGGTCTACCCTTTCTGCTCATCCAGTTGGCTTTCTATTCCTTCTGCCGTTCCTCCTAGGATCCATCGCCAACTTCGCCGCTGCCACAACGGAGCCGCATATTGCTACACAATTCAGAAACCCTGAATGCCAAATTCACTTTAAAATTCCCGTTCTTTGTCCCGCTCTTCACGCCTTCTTCATGTGATTCGTTCGCAGCGGGACGCGTCGCACCCACATCATCAAAACAAAATGTTTGTCAGAGACACCAGTTTGTTTATTACTTCTGTTTCCTAGTGAAATCATAAAGCACAATAAAAGATATGTACATGAGACCGTGTTCTTTCTTAATCTCTGTCGTTCCGTTACCACTTTGTCATTCGAACCAGTTTGTTCTTCGGATGATGTCGGATGCCATACTTGCGAATCTCGTTGAAGATCCAAGTCCAGATGCCGACAACCGTCGGGACAAGCCAGCACTGAAAGAGAAATACATTATAGCTGAATATTGTACACTTCACAAAGTAGTGCTTACCTGCCACGGCGGTGGTTGGGAGCCGAAGACGTACTGAACGCCCGGCACAAACGTGAAGAGACAGATGAGAAGGAGGTCGATGATGACTGCGAGAAGCGCGACGATGTTCGCCATTCCGTGCGTGAAGATCGAGACACGACGCGTCAGACACATCCACAAATGCCACGCTTGTCCGACGACGACGGCGATGTGGAAGGCAGCGGCGCCCTGAGCGGCGATGTAGACTTGCTGCTCGGCGGATAACACGATTCCGGTGCCAGTTGTGAAGTTGGTGGCTCCGACTTTGAAGTGCTCGTTGGCAGAGAAGGCGAGCTCCATCGGACGGATGCCGTTCAGGTAGTAGGAGAGAAGATAGGCGACGACGCCGCCGACGGAGATGAAGATGGACATGAATAGGTAGGTGTAGGTGATGAGTCCCTTCGTGACCAGATGCGTTTCCTTCTTGCGTGGCGGTTGGAGCATGATGTCGGCTTCTGGACCTTCGTAGGCCAGAGATACGGCCGGCGGGATGTCAGTGATCAGGTCGATAGAGAGGATTTGGACAGGCGTCAGGCCGAGCGGGAATCCGAAGAAGAAGTTGAGCATGACGGGAACCAGCTCTGGCCACATATGGGTCATGGTGTAGGCGATGGTCTTTCGGAGGTTGTCGAACAGAAGACGTCCCTCCTCGATTCCGGCCACGATCGAGGAGAAGTTGTCGTCCAAAAGGATAATATCAGCTGCCTGCTTGGCCACGTCACTTCCAGCCACACCCATCGCCACGCCGACATCCGCTTTCTTCAGTGCGGGCGCGTCATTAACTCCGTCGCCAGTGACCGTCACACATTCTCCTCTCTTCTGACTTTCCGTCACGATCATCAGTTTGTGTTCAGGAGTCGTTCGAGCGAAAACAATGTAGCGATGCTCGAGGAGGGCGTCCCATTGCTTTTCATTAAGTCCAGGAAGTTCCGGTCCCGTGATCACTGCCCAGTCCTGCGAGTTGGTCCGTCTGATCACCTGACGGTTGTGGTCCAGATTCGTCACGTCTTCCGAGTCGATCATTCCGATCTGGCGGGCGATCGCGGTGGCCGTTGATTTGTGGTCTCCGGTCACCATGTACACCTTGATTCCAGCTTCCTTGCAAGCTTTGATAGCCTTCGGGGTGTCGTCCCTCGGAGGATCCATAATGGCGCTCATGCCGAGAAAGTCCCATCCGTCCATCGGCACGGTGCTCGATTTGATTGAAAATGTGGAGGAGGCGGGAGCACGGAACTTCTTGCACGCGAATCCGATGACACGACATCCCTCATCTCCGAACGTCTCGTAGGCGCCGTTGAAATCGTCCATCCTCTTCTCATTCAACTCCTTCGACTCTCCTTCAATGTTCACTGTGGAGCAATGCTTGATGAGCACCTCCGGCGCCCCCTTGATCATCAGAATGAACTCCACGTCGGCGTTCTTCCGCTTCCGATCCTCCAGCTCGTCCCAAGTGCTCTCGGTGGTCGCCAGGATCAAATGAAACTTTCGCACCGAGTTGAACGGGACTTCGAAGACGATGTGGAAGTTGTCGCGGACCTCTCTGGCGTCCAGCATTCCGGACGCGTATCGGAGAAGTGCCACCTCGGACGGATTTCCCGAGATGAGCATTTCCTTGACTGGCTGTCCGCGGTAGGCGGTCAAATCAAGTTCCGAGTCGCTGAAATCAAGAACCGGCATGTTTTAAGACTTTCCTTCAAAATGATCCGCTTACATTCTTGGCGGACGTATTTTGGTCGTCAGATTGTTTTCGATTCTGGCCTTGTTGCAAACACAGATCACGTTCAGAATGTCGGAGAGCGGAGCGTCGTACCATCCGAGAGTGTTCAGCGCGTCCAGGTTTCGCTTCTTCGTCGTTCTGCCGGTGTTCTCCGGACGAGCGCTGTTGTACGAGTTGTTGTACCACAGATCGGTGACCGTCATGCAGTTCTTCGTGAGAGTTCCCGTCTTGTCCGACGCGATGACGGTCGTCGCTCCGACGCTGTCGATCTTCTCCAACTTTTTCAGAAACACATTCTTCTTCGCCATTCGCCGCGCGATGATCGTCAGTTCGGTGGTGACTGTGGTCGGAAGTCCTTGCGGCACGTTGGCAATGATGACCATCAAGAATCCGGTGACGAAGAGCCGGATGACGTTGTGTCCTCCGTTGACGATGATTCCGATCGTGAAGATGATGGTGGCCATCGTGATCGCCATGACGGTGATGAATTGCACGAATCGCTCAATCTCAGTTTCGAATTTGCACTTGTGATCTTTCTGTCCGAGAGTCAGAGACGCGATTTGTCCGATCACTGTGCGTTCTCCGGTTCTCACCACAATACCGTAGCCCTCTCCGTCGACGCAGAACGATCCGTTGAAGGCGATATTGTACGATTCGAAGATGGATACTTTGGTGTCGGCGGTCTTCGCGTTGAACTCGATCGGTTCGGCTTCTCCGGTGATTGAGCTCGTCTCCAGGAAGAAGTCGGTACACGCGATGATCCTTATGTCAGCCGGTACTTTGCACCCGGACCGCACGACTACAACGTCTCCGACGACAAGCTCTTCAGGGTTCAGAATCACTTCCTTTCCGTCTCGAATCGCCTGACACGATGTGGGCATGAGAGTTTGGAACGCACGCACCACCGCCACTCCCTTCTTCTCCTCGAAAAACGACACGACGCACATGATGAAGACGATGGCGACGATGAAGATTCCGACGTACAGATTGAGAGCATCCGTCGGGTCGTAGATGTAGGTCAAGAAGCAAAGGGCCGCCGCTCCGAACATGAGCACCCACAGAAGATTTTTGAATTGCCGCACGAACAACTCCATGTTGCTGATGGTTTTCGGCGGCGACAAAGCGTTCCGTCCGTCTGTTTTCAACTTTTGAGCCGCGTCCTGTTTGCTCAGCCCCTTCGATTTGTTCGGTTCGACAATATCAATGTGCGAGTGGAAGAACTTTTCGGAGAGCTGGGCGATGTGCATGTGATGCTCCACGAATGAACTGAACGTTTTCATAATGTGAAAAGATGTACAACTTGAGCTTAAACTTACGAAGAGAGATCGCGATGAGCGGCTTCTATGTACTTATCGCCTTCCACATCCGACACTGTGTTGCCACGACGCTGACGAAACATTCGGATGATTCCCATTAAGAATCCTGGAAAAAGGTGGCTTAAAATGATCTGCTCATCACCTGAAATCTAGTGTACACTTACCCATTTTGAATTCGAGTAGGCCAAAAACCTGAAGTCCTTCTCCGTCTTCTTCTCACAAATATATAGTCTTCTAGAGAAGGCAGCATCGCGTCACTTTTAAGGCCCCGCCCCACACGGCGTCTTGGGTTTGTGCACTGTGAAAACAAAGAACCGGTGACGGAATGAACTTGGACGATCACGAACAGGCGGGAGACGAACTTGGCCTCTAACTTGCGAATGAAACGTACATTTTGAGATGAGAGCTTCAATTACAAAGTTATTCAGCATAACATTTGCAACTTGTTTTTAGTTGACAACTTTTTGAAATATAGGACTCCAAAAATAAGGTGAGTTTTCACCTAGACAATGTAATTTTTGATGCTCTGAAAATACGTCTCGAGTAAGAGTAAAATCGAAAAGTGTACAGTAACTAACCGCAACGTACTAATTTTTGTCAATCAATCGAAGAACCAGAAACCAAAAGTGTTACAAATCAGAAAGAAAAATCGAAACCAGATCAGGGCGCACATTGCCAAAATTTGCCCTCAGAATTATATCATATCGTAAACATCATTGTCTCGAAACTCCTTCTGTTTCGATAAACTTTACACACTTTGCATGATCTATCAACTTTTGTCTGAAAGCTAAAAAAGCTATTTCTGTAGCTGGACAAAGTGTTTGATAATCAAAGAAATCAGCTTAGAAAGAGTTAGCCATTTGAGAAAAGAATTAAAAGAACAAGAGGGAAGAGAGATCGACGGAAGGAACGGTTATTCTCCAATACTGTACATTCAAAACGATGTAACTCAGTTGTTTGTAGAGATATCAAAAAGCGGTAAACTAATGAAATATACAGAATGTCTTAACGAGCACTTTAGTAGTTGTCAACTTTTTGATGTCTTTACAGACAGCTGAGATATCTCGTTTTGAATAAACGGTATCTGTGCAACGTCACTTGATTAGAAACATCACCACATTCAAAAATGAGATAGACTCTAGTCCAAACAATCAACTTTTGCAATTCATTTCCAAATAGACATCAAAGTATCGACGTCAGAAGACCAAAATGGAAGGATTCGAGTGCAAACAGTGACACCATCGAACCAAATCTTCATTTTCCAATGCTTCCATCTCATTCGGTTTTTGGTTCCAAGCACTCACTGCTGCACGGCGACAAGAAAAATAGAGAGGGAAGAGACTGATGTCACTTTATTTCATCTCTATTCTTCTTTCTCTCTCTCTCTTCGATACTAAATGATCGCGAAAAGACTAGAGACTCAAACGTGAAGAGATCGAAGCCGTCGGCGATGAAAACGACGTCATCGCGACTGATATCATCCATCCATCGGTGATTAACAAAACATATAAACTTCGAGCGTTTTCCAACCTTTTGTCGCTCGTTAAAACACACTTTTTACGAGGTTTTTACTACTGAAATTGTGGGAAAAACAACCTGGACGTAGATTTCTTAAAGGCACGCATACTTACGTACTCCACGTCCACGGCCTCGCCCTCTCAGAGCGTAAGAAATTCAGTCTGTGAAGCAAAAAAGTTGTATTTTAGAACTCACTATTGAGAAATCTTGACTCCGGGACAGAGTCACTGAAAAACAGAGGAGAGCGAATCGATTATTGAAAAGATTGTCAAAAAGTTCGGTCTGTGACCCAAATAAGTTGTTTTTTTCGTTTACTCCGTCGAGAATCATATTTTTCGCGGGTCGGGAGTCGAAAAAAAACGCCGCGTTGCGTGAAAGAAAGAGGAAAACAACCGAGCCGTGCGGTAGGTCAAACTATGAGTCTCGCTCGAGTCAACCCCCTGGAAAGACAGTCTGGGCAGGAAGAAAAAAAGAGGACCGTTCTCGCGAAGAGTGAGTGTAGAGTCCATTATTGGCAGTCGGATGTGCGGTTCTCGTTGCCGGGCCAGGGACCGTTCAATAATTTCACACCTGCCACAGAGATTGAAAGGTGAAAGGTGACGCGTGTTTCTTTGACACATTGTCACTTGGCGGCGTATTGCTGTCTTTCCCATCGACGTCTCAAAAATAGAGCATTTTCTCCCAAGTGCTCTAGAGTAGAGGACCAAAAAATGCGTCAAAGTCTGGCCAGAATACGTGAAACATTGTAAAAGTACATGTAGTTTTACAAAGCAATAACTCAACTCACTGTCACTTGTCTAATCTGTTGTTTTTCCCTTTTTTCATGAACTCCGCCCTCACACTTGAATTCCTGTTCGGCAGGTCCTTTGTGGTCTGAGGACGTCACAATGTTTTGTAAGACTTTCGGGGGGTGTACACACAGATTCATTCGGTCAAACAGTTCTGGCGGTGGTGACAAATGCTCCTCGGAGATGCCAATGAGCAATTGGAAACTGTGATTGAAACGGTATTCGGACGACAGTTTGCAGTGTTTCCGGGCAGACAAATGACAGGCTTCTAGAGTTCAACGTTCCCGTTTTCCTCAAAGTTCTCAGAAGAACAGTCGTGTATTGCCCTTGTCTGGAGTGCGGTTCCTGCAAAATAATTTCATTTGTTTGTTGTTGAATAATACAGTCAGCTCACTCGAATTTCTCCATGCACCAAATGAGCCGATACCAGTGTACAGTGGGTTATTTTCAGCATCGGATTATCCTCAAAGTCCTTTTTGTGGATTGGACGATCCGCGTCCACGAATTCGCCGACAACAGTCACATCCGACACGGACATTTTGTATTTGGCACAAAACTTTAACTTTAGAAATGAAACGAGCTCGGCGAGGTTGGAAAGCTCTCTTCCGTCCACTTCCATTTGTCCTTTTTCCACTTCTAGCAGACAACTTCGCGGTCTGAAGTTATGGCGATGTATCTCAGTTGCGAGTGGGGATATTGAAAAGTAGTCAACTGATAAAATGTACATAATATGTTAGTGATCAATGTATTAGTTGACAACTTTTTGCATTCTCCACCGGCAGCAGAGATATATCGCCTTAAAAATCATACTTGATTCTTCCTGGATCCGTTTTCGAAACAACGTGTTCTCCTTCTTTTGCTCCAACCAAACTCTTCATTCTCCGTATCATTCGCTGCTCGAAATGTTCACGATACTCTCTCGAAATGCGAGCATTGAATCCACAAAGTATACTGTCGTCGTGAGATTGGATGAAATTGGAAAAATCCTCCTGAAAATCCGTCAATCAAGGCGAAAGTTTGTAAAAGACAACTGACAAAGTTATTCTGATCGTCTCTGATGACACTCCGAAGAAGTGTGTCAGCTGGGATTGAGAGATTTCCCTCGACAATCCACTGAACCATTGCACCTATAATATTCCTTTTGACCAGACAATTGGTCTTCCCGTAGTAGATCGGCTCAATCACATTCGTTCGGACTTTCATCGAATCTTGAACTTCGTTGGGTTGATCGCTCAAATTCCGCAGCTCCTGGTACAGTTTCATCATCGCCAGCAAGTCGGCGTCGTCCACCGGAACTTGAAACTCTTTGTCAAACTTCCGACGCAACTTCATTCCGTAGTGAAGCGCCATCAATCGGATAATCTGGATTCTCTGCGACTCTTCCGATTTGTCCAATGAAGTTCTGATGGATAGGTTGCAGAGAATCCTTCGAATCTGTTGGGCCAGAGAAGAAGAAGCGGAGAAGTAAAAACGACGGAATGAGAGCGATATTATCTCGTCGGAGCACTGCACTTCTTCCGAGTACGCACAAACGATTCGGAATGACGAGTGCACCACTGGAAGTTGCTTCCACTTTTCCACAATTGCCTTGAGCTTGTTCAGTGTCACTTGATCACTCTGATTAATGTTAAGCATCAACCAAATCGGTTCATCCGCCAACTTTTCCAATCTTCTGAAATGCTACATCATCTTATTAGACGTAGGTGGAAAACCAACGTTAACACGTGCTCCAGAATCGAGTACACTTTCCAGTTGGCATTTCTGGTGACCTGTCCGAATTGTAAAAGTGTCGCGTAGGCCTCAGCGTCGTATTTCAGCAGAATCAGTTGTTTTGCCTCGGATTTAGTGACAAATGAGGAGAAGTTTGAAAAACTGTCAAAGCTGACTGGATTCTTCCGAGGCACCTCTATCTTAGCGTCCACATTCGGGCTCAGGTTGCGGAAGAGCAAGTGATGAACGATGAGCTTGTCCTCCCAGCTCAGCAGACTATTCAGAGAGTTCCAGTACAAGTTGGAGATGGTGTAACTGACCTCTTTCATGTTTATGTTTGACACGTTTTCTGTGAGCTTCTGAACAACCGTTACCGTTACCGTTAATTGACTAGTTGATCACTTACAGTTCCCAAAACATCTACAAGCGATTCCAATGAAACCGCATAGAATGGGTCGAGTTGTTGAAGTGAATAGCACATTTTGATAACTTTCAATGAGTAGTCTATAGCCTCGGACATCTTGTTTTCAATGGTACGAAGGGAATGCTCGACCTCGGCCAATTCCTTATTCTTCGCTGTCACAGTAGATTGCAGATTTCGAGCTTCTGCCAGCAAATCGATCGCCCTCTCGTCATCCAAATCCTTCGACCTGCCCAACAAATCGAGCATCTCGTTCTCAGTTTCTGGAACTCTTTTATTCAACCAGACCCCTTTTTTAGTCTAGATCTTACTTTCCATCATCCGAACATAGCTGTCCCGGGACTCTACCAACTCGTTATAATGGCTCAGCGTCTCGAACCAATTGGCGCTTCCCATTTTCTCACAAACTTCATGTCTCAATTCTCGATCACTAAACCGATTGTTTATTGTGATCGAGTGCTTGAGAATTGTCGAGCTCCTGCGTGTTCTGAAGAACACTCGAAAGTTTTTGTTGACTTCATGCACCGTTTTTGCGATTTGCAACACAATCTCGTGCTCTCCTTGCTTGTAATATTCCGCCTCTTCCACTTCTTTTGCCACCTGCTTATTCTCTTCAGAGTACTCGAAAAGGAGCACAGAGTTTGGAGCAAGACACTGCGCTCGTTCGGATTCCGTCCATTCGTTCGCGAGCACAACTTTCGCGAATTGAGCATGTAAGAAGTCGGAGGAGCAGTGGTCATCGTTCACGAAACAAATGGGATTGTCCACGAGCAGCGCCAACGACTTCAAGTCACAAGGGATCGTGATTTCGAGCTTTGGGAACAAGATACGCATCGTTTTTTGCAATTCTTTCTGTAATGAATTCTGTTTACTTTATAAGTTCACCATTGTTTTGATATCGTACCTCTCGTTCATCAATCGGAAGCTTTCCGAATAGGTGTAGCGCGAGAGTGAAGCCGACAGAGTAGGGTACATTGAGTGAGTCCTCGTGTGTGATGTCCGTTATCTTGCTCTTCCACTTGTCCCTCTCTCCTCCCAACGCCTGAACCAACCGCTCGGCCCTCTCCATTCGGACCTCACAACTTGAGATCTGTGATTCCAATTCTTGCTTCTTCTGACACATTTGACTGAACTGATCCGACAGTCCTTGAAGCTTCTCCGTCACTTTCTGAACATGTTTGTAGTACATAGATGTACAGTAGTGTAACATACCAGAAGAGCCTTTCGTTTCACTTCCAACTGCTTCAAATGCTGCTTCACAAGTATCTCGGCCTTCCGTAACCGCTCTCGTTTCGGCTCCACAATCTTACTGATCTGATTGTACATATCAATCGCCAAAACCCATCGGCAGAGCCCTTCGGCAGCCAGCGAGCACTGTTTCACATTCTCCGGGTCGAACTCCTCCTTCGACAAATACTTGTCTCGGATCAATTTCATCGTTTTCCTGCTCATTGTGTCGCGGGCGAAACCTCGAATCTTTGCCAGGAAATGAATATCGGAAAGGAGTTTCTGCCCGGAGACCCAATAATCGCTCACCACTTCGCCGATTTCGTTGATAACTTTGGCCGGCTTCACTCCGAGCAGAATACAAACCGCTTCCATGCAAAGTCGAACGGCGTACGGCGGAAATCGCATTGTTTTCAGGGAGGACACGTCACTTTGAGTCATCGTTTCGAGAGCTTCCACGGCCGACTCCAAAGCAGGAATGGCGGACGCCAGTTCGGCTTCCGACTCGGCCTTGAGCGCCTGAGCCTTCGTCGCCGCCTCGTTCGCCTTGTTCTCGTTCGCGGCGACCACTTCCCTAGCGTTCTCCACGTCTATCGTCTCCTTTTCGATGGTGCTCATGAGCATGCTAGTCTCGATCGACGTCCTGACAAGTTGAGGCTGCAATCGGAGCAGCTCTGCCTGCATCCCGGCCACTTGCTCCTCGGCCCTCTTCATCTTCTCCATTCCCTTCTCGTACTTTGTCATCGTCCCTTTCACCTCTTCCCTCCTCCTGATCGCCAGCTTCATAATAGTCGAAAGTATGTCCATTTTCTCTTTCCTCGTGCTTATCATCTTCATATTCACCATTTCGCCCATCACTTTTATGATCTGATCTGTTTGAAGCTTCGAGAACAGTTGTGAGCTGTGTAGTTCATCGAGCATCTCCCGCTCTTGCTCTTTGCTCGAAGACTCTCCCCACCACACCAGAACGAGCACGGAGAGCAGCATCCGATGACAGTTCATGAGCCACGAAAAGTCGGACGACCGGAGAGCCAACACTATTTTCAGAGGAGCCAATCTCGCCTCCAGCGTCTCCCAAATGCCCTTTCCTTCGATGGTGTGTTTCTCTCCAAACTCGGAGAGCAGTAGTCTGCTCAAATATCGGAGGGGAATCATTTTGTGGCAACAGATACAGGTGACATCCACCAGAATGGCTCCGACGAGTTCATCCTCAGCGGGTCCGATTTCAAGACCGAGGACGGTGTCCCTTCCGTCGATTAGACAGTTCCTGAGCACTCCGTTCATGAGTTCTCTCCACTGCTCAACTCTTTTGATGCCCTGATTCGTGACCAGCGCCTGCTTGTTGAGTTCTGTGGAAATCGTGAGCGCGTTCCTCAACTTTTTGTCGCCACCAACCACGACGATGTGTCCATAGTTGACCTGTGTCACTTTCTCGATCAAATTGAAGATTCTAGAATCAGACGGTGACACGACTATTCGGTCGATTCGAATCCTCTTCTCCCGATCTTCCATCTCTTGAATCGCACTGAAAATTGCTCGCCTATCACTATCAGTTTTTGAAAAGCTTCACTTACTTTTGATAGATGGCACAGAGCTCTGTGGGCTCCACAAACGCATTTCCTCTAACTAGTCTATATTCACTAGCGGTGGTGCTGAGCTCCGAAACTTTTTCATAGAAGGTGAGCAACTTGGCGTCCAGAAGACCGTCGATTAGTTGATTTCGAATAGAATCGCCTACTTCCTTCTGTTTCGTATCTCTCGTCAAACTCTTTAGAATCTGATGATATTTGGCGAGTGGGAAAAGTGTGAGGGAATCGGGAACATTGATAATATCCGTCCAGTTGAGTTGGAATAGAAACTTTTGAATTCTCGAGGGAAATGTTTCGATTGAAGTGGTATTAGACACGATGAAGATCATTTTCTTTAGAAATAAAACATTAGCAGTATGTACTTTCAAGTCGCAAATCTTTCACCATAATGAGTGTCCGCTCGAACTTGTTTCTCAGCCAGTCCAACACCTCGACCGACGCATTCTCAATGCCTTTGATCAAAAAGAAGTTTGCTCCGTCACCATCTGAAACCTCGTGTCCGCCACTGAAAACAGCAAAATCAGACAGACATTTCGAATGCGCGCAAAAACTAACAACATGATTGCACAATTGCCAACAAACGCGTTAATCTCCTCGATAGTGACCATTTTGTCGATGGACATTGTGATCGGATGCCATCCCAGAGCGTCCAGTTCGGTCTGAAGGCGTGCGACGAACTCTTCGAACTCATGGCTCGGCTGACAGATTAGAAGGGGGATGAAGTTGGAGTTTAGGATTAGATTGATGGAATAGATCATGTAAAATTGCTCAGGTGTAATACTCATTTGCTCTTTGTAAGTGTACCATCCCTTCGAGTACGGAACGCTTCTATAGAATTCCGCAAGTTTGGCTTCCTGACTTTTGAAGATACCGCTCATAAGTTGTTGGACTGGCATAACAGTGAGAAGTGACGTGGCAAGGAGGTGATTGAACACTTTATCGCTTTGAGTTGTCACCGATTTCCTGCAAGTTTTTCACTCTGAAATCATTATCATTGCGCCAATCCTTTACTCACTTCAATCCCTCAATCTTCCTCATAACTTCCAATTGCCTGCCCGCAAACTCTGTGAAGTACTTCATAGTCTCAGTCAGCTGGGCTCTTTCAACGGCGTCTAGTGTGGTCTCTTGAGCGAAATCTCCAGAAGTCTCCAGATAAACCATCGGCAGTCTTTTATAAGTTTGATGATCCAGACAATCGGTCTCCACGATAACCCTTTCCGATGGCGCTATAATGGGAAGTTCTCGCCAGGGGAACATTGTATTCGGGTTGGCGATCCTTTCAAACCACTCCAACGTCTTCTGGTCCATGTGCCCATCGATTATTATCCATTTGTTAGGCCGTCTCATACTTTTCAACTGCAAACATTCAAATCAATGTTAGTAGTCAGTGTCTAGACTGGGAAAAGGGTTTTCGAGGCCTAAACTTTTGATTCACTTGTAATTTTCTTGTAGAAACCATGATAAAAACCATTTTGCCGCCTCTGTGCTCACCGTCTCTCCGTACACTTGCATGTCCTCCCACAACCCGAACTCCACTTGCATGTCTGCCGATTTCAGTCTGGCCGCCCTGGCAATGATCCTCGATTTGCCGGTCCCACTGGCTCCGCACACTGCAACCACCTGATGGTCCTGAAGAAGTGCGCACAGCTCTTCGGTTTTCTGTCTGATGAACGGAGGATCATCGTCGTGCGCTCTCGGAGCATCGGAACTCTTCGGCGTTCGTGACAGAGTCAGCGACTTTCGTGACTTGAGGGGAGCGATTTGAAGAAGTTTCTCCAGAAGTCTCTTGTTTTTGTTGCTCATGCAAACGTTCAATTGAGTGAAGAACGTTTGCTCAATGGGTTCATCCGCTTCGATCGCTTCATTCTCAATCACTTTTGCCACTAATGCTTTGGTGTAATTCTTCGAAATGTTCGAGTTGCCAGTATACTTTTCAAGTTCACAAATTATTTGAAATTTTTCAACTTTCTTCTCTCGATGAGTGACACTGTTTAGTGAGAACGCGTCATCGACTGCTCTGCTGTAAGTGGTGGGATCTAGCTGAAGAGCTCTTGCCGTCGAAAATGCTGATGATGTTCTGGAAGATGAAACGTTTCAGTGATATGAAAATTCAACTTACAAAAAGAACATGCAGGACATGTTGATGGTGATCTCGGACTCGAAGTGGTACTTGAGACTTGACAGGTTCTGCAGAGAGTACATATCTCTCTCCGTCTGCTTTCCAATCTCACTTCCTTGCATATAAACGATTCCTCCGAACAGAAGCGCTCCTTCGATGAGCATCTTGCTCTCCAGCTCCTTTTCCGAGTCACAAAAAGCGAAAGGTCTTCCTAATGCTCCGGCGACTTGACGAGCCAACTGAGCATCGATTGTTCCGTGGAAGTTGAGACCAAAGTGATTCATAAATACGAAATACTTGACAGCTTCGTCGATCAATTTGTAGTCGAGCATGTGCTCCAGGTCCTGAATCTCATAGTCGTAGCGGGTGGACACGGTGCCAACGCGGATGAATATGTTCTCCATGTGCCAGTAGTATCGAAGCTGAATCTTTGTTATTATAGGAATTCATTGAAACTAGAACAAACTTGTGAAGTCCAACGATGATCGTCAATAAACACGACTTGCTCATTGATAAACTTGTTTACCAGATGATTGGCGGCCTTATAAATGTGATACAAAGGAGGTAGAAACTCTGCCCGGTCCTTTTTATGAATCACAATGTGCTGACACTCTCGTAGACAAATCTTGAGCTCGCTTGCCAGGACCGTCATCGAACTCTGTCGCAAACTGTTCTCCAACTGCCAACAAAACGCGATTTTGAGGTAGACAAAAGCCACCTGCACGGGCTCGCCGAGCACACTCTCCACCGGACTCAGCTTGTAGTTCATTTTCTCGATGAGCTGCCGGGTACGCGTCCTCAGAGTGGCCTTTATCTGCGCATCCAACTCATGCATCCACTTCTCGACGTGCCTCTTCGACACATTCACATTCACGGGCTTCGCCAGAGGAATAGTCTCCGTTTTAGTCGACACCGACACGATTTCCATTTTGGTGTTCTGGTCGAACGTGGTGAGTGCGGGGAAGAGCAGCGGGATGTACGATTTGCAGTTGGCCGGCTCGCGACTGTCGCAGATCAGAGAGAGGAGGAGCTCGTCGGAGAGGGCGAACAGCCGCGGGAACACTGCTCGTTTCTTGCGGAGATACGCGTGGAACCCGTTCTCCATTCGTCCGAACAAGACCTCGAGCTCCGAGAGATCCATGTTGAGCTGCTGCACCAAATCCATCTGCTCGAGAATCGGACGCTCTTCGGTGATCTGATTGCTGATGTGCACCCAGCGCAACGATATCTTCTTGAAGGTTCTGAACTCGAGAGGCATCTGATAGGCAATGTCTTCCGTCGAGAAGACGCCTTCGATCTTCCGCCATCTCGCGTCACATTGCTTGTACAAATGCACAAATGTGTTGAGGCTGAGAAGAGTGTCGAGCCAGTGACGGATGTGATCGAGGATCGAGAATGCGTGCGGGGATGAGAGGATCGTCTGGCTGCGTGCCAAGTGAGCCTGCATCTGAACGTTCAGCTCGGTCGTCAGAAGCTCTCCGCCGTGGTGAGTGACAAACTTGGCCGACTTCCACTGCTCTCTCATTTTGTCAATCGAAATCTCCAAGATTCTCTCTTTTTCGGCCTGAGCGCCGACTTGCTCGAACTGTTCCGCTTTCTCAATGAAATTCATCTCGAGCAGCTCGCTGACCAGCGGATTCCCTTCCACTTTCAGACTGTGCTCCGTGTCCTGCAAGATCTGCTGCCAGTGCCGATCCTTCATCGCCTGGCACGAGATCGCTCCGAGCACCGGCAGAAGCTTCTCGAACTCGGCGAGCACATGCTGTATCTTGTTCAGGGCTTCTTTGGAAGTTGTGGAGTGCTCGTTCACACTCAGCGCCATCTCCGTCACATTCTCTTTTTCAGATAGAAGACGTTCCGTTTCAGAAACCAACGAGTTATGGTCCACATCGGAGATTCGCACTGAAATGACAAGCGTTATATCAGTTTCCTTGTTTTTTTTTACTCATACTCACTTCTCAAACATGATTCATGATGTAGAAGAGTTTTGAAGTGAAGAGTCGAGAGTCTTGAGAAGAACTGACAAAGTTTGGCGATTCGAACGCAGTCAATTGGGGAGGAAGGCAGTCCGAGCAGGGATCGTTGCCCGATGAGCTGCTCATCTTTCTCCTTGAGCACCGTACTCCTCTCTTCCAAATTGAGCATCTTAATCTGCACCTTCTGCACCTCATTTATCCGCACCGCACTCCGATACTTCTTCAGACAGTCCAACCACTCTTTCTCGATCATCTCGCACTCGTAATAGTTCTTTGACGTCTGCTCGGACACTTGTTTCGTGATCCACTGCCGGTCGTGACTGATGCGGTCCCACACAAAGTTGGCCAGCTGCTCCAGCTTGAAGCCCAGCCTCGATATCTCGTAGTACTGCCTGATGTCGTAGTCGGGCATCGTAAAGTAGTCCATGTACGTCTTGTACGCCTTGCCAACCACTGCAATCTTCTGCTTGATGCTCGGCAGTTCGTTCTGAACGTCTTCAATGTTTCTCAATTGGGTGAGCACGTCGTTCCTGTAGAGTTTGGCCGAGCACGACGTGAACACCGCTCGAATCGCGTTGTTTTTGGCCGACAAATGATTCAGAACAATTCCTTTCACACGTTTCTCCAGCTCCAATATCTTGTCCAACGTCCGTTTTTTGATCTCACTGCTGTCGTAAATTATGAAATCCTTCAAAACGCGCGTTTTCTGTTGGAGCACCTGATCCCGAAGCCGCAATATTTCTTCGGCAATTCGCACACAAAACTCCATGTCGTCTGGCGTCTTCTCAAATGAATCCAGCATTTGCTGAACTCGCACAACCGAGCCGTTGACGACTTCAAACGGCTGCGGAAGTGGTTTGAACACAATGCTCTGCGAGTCGAACCAATTGGTGACGTCGATGTACGCTTCGGCGAACATGCGCGGGTAGATTTTGTGGTCGACGCGTGGAACTGAACAACAGAATTAATACGGTGATGAACAAATGATCTTACTTTTACAAAGATCCAAAAGAATGTTGATCCTTTGCCAGTAGTCGAACTCCTCCTCGCCTTCCTGCAGAATGATGATCAACTTGGCACGATCGTCCACATCGAAAAAGGTCTTGACACGAGTGATGTTCTCCATAACCACGTCGTACAGCAGCCTTGCCATCGTGGCAGCGACCGCATTGAAAACAGTGTGTGACGTGGCAGTGACGAAGAGCGGAATCCAAGAGTTACCCTCGTCTAGCATCAGATTGGCCACCGCCATCGGCCACTCGAACGACAATATCTTTTTGGTGTCCTTCACAAAGTTGTGCAGCTGCTTCTCCAGCTCGGGCACCGTTCTTCCCTTCTCGCTGAGCAGAAAGCTCAGGTCGATCAGACAGCGCTGTCGATAACTTTTGAAGAACATTGTGATAATCTTTGTGTTGAGCCTCAACTGATCACTTATTTTCTCAATGTTCTGCGCGATATTAGCACTCCATGGGGCCTTGACAACGTGTGTGACTCTAAATTTGAACTACTATTGTGTTGCTACAAATCGCGGCTCACCTGGTCTCTTTTCCGTTCAAGTACGCCCACGCCGCTTCTCGTGTCCAGTCCTTCCAAGCCTCTGCAACCTCCTTCAAAGTGACCTCCATGCCTCCAATCTTCAATTTCCTCTCCAGACTCTCCACTTGACCCGCCCACGCTGGAAACGAAGGAAGACACTGCTCATGACACTTGACGGTTCGCTCTTCTCGGCTCTCATTATTCGAACTACACCTTTTTCTCTCACTCGGTCCGACCGGCTTCTTGATCTGTCTCCCATCAATTTGCACTCCTCGAAACAGAACGAGTCGCTCTCGCTTCTTCTTGATCCGTCTTCCCTGATGATTGTGATGCACCAGTTTCCGATTGTTGTACTCCAAATCTCGTGGAATGTCACGGCACGAGAATCCGGCGAGCTTCGGGTGGTACAGGTTTCCGAAACCATCGGCATACATGGGGGGACTGAAAAAGAGATAGACATGCTGGAAACTCGAATGCGGTACCTACTAGGTACTACCTAGTAAGAGAATAAGAAGAAATGCGAGGTAGGTGAGAATTAGAAGCACTTGTGACTTGGTGCGAACTTTCCGAAACCTTAAGAATGCTCAGTGAGCCGTGATTTAATGCACGCCCCCTCTCAATTCAATTATTTGTCCGTCTGTGTATGTTTCTGAATCCGTTTCCTCGAACAGACATACGAATCACGCGGAGATGTTACGGATAGCACGGTATGAAAAGATGAATCGGGCGAACAAAAAACGGATGGAGTGAATTAGGAATTGGAATTGGAACGTGGGAAATGTTGAATGAAGCTTTACCACTTTCAGGAAAAAGTAATTTCAGTGAACTTTAGAGCATGAGAAGCATGACTGTTCCTAGTTGTATTCGTAAACTCGTAAAGTAATTCAGGAGGAATCATGACAATCAAGTACAAGAGACACCCCCACCCAATCGGCTTTTCCATCTCCGATCCACTTCCCCATCTCGACTCGGATTCGTGTCCATTCGACAAAGGATCATCTTCTGAAACCATGACTGTTCCGCTTCAAAATCGACTGCTCAAAGCTCTTCTTGTGATCGTCTTTGTGAGCTGTGGCCTTCTGCTCGGGACCACGTACCGAGTACAGAGTATTGATGATTCGCTTGCTCAAGGTCAGACAAAGACCCTCTTTAACTTGAGTGTTGATGCCAACGATCGTAAGTTCCTCCCTTTAGCGCATAGTTTAGCACAATGAGCACTGAGTTTACAGCAACGTTGACATACATCGCAGTCGGCGGTGGAATAGTTCAAATGTCAAAGTTTCACAAGGAAAACTTTACATATGTGGAGCATGAGGACCCAAAGTTTTTGATGAAATCGTGTGTTCAGGCGAGCTTCAATCTTTAATAACAGTTTCAGATTCACATGTAAAGTTGAAGAATGGAACAAAGTTCACACAGATCGATTACCGAACGCCGAAGAGCACGCAGAGTGGATGAGAAGGAATATTAGCAGAAAGGTATGTGTTTGAAAGTCTATATCTCGAGAACTATTCATTTTTTGAAAAAGATAGTGTTTCTTCTAAACAGTACTTTTAGTGTCAGTTCTGAAACATTTTCACCTAGTTACAATCTTTTACGATCCAGAATTCGTCCTAAAGTAACGACGAATAGTACCTCCAAAGAACGTTTCCTTTTCAGAATTACCTGTATCACACATCTCCAAGTCCGTTTGCCGCCTTCGTCCACGATGAACATATCACGGTTACGCTGAGCGCCGAAAATATGTTTGGGTGAGTACCATTTACAGTTATCGCTAAAAAAAGAAGTTATTTATCTCACAGAAAGACGGTCTTCTGCCGGTACTACGACTGCAACCGCCGGGAACTGCCCGAGGTGTTCCAGTCGCGAGTGTTCCCCGAGTCGACAGTCTATTGCGGGCGACGAATCGGAGCAAAGTTCGTCTCGATCACGCAGGGGGTTGATGACGTGGCAGAGCCGCCGGTGCCACTTCACAGTCGAATCACTCATGGCGGACCGCAGCACTATTTCACAGTTTGTATGGCGACGCTCTACGGGGAGGAGCCGAAGTTTGTGCAAATTGTGGACTTTATCGAGCATCACAAACTGCAAGGCGCCACCTTCTTCCACATTTACCTGCGAAACGTGTCGGCTTACGATCGGATGCTCCTGGATGACTACGTGCGAACCGGTGAAATCGAGTTGATCGTGCTGAATGACAAGTACTGGAGGGCCGATTTCATGTGGCACATGATGCAGATCAATGTCAGCTTGATGTCTTCCGGAACTCCACAAAAACTGGATCTTTTAGGATTGTCACATGAGAAATGTCAACTTTGCAAAGTGGACCGCACTTCTCGACAGTGACGAGCGGTTGGAAATGAGGATGGACAATTGGAGAGTGGTGGACTATCTTGAGTAAGTACATACCTTTCTAAAGCAAGACGGTCCCTATCAGTTTTTCAGCACAATCACCAATCCGAACGTGAACAACCTGCAGTTCAGTGTTCAGTGGGTTCTCAAGGATGAGGGCTCGCCCGCCAGATTCGAGAATGACTCGCAATTTGTGCAAAATCTCGTGTTCCAACGCTTCCATAATACGTCGAGGATTGCCAACTATTGGGTGCAGCCGAAAAGTGTCATTCGTCCGGAGAGGGTAGGGATATCGAAAAGTTGTCAACTGATGAGTTGCTCAAAAAGACATTGTGTACACTTTCTCAGTTGACAACTTTTCTATAACTCCACTGACAGCAGAGATGCACTGCTTTGAATAGACACTACGTATTAGTGTGTCCTCTCTTTTCCAGATCGCCGCAATGACAATCCACGCGCCGTTGGCAGTATACAAAGGATTCATCAAAACGTTTGTGAACAGCACAATCGGAGTCATCCGGCACTACCGAAACATCGAGGGAGGCGCTCTGATCAACAATAATCATCGGGCGTTCGAGATGGGACCGTACAACACGACACATCTGGAGCCGGACTTTGAGAAGAAGTTAACTGACGCGGTGAGCTCTCGAGTACCATTTCAGCCCTAATTTATACATGATTCACTTTCAGTGTTTACGGCGAGTGAAACAAGTGTACGATACGGTCTCTTATTCTTGTGACATGATACAGGAAATGTACCATATTCACGGACTGACCCATGCGTGTTATATCCAACAATTACGGGAGAAAAAGCGGAAGAGGAAGACTCTCATCTAGTTTTGCTATTTTGACTCTGGATCGTGCTAGATTCCAGTCCCTCCGGATGGATCACAATCTGTTTCCGCAGATCGACGATTCTTATCTTTATTTCGGTTCCCCTCTTCTCATTCATTTTTAAAGGTGAAGTTCGGCGCCCTTCTCTATTTGTCCACGATTTGTACGGGTTTCATTTTTCAAACCAATAAACTATTTCCATTATCGATGATGCTCGCTGCCAAGTCTCGGATTCTCAGAAATCGTGAGACAATTCGCGTCGTTTTCGTCGCCTCCACTCTTCTCTTCCTCCTCGCGTTTGTCTGTTTCGCCACGTCTTCATGTAAGTTAACCTGGATGAATTAGTGTAACTTTCATTCTACCGTAACCTTTCACAGCACCATTTGCCACGTCTACAACAAGACTGAAACGGGATATCGTGCCGTCCGTTTCGGAAGACAAAAACGAGAAGGAAAGATCGTGAGTATAGAAATCGGTTTTTCCGCCGAGAATCATTTTTCGATTCGCAGATCCGATTGTCCGATAGAAGCCTGGAATAGAGTGGAAACGAACGAGATTCCGCATGCTGATTATGGGCCAAAATGGACTGAAAGTAAAGCGGTAAGACTTAGAGTTTTGGCGAATTCGGCTAAATGATTCTACCTACTTGATATCATTCTTCATTGAATAGACGGTTTTCCAGTCCTACTTCCACCCGGCCCTCCTCGGAGCATTCCTCTTCGACCGATACATTCTGATGATCACCAACACGAAGGGAATGGCGGGACGTCCCGTCTTCTGCCGGTACTTTGATTGTCTCCGGCGCGAGATTCCGAACCAGTTCGAGTCGAAAATCTATCCGGAATCGGTGGTTTATTGCCCGCGTCGCGTCGGCGCCCTCTTCGTCTCGGTCAGTGGGAACGTCTCCGAACGGCCCGACTACCCGATAGCCATTGAGGACAGGTTCAAGAAGACGAGTACGTCTCACTTTCCAAACTGGATTCGATGAATCTCTATTTGCATTCAGGTTCTTCCGGTCCCACGAGCACAACTACTGTGGAGGCACAAATCGGCGCTTCGAAATGATATTATTCATTCGACAATTTGTACATAAACACTACACGTAATGAATTTGAATTTGAGCACCAGAAAGCAAAGTAATGATTCCTACAACTCGATAGATTTCCTCACAATTGCCTCCAACTTCTTCCGGTCCAGTTGAAAGTCGGTGGACAAGGCGACGAATCCGTCGTAGTTTCGTATTTTCGGATTCACAAACTTGATCGTGTCCTGCATCGGAAATCGGGCGGCCTTCTCAACGGCCGCACTCAGACGCGGAGCGATGAACGTCTTCGAGAGCGGCGAAAGACGGGCCACCGACTCTTCGTCGATGCCACGAACTGCCGAACGATGCAATCGGACGATGAATCTGAACAAACGATCCTCTTGGTTTTCGAAGATTCACTAGATGCGGCACACCTGTTCAGATTGAGACGCGCGTTCAGCGATTCGCTCGTCGGCGAGAACGTGATGTCCGCCTGGCCGTTTATGGAGAAGACAAGGATCTGCGAGCGGTTTTTCGAGTCCACGTCGTCTTCCGGAGTCGCGTACGTCAGAATACGGTCTGATGGAAAGGGGAATGCGTGGGCGGAAGGGTAAGAAAGTGGCTTACTTTTCATCTCAACTCCCATTCCGTCACGATTGAAGGAGACGTACGGAAGGCCGTGAGGAATGATCACAAATGAGGTTGTCGAGTTGGGGTAGGACTGAAACCTATGAATTGTATCTAATGTTCAATCAAAATTCACCTTGGCAATCTGCGGAATGAGATACCCAACACAAACGAACGTCGGATGCCTCTTCGACGGACACTGAGTCGCCACGAAGCTCTTCATTTCCTTCGGCAAGTTGCTCTCATCGATTCTCAGCGCCAATCGATTGTCCTGATACGCATTGTAGAGCATGCTGTTCAACAAGTGATCCGACACGTAAAAATGAGCCATATGATCGGAAAGGGGCTCCGGGAAAGACTCCTCCATGCGTCGGGGGAAGAAAGGAATCGGCTCGAAGCGGGACGAGGCGAAGTGGATCTCTCCTGCAGCCGACAAGGATTGAAACTTCTGTTGGGATTCCGGCTAACTCACCGCACCTTGGTGATTCGTTTCAATGTAATCCATCGTGATTAATGGCTGCGTTATCATCCGGTTGTCCACGTACATTCCTTTGGCCAAATGAGAAATGAACCTGGCAACGGACGATCGGTTCGGTTTTACTAATCGAATGCAAAAGTACTCACGCATTCATGACGTCTCTATCCAGTTTGTCCATCTTTGGGAAATAGCTTTCCAAATCGATTTTGGTTATGTAATCAAACAGTTTCGAGATGTTCTTCTCGATGAGCTTCTGAAGACGGCTGCAGAACATTTCCGGAATTCTCTGACGCACCGAGTCGTTTATCATTGGCTGCAATTCGTGTGTCAAACTTTGATAGTGTCTAGAAGAATCTTCATACTTTCTTTTTGTTGTTGACCACTCCAAATACTACTGTAGCTAATGGAAGTTACAGGCTTGAGAGCGAACGTACAAACAAGTGGCCAACTACAAAAACAATGTATTAGGTATGAAGATTTTGTAAGACAATTCTGACTTTGTTGAACATTCTCAGTTTCGCCCACCTCAAAAGTCTTCACAAATATGCTCATGGGACCTGTCGGATTGAGAGTAATTTTGCTATTTGATATCAGCGCCGAGCAATTCCTAACGACCGCATTCATTTTCCCGTTCACATCCGTCAACATTTCGGTCGTCAACGCGACGGTCATTCCGTTAATCTGTCCCTCGAGACTGCCCTCCACGACGATCGGCAGCGCGTTCGCTTTGAACTCGGAGCCCAGTCCGATGTCCAGATTCTCCAGGCCCAGAATGACGTGACGTGGCGGCAGAAAGTTGAGGACCGACACCTGCAATCACTTTTCTCTCATCCTTATCACTTTTTACGTTTTGTTATGCAAGCGACATGAAGACCGGTTCCAGCAAAAAAAAAATGCGCGACAAACCTCTGGAGCGCGATAGTTTTTCACATGCATCTTCTGCAAGTTGACAATTCCATTGATGCCGATTTGGGAGAATGGCATCGAGGTGGTGTAGTCCTGAAATGGAACTCTACAATAGTCGGGAAGGTGTTCGGAACTCCTTTACTTTAAGTTGCGAAATGTAGTCGTTGAATATCTGCACACCCACTGTTTTAATATGATTCGCACCTTTTTTGGTCAACCGAATTCTGACACCAGGATTTCCTGAAACCGATATTGTATGAGAATCGCTCGTGTTTTCCGCTCACCTGGATACCGAAACCATTGCTTCTGCACGTTTAGCTGACGGATCGAGTGCGCAAAGTGAGCGAGAAGGATCACATACCACACAAGTTGCATTACAAGAACAACAAACGGAACAATTTGGGTCAGTGGGGAAAAGAAGAAGAAGAAGAAGAAGGAGAAGAAGCTGTGGAGAGAGAGAGAGAGGGAGGGAGAAAGAGAGAGAGAGAGAGATCTTTCTTGCCTGCGTCTTATCTCGGCGGCGACTCATCAACTCGTTTGTTCTGGAGGCAAATACCTGATCCTCAAGTGATGGAGAGGTGATTTTGAAGCGAAACGAAATGGCAGACGTGTTATAATTGATGTCGTCAGAGTATAGTTGTTACAATGAAACGGATGATAGCAGCTTGGATACCATCAAACTTCGGAACGGTGCAGCATAGTCCGACGGCGAACTTTCGCGCTAAAAAATGCTGTACGAAATCTTCCCATTTAGTACTTTACTTTTGTACTTGACTCATTTTCTTTCATGTATAATTACCACGTGCGCAACGACAAACGAAACATATACTTGGAAAAGAAGAAGGAGCGATTTATAGATTAGATATTCCAATCGGACTCTAGACTAGAACTCTAACCGTGCTGAACTGAAAGTTGTTTTCTTTCATGAAGGTGTAAAACTAGCCGAACAGTACTGTCTCTCCTTCTTCCCTTCCACTCGGATATCCAGAATTCTCTGCTCTCGAGCCCCATGTGTTGTAAATATTGCCGTTTTCTTTGAAAAGTGAAGGTTTTCATCAATTCCTCCACAAAAGCGGCTAGAAAGGCGGGGCACCGGGAATTCGGGTGATGACTAAGAAAGAGTGGGGAAGGAACTCGCAGTTTATGGGAAAACAGTAAATGAAATGTGAATTGCCGCTGTTTTGGCGCCACCCTTTCCAAAAACAGTTGTGATTGACAAAAGTTCACACTCGATGTATACAAAACTTTCAACAAAATAGCTCCACATGAAAACGTACTTGTGTCCCTGCTCAAAACCTCAAAAGACACTCACTTTTTGCCAATCACATGCGCCGATTAGCCTTATCAAATGTGTTTTCAAGTTTTATAAGTGAGGCGGAGTTCGTCACTTGATAAGAGGATGTGAAAGTGATCGTTCTGCATTCCAACCTGAAAATGTTTTTCATTTTACTCCTCACAACCGCTCTCGCCATTGCCCTGGTTTATCAGTGGAGGGCTCGACAAAGTCTTCCGAAAGGTTAGTCCCTTTTTTGAGGAATCGATAATATTCGCAACGTTACCAGGACCGGTTCCCCTTCCAATCATCGGAAACCTCCATCAACTCTCCTACTACACATGGAAGCTTGGAGGCGTTGTTCCGGCCTATCATCAGTTTGAAGAGCAGTTCGGAAAAGTGTTCGCCCTTTGGATCGGTCCCCTTCCGACCGTATACATTTCGGACTATGACGTCGCCTACGAGACTCACGTCAAGCGGGCGAACGTGTTCGGAGCACGATTCGCAGTCGGAGCACTCAATTATATCCGAGAGGGACGAGGGATCATCGCGTCGAACGGCGAGTTCTGGCAGGAGCACCGACGATTCGCACTGCAAACGCTCAGAAACTTTGGGCTCGGCAGAAATCTGATGGAGGAGAAGATAATGGAAGAGTACAAGTACAGGTTCTCCGACTTCTCGCAGTCCAACAACAACAAGGGACCGATCGAAGTGAGCTCTTCGATGTTCTTCGACCTGCTCATCGGAAGCATCATCAATCAGCTGCTGATCAGCGAACGCTTCGAGCAGAACGATCCGGAATTCGAAAAACTGAAAGAGAGCCTGGCGGTGGGACTCGAAAAGTTTGGGGTTCTGGACACATTTCTGCCGGATTGGGTGATGAATGCCTGGTGGATGAGGTGGCGGATGGACGATATTCTCGAGCCGTTTCGATGGATTCACCAACTCTCGCAGCGGAACATTCAGAAAAGATTGGCTCAAATTGCGAGCGGAGAGCATGTGATCGACGGAGACGGCAATGATTTCATGGACGCCTATCTGAACAAGATTGAGAAGGATTCACGCGAAGGGACAAAGTCGACTTTCAAGTGGGATTACTCTCATGTTGAATTCAAAGTTGTATTTTCAGCATTGAAAATCTGGCGATAGACCTGTACGACCTGTGGATCGCCGGCCAGGAGACCACCTCGACGACCCTTTCCTGGGCGTGCGCCTGTCTTCTCAACCATCCAGAAGTCGTCGCGAAGGTCAGAGAGGAACTTGTTCATCTGACCGGAGGCCACAGATCAGTTTCATTAACCGATAAAACCAAGACCCCCTACCTGAATGCTACTGTCAATGTAACAATGAGTTGGTTAGTAATTGAGATTGACATGCGGTCTTCAGGAAGTCCAAAGAATCGCCTCTATCCTAAACGTCAACATCTTCCGTCAAGTGACCGAGAACACGGAAGTCGACGGGCAGCCGATATCCGCTGGGACCGCAATCACCACCCACTTGGCTCTCATTCATACCGACGAGAAGTTGTTCGAGAATCACACTGAATTCCGGCCGCAACGATTCCTGGAGAATGAGGGTCTTGACAAGAAGTTGATTCCGTTCGGCATCGGAAAACGGTCCTGTCTTGGAGAGTCTCTCGCGAGAGCAGAGCTATACTTGGTACACCTTGATCCTTTTGAACACACCACCAAATGGATGTTACAGATTCTGGCCAACATGATCCTGGAGTACGATCTCGAGGCCGTCGGGGAAATGCCTTCGATCAAGACGACGTCGCCGTGCGGTCTCATGAAACGACCGCCCGTCTACAGCCTCCGATTTGTTCCCGTTCATCACTCGTGAGACACAAGAACTTCCTCTTTTTGTCTGTGATGTATGGTTAAGATTGTCATGCGCATAAAACTCAGTTTACTCAAAAAATCTGAAATTCTCAACTGTTAAGGATATACAAAGATTCTCAAAGTCTCTCCGTTTTGACCTACCAAACGTGCCTCTCTCTCTCTCTCTTTCTCTGCGTCTCTCGGAGGGGCCTCACTCGCTCATTTTCAGGTATCACTCAAGGATATGTCGCTGTGTATCGATTCGAATGGATGGCCGGCGCAACGACGAGAAGATCGGAGACTCGGCGGAAGCCAAGTCAGGTACATAGTTCAACTAGTTCTCGACCACATTGCGTGGTTTCAAGTTCCGTACTTAATTGCACATGAAACAACACTCCATTTGCTGGCTCACAGCGCGAGGCGACCTAACGCTCGGAAGCGGCTTGGATCATTGATGATGGTAAAGCCGCTTCGGAGCATTAGCTCGCTCTGCGAACCGGGCTTCAATACGTTTCAATAAGTCCTGTTAAACAATATAATTCATTTTGCAATAATACTCAACACATTATCAATGAATCCGCCCGAATTTCGAAGCCCCAAGCTTTTTCGGTTCGCAAGAATGTAAGAGCAATTGATGGTGATTGGAAGGACGATGAAATCGACGATCGTGTGGCCGAACGTACCGAAAATCGACCGTTTTGGGTCACTGGAACCGCCGTAGTTCAACAGATTCGTGGAGAGGATGGCTAGTGAAATCTGAAAATGATGATGGAGCTTGTATCTCACTTCATTGCCTTGCGCGCTTCAGACTCTGAAGGTGTGCGTGGTGTAGTGGTAACATTTTGGATTTTTAATCAAACACGGGTTCGAAACCGACTGCGGCAAATTTCTTTTGCATTCGATAAACTCACTGATTTTGACACGAATAGCACGCATGTCTGATAGAAAAAATACTTGGTCACCGTGGACTCCAATGGTTTTGGCAATTGATGTTTGGCAAGGAATGTCATGTAGAAATAGATGAGAATACTGGTGGACACTAGGAAATAGGGATAGAAGAAGACAATTTTGAGTTCTGAGAGAGTGCATGTCGTTGCATGGCTCATAGAGTGTTTGAGAATGCACACAGCTGCAATCATTCCCACAATTTGTTTGAAAATAGAAAATTAAGCTAACCCGGAACTATGCATTTCATAACGATCGACGAAATGGCGATGGCAAAAACCATGAAAGTGACGAAACGTTTTTTGAATGAAACCAATCTTTGAAACTGCGGAAATCGGAGTAAAATGAGCCGTTGGATGGAAATCAGGAAGGCGAGCACCGCGAAAATGTCCGGAAAACTACAGAATTTCAGAATGAGCACGGTCTCGAGGAGCACAGCTGTGAGCATGAGAAGAACGTTGAAAAGGTTATTGTTCCATTTCAGATTGCTGAAAACTGAAATGTTAGTGATTCTCAATAAACGAAACACTTACACAGTAGGAATAAAGAAGAAGAAAAGTAAAAGAAGAAGACATTCGAAAGTGTAAGTGACGCCGAAATACTTGGTCAATTTGTGACACCAAAGAAGTATTGGGTAGGATATTGTCTGCAAGACTTTTTTTTCATTGAAAAGCGAACACACTAGAGTGCTGTTTCGTAAAGTTGCAAAAAATCTAGGTGTCTCCGTCTCGCCGAGTCTACCTGGCAAATCAAGTTTACCTTCGAATCTCGCTCCTGATTATGTTTCCAAACAGGAAAATAGACTAGATAGGTGAGTAAACAAATGAAGAAATAGAAAAAACCAAAAAGACTCGTCCAGTCCATCTTCAAATCTTTCGGATATACAATGTTGCTCAAATATGCTGCAGAGCTGTTAGACATTTCAACTGGCGGCAATGTTTCGACGAAAAGTGTCTAGATGAGAGTGAAGTTCACCTGCTCACATGTTTTCAGTTTTTCAACCGAATGAACTTCAGCTTCACCGATTTGTCGGGCATTTTTCCAGAACTATACGGTAGCAGATCGGCTGTGGATGGGAGCGCACCGTGCGGTTGGATCTCGTAGCGGAGGAGAAGGTTTCCGATTATCTGAAGTTAGTCGTAGATTCATGAAAATCAGATTAGATACCAAGTAAAGTTCAGCTCTCGCAATATTCTCTCCGATACACGATCATTTTCCGATGCCAAGCGGTAGAACTTGTTGCGAAAGTTTCGCGTTCTCTATGAATCGTTCCGGATAAAAGTGCGCGGGGCTCTTGAAGACATTGTCGTTGACTTGTAGTGCACCGATTTGAGCAGTTATCACTGCTCCCGAATCAATGTGATATCCGTTGACTATAATTGGTTGTTGAACGATTTTCCAGAAGTTCACGTTCAGAATAGAGGCGCATCTTTGGATTTCTGCTATTGTCGCGTTCAAGTAATGGGTTTCAGCGCGGTCCTGTAGGGTCAAACGTCGAGATCCGTTGTCCGTAACTCTCAAGACCTCTTCTCGAACTTTCTGGATGACACGTGGATGGTTGACCAAATAGTTGAAGCCGTCCACGAGTGTAGTGGAAGTAGTGTCCTGTCCGGCAAACCACAAGTCGTTGATTACATGCTTCAGGGATTCCAATCTGAATAATTTCTTTCTATACAGTCTGTTTCACGGGTCCCTTACGTATAAGCGGGATGTCCTCCACCTCCATTTCTGTCTTCTTGATCCATTTTTGCGAAGAAAAAGTCGACAAAGTCCTGCGGATCCTCGGAATCCACAACATACTCCCCAGCCTTCACATCCGCCCATCTTTGCACGGCTTCTCGCGAGGAAAACTCCAGAACGTTCCGTAAAGATGTCATGTTTCCTTCGTAGCGCTTAGGAAAGAAGTGCTTGAGCAGCCAGACCGGAGCCGTCATATCGAACATTGTAAAGTATTCGGCCGACTTCTCCATGAGCTCCCGAAGCTTCAGGAACTCGTCCTTGTTGTGCTCGTCGAATCGTTTCCCGACCAACAATCGGTTGATGGCACTTCCGACGGTCAGATCGAAGAATTCCGAAGTATGCACGATGGTTGTACCTTCCGCATCCAACTCCGCACATCTGGCGTCCAACTCGGCCAGGATTATCTCGCCCAATCGATCCTTTCCCACTCCCATCTTTCGAAACGCTGTCAGAGTGAACTTACGAAGTTCCGGACGGATTTCCCCGTTTGAGAAGAGGATTCCGAGGCCTTCTGTGATTAAATTATAAAAACGACACGGTTAGGACAAGTTAACGTACCACTAACATGATCATAAAGCGGTGGAAGAACTCGTTCTTTGAAGTTGTTCCCATTCTTCACAAAAACATCGTAGCAAGTCTCATAGTTGGTGATGCTCACATGAGGAGTCGGTCCTAGCCAGAGGGTGAATACATTTCCATACTTCTGAAATCTGATTCTGTGCATAGATTACAAAACAGCACTCAAACCTTTCGAAAGTAACTAAACGCGGGTACAATTCCTTTCTCCCGCCAAACGTATGTAGTACACAAACTGGGGAATGTTTCCAACGACTGGTAATGGAATGGGTCCAGGCGGAAGTCTTTTCACTCTCTGGTACTGTTTGATAAGTAATACAAGTAGAGAGACTAGAAGAACAGGCAGAAGAAACATTTTTAGAGCAAACAATGATTTGGTCTGACCAAAAACTTGCGACATGTCAATGATAACAATAGTTGGTTGACTCAGCGGCGGAAGGAGAACACTCTCTGCGTCTCGTCACGAGAAGGTCTCTAAATTGCGGACAAAAAGCGCTCCTTGTTCGAAGAATTTTAAGTTCAATTTTGATATTGTATGTCAAAGTTTAGCAAGAATCACAGAGTCAAAACTGTCAAAAAGTTGTGAGAAATCTTGACGTCTAGTGCTTCAACCTAGGATTGTGGTTCAAAACGCATGAGAAAGCTTCAGAAAACGTTTTCTCAAAGCGTGGAAAGAGTATTTTTCACCTGTTCTTTTAGCTTTTTACTTCTCTAGTCGGACTTTCATTCGATTCGGCAACTCATGACAATGACGTGTACATTCGAGAACTCTTACTTTGAATCCGAGGCTTTTCTGCGGACCACACTCCATTTTATGACTGTCTTCGAGGTTCCACTCAACATTTTCGGTGCCTACCTCATCATTCGCAAGTCTCCAAAGTCAATGTCCTCGGCCAGAGGGGTCATTCTCCTATTGCACACTGCTTCCGCTATTATGGACTTCTTCGTCACTTTCCTCATCATTCCCTACGAGTTCTCTCCGTATCCATTTGTTTATCCAGTCGGATTTCTGTCATTTCGGGGCGTCAGTTCGCCGGTTCAAGTCTACATTGCATCTAATGTTATGGCTGGTGAGGAGTCGTTAGATCTGAAAAAGTGTATTCTAGTTTTCAGCGGTTGCCATCTCACTTGTGGTCTTCTTTGAAAACCGTTATAATGCGGTCGTCATTGGGAAAAACGGTGGAGGCACTCGTCGGAATGCGAAAAGATATGCGCTTTTTGTGCTCGACATGGGGATGTGTGCTGTGTTGGCCGTTCAGATTTTCTGGCAGTTGCCTGATTCGAAGACCGCCAGGGAACACTTTTTGGAGGTGAGTTTTCTGATATCTAATGACCATACGTTGATACTTTCAGAAGCACTCATGTGTCCCATTGGCTCTTCTGGACAATCCCAACTTCATCGACATCAACGCCGGCTCCGTTGCAATGCCGATTTACCTGGCCATCGTACTCGTCTTCATATTTTCTCAAAGTTCATTCTTCGTGCTCTACACCTTCTACCATCTCTTCTTCTCCACTAAAATCGTCTCAAGATCCACTCAGCAGCTGCAACGGAAGTTCTTCATCGCTTTGCTGATGCAAGCGTTCATTCCATTGATAGTTTTAGCCGGGCCTATTGCGTACGGATACATTTCATGGTACATTTGGTATTACAATCAAAGTGAGCTCTTTCATTTCAATTGTTTGAACGATAGATCAAGTTCAGAGTACAACAACTTCAAAATAATTGCTATCGGATTCAACGGCTTCCTCACCACCATCACCATGATTCTTGTTCATTCGCCCTATCGCAATGCTGTAAAAGAAATAATTCCGGGTATTGTGAAGAAGTGGAAGGCGACTGTTGCTCATGCTCCGTCCGGTGGAAGCCATTCTCCAGAGCCATCTCGTAACATTTCTTGATTTTGAGTACAAATATTCAATCCTTCAGTAAAGTGTTCATCCGTAAAAACAACTTTATTCATTCGGCATTCTCGAATGTACATGTCATTTATGAAAGCTAAAATGAAAAAGAAAACGAACGAATTATTGATTGAGAGCGGACACTTTCTAGTCTAGATTCAGAAGCTGAAAAGTCTAGTTTGAAGCAGAAATAAACTACAAATGGGACAGTTTTATGAATTCCAGTTTCACAGATTTGTCCGGCATTCTTCCGATGCTGTAGGGCAGAAGATCGGCAGTGGAGGGAAGTGGCCCGTGCGGTTTGACGTCGTAGCGAAGGATCAGATTGCCGACAAGCTGAAGTCATATTGCTTGGGATGTTTAAAAGCGATACAAGACTTACCAGATATAGTTCGGATCTTGCAATGTTCTCCCCCACACACGATCGTTTTCCGATGCCGAACGGAATGATTTGAGTGAGAAGCTTCTCGTTCTCAATGAATCTTTCCGGGTAGAACTTCTGCGGCCTCTTGAACATGTCTTCGTTCACGTGAAGAGCACCAAGTTGAGCACTTATTAGTGCTCCTGAATCCACTGGATATCCCTGACAGTGGTTGGCTCATGGTTGATGCGCCAGAAGTTCACATTGAGAATGGAAGAGTGCCTTTGAATTTCTGCCAGTGTCGCATTCAAATAGTGAGTTTCAGCGCGGTCCTGTAGCGTCAAAGGACGGGATCCGTTGTCCGTAACTCTCAAGACCTCTTCTCGAACTTTCCGAATGACATGCGGATTGTTCACCAGTTGATTGAAGCCATTCACAAGAGTAGTGGAGGTAGTGTCCTGTCCGGCCAGCCAAAGATCAGCCAGTACATGTTTCAACGAGTTGAGAGTGTACGCAGGATGTCCCCCTTTCTCATCTTCCACTTGTTTCCTGGCGATGAAAAAGTCCACCAAATCGTGCGGATCTTCCGGATCCACACTGTACCGCCCTGCCTCCACATCTTCGAACCTCTGCACAGTCTCGCGGGACACGTAGCCAAGGACATCTTGCTGAACCTTCACGCCCAGTTCGTATCTTTTCGAGAAGAATCGCTTCAAGAACCACACCGGAACTGTCATATCAAACATCGTGAACTCTTCTTCGCCCTTCTGCATAAACGAGGGAGGCATCGAAGTGAAACATCTGGAAGATCCGAGGATTACGAATGACCGGGATTGCTGCCTGGATTCTCCGTTGAATGTGACCACGACAGTCAACCCACTTCCAGTCATTCTGTACACTGCCGCGACGACAGTCACTTACGAGTTCACCTTCCGATATCTCTAACTTTTCCCTTTCTCTTGTGTATGATCTCAAAATGAACGAGTACACTTTCCTATTGAATTGAGCAGTTTATTTCGTTGCTCATAAAGAACCCATAATCAGAGACAAAGAAGGACGAGACAAAGGATTGGAAGAGAAATGAACGGAAGGAGCATCGGGGAAGAGGAAGAGGCATGAACCCTTGACGGTTAAGGGTACGCGGCAATTTTTAAAAATTGGCATGAACCCTTGAATTTTTAGAAATTGCCGCGTACCCTTAACCGTCAAGGGTTCATGCCAATTTTTAAAAATTGCCGCGTACCCATAACCGTCAAGGGTTCATGCCAATTTTTAGAAATTGCCGCGTACCCTTAACCGTCAAGGGTTCATGCCAATTTTTAAAAATTGCCGCGTACCCATAACCGTCAAGGGTTCATGCCAATTTTTAGAAATTGCCGCGTACCCTTAACCGTCAAGGGTTCATGCCAATTTTTAAAAATTGCCGCGTACCCATAACCGTCAAGGGTTCATGCCAATTTTTAGAAATTGCCGCGTACCCTTAACCGTCAAGGGTTCATGCCAATTTTTAAAAATTGCCGCGTACCCTTAACCGTCAAGGGTTCATGCCAATTTTTAAAAATTGCCGCGTACCCATAACCGTCAAGGGTTCATGCCAATTTTTAGAAATTGCCGCGTACCCTTAACCGTCAAGGGTTCATGCCAATTTTTAAAAATTGCCGCGTACCCATAACCGTCAAGGGTTCATGCCAATTTTTAGAAATTGCCGCGTACCCTTAACCGTCAAGGGTTCATGCCAATTTTTAAAAATTGCCGCGTACCCTTAACCGTCAAGGGTTCATGCCTCTTCCTCTTCCCCGATGCTCCTTCCATTCATTTCTCTTCCAATCCTTTGTCTCGTCCTTCTTTGTCTCTGATTATGGGTTCTTTATGATCAACGAAATAAACTGCTCAATTCAATAGGAAAGTGTACTCGTTCATTTTGAGATCATACACAAGAGAAAGGGAAAAGTTAGAGATATCGGAAGGTGAACTCGTAAGTGACTGTCGTCGCGGCAGTGTACAGAATGACTGGAAGTGGGTTGACTGTCGTGGTCACATTCAACGGAGAATCCAGGCAGCAATCCCGGTCATTCGTAATCCTCGGATCTTCCAGATGTTTCACTTCGATTCCTCCCTCGTAGCACCCGAAAGAGCAAATTTCACGGCGTGTGGATTCAGAAGTAATCTCGTAGATCACTTGTAACGTTTTGTTGGTTGGACCCTGTAAACATTCGCTCATTTCAATGTGCCACGCTTTGCTCACCACAATCCAAGAGTTACAGAAAGTGAAGTACTCATCGTCTTTCTTGTCGAACTTCACAGTCAGTTTCTGCTTCTGCCACCTACTCGTGGCTACAAGTGTCGTTCCGCACCCTTCTGGCTACAAAACAACAGAGGTCTTTTCTTTCATTTATCCTTTTATTCACTCACTCTTTGGTCACAAAAGTCTCCTCCGTATCCCATTGGACAGTTGCAAACCAGGCAATTGTTCGGATTCGGAATGCCTCCGTTTGCACAGTTGGCAACTTGACCCGCGTTTTTGCACGAATCATAGCACTGGTAGTATTCGTTGATCTGGTCGAAATCGTAGAAATTCGGGATCAGGCTTCCCATCGTTTCAATGAAATTCCGATCTGTCGGGAGGATCGTCTGCTCATCGTCTTTGTTCGAAAACGAATCGGTCGAATAGTGCATGACACTGCCGTAATCGTATGGAACGAGGTTAGCCCAGAGACGGGAAGAGAGCAACGCGAAGTTTATAAGTTCTTGTTGCTGAAATCAGACGATTCACGTCCCTTCCGTCCCTTCCACAAAGACCCACATCAATGTTCTGCGCCAGAATATCCACATAACTATTTCTGTCACTTCTCGATTGAGTGTGCTCTATTCCGAGTGCATGCATCAGTTCGTGGATCGCCGTGCCTATCTGAAAACGGAAATATGTTCAATGGTCTCCTCGCACTTCGCACCGACCCCCCAACAGTCTTCGGACAGTGACACGTCTTGCACGCCAATTTGTTGACGTCCGACGTCCGAAAAACACAATCCCATGTCGGCGATCCGCACCGAGTCGCCGGCTGAAAATCATTGTAATTGCTTCTTCTTTTGTGACACTTCGAAATGATTCATTTTGTGGAAGGAGAGGAAAGAAGAAGCTGTGAAAGAAAGCACAAGGATCTGTGACGTCACCAGTGTTCAATGGTGTCTTTTCAAAAGAGAATGTTCTCAAAACGTCATTACATTGTGAGAAATCACGATCTCGGAAGTGTCTGATAGGACAGTTTTCTGCCGCTGTCACGGTTTCACATGAATGGCGGCGATGAAAGCACGAGCTGTTTCAGAAAGAGAAAGGGACAGCGACCGGCGGAACAAAGTTTGGCCGGACAGACTTCTTCGGGAAACACAAAGTGTATATTTAGATTAGAAACCGCTCAATGATCCGTTTGATTCTTGTGATTGCCTATTCGAGTACAATTTGATCGCAGAAATTGACATTGTGAACCCACCTGAGTATCCATCGTTAACACTCTTAAATCGGATGCAAGTCCGCGCGGTGAGCTCTTGGATCGCCATCCTCACCGATTTCTTGGTGTTGCCTGCAAAAAGAGCACTGATCAGCACTGCCGACTCGACGGGAAACCGTCTTACTTGTCACATTGCCCACGAAGTACGGCACCGTATTGTTTGGCCATCGATACGAAAGATCTCTTTGCACTTGCCTCACTTTTCTCTGTAAACTGTTTTCATGAGTCACTTCCACTTTTTTGTTATTTTGAAATTGACACAATGGGAGAAGGAATTTTGAGGATTAGATCGGTTCGTTTGGAGAATGACGAACCCTGCCTGCCGATCCGTAGTTCGAATGTGTTCGGTAGTACGGGCTTCCGCCTTCAGACACTGTCTGAAAAAGAGATTCTATGGCTGGAATGGCAGCTGATCGTAGAGCTTTTGAGGATAAAACAATGAAACTCTGCTGGAAAGACAGTAGACTGAAAATTCGAGGCTTACCAAAGCGGCAAGAATACAAGTTGCGATACCTAAATCGAGACGCATCGTAGACAAGAATAACCTATCTGAAGCCCGGCACAAACGTAAAAGGTGCCAACTCAACTGGTATTTAAGCAACTTTTTCCCCTAACTGCTCCTCCCCACACCCCCAAGGCTTTTCGGCAAATACAGTTCGGTTCTGACATTTTCTATTTGAGGTTACCCCCTTTTGTGTTTGTGTAGAAATCGAGAAGTAGACTGGTAATAACACTTGTCGCGTGTCTGTTCAGATGTTCGTTCTGATGTCACTGATTCGAATTCAACGAGAGTTTGTTCAGCTGCGATCACGGATTCACGGATAATACAAATGGGAATACACTTGGCGGAACTTGAAGATTCTGGAAAGCTTCAAACCTTGAAGTGGAATTAAACCAAAACCAATCTCCTGGTTGTTGATGACACCTTCATCTGCTCTGATTTACAAAAATGACAAATATTTATTGTTTACTTACTTACTTAATTACTTAGTCGATCTGTTCCTCGCTCACATTGTGTGGGCGCGGATCACAGCATACCACGCATTCCGATCTTTGGCAATGGTGCTCCATGGTACCACTCGGTTTCCTTGTCGGATGGTGACTTCTTTATTGAGGGCGTCGATCCATCTCATGGGCGGTCTGCCGACCGGTCGCTTTGTGTCTCTTGGGATCCATTCTTGCGTCAGAGTGGTCCACCGGTTGTCCGTCCTTCGTGCCACGTGTCCGGCCCAGCCTAACTTCCTCTTTTTGACGTGGAGTAGAGGGTCTCGGACGCCGGATAGGCGTCGGATGTCTTCTCGATGGAGATTTCTCTCTCTCTTTGCTGGGAGAGCGACAGTCCGACGAGTCTCCTTTCCAATGACGCGTGGATTACTCGCACTCTTTCATCCAGTGCCTTCGTAAAGGTCCAGGTTTCTGAGCCGTATGCGAGCGCCGGGCGGACGATCGAGTCGAAGAGTCTGGCACGGATTTTGGGGCAGGTGAGGGCATCCGTGGTGTTCTTGATTCCGTTGAATGCCGCCCATGCTGCTCGTCGTCTTCTATGGAGCTCCGGCTCCAATTCGTTCCGTGCGTTGAGTAGTCTACCTAAGTAGATGTACTCGTTGACATCCTCGATGGCGGTGGTGGTGGTTGCGCCACTTTTGATGCAGACCGGATGGTCGGTGGCAAATGTGTTTCGCAACACTTTGGTTTTGTTAGTATTGATTTGGAGACCTACTTTTGCACACCTTTCCACTAGTTCCTGGATCATCTCGCTGGCAGTATTTGGATGATTTGCCGCTAGGACAATATCATCTGCAAATCTTAGATGCGTTAGATTTCTGCCGTTGATTCTGATTCCAGGGTTTGTCGCGTGGTCCTCGTCGTGTCCTTTCAGATGGTTCCAGGACATTTGGCTGAAGACTAGTTCTAGGCAGACCGAGAACAAGTTTGGCGAGATAGGATCGCCTTGCCGCACTCCTCTCGTGATTGGGACCGTCACAGGTCGGTGGAAGGGTGTGAATGTTGTGTTGCAGTTGGTATAGGACCGTACTCTTTGAGTAGGTTGATGTAGGCCGAATCTATCCCTTGCCTTCGGAGACTTTCCCAGATAGCTCCTGGCTCAACACTGTCGAATGCCTTGTGGAAGTCTATGAAGACAAGTGTGAGTGGGATCTGGTACTCGCGACCAGCCTCGAGTAGTCGCTGGACTGAGTGGATGTGGTCGATCGTATTATAGGGGCACCGGACAGAAAGGGCGCGCTGTTCGCAATCTGGCCGAATTTCTAGGCCGCGAAGTAATTTTCCACTGAAAATGCGGCCTAACTTTTCAAACTCGGCCCCGAGGTCGCTCAATTTGCACTGCAAAAAGAGTTTCTCAACAGAGCGCCATTTCTGTTCGGTGCCCCTGAAATAGAGAAGGAGCGACGGAATCCAGCTTGCTCGACTGGTTGGGCTTCTTCTAGCGTCCTCCGAATCCTATTGAGCACACATTTGGAGAATGCTTTATATAGGACGGGGAGGAGGCAGATCGGCTTATAGTTCTCCAAATTTTCCCTGTCTCCTTTTTTGAAGATCAGGGTGGTGTTAGATGTTTTCCATTGTTTTGGGACTCTTCCGCTTCTGAGATATTCTTAGAATCTGACCGTTATGAGGGAGATAACATTATCGTGACAACTTTTGAGAAGGTCTGCCGTGATTTTGTCATCGCCCACTGCTTTCCCGCTCGGAAATGAGTGGATAGCAGCACGGACTTCTTCGAGGAGAAACGGTGGTGGTGTTTCTGTTGTGATGGATACTGTGAGTACGGGAGGGGGCCGCTGACTACTGAATTGTTTCCGGTAGACCTGCTGGATCTCCTGCTCCATCTTTGTCCTTGAAGTGATTCTTTCGCCGGTCGTCGGGAATTTGAGGCAGGGGATGAAGGACTTGTATTCTTGAATGTCCCTTGCCACCCTTTTCAGGTTTCTACCTTGATTCGCGGCGCTCAGAAAGCGAGAACTGGCGAACTCTTCGTGGTCTTTCTCGACATCTTCTCGGCATTTTACTGACAGCGACTTGAAGTTGGGGTCTGATCTGTCCATGTGCTCAATTGCCGGGACACTGTCTGACTGTCTGCCTGCGTCTCTCGTATTGGCTATATCTTTTGCCCCGGGGAAAACTGTATCCTTATACTACTAGAGTAGTTAGGAAAAGTAGGAATATCATAGTGAGCGGTAAGGGTTCCTAGTGCGAGATGGGGGGCTTTATAAGGAAAATGAATCACTACAAAACAACAGTTTTCTTCGGATAGATAAGGAAAACTACGATTCCCCAGAACGTAGAAGTCCGTAATCTTTTGTGTTCTGTAGCCGATCATAAAGAGACGGAAGAGATTGTAGTAGTACGGTTTCCAAGACGCTTCAAAGTTCCGACCTTTAATGGTTCACCAAGTCTATGCACCTAAAATTCTTTGTTTCCGTTGGCAAATCACGAGCAAACTCGCAACTTTTTGATCAGTTTTTGATCACCCGCCGGACACAAAACACGTTTTGTATATTGATTCCTGCCGCCCATATTCATTGAGGTGGCGAGTGAGTTTCACTTTGACATCTTCGCAAAGTTATGTCTAATCGAATCGATTTCAAAATGGTTGAGACTGGCAAGAAATGCGAAAGTTACCAAAGTTCAAAGACCGACAGAAGACGCCGTTCCTGTTGGCCACACTGGCTGAAATTCAACGGCACGCCTCCCTTGTACACCTGAACGAGAATCTGGCGAGAGCTGAGCGCTATTTGGTGAGCATTTATTTGAATCTGTAAATGGAAAACACTTTTCCAGGTTTTTGATACTGAACTATGCTAACGATAGAGGACATTAGGCTCCGTTCGCCGCGAGAAAGTGTCCGGAAAGGTATGTGGAATTGGAATTTGTCAAATTGAATAGACAACTGATATATTTATATTGTTTTCTCGTCTCCATCACAATCAGCAGATCAGAAAGTGTGGTGAATGTAGAAAATGTAGTTTTTTTAGTGTAATCTTTGATAAGAAGGAGTATAAAATAGATAAGCGGATGGTGAGAAGGACTTCAACACAGACATGTTCTTCTTTCTGATTTTGACCACTCTACTCACCTGGTTGATTGTCAGACAGTACCAAAAAGTGTCGAGACTCCCGCCAGGTCCTCTGGCACTGCCGTTGCTCGGCAATCTTCCACAAATCGTTTTCTATCTATGGAAAACTGGAGGAGTTGTGCCAACTTTGGATCTATTCAGAAAGGTATGTTATTCGCAGAATCCCTCTACAAGAACTAGTGAATGTTTCAGAAATACGGAAACATTTTCACACTTTGGTTGGGCCCGATACCTCACGTCAGCATTGCCGATTACGAGACATCCTATGAAGTTTTTGTGAAGAACGCTCCCAAGTATGCGGACAAGTTTACACCGCCGATATTCGAACAGATAAGAGGTAGATGAGTAGAAAAAGAAACGTTTGCAAATTTGGCAAGTTGCAGAAGGACTGGGAGTCTTAGCGACGAATGGAGAGCACTGGCAGGAGATGCGTCGGTTTGCACTGCAAACATTCCGGAACATGGGCGTTGGAAAGGATGCGATGGAGGTCAAAATCTTGGAGGAATTGAACGCCCGATGCGCAGAAGTGGACAATAGCGCTGTGGACGGAGTCACCGTCAAACAAGCGGCCGAATTCTTCGATTTGACAGTCGGAAGCATCATCAACAGCATTCTGGTGGGCAAACGATTCGGGGAGGAGAACAAGGACGAGTTTCTGAAGATCAAAAAGGCGATGGACGACTCTTTCGAAACATTCAATCCGTTTGACATGACTGTTCCCGTCTGGCTCCTCAAGTACTTCTTCCCGAAACGATATAACGTAATTGTGGACAATCAAGAGAATTCGAGGGAGTTCGCGGCACGGGAAGCGATGAAGCGGCTGGAAGAAATCGGAAGAGGCGATTATGTGATTGATGAGAACAATCCACGTGACTTCACAGAGGCATTCATTTTGAAAATGAAGCAGGAGAACGACAAGCACTTCCAGTGAGCTTCCTCATAAATGTTGTCCAATTGAGTTCTGATTTCAGCGTTGAGGCTTTGAAGACAATGATAATTGACTTGTGGACCACTGGCCAAGAGACCACCACGACCACCCTGATCTCCGGATTCAATCAGCTCCTCCTCCACCCCGAGTTCATGAAAAAGGCTAGAACGGAACTGCAGAAGCTGACAGACAACGGAAGCCGGGCGCTGAGTCTCTCCGACCGTAATTCCACTCCTTATTTCAACGCTGTCATCGGCGAAATTCAACGGCACGCCTCTATTTTGAACGTGAACTTCTGGAGATACAACCATGAACTGACGTACATGGGAGGCCATCCAGTGGATGCTGGAGCACTGGTCACTGCTCAATTGAGTGCTCTTCACGTCAACGAACAAATCTTCGAGCATCCGGAGAAGTTCGATCCGGAGAGATTCATTCGGAACGAGAAGCTTCTTCAACAAATCATCCCGTTCGGAGTCGGCAAGAGATCGTGTCTTGGCGAGTCGTTGGCTAGGGCGGAGCTTTATCTGGTGAGTTGGACTATCGAAAGTTACAATAGCCATGATTGTGTAGATCTTTGGAAACTTGCTCCTCCGCTACAATTTCAAGCCACACGGCAAGCTCTCCACCGCCGAGCTCCTTCCGTTCAGCGCCGCCAAACGACCGTTCAAGTTGGAGATGCAGTTTGTAAAAATCTAATTTTACTTCCAATTCAAACATTTTCCAATCGTATTAATGAAACAGCGTTAACTGATCAACCTCCGAACATTTCCATCAAAAAAGAAGTGTGCTGAATGCAGAAATTGTAGTTTTCAGAGTCGTTAACTGATAAAACGTGTCTTATCAGTTGTACCAATCGTCAATCGATCTGACCCCAGTCTCAGACAACCATTTCCTGTAAATAAACACTTTTGAAACGGAACAAGCATGAAAAATGACATCAGCTCGGTGACGCAGTCTGTGAAATCTTAAACTTTGGCGTGAATCTTTTCTGAAAATGAATTTGTATGCATTATTTTCAGAGAAACAGCTGCGCACTCACAATTCTCAACGCACTTTTGAGAAGATCTGAAAACATCAAAACTCTCATCGGCTCAGTCGAATTCTTCACTCACCAAGTGTAGCCTCTCGATAGCTTTTGATGATGATCAACGTTGGAAACGGGTCCAACGCCGGGAAAAGTGAAATGGTAACGCAGACGAACGTGGCGTCCATGTCGATATTGAGAAGAGAACACGTGTAGAGGGCGAGCACGGGGATGTGCATCAGAATTAAAGGGATTAGCGCCTCAAAAATCGAATGGAAATGGGGAGAAGAAGGATGTGGAGGGAGGGTACCTGAACAACTAACGCTACGAAGAGTTGCGTCTGAGTTTCCCGCATCACTCCAGACATTTGTGCTTGTACTTTGAGCAGTGCATTGATGCGATAATAGCACTTGAATCCGAAAACGATGACCATGAGTAAGGACAAGGTCTGAATGTGGAACTGATATTGTAGACATCGTTTTGTAAACTACCGTGAGAGTCCATTGAACTAAAGTTGCCAGCACTGAATTGTGATGTATAATCCGTTTGTTATCTTCATACGAGAAAAACAGCATGCCTGTGTAGGCCACATCGTCGAGCGACATGTTAAACTTTTCAGTTATACTTTCTCTGAACCTATTTGTTCAAGACGATATATCTCAGCTGACGGAAGAGATATCAAAAAGTTGTCAACTAATGAATTGTTTATTAAGATCTTGTGTATATTTTATTAGTTGGCCACTTTTTGATAAATCTACAAACAGCTGAGATACATAGTTTGGAAGAATGCCGTTCAACTCGTTCACCTGATAAAATCGTCCATTGCTCGCGATGGCGCAAGAGGAAACGCGGTAGAAACACCCCAGACAATTCCATGGAAAAGCGGATAAACAAACCAGAAAATGATTCGAACGCCTGGAAAATAGGTGAGGAGATTGCTGCCAGTGGAGGCGAGAAGTCGGTAGGCGAAGATGATCACGAACATGCCCATGGAGAAGCCGAAGAAGGAGCAGTACAGAATGTTCAGGAACATTGCCACGTCCGCACCGAATACCGTCTCTTTGTGCGGAACGATAATAATGAAAGTGGGACCGTAGGAGAAGCTGAGCGGCGAGGCGATAATATCCAAAACGCCGTAGAGCATCTCGAACGCGGAAATGAAAATGAGCAAGTATTTGTAGTTGCCGATGTGCTCCGGAGATTTGTAGGATATTAGATAGATCAGTAAGAAGTTGGTCAAGATGGAAGTAGTTGCGGTCGAGTATTGAAGCAGCCTGTCGTGAGCCATGTTATACGAATACTATGAACACTTGTGCGAGCCTCGCTTTCATTCCGGTCCCTAAAGATCTATTAGTGAGGTGCAAATACTACTCCATTATGGCAATGATCACAAAAAAGTACTCTGGCAACTATGTTATCGGTTGCAAAGTGTCCTTCTAAAGTTCCTCTTTCAGTCTTACCTTTTGTGTGTGTGTAGTTTCATTCCTAAACTTCATCATCATGTCTATTGTGGTCATTTCTCTTCTTCATGAACATTCCATAAAAGCCATATCACTGTTATCTTATATTCGTGCCAATGACTCAACAATACTCCCCTGAATTCACATATTACATATCACCGGGCAACACCTGAAAACAAGCGAACAAACAACTCATTGCGAAATCTTGCACAGCCGCGGAACGTATAAAAGAGCGGCGAGGCGAATGTGAGACAGATCGATGATGATGATGGCCGACGACGAGCATTTCTGGTGAGTTTCCCTGGGCAATATCATTTATTTAATTGAATTCAGGGCCAAAAACGGTCGTCCATCGCGTGCGAAAGATCAAGATCGCAACGCGGCCGCCAACTACATTATGCGAGATCTGAAGACCGATGCGGCTATTCTGAAGACGTATCATTTGTGTGAAAACTCTTCGAGAATCTTTCCGTCTGATGACATTTCACCGGATGTCAGGTACTCGCTCAATAAGAAGAAGCGATGGGAAGCTGAACAAGGAAAAGATTTGCTGGAAGTGATTCAGAAGGCTCATGGGTTTCCTGAAGACGTCGAGATCATTCTGCTGGATAGAACCACACTCTGCTCGATTTTCTTTTGTGAGTTTAAGACGATCTTGGGTGAAGAATGAATGGTCCTTTTTTCAGCAATCTTCGAGTCGCCAACCTGCTTCCAATATTATCAAATTTGTCAAACTCATCAACTTCTGCCCGACGACTCATACCGTCACACCAGAATCAACTCAGTCTACGGCCAACCGCTAAAAAATCTTAGAAAGACCGACGACTCCCCGGCCAAAGATATCATCGCTTACCATTTTGTGAGTGCTCCGAAGAACTACGAGAACCTGCTGAAGCACTCGTTTCGTCCCGGAAGCAGCAAGGACAGAAGTTCGTGGCGCACTTTGAGTTATCTTCGGAGAACGCAGAGAATGAAGAACATGTTGTCGGAGCTGAGGCATGAAGAATTGGAGGATTTGGATGGGAAAGGAGAGGACGTCTTCTACGATGACTATCTGGTTTTGGAAAAGTTGGATACGCCTAGGCAGTTGTGAGTCTAATTAGGTTTCAATTATGAAAAGTAATGAAGGGAACGTTTTCAGCTACAACTGGGACGATCACATTGTCGCCGACAAGTTCGTGTTCGTTAGGCGAAAGCAGCCGTCGAAATGTTCTTCCAATTGGAGTCTTGTCTCTTTTGAATAAATGTAGATTTCGCAACCTCCCGCTTTCCGGGACCGCGGCCTAGTTTCCCCTTTCTCTTCCACTCGCTCGCCACACACATTGCATTGATTCAATTTGTTTTGGTTTTCATCATATTTGTATCAAAATGAACCCATTTCCTATCACATTCGAATCGGCCGTTCGCATTGTCAACGAGACTTGCGGAACGCGAAACGTGGGCGGACAACCGGAAGCTCAATTGGATCGCGAATCGTTTCTGCAGGCGATGCGCGACAAAATCGAAATATATCTGTCTCACGACGAACAAGAAATACGATTCGCCAACGACCAATTCATGAAAAACGTACGGACGTTTCCGAAGGCCCGTGAGTTTTTGTTTTTGTTTCTTTCTGACCTAGGCACAACTATAAATCTACTGATTTGCAGTCAACAATCTGAAAAATGCGGCTGATAATGTCCGGACGACTATCGAGAAGCATCCGGAACTAGTCGGTGAGTGATGAAATAGAATGTAGTTTATTCAAAGCTGTATATCTCAGCTGGCGGTGGAGATATAAAAAAATTGTCAACTAATAAATGGATCATGAGGACATTTTGAACATTTTATCAGTTGACCACTTTTTGATATCTCTCGAGAAAGCTAAGATATATTGTCTTGAATGTACAGTATTGCAAAGTTCATGTTTCATTGTTTCACAGAACAACTGGAAATCGTGAAAGCAACAAAGGAGACGCTGAAAAGACGTGAGTGACATAAATACTTGTACTAGTATTCGATTTCGATTTCAGTGGAAGTCAGTTATCCGCAGTTCGCGCCCACAACTCCACAGGACATCTCCTGGCTCACAAAATCGCACATTTTCACCTACTTTTTTTGCCCCGAGCTGGAGCCATCAGCAACACGGACTGAGCGAATTCATGCGGTACAAATGCGAAGAATGTTGGCAGACTTTCGAAACGGAGATAATATCGAGCAGACGTTGTATCGGGCAAAGAACGACGTGATCATCAGGAACGTCTGGATGAGTATGAACACTTTTTTGGTTTCTTAAGTGGAAGGCACACATTTCAGACCAGGGACAACTCCAGAAACTGCTCGATCACTGTTTGGAACTCTACTCTCCCGATTTTATCGATATTGTCTGCGCGGACGTGTGTAAGTCGAATCGAAAGTGTGATTTCAAGGCACTCTTTCGATATTTTGCAGATTACGCTACCAAAGTTCTTGTAGAAGCTGAAGGAACAATGGCCGAAAGCGCGGAAATTAGAAGTGAGTTATTTTTATCGTCAAACTTTACAATATTGCAATTCCAGACATAATCACAAAGCTCAACGCTTACAAGGTGGAACTCGAGCAGAAGATTCTTGCAGGTACACATTTCGCTGTTTTGTTCATAGATATTTGCAGAAAATGAACGCATTATTCAGTGCAAAATAACGCTCTCGCAAGTGAGGTCACTATTGATCTGAACGCCCTTCCGGAAAGATCCGACCCAGATGATCTGCCGTTCGAACCGCCGAGCGACATGAGTAAGAATGAACGGAAGTCGGCCGAATGGTACATGTGGAGAATTGTGTTCTACGGTAATCATTTTATTGCTAAAAGAAGTCTGTAACTAATAAATTAGTACTGAAACTATCGGATAGAGCGACAAACGTTGCATGGGCGTCAAAGTACGCCCTCATCTTTAGATACATAAATCTCACGATCCGATGATTATTTCAAAAATTGTTCAACAAAAAATTTGTTGTAATTTTTAAGCTCTACATCTTTGTAGTTGATCATTTTATCCGAAATTCTGTTATTCTTGAGTTACGGTCAAGTTTCTAAACAGTGTCCACTAGAAGGGCGAGAAAGAATGAAGAGTAGTACGTTGAGGCCTCAAATCTGGCCCTAAAAGTAATTTGGGGCTCCTGTGTAACATTTTCCGCTCTATCTTAGGGTATAAAAATATCACACACCAATTTTTAGTGATTCTAAAGTGCCGTTTCTTTCAGAAGCAGCCATCCGAATATTCTACGAGCTGCTCGTTTTGAGAAAGGAAACAGTTGTCTTGCAGGACCGTAAGTCTTGAACTTTTACCCATTTCGCATCTGCAACTCATCAATTCCAGGCCTCGAGCGCACTCATCTGGAGAATGAAGTGGAGAGACTGAGAATGGAGGTCGAAATGGAAACGGCCAAAGAGGAACTGGACCACTATGAACGTGTTCTGGAATGCAGAAAGAATGGAGAAGAAGCGCCGCCGAAGAGAGCGCCGGTGTACGCGGATAACTATCAATGGAAGCTCTCAGCCGTTGGAGGTTTCAAACTTTAGCTTCAATTGGAATCAAACTTTTTACAGAAGCCCTGTCGAAGATACGTCAACGAGAAGTTTATTTGAATGAGATACTCGAGTTGGTGATTCGAGAAATGGACGCGGCCGGATATGGCATATGCATCGGAAACACCACTATCAAAAGTGTTTTGGTGCAAAAGTTCACCGAACTCGGTGAGTCCTGCTCTCAATGTTTCAGTGGTAATTTGTAATTCGTTCAGTACACCTCTACTACTTCGTGAAAGACATGCAAGTTTCCCCGATCCCAGGCGTTGGCGAAGCGCGTAAGTTTGACAGACGGAAGAGAATTAAAGAAATGGGAAGACATTTTCAGTAAGTTCAATTATTCGGCCATTCGGAACACGACCAACGTATGACTATTGTGAGTTTGTTGAGGAAGAGGTTGAGAGAAATGTACTGTCTTTTCAGGTAAAATAAAGAAAAAAGAGTATTGGGACCAACTCGACACGGTTTTGGAGCAAATCGATCGGCTGGACGCAATGGAATAATTAGCTTGCACACTTTCTTTCCCCCCGACATTCCCCAGACCTATCCATTCATCTACACTGTTTTTGTGACTTCAAATGACTATTATCCTGTTAGAAAAGTTGGTAAAACGTTGTAATCAGGTCACCTGATTCAGGTGGACAGAAAACAGTTGCCGTACTCGTCAAATTGTAATCTTTTATTTACAAACTCTTCATACATACACTATTATTATTATTATTATTTTCCAAAGACAACCGCCTGCAAAGCCTTGTTGCCCGCCCTGATCTTTTTGAGAAACTCCCACCGGCCCTTATGATACTCGTTGCGCATCTCTCCGCGCGGATACCCAATCCGATAGTGTCTTTCCGGCGTCTCCAGACTGTACGGTTCCCACTCGCTCGATCCTCTCTCGTTCGGATTTCCGTACTTTGCAAAATTCGTGTACATCGTCGTCATTTTGTCGATCATTTTCCAGTCCGCTTCGTTTGGCTGGAAGCTGCTGTAAAGCCCCTCCCCGAGCACGTATCGAAGATCCGTACAGTGCGTCGGACCGACGAACGGCATCATCTCGGCGAGACTTCCGAATCCGGACGGGTTACAGTAGTCGAATACGTAGAACCAGACGTCGTTGCCGTACTTGAGACTCGCTTGTGCTGTGTCGATGGCTCCCGCATTGAAGAGAGCGTCTCCGAAGAACTGAAGAAGAATAAACTTGATCTTACCCTGAATTTAAATGTTTAAAACCCACTTCATTCAGGCGCTCCTTCATACGCTTCTCGTCTCTTGTATCCACTCCTTTCGTGTAGAACTCATAGACGCTTTTCCTGACCGCCTCGTAATGCTCGCCCGTGTCCTCTTTGTACAACGCCGCAATCGAGTCCCTCAGCACCTCGTCCGTCGCTCTCGCATCTTTTGTCAACCAGAAAAAGAGGCCTTCGTGCTCCGTCACGCCGAGCATCACCGCCTTCTTCGGAGCCTCTTTCCTCAGCTCGTCCAGCGGTTTGGGAAGGAAATCGCCGTCAATGTTGGGTTCGTAGATGAACATACCGTTGATCGGCAGGACGAACCCGTTCATTTTGGCCATTTCGTGAATGGGCTTGTTGCTGAGCCACTTGAGCACTTCTTGCGACTCGCCGCTTCCCGAATAGCCGATATGACGGAGGTAGGCGAGACACGCTTTCGCTTCGTTTTTGGCGGTTCGGCATGCAAACTCGCACAGGGCGTTGCCAGACATTGGAACGACTTTGTGGAATAGATCTGAAACAACACAGCTCATTTTCAGTTGTCGTCGATGAGCTCCTCTTCTCTTTTACCTCTCGAGTGTGGGCTCAGCGACAGAAGATCAACACTGACTCCGCCGGCACTTTGTCCGAAGACTGTCACATTCTGGGGATCGCCTCCAAAAGACGCAATGTGCTTCTGCACCCACTTGAGCCCAAGTGTCTGGTCCCACAGTCCAAAGTTTCCACGGCAATGCTCGTCGCCAGTGGTGAAGAATCCGAGGATTCCGACACGATAGTTCAGGGTGACCATGACGACGTCCTTCAGTGGGAGCGTTCTGGAAAGTTTACAATTGACAACTTCGAATTGATGCCTTCTCAAATCTCACCCAGAAATCGAATAATCACAATACTCTCGGGAGGCGGAAATTTCGAATCCTCCGCCGTGAATGTAGATCATGACGGGTCTTCCGTTCGGAAACTCCTCCGACTTCCACCTCGGCGCGAAGACGTTAATCGTCAGACATTGTGCCTCGTCGGCTCCGTCGTCCGGATCGAAATGAATCATTTCGGCGAACCCTCCCGATTGCGGACATCTCGGACCGTATTTCGTGCAGTCCCTGGTCTCAGTCCACACCTCCGCCGGCACCGGTTTCTTGAACCTCAACTCTCCGATCGGAGGCTTTGCAAAAGGAATCCCCAGGTATCCGTCGACGATTTTATCATCCTAGAAGCCGGGAAATCATTAACGTTTCAGTGGAAACCGACTCACATGCGTGTAAACATTGCCTCTGATGGGTCCGCACGATGCGTCCAACTTCTCGGGGTGTTCTTCTCGTTCCAAGTGCGACAAATGACCTCCCATCTTTGCTGTCCACTTTCCCCACACGTTCTTTTATACGCAAACGGTTGATGGGGGAGATACGGTTACGCCCCACGTGTTTCCCAAAGGTTCATCACGACCAAATCATAGAATGATTGGGGGTTTGAAGAATACGGAGTTTGTGATGCTTTTTTATAGTTTTTTCACGGCGATAACTTTCGGTAGATTGTAGTGTACAACTTTTGAGGAGCGGGCAGAAAACGGCTCAAAACACTACATGATACCTCAACTTCCTTTAAACCAAGCAAAATGAGATCAAACACCAAATCGAACAATATTTGCTATCGAGAACATTCTTTGATTTGAATTTGATAAGGATTCAACCACGCGGTCGCCACACTGACTGATCGAATGTCACATTTGTTGACGAAAACGAAATGGGATAAACAAAAATTAGATGTTAACTTTATTTGACACAAACAACAAAGTTTGCACGCCGTTCCACAGATCGTCTTCTACGGCTTCTTCTCCATCGTATTGCACAGTACTTGGCGATGTGGGGTCTGTGCTGGATGGAGATCAGGCAGGCGTTCCAGTCCAGTGAACTTGCAGAGCAGGCGGCTTGCACTTATGGCGTCTATTCGGATTCATCGTACGCTGCAAGTATGCTCATTTGTCCACTAACTCAATGGAAGTGACCAACTTCTAGTGGGACACTGAAACGCATCACCTTTACAGCAATTTCCGCATCTTCTCGCACACATCTTGCACTTTTGGGGAGAAAAAACGGTCACGGAGGTCTCGGACATGTCAAAAACGAAAAAAAAGCTACTGATAAGGGGCTTTGGCGGCCCGATCCGATTTTTGCTCTTTCCTTGTGTGTGTTTTGTTTCATTCATCAACTTCTTACGTAATATATTAGCTGGTTGAATATGCGAGTAGGAAATGAACTGACAAAACACGATCTTCATTTATTAAGCTCTTTTAAAATGGTATGTGATGTGGATACTGTAAGTAAGACAACTATTTCATAACTACATCAACAACTGAGACATATTGACTTGAATTAACGGGTTTAAAGATTACGTATTGTCAGCTGTCATTGTTATCTTTAACCGCCAATCGGCAAAACTCCATCCGACACGACTCGGCCATGATCTTTGGAAAGTAGTAGGTGTCGTCCCAGTGCAATCGCAATACCCGATCCATCTCTCGCGTTATCGAAATCTGCTTGTCCAGTCGCTGGTTTATGGAAACGATGGCCGCGAATCGGCTCGGTCCCCGTTTCGGATCTTTGAGCAGGCACTGATGAAGCAGAATCTTCGCGTAGTTGCGCTGATGACGTGCGAGTGTTTCTTGGCCCTCGGGGGATAGTCCGCGTATACCTGAAATAGAGTTTAGTTGAGACTTCGCTCTAGTCGTGGCCGATGATGATTAGAGAACGAAGACAAAATTCTCGTGATCTTTCCTCTTCTTCCTACTCCCCGAAAATGTCAGTGTATGCAGTCCTCTTTACCAAAATATCAACAAAATTTCAAGACAACAAACCTGAGTTACAAATGACGATCATGTTGAGCAGAAGGTACTCGCTTTCGGTCACGTTCAACTCGATCAACGGCTCCACCGGCGTCGTCAACAATTCCATACAAACTTCTCGACATTGTGGAATGGCCAACAGGACTTGGGGAAACATTTCGCCGTCCTGCGGGTTGAACACTCGGCCCTTCTTCCGGCTGAACGAGTCGAAGGCGATCGACAAATGATGACTTTTCAAGGCCACATTTTTGAGGAGAAGCACCTGAAAGACTAGTTGTTTTGGAAGTCTCGAACATAAAAGTCTGACCCGATCTGAGAGCAACAGCTCATTGTAGACGTCCAAAGTTTTGCACATTTCGACAATTAACAGAACGCCCATCGATCCCCACGGTTTCATCTTCCGCGCCGTCTGGTCCCAATCGATTTCCTGCTGAAAAAGTAAATTTGCTCAAGCGAGTTTCTTCCGATTGACTACTGACAGGCCGCGCATATGTTCCTAATCGTGATCCCTCGGCGACGAGGTCGCAAAACGTCGGGTCCTCGCAAACGTTGATGATGCTGTAGACGGCCGCGCGTGTTCTGTGCAAATGGTAGAGTTTCTCAAGGTAAATCGACTCCACGTGTTGCTGCGTGACGAGGGACTGCGAGACGGCCGAAGTCTGCGCTCGATTCTCTTCCACTTCTACTACGTCATCGGCTCGATGACGCATTCCCAATGCGATGCACTTTCTGAGCCGGCACGCACGGCAGCGGGGACGTCGTTCTGAACGTTAACATTTTCAAAAGTGCATGGCAGAAATAAATGTTCCTAATGTTTTGCAGGTGTTTCAAAGAAGTGTGTAGTTGCATCTTTCCCCCGAATAGTATTATGAGCTTGCGCCAGAATTAGTTACCCCTTTCAAGATCAAAAGATTATCAAATGATCCATCTCGTTAGCCCTCCAATTATTTTTGGAATAGATGTGTGCCGTCTACCGCAACCACAAATTCGCCCTGATATTTTGGTCTCGTCGCCGTCCAATTTCGTGCTCGCACCTTGCTTACATCTGTCTAGAGATCGCGATCAGAATATGCGCTACGTGTGAATTCTAAGAATTCGATGAGAGCGGATAATGAAGGGATTCTTCTAGCTAGCCTCCTGCAAAACTGTTTCCGAGGTGAAGTTTGAGCCGCGAGTGCTTAATCCTATAAGATTAATCCTGGGGGTTGTCGAAAAATAAGCGCCCAAGATGCATTTTTGCTCCGCGACACATCAAGCGCACTTCATCATTGTCCTCTTAAAATTGGAATGATCTTCTTCGTGCAACCAACTTTGAGATGGTGCCAGATCGTGTAAACATGTCATTTACACCTGCATACGTTCAAGGATCAGCAATCTCTCAATTCTAGAGTTTGGTGTACTAGGGTTTGTCTGGAAAGTCAGGAGGATGCATGCGACTTGCGGTTTTTCAATTAAAAGAGAGCTGTGCTTATGAGCCAGGTTTCTGTGAAAAGTTACAGATTCACATTTTCCAGTTCTCCGTACACTTCTGCCGGTCTGTGTGCATATAAAGACTGTAAAATGCAACTTACCCTCCAAGTCATTTCCGTCGAAGCACTTCCCGTCGCGTCTGCACACTTCGTCCACTTTCTCCGTCAACGATCTGCGGAAGAACATTTTGCAGGCATTACACGACACGACCTGAAGTGTTCTTGTACGATTTCTGATCCATTAGGGCTCTCAAACTGACCTCGTAGTTGTAGCCGAACGCTTTCTGATGACAAATCTCGCAAGTGTTCGGTCGGTTTTGCGGCATTGTTCAATGTTCTGGAAGAGAACAAATACAAGCAACGTCTGAAAATTCAAAGAGAAAAGAGAGCGGGCGCACGTGCTCGGGGATTAGTCCGTCCGTCTGGCTCCTGGCCGGCTGGACGACGACCATACGTGCCTGATATGTGTGTGTCACTGGAGCTCACACATCTCTAACACCTGTTGGTCGTTCTCTGCCGACATGCTTGACGAGCGACGGAGGCGGGGCTTCGGATGTGTTGTGGAAGGAAATTAGATTATGAGATCTGTGAAGCATCTTCATTGGCAGACCCCGTAAACAAGAGATAAAGCACAAAGGTCACAATTCGAGTCAATCCGGGATGAGCCAGATGGTACTTTCGATTCATCCGAGTGGTTCTGATTGAAATGGAAACTACACTGCACGTCAAAAGTATAGCGCCCCCTCCAAAATGCAATTTTCTGGACAATCGGAAAAGAGCAAGGAAGCACGGCTGATGCCAATCGGATCAGCCTAGTAAAAGACCCCTGCTTCGGAGTTTCTGAAGAAGAATTTGTAGGGTAGTTCCAGAAGGTTTTATAACGAATGGTCACTGAATTATCAATTGAACACTGAAGTTAGTCAGATTTTCAGAAGAAACATATACTTTTGACGCGAATGATTCAGAAACTGTGAAGATCAACTTCTTTCGCCCCAAAACTTGCGTTCCGGGGGTATTTTAACAAGCTCAATCGAGTGACATCACCCGTTTTTCCCTATTGTTTTCTGATTGTCCAGAATCGTTTATTTTGGAGAGGCGCTATTCTTTTGACGCGCAGTGTATTCATTTCAATAAATGTTCAAAAATTATTATAATTATAGTAATTACTAGTAACCAATCGAGCTTAATTATAAACTTCATGCTGCACGACACCAATTATACGTAGTACTATCCCGCATTTAAAAGTAAAGTCAAAGTAAAACGTCTGTTGAGAAGCCCGTCCGTTTATGATCCCCAAGGCCTATGTTTTTCTTTTGAAGATTTGACAGTGTGTAAAAAACGTTCAAGAAGTTCAAAAATGACGAAAAGAACGAACTTTGCGCGTTCTGACCAAAATATTTGCTCCTAGTTCACTGCTTTTTCGGGCTCTTTAGTCAGCGAGGGATTAGGCACATCGGAGAGGATTAGGGAAAAGTTCACGCACGGTTTGCAGCCAGATTTGGCTTCTCGAATGATCAGTAAGAGAAAATGAACGAGGACAGCTGAAATGGATGATATTTTACAAACGTTCAGTTTGTCTGGAACCCTATCGATTTAACGGAGCGAGATCTTTGGCTTCAATAAGAAAGTATGAAAAGGGAACAATGTTAGATCTCGCGGCGGCCAAAAACATTGATCCCACATGTTCGTCATCGTTTGGATCTGTGACCAGAAGTAGGACTTCGAGTTCTGTCTGCCTGCGTCACACTGTCTCCGAAAAAGTCGAATAGCTGTTATTATTAGTGAGCGGATGAAGAAATGAATCACGGATGATAAAAATACAGAATGTACAGAGTTACACGAGGTTAAGTTATAAATAAATAAATGAATAGATAGGTAGCCTAAACAATGAAGAATACAGATTTCTTTTTCGGATTCATAATCACGCCTTCTGCCTCCCTTTCTTCTGAGCAATTCGGGAACGGATCTTCGTTTTCTTCGCGTTTCTTCTTGTCGTTGTTCTTTTGTTTCTCCCGTTCCTTCCTCTCCTTCTTCTCAATTTTCTCTCTTTTCTTCCGTTCCTCTTTAGTCTCCTCCATTTGCATTTGTTCAATTTGAGGGCGCTCTTCTTGTTGCACTTGTGATTGCACTGGCTGTTGCGCCTCTTGTTGTTGCACTTGTGGTTGCACTTGCGCACCTTGTGATTGTGCCCCTGGTTGCACTTGTTGCACTAGCGGTTGCGCTTCCTGTTGCACAACTCTGTCTTCGGCTCTGAAGCGACTTCGCTCTCTACGCCAAATATAACGATCCATGGCCGCCTGGTCGCACACAAACGAGAGTAGTTGCATCGGAAGCGGAATTTCTTTCTCTCTGAAAAGAGCGAATTGTGTGAGGAACTTCTAGCGACAAAAAAAACCAACTCTAGACAGAATACGATGAGTGAAACGGGCAAGAGTAAGACTAGGGGAAACCAGATAAAAAGATACCAGCCACCTTCGAGGCACTCTGAAAAAAACGGAATTTGTTGAGAAATGAGCTTTGGCTTCAACTTCATACGCGGATTTTCGACATCACAAACAAGAATCGGATTGTATCGTCGCATTTCTTTGATACGGAGCCAAGTGAAGGAAATAGTCGGACTCTGGTGTCTCTCGCAGTAAAGCCTGATGTAACTGTCGAACGACTCGTTTAGATAGACGCGGATGCGCGGGTTGACCGGCTGTATCGTGTCCTGTAAACAAAACAAAACAAATTAGACTGAATATTTCAGTTCAGAACTGTACTTTCAGTATCCAGATGGGCTTCCAATCCTTAAACATCTCCTCCTCCTTCAACAGCACCATTTCCAGATCGATGTGTCTGCTAAGCGATGTACGTGCGTCTTGCAGCATTTCTTCGGTTATCGGAGCTCTGAAAACAGAAAAACAAAACTCAATTACTTCGAGAATTCGCCTCACGCCACGCCAATCCGGTCGTAGACAGGATCGCACATCGGATGAAAATCGGGAAGCGTTATTATTGGGCTGCACCTTATAAGCCGCAACACATGGGAGTACTCTGGTTCCACGGGTCCTAATAATTGTTGCCACGGAGCGGTGTGCGAGGAGTTGGCAAGGGCGGAGATCGGGAAAAGTGACCAGAGGAGGAGGAGGCGCCGCATTTTCCGAAGATGACCTGAAAACGCGATTTTGTTAAAAATGTGAATTTTTGATACTGTTTGGAAGCTGAAAACTGAGAAAATTTTGTTGAAAAACATTGAAGAAGAACTATTCTTTGAAGTCTTCCAATTGGCGCCTTCGAGTTTAAGCGCGTGTGATTTTCAGGACCTTTGGGTCCCGCCACGATCAATAACTTTTGTAATTTTTCTGCCGCCAAAATATTTGGAACAACTTTCTTTTTGGACTAAAAACATTTTTTTGATGAGTTTTTTTACAGAAAGTGTCACTCGCCTTATTTTTCTCCATTTGTCTTCATTTTTTACTTAATAAAGGTTGATAGCAGCTCATTTTCAGCAATTCTGTTCGCGTAATCTTCACGTCTTCATCTCTTCTCTTTGCGGAGACCGCCCTGTCTCGCTCGCACCTCTATATAGTCGTTTTATTTTATGTAACCGTCTTCCCACCGGTTCCCGCAGCCGTATATTAGGTGGGTCTCCTTTTCTTCCTTGTTTTTGCTCGTTATTCATTCGCCGTTGCACGTCATTTTATCATTTTGTGTCTTCAGAAATGGCTGGATTGTTACGTACCTTCTTCAAGAGCAAAAAACCTAGAATTGACGGTGAGAACTGCGACGACTTTGAGGTAGGTGACCTTATCGGTTTTTTTTCAGTTGCAACAAACAATTTTTTAGTTCCAGTCGTGTTCCCGTTCGTCGTCCTTCAAAACAGACAGAAAGCCGACTGCCCGCTTCGCCGACGAAAGCATGCTCCCCGCCACTGCCGCGTATCACACGGCGAGTGCTCCGAGACTGCGTAGAGGACCGCAGAGCTGTCCGGGAGGATATCACGACGAATCGATTGATGAGAGAGCGAGGAAAAGGAGCAGATCTCGCAAGCATGACGCCCTCGGACATGCCGACGAATTCATCATCGACAGTGATAAGCGCTATCACAGCCGTCCGGAGCTCAGAAGTCGAAATTCGCACCGTAATGCTCCATCGGACGAGGAAAACGACGAGAATTACGGTGACGAATACGATCGACTGAATATGTACGCGCGGAAAAGTCACTTCTATCAGCAACAATGGGAAAATTCGGAGCGGCAGAGACGAGAAGAGAGACGAAAGCAGGAGCAGATGGAGCGAGAGAAAAAGAGCATCCAGGACGCGATGTCGAACATGGCGATCTGCATGGCGTCGGTGCAGCAGTTGGAGCAAGTGAAAAGAGAGAGGGACGAGTATAAAAGGGAGATGATGCGCTACAAAAGCAAGTGCGAAAAGCTCGAGAACAAGTACAAGCAGTTGGAGAACGCGACAATGTCGCCGAGCTACGGAGCCTTCCAGGTGGCTCCTCGTCACTCCTTCCAGCCGTTCCAGCCTTCTCCGTTCCAGACTCCTCACTTTCCCGCGCCGCTCAGTTTTAACTACCCAACACATTCGAATCTGCTGGCGCCAATCACGTCGACCCTTCTGCCGAAAAAAAGCAGCAAACAGTCTTCTTCTTCTTCGCAACCGGGCTCGAGTTTGCTGCTCAGCCACACACGAACGACGATCGGAAGCGATGGAGCAGGAGAATCACTGGCCAACCCCTGCGACGTCAGTTTCATGCGCGATTTTGGAGCATCGAATGTGAAAGGTTAGTGAACAGAATCGACGAACGTTAAAATATAACCTCGTTCTAGACTCGAACACACATATTCCTGCCGATGACGACGACGTGGACGAGGTCAGAGACTTCAGAAGCGAGTCGCCGTTCCCAACGCTGAGCACGATGAGCGGGCTCACACACAGCACGGCGACCACCGACGACTTCTAGTCGCATTAATTACATATTATTAGATTTATCATATATTCTTCTATTTACCACAAATACTCTTCATCACTTCTTTCATGTGCCATGAGGCTTTCGTCGTCGTTTTGTATAATAATGTTGTGATCTCCTTTTTAAAAGTTTGGACAGTGGGTTCGGCGCCAATTGAATCTGTTTGAAAACTTGAAATTCTGAACTATTTCTCAGAAATTCAGAAAAATGACGTCAATATCGAAATGGCATCGGTTGACGGACGAACTGAAGACGAAATTCCTCGAATTAACAGACTATGAATCGAGGTAATCGGAAAATTTCATTTTTAGTGCAAAACAAACATTTTCAGACGGAATTTGATGTGTTGCTCGAAAGAATTGAATCGCCTTGTATCATTATTGAGATATGAATATGTTCGTTTATTGAGAATCAAAATCTACGAAGACACGTGGATTTTTGTGCTGGAATCGAAGCAAACAGGATCAGATGCCGTTTCCACGCGAGAAGACCCCAAAAACGACGGTGATTGGCGCCGTATTCTCGACCAATTTCTCGATTTTCTCATAACAAAGGAGATCGAAGAAGTCCGACTGTTCGGATTGATTCAGGACGCACGAATTTCCAATCATTTCGAAAACATTTGCTTCACGAAGTGTATTATCCACTCCCTCGTACTCGACGAAATCACGAGATTTTTTCTGTGCAATTTTCTCATTCAAAATAGTGTGTTTTTGAAGAATTTGATAATGAACGGATTCACAAAATATGCGCATGACAATCAGGTTCGTTCAAATTTTTGGATAAACTTCTTCCAATCGTTTTTTTTTGTATCAAGCGTGGCTTATTCGTTTTCACGGATTTGGTGCAAACACGTGTCGAAACGTGCACGAAAAGTTGGCAAACAGGAATTATCCGATTGGCACCGAAATTTTCGTTCCGTTTCATTGGGTCCAAACTCCAACCGATCAGAAACAATCGTAAACTTCAGTTATCAACTTATTTCAGACAAACACTCATTTTCAGTCTGTACAAAATGGAAAACGGCAACAATGTAGTGTGCAAAGTGGTCCCGACCGGACTGTATTGCCGGATCGTAGCTTCCGAAGCCTGTGAATTGGTTCCGACACTGCTCGAACACGTTGTGTGCAATAACTTCTATGAATACGAAGAAAAGTCGATGAAGAATTGGTGCGATTTGCCGCCGGAACTGAAGTTGGTGTGCATTCAGCACATGAATTATAGGACGAGGTGCTCAAAATGTTTAGCTTCGCGCTTTGGTATACAACTACTCCGTTTCAGGTGCCTTCTTCGCGCGACCGCCCGTCTCGAGATGTCCCTGGTCGAAAAGCTACCGTTCAATTTCCACGCGGCTCACTTCCACCACTCGTTCCTCTCTTCTCAGCACTCCAACTACATTTCGATGGTTGTGGACGCCGCCGGCGAAAAGATTGATATCAACACGAATCCGTCAGTCTCTTGATCCCAGGCGCCTACCCCCTAGTTGTCCAATTTCTTCAGATTCAAAGCCACCGGACTGGACATTCAATACGAGCAGTCGGTGGCAGCGATTCGCCTGATGATGCGTCTCTGCTCGTTCAAATTGCTCCGTATTTTTTCATACGAAGATTTCGCCGACGTGACATTTCTTCTGGCGGAGCTCTCAAAATCCGCCCCGTTCCACGTCAGAAACGTCGTCTTAGAATGCGCCCAGCATGAGCTCGCCGCGTTTTTCCTGAAAAACTGCAAAAAAGAGCTGAACATTGTCGAGTTGTACTTTCAGAGATCGCCAAAAGTGACAACTGGCGGCTTTATCAAACTTTTGGAGGTGTCTTATCCAAAGACGGCCTTTTGAATTGCTAATTTGTAGAGCGTGAACGCGCGGCACGTCCAAATGACTCCGGCACTTCACTCGGAAAACGTTATATCCCTGATTTGGATGATTGAGCGATGGATTGAGATGGATGCGCCAATTGGCCGCCGATTTCTGCTCAACATTCGAAATGAGTCATTCGAGAATTTGCTCATGAGTTTCGCCGAGAGATTTTATGAGCAAATCGAGTAAGAACCAGAATGTCTTTGTGCTAGCACCGATCGAAATGAATTTTAGATACCAAAATTACCACGAGGTCCGTCTGTATTTGGATGAAGACGAGGAGAAGGCGATTCTGGTGGCAGCGTACCCGGAGAGCCGAACCATCAGCTGCCTGGTGATTCCGTCGACCTTGGACGAGGATGACTACGAAACGAGCGACGGATGGATCGACGACTTGACACAATAGTCGGAAACTAACCGAATTATGTATAAACTCTAAGATGTTCAATTTTACTGCCTCCTTACTAGTATTTTGACAAGTTTCGTGTGCAATGTTCAATTATTTATGTATTCGCGACTGCTTTATGTGATCTCTGGTAAATCGTTCTTTGTTTGACCAGAAGATTTCCGAATCTGATCCGAGTTCCGCGTCTGACCAGGTGAATTCGGAATCTGTTCCGAATCTGATCAGATTTGGAAATTTGCACTGCTGGTGCGTTTCGCGTGCTGGCGCATTTCTTGTGCATCTTCAAATTCTTGAAAAAACATGTTTTTAACATTATTTTTAACTTTAAACGTTATTTTTACTGATTTCATACAAATTTTGAACAGAATAATATGTGTTCGCGAAAATATGAGTTCTTTTCAGTACCCGATGAGCGATCGAATTCAGAGAACAGCTCGAAAACGAAAACGATTGACAATGAGGGAAATAATGGATTACGCGAGAAAGAACCGGAAATCGCAAGAAATAATAGAACACATCACGAGGGAAGAAGAGAAAAAAGAAGATCCGCAAGGAATAATGGCCGAAGTTTTGCCGGAGGAAAAATCAAGAATTTGTTATTGCAATGTAGAATTCTTCCAGCCATGGACAAATATTTTGATCTCAAAACCATCAAAAATGAAGAAGAACTTCGCCGAATAATCTCCGACGGCCCAAAATTGTTACAGATCAAAGTGTGCAGTGCTTGCGCGGAAGATGCTGACAAGTAAGACGAACGTGTTCAATACTTTTGAGTCCGTGAGCAGCGCAAGAAAGCGGCTCCGCACGAAGGCACTCCTCTCAAAAAGGGACTTTCCTCCTCATCGACACACGACGACGAGATCGACGAACCGGCGAGCATCGATTTGCACGAAACGGGCGCCCCGGCCATCGACGGAATTGTGTCCGAATTGGATGAGACATTCAGAGAGGTTTGTGGCTCCTTGCGAGCATGTCTAGACAGAAAAGAGCATTGGTCAAGTGAGGAGACGAAACAAGACACGAAAATGAAGAGTCAAGTGGGAAAAGAATCTAATGGGGACTTTCGAATTTGAATTGAAATTCCAACCTTGTCCAGTTGCAGCGCTCTTCAATCCGCCTCGATTCGGAGCCGCACCCAGTCGACTACATCACAGGCGTCAAGTTCGCGTTTCTTCTCTTCACAACTGCTCTCGTGAACGCCCAAATGAACGGAATCATTACGAGTGTGCAGAGCTACGCCACTCTTCCCTATTCTCAGGTTGACTACCTCCCCTTAGGAAAAGACAACCTATTCTTTCAGTCCACCTACCACTTCGCAGTGACTCTTTCGAACGTCGTCTCGCCGCTCTCCTCGTTTCTTCCGTTCTTTATCAGCGTTCGGAGGATCCCGTTGCTCGGCGTGCTCACCGCCTGCTCGACAGTCATGACCGCCTTCATCGTCTACCTCGCGTCGCTCTCGCCCAACTTGATCTTTGATTCGCAGCCCGTCGGAAGTGCCCTCTCGATCGGAGGCTCGCTCGTCGCCGCCGGTCTTCATTCCTACCTTCGTGTCACGGCCAAATATCTGCGGCACCTACTGAGTAGGATTCTAAGTACGTTCATTGCAAGTTTTACTTTTTTACACTCTGTTACCCTTCCAATAACTGTACTGAACACTTCGATTAATTTTGAAAAAAAAACCGAAAATGCGTAAACTGCGAAATATCGCAAAAAAATCCAAAAAAATGTTTATGTTTTGATTTTTTTTTTGATTTTTAAAAATCGGCAAATACGTAGTCGAAAACGTTAAGTTATCAGGAAATAAAAAAAATAAAAAATAAAAAACCTTAACTTGAAAAGTTTTGATCCTAAGCAGTAAAAATAGTACTCAGGAAAGTGCCACCAACAAATTTGTGATAACTGAATCTGTACTGAGCATTTTTGGTGACTTTTTTGCCGATTTTTTCCACGATATTTCACTGTTCACGCGTTCCCAGTTTCTTCTGAATCAATTGAAAGATTCAAAACAGTTGAAAAAAACATAAGAATAACATAAGAGTGGAAAAAGTGAAAAAACGCATTTGTTGTTGTTGTTGTTGTTGTATTTGTATTCTAGTTATTCCCAAATCACGTGTCCACCCTGTCAGTTGTTTTTGTTTTACTGGTTCTATCAATAAAGCTTTAATTTTTGCGAAATTCTAGTTAAATTCACAAACTGCTAAACAAGGCGCGCTACGACACTCCGCTTCCGCATTCGAGTCTAACCAGACGATTTCCGAGTCTGATCAGGGGGATTTCCGAGTCTGATCCGAGAGTTCTCTGCATCTGGTCTGGCCAGGCCAGGAGGCCGCTTTCTTTCGGATCAGATTCGGAAATCTTCTGGTCAGACAAAGAATCATTTACCAGAGGATGACTTATTCTTCCGAATCACTTTCCTCCAGCTTGGCTTCTTTTCGCTTTCATTTACATAATTGTATTCAAAATTTTTGAAGGAAATATTTCCAAAGTTGGAGACAATTTTCAGAGAGAAGAAAGTTTTGCGCAGGAAAATGCGTACAAAAAGCGAAAATCTTCAACCCTCGGGAGTTACACTTCAAAAAGTTTGCCGTGACGTGAGAAGTGTAGTGCGGCTTTTAGAGAAATTCTATTTTTTCTAAGGTAAAACTTCATTTACATTATTGTTTTCTAGCATGAAAATTGGGATCTTTGCGAATCTCAAATATTGTTGCTGCAAAATGTTCACATTGCGGTGTCCGTAGTCTTTTTCGAACATCGGATCTGTACAACGCTTATGATATTTTCAGACTTTTTTAAATGGTGGAGCCTATGTATTAATTGAGTTCCAAGATCGAACTGTCACTGAAGAAGGGCTACTCTTTTGCTTAAATATTGGATGTGTGAAATAAAAGTAACAGGATACAATGTTGAGCCGAGAATCGATGAACAATGGCCGGACGAGAAGGATGTAGGAATAGTAGGGAGAGTTGGCGATGATAGCAATCTCAAATATTATATCATTATAGCGAGAAAATGGAATGGCCATCATTTCTTACCGATAAACCTTGGGTGAAAATCAAAGGGATCAGTATCAAAAACATGGTAACAGTCAAAGTGGTCTCTGCTTTTGTTCTGTGAAACGGACGGTTGTTTCTGCTTCTGAAACACATTGAATAAATTAATAAAGAGTTTAAAAACGTACAATAACTTTCTACTCCGTAACTTTAGAAGCATCATGACAGTGCTTGAAACTACTGAAATCATGATAGCTATTGAGAATACCAAATGGCCAATTGAAAGAGATTTCTGGAAAGGATTTGTATTATTATTACACCGAGTATCTAGGGTTTCCAAAACTCACATTTCCGTAGACATAACCAGTTGAAATGACGATTGCTCCCAACTGATACGGCTCATTCAACTGCATACAGACCACCGTGCTCACAGTGTTCGGAAACGCGGCCACCGAACTCAACACGTACGTGGCGGGCGGCCAAAACACGAAAATCAATGAGCACAACTGATAAAGCTAGCATATTTTGAATTCGCCGTCTTGCCACGACAGCTCTGTCTGTCACCTACCTGCTCATGATTTCGCGGACTGAACAGTATGAGCAAGCGTAGGAAGCAGAAAAGAATGGTGAACAATTGAGAGGTGTAATAGGCAAAGTAGAGGCCGGCCACGAGCACGGGTAGTTGCCAGTTGTCAGGCCCCGAAGACGCACAAAATGACGTGGCAACGGTTGTGGTCGGTATGCGGACCAGCACGAAATCCAAAACGGTAAATATTGTGTTCCAACATTGCATGAAGAGAAACGATTTGAACACGTGCGGATGGAGACCGTTCGGAGAGGTGCGGAAGTCGCCGAACAGGTAGAAACGGGTCATTAGAGCAGTGCAAATGAGCGATGGAATGAAGCAGAGAAAAGTGAGAATAGTGAGTACGGTCACAAAATCAAACGAGTAGTGTAGAGTACGATACTCGGGAAATTGGCTGATCGACTGATAGGCGTGGAGAAGAGACATCACCGAACTTTCAACGTTCTCTCTTTCCGCGTTATTTTTGTTCACGCATCGCTTGAAATGGAGAGAAAGTCTAGCACATTAGTGATTCTGGTGATGGTTGAGGGGGAGAGAGAGACAGGGAGCTCTGACGGAAATTGAACAAGCTTCCTTTGGGTCAAGTAGTCAAACGATAACACTTTATTACGGATTCAATTCTCAGCCGGACCAGCCAACCTTTGCTGCGGCAGGTTTCGGCCTGAAAATCGGATGTGTGAAGTAGAAATAACAAGAAACGACGTGCGCACGAGCGTCCAGACAGACGACCCGAAGTAGAAAAAGATAGGAATAGTAGGTGTAATCGAAGATGTCAACAAGCGACAGCACTTCCGGCATAACAACCGGCAGAACCATCAGAATCATCGTAGCGGTGAGCGTCTTCTCCGCCTTCGAGCTGTACTTTCGATGGAGTTCCGAACTGCTGTAAGTTTATGACCTATGTATTGACTAAATCTCATTAATACCCGGGTCACAACTTACGATTTGCGCTTTTCTTGCAACTTTGCAAACATCAAAATTGTGGAGATGACGAGCAAGATCACAGTTGTTTGGGTGCATATAACGTAGACGATCGCGTAGGTGGACTTTAATATTATGTCTCTTGATGAACCCGATGTTTGACTCACCATTCCGCTCTGACCGCTCACTGACGTGATGACGACGGCTCCGAACGGAAAAGGATCGGCCATCTGGAAGCAGGAGGAGTCGGCGATGAGGAATTGGGGAACGCCGAGGGAGTGGCCGAGGAGGATAAGGAGGGGAACGAGCACGTTGAAGATCTTCGAGACGGTCTCAAAATCAGAGCTGATGAAGTGACAGAGTTTACCTTATTTTCCCATAAATCATCATTAGGACTTGATTTAAGACCTCAGAGCACTTTTCCTCGCCCTATTCTCCCTGATGAATTTCTCGTCGCTCTAGTACATACTGTTTAGAAACTAGACCGTATCTCGAGAGTGACGGGTTTTGGAATAAAATGGTAAACTACAAAGTTGTTGAGCTCAAACATTACGACAACTTTTCAGTTGAACACTTTTTAAAATAATCATCGGATCTCGAGATATATGTATCTAAAAATGAGGGATTTTTAAAGAATGGCGACGGACAGTACTTTGAGGCGCCAGATCAGAACCAAATATGATTGTTTGTGTACAACCTGAAGACCCTTTTTCTGCTATATCCAATGATATAAGTAGTTTCAGTACTAATTTTTAGTTCGTTTCAGTTACTCACCTCCTTCTGATATTCGACGGCGTACAACAAAGCGACGCGTAGAATACAGAAGAGAAGCGTCAAAAGATGACAAGTGTAGACGCATCCGGTGAAGAGCAACGAGAGTATGCTCAGAAAAAGGTCCGGTTTGGACCAGGCACAAAATGAAGTAAAAGCCGACGTCAATGGGATGCGCACGACCATAAAGTCCAATAAAACATGAAAGGCATTCCATAATTGCATCAGCAGAAACAGCCGAAGCACATCGGGTCTCAGGCTGTTTTTCATCGCATCCGAGTGCCGATTTTTCGCGTAGAACAATATCATTTTCAAGTTGACACCGAACGAAAACAGGCTGTACGTGGCGGTGACGACGGCGAACACTGTGAGCACGTTGAAAGAGTACGAAAAGTTCATGTACTCGGGCAGGTTGTCGATTCGTTTGAAGCCGTACACGGACATTCGAATGATGTTGAGAGCGAGACTAAAGTGAAGGAGTGGAAGGTGGAGGGGAGTAAACTAATTCTGAGCTATTCATAACTCGATTTGATTTAGTAAAAAATTTATTCATTTATGCCATTTGCATCCAATGTGACTCGCATTCGTAGACCTCAATAATCACGTTTTTAGGTTATTAGATACTTAGATTGTTGGTTTGGTTTCAGTTTCAAATTAATGAGATTGTGAAGAAGCTGAATAAATTGTAAAGGGATTTTGAAAAAGAAATCTTGTATTTATTTCATTCATTTTTATGCCTTCTGGCTGTTTCACATTAATTCTCTCTTGATTTTTATTGAAAAAACAAGACGCAGTACGATGCTTCAAAAACCGGCGGATGTCCGCCGGAACAAGATTGTGAAAGATAATTATCTATCACTTTCTTCTCCCTCCCACTCCCATAATCTTATCGTAAGGAATCCGTTCCCCCAAATCATTTAGTGTAGTTATAAGTTCCCCATCCACCACAAGTATCTTTGTAATCTAGGCGCGCGTCGCTAATAGTCCGTAGTTGCGCGTAGGATAAGGCGCCCCCGCGCATTCATACACTGTTTTGTCCGCCCGCCAATTTCGGGCGTTATTTTGATTTCTTTTACTACCATCCCGAGAGTTCTTGTGTTGAGAATCCATTCTTCGCTTTTTCCTCACTATGATTGTAGTGACGATATCTTATTTAAATTGTTGTTTTGAGTAGGCGTGATGTAATTGTTGTTGTCTGCTCGTTTATTGTAAAAATGGTTTAATTACCCAAGTTTGAGTTTGAGAATAAATATCAAACGAAGGGAAGGAACTACTTTAAAGATTGCATCAGTTCGCGCCACACTTGCTTTTGCTGTTGAATAATTTTCCAAAATTCGCATTGAATTTTTATCCGAATCGTTTAAACTTTTTCAACATCTTCCAGACTCGCATGTTGAAAACTTGATAAAGTTGTTGAAACGCGGTTAGTTTGGCTGGAACTTGAGATACTCGCCGTGGAACCTTTGTTGCTGCAACGACCGATAGCGACATAGAAGAATCGGAGCTCGAAAGAAACAGAAGTACTAGTTGAAATGAAGGAGCAAAGCAGAATCGGGGTCAGTTTGAGTGAACTCCAAATGGGCGGTCTAACATAATAGAACTGGGCAGAATAGAACCGCGACATAATAGAACCGCGGCATAATAGAACTGCGCAGAATAGAACTGCGACACAATAGAACCGCGACACAATATAACTGTTTGGAGCGCCTTTTAAACCTTTCTGTACAATAATTGTTTCGTAGAAAAAGATAATTTTTTATCTCGTGATCGATTTATTGCATTCATTAATTTCACTTCCGTCGTGATCCCTCTTCTCTACGGTAACGAAAACCCACAGAAAATAATTTTATTGTACTATCAAAAACGAAAGGAAACCAATTTTCTAGGTATAAACTGTGGTCTTCTGCTTAATTGTTCGAGAGACGAAACATTTTGCGAAAGTTAATTGAAAGGAACGGACAAAATGCTCGCATAAATACACAAAAACAGTTCTATTATGTCGCGGTTCTATTCTGCCCAGTTCTATTATGTTGGACCCCAAATGCTTCCCCGAAAAATCTTTGTTCCAGGTATTTCCGAAGACTGGGAAAGAGCAATGTTTTGAAGAAGTGAAGACGGAAGATCACGGAACGATGCACGAGAACAAAGAAAGTTATGATTCCGAACATGGAAAATGAACCGCAAGCGTAAAATGCAATAAATATCAGGATCGGGGTCAGTTCTAATCAAACTCAAATTGCTTCCCCGGAAAAACCTTCTTTCAGGCATCGTGGTCAGCGAATATGGAAAAGTTCTCGCCAAAACCACCCCACCCCGCCCTACTGTGCTCCACCAATCCAATCAGACTAAAAAGACAAAAAGCGTCGGGATTATTATCGGCCCGCCAATCCATGGAAAATATTCGCGATGGGAGGCTTTCCGCCAGCTATACTGGCCGTCTCCATCTCTCTATCTTCAGCTCGCCGATTTTCAGATTTTTGCATAATCCTCCATCGCTCGCACATCTTCTCTCTCCTCTTCCATTTACCTTTGCTCCAATGAGTATGTGTGTGTGTGTGTGTGTGCAAATCAAATCTCATCAAGTCCAACACCCTTTTTATACACACTTTTAGATTCATTTCCTCTTTTTTCCATCTCAATCGAATTTCCTGTCGATATCACTCGATTCGGACCGCATTTTTTGCTCCCGAGAGAGAGAAAGGAGAAAAGTGTCATATTCACTCCCACTTTGAAACGAAACGTCATTTCCCACTTCATCCCGCTGTTACTTTTCTGTTAAATGTACATAGTCGAGCCTAAAAGCAGAGATTGCCTACTGAGTATTAACAGATTTACGATTTATTTTTGCTGCTGCACGCAGAAACCCCGGAGATTTCTCGCCCTCCTCCTCCACCCCAATTAGGATTATTCTCGAACGTCAGTTTCTAATTCCGACCTTCTTAGCCGGTTTATTTTCGGATTTTCCGATGTAAGTACAATGGTTTTTGCGCGGCCCGAACCCTTTCACAGTTGATCTATTAGGTTTCAGTCTATGATCATGTTACATAGAGTTCAGAGCACTAATGCAGAGAGTCGGAAGATGAAATTCGAATTCCTGGCTCATATCTTAAAACATCAGTTTGTAAGGAGATCTGTTCATGTTCTTGTAGAATTGAGAATTTCCACAGCTCCCTCCCAAAGACTCTTCCATTCGCTAATCTGAATATCATCGGATCACATATCTTCCTGCTCTTCTCATTAAATTTTGTTTACCTTGTCTATCACGTGTGTTCTTCCGTCCGTCACACACACTTTTCCCCTCTCTTCTCAATGAATATGACATTTGCATTTTGTGTTGCGCGTCACGGCTTCTCCTCCTCCTGCTCCGCCTCGTTCGCGGCGCCCTCACATGCACAGAAAGTTCGTCATCCCAAAAGTTATTATCATTGAGATTGGGGGATTAGTTGTTTGTTTGCAGTGTGATCCGGTCCACGTGTGGATTTGGGATTTGACCGGCGGCAGTTGAAAGACAGGTCGTTGAGAGTTGAACATTTCGCTCAGAGCATTTCTAGGCCATCGCGATCCCGCAAAATGAGAATTTTTGTGTCGAAAACAATGAAAAAGCATGGGTTTTTGTGAGTTTTTGACAAAAAACGACGATTCCGCGAGGCTATCCGGCTCTACCGTCAAAGATGCGGTCGTTCTTCCATTTTGAAGCCACGAAGCCCGCCAAATTTGAATTTATATCGCGTTCTCTCTGAAACTTCATGAAAATGCCAACTTTTTTGTTTGAATGATAGTTTTCATCATGAAACGACGATTTTGTTTGCCGTCGCCCTTGAAATGCGCTCTACCGCTAAAGTCGTGGTACCTATTTCATTTTGAGCCATTCCAAGGTTTTAGTGGCGGAGCGCTCCCAAAGCCACCGTACCCCTCCTGCCCTGCTGTCTGATTCCTCCTTTCTCTGCATGACTCAAAAAGAGAACCAAGTTGATTTGAAACCAAAAACCGCTTGCCACGTCATTACAGCTTGCTCTGCGAGCTCTAGCTCCTGATCCGTGTCAGTAAGTAACAACAACAACAACAAAGGTCTCCCAGCCGCTCTCTCTCTCACTCTTTTTCTCTCACCGCGCTCCAGTTTGGAGGTGTCTAATATGGCCTTAAGCCGCTGCGCCGTTTTATGACGCACTTCATAGTGGACACGAAGATTTGATTATAATCCCCCCTTCCTTCCCCACACCGGGCCGGGAGCCGTTGTCGTGTCGGCGTGGCAGCACCGCCCTTCGGACACGGACTTTCGGGCGGCCACAACCTTTTGCGTAGAGAAACAGAAAGCTCTCTGAGATCTTTGCCATGAAAAACACACAAACGAACAATGACGGAGTCGGGAAAAGGTTTCTCGGCCGGCCGCCCACCTCTTTTTTTTAAAATCATTTCTTCCTCTTCCACTACTGTCGTCTTCCGACCTATCCTTGCCAATTGTTCAGTTTTCAGCCCCCGCCTAGTCAGCTATGAAGTGAGATGCGCATTCTGTCGGCATTCTTCGCAGTGCTCTTCACCTTCATCAATCCGACGATGATCGTGAACGTCATCTCGCAAATCGAGGCGTTCTTCAACACCAAACTGCCCGAACATTTGCGATTCGCCGCCATGGACGCCATCGTGCATCATCTGAAGGGCAGCGATCATCGCATCAAGGCCTACGTTTATGGATGTGGTACGTTGAGGTTTTCGTCGTTTTCTTTCTCACGCCCCCTAAGCTTCGTGGAGCTGAACCTAGTGAACAAAAAAGTTTCAGTGATTCTGGTAACCCTGCTACACGTGCTGTTCACCTGTCTCTCGTTGTACGGAATCTACTCGTGTCGGGCAAAGTTTATGAAGCCGCTGATTGTAGACATCATTACGAGTTCGGTGAGTTCCTAGACCTCAGCAAACCGTCAATTTTCCTTTTTCAGATCTTCCTCCTCTTTTTCGTCTTCTTCTCGCTCTTCATGTACTGGCGCCTGAACACGCTCGGCTCGATCACCGAAAAGGAGACGACGAAACTGCAACTGCGGAACATGTACGTCGGCGTCGGCTTTCTCATCGCCTACGCCATCTGGGCGATCGTCACCTGCCTCGCGCATTCGGACACGAAAAAGTTGCGCGCCGACTTTATGTACTGGATCGAGGAGGAGCGAATGTCGATGCGAAGTCGGCACAACGTTTCGGTCGACAACCGCTCGGACCGCTCGTCGAAGGGCTCGAAGGCGTCGAGGGCGTCGAAGAGCTCGGCACGAAGTGCAAAGTCCGAAATGGGCACGAGCACGGAACGGAAGACGCCGCGAGAAGGAGCATCTTCGAAGGGCGACTACCAGAAAGTGGCGACTAATTCGTGTAACGCGTCGATTTGTAAAAAGGTCTCGGTGACGAATGCCCGGCTGTCGGTGCCTTTGTAGTTACTCTTCTTCTTCTTCTTCTTCTTCTTCTGCTTCTTCATGACCGGTCCCTTCCCAGTGCTTCTTTCCACTTTCTTTCCCCCCGGCATGTTCCCCCCTCCCTACCCTCTCGTGCTCATCATCTCCCCCACCCAATCGAACGTGTTCTCTCCAAACTTATGTGCTTTTCTCCGAATTTCTCTTCATAAATTTATAATAATTTGAAATGAAAATGCGTCTAGTCGGAAGTGATTCAGGGTTGGCGTTGAGTCATCGGAAGGAAGCATGAATCAGCGGCCAGAAATTGCAAGGCATAACACATCTCGATCGACCGATTAGACCGACAAACGCCCTCTTTTTTCTTGCTTATCCTGGCTAAACTTACAACTGATATCAGTCAGAGAACCACTTTCGAACGCCTACAAATGCGATGTGAGTGCGTTCCACTGAAATCCGGCAAGAAATTCAAAACTTAACGCGCTTTTTTTTGTGTTTTTAGACGAACACACCCGAAAATTCTCAAAACTTTGCATTTTTATCAATTTCTATGTGCACTTCATTCGAGTTGTACACATTTAAAGTGAAGACAAGTAATCGTCCGTACAAGTTTTGACGGCAGGCACATAAATGTCAGGAGTGGCACTTAGACCCCATGAAAAGTCCAAATGATTAAAGCTCTTCAAGTTGACACTCTCGGCGATGACGGCCGGATTCAACTGCTTTAGCAGAAACTCGTTGATGTCCGTCGGGTCGCCCAGCCAATCATCGTCGCTCCAGAACAGATGGATCTTCGTCCCCTTGATCGCGGCGAAGTCGTACTCTGGCGGCGTCGCCTGTCCGTACTTCTTCTTGTTCTCTTTCGTGCCCCAGTCGAAGGCAGGCACTCCTCCGTGCCTGACCATTTGCATCCAGTGGACAATGTTTTGGGTGGAGGTGCCTGCCGGATCCTGAGAGCTGTAGACGGCCGTCCGTGAGGCGTTCCACTGGTTACTTTCGGGACCAGCGATCAGGAACAACTCGTTATCACACATCTCCGCCTCTTTCTCCGATTCTCCGCAGATGTCCTTGGCCGCCATTTTTGTGATCCAATTGTCGGGCAGGAAGTCTTTGGAGCCGAAGAGATCGTACCAGCCCTGAAAATTTCATTACACTAGACAGAACAGAGGATCCAACTCACATCAAACTCTGGAGAGAACTTGTGTGCAAAATAGGACAAGAAGCCCTTGATGTTCTTGACGGATCCGATGGGCGCCAGTGCGAAATATCTTCTGATCTTCTTTGCAAAACTGCCGTCCGTGTCCTGAGCGAGACGAGAGAACATGATCAGAGTTCCCTGCGAGTGTCCCATGTAGTAGAGATTCGGCTGACCGGTCATCGCCAACACGTGATCCACCATTGCGCTCAAGTCGTATCGGGCCATCTCGTCCCAGCTGAACTTCCAGAATGGGGTGTCCTTCGGGTCGAGCGTCGTGTGCTGACGGCCATAAGTGGTGCCGCGCACGTTGCCGAGCCACACGTCAAATCCGGCGTCGGCGAACACGAATGCTGAAAATGATGGATCATCTGTGAAATGAGCTCCAAAACAGTGATCCTGGCTCGTTTCAGGTACGGTGATGGTCGAAGCATTTTCTAGACCTCGGCCACCACGTTGACAGCTCGCCATTTTTTTTTTCTAGGCGGAACAAGAGACAATAGAAGCGCTGACCTGCACTCTGATCGGGAAGGTTGACAACCCAGTCGCTGGCGCAGGCGAGCAATCCGTGCTGCATCAGAACAACCGGCCGTTTCCCGTTCGGCCACGTCACATTCGCTCAAAATGCGTTTTCTTTACTTGGCCGCCGACAGAACTACTCACTTTTGCCATGCGGAATCCGTTGCATTTCGAGAATGTAGCCGTCTTCGGTGGTCACCGTGTGCACTTCCGCCGTGTACCCCCACCGTTCGATGATTTGGGACTAAACAGTTTCGATTGATAATATAACTATCAACAAGCAAGCGCTACCGTATTCATATTGAGCTCCGGATCATTGTCCGCGTGGCCTTCGACCACGTGTACCGTGATCAGCAGAACGAATAGAAAGCATGACTGCCACATGTCGGGCGACCACTTATCACACACTCTCCGACCATTTTATTCGTGAAGGCAACCGCCAGTTGTCGCTTTATCATACGAAATGTTGGAAATGGAATTGATCACGAAGAGTGGGGGAGCGAAAATCAGAATAACGTTTTGTAGCAGATGGAAACGAAACTAAGGGAATAGGGGCGTGGAAAGCAGAGTTGAGCGGAATCGATTTTTTGAAAAGGCGCGCGGAAGGCGGAAACTGATATTGAATTTTTGGCGTCAAAGTCAGTTTTCTGGCAGAAAATCAAAGAAAGAATCTTCAAAAAGCCGCATATACTTATGGTGAACAGCCAGACACTGATTTCGGAGCTTTTTCATGAGAAAAAGATTTTTCAATTTTTTAAAAAAATTTTCAAGGAAGGCGGAATAAAAATTACATTTCTGGCGGCAGGCGGAAAGCGGAAGGCGGAAGACGGAAGGACCAGGGAACCCTCCGAGTTTATGTGTCTGACTGAATTGCTTCTTATTGCCACATTCACTGTCCGAGCCCCAACTTTCAGAAATACCTGTGAATGGAACAGCGCTTAGTCAAATTTGTGGCCGTGGCCCAAAAAAGTTCTAGACCTTTTCTGGTCTATTCCGGATTTTTTTTTGCGTTCGGCACAATCTTCATACGTTGCAAAACATTCACACAAATCAGCATCCATACATAGTGCAAGAGCATCAAACTGCTCACAGGGAAGAGTTTTCACACCGGAGATTCCTAGGCCACGGCCACAACTTCAACTGCACGCCGTTTCGTTCATTGGTATTGTCTGAGAGTCAGCATTTCACCGGTGTATGAGGCAATAAGGGACAATTCAAACAGACACAAAAAAATTTCACAAAAAAATCAAAAAATTTGAGGGTTCCCTGGTCTTTTAACAACATGACCTAGAAAAACTGAGTCCCCAGAAAAGTTAGTCCCCATGGGGAAAATGTCAATTTCCTGACTCACGAATTGATGAGAAGCGACAAACGGAAATGAAGAAAAGGAGAAAGAAGAGAAGAAACATCGAGAAACAGTATAACTGATGACTAATCTGGCCAAGTTTCTCAAAATGCATCCAATTGTCCACGTGAACACATCTCACAGCCACCAAACAAAAGACAGACGTTTTTTTTTCCAGCGAGTTCTCACTTTTCCATTCTAGATCATTGCAAAATGTACAAAACATTCAAAAGAAGAAAGACGGGGGCATTTTGAGAAGAGAAACTTTGTACGTGTCTGTGTCTTCTGACTCACTTCATCTGCACACACAAAACATACCATATCGAGTGACACACATCGTTTTCCTCCTTGCTCACAGCGCCACCAGTCCCCTCAATCTTTCCGTCTCACTCTTGTGTTTTCACTCCGACGTTCTCGCTTTTCCTCTCATTTTTCCACTTTTCGACATAAACATTTCAATATAGCTTCAGTCTGTAAGGAGACTTTGCGTGCGACTTCGATATAGAAGTGTTCCGAAATAGAACAATTCTCGTTGTGTTTTGTGTATTTAGAAACAGTAATATTTCGACACAGCTCTATTCCGGAACAAATTCTATTTCGAGACAAGGTGAATGGTTCTTAGTCGACTGTTAGTCCTTAATAAGTTGCCATTAAGTGCCAAAAACGTTTGGTGACCACCCGCCCTAGTGTAATTATTTGAGAACCGTGTCATGGCAACAATTTTAAATTTTCTTTTTCAGAAACTCAATGTCGGACGTGTCGAAGACCGAGAAACTGATGGCTGAGATCGAAGAGCTCAGAAAAGAGAACGAAAAGTTGCAGAAGAAGCTGGACAGTCATGTCGTTGTCACGGTTTCAAAAGACTTGGAGACCGAGTTGAAGGAAAAGTTGGAGCAGAAGGACTCGGAGCTCAAACAGCTCAATGCTCAATGGACTGCGGAGTTCAAGCGATTGGAGACGGAGCTCGCTAGAAATGAGATGGAGAAGAAATGGATCAGAAAGTGGGCCCAAGAGGCACACGAGAACTTCTGCGCATTTGCTGAGCAACTGAACGACGAGACGCAGAAGATGTCGGAGGCGATGCGCCGAGCGGAGAGCAACTATCAGAAGCTTCTGAAAGCCGTCATTCTCGTGGATATCAAGGAGATCGCGGAGGCGGTGAAGGGATGCGATTGCAAGAAGTTTAGTTCTAAATAGTTCTCTATTTGAATCGATAAATAAATGTGATGTGACTCGGTTTTCTCGTAATGACTCATAACGGGTTCAACTTGTTGCACAGTGCACACTTAAAATTTCAGCAATGCAAGACCGCTATTTTTGAGAATAAGACCTGAAAAAATTACGACGGAAACGCGTAATTTCGTTTCCCACGAGACTCCGTTTATGCGGTTTTGGCCTGTATCGCCCGAAAATCGCATGTTTCGCGCTGCGCGCACAGGTCTCACGAATATATTTTTGTGAGCGCGCGCGTTAACGCAATATTGCGGCCTTCTGGGGAGGCAGGCAGAAAAAGAGAATGGTTCTGGCACAACAGGTCGTCCGAATGGACGGACCGTCAAGAGGAAAGACAGCAACGCGACGCCAAACTACAAACACGTGTTTTGATGGTCTGTTTACGTGACGATGTGTCACTCAAACACTCGTTAACACCTTTTGATCTCTGTGACAGGTGCGAAATCCTTGAACGGTCCCTAGCCCGGTCAAAATGTTCGCGCGAGAACCGCACAGCCGGTTGTCAGTAAGAGTCTCTACCCTCACTCTTCGCGAGAACGATCCTCTTTTTTTTCTCCCTGCCCTGCCTGCCTCCCCAAAAGGCCGCAACGCGCGCGCTCACTTTAAAGGCGCATCTATTATTGGACTACATATTTTGTCCATTCGCTGCGAGACCCGTAGTTTGACCTACTGCACAGAGCGGAAACAATTGATATTCGGTTGTTTTTATCGATGTTCTTCTCCTTGTTTTTCTTCGATCGCAATTTCGAGGTTCGCATTCACAGCTGATATCGTGACCTCACGAAAAATTTTAATGAAAGCGCATGTGTGTGTGTGTGACAGACGGTGGTCAGTCAGTCACTAGTAAACCAGGCCTCCCTTGGCTCCAATTATTTTTTCAGCTGCTCGCCGCTCATTTCGTAATAGTGGGTCTCCTCTTCCATGAAAATAATAATAATATTCTCATCTCGATTCCCCTCGCTCATTTTTTTTCGTTTTTTCCCCACCCACGACCCGTTTTTTCGCCTATCTATCAGCATCGCCGACCTAAGACTCAAGTTGAGAGCGATAAAACCTTGAATTGCTAGTTTAGATAACGTTGTTTCAACGAGAACTGTACGTTTTGCAAACGAAAACGAAATTCGTGTTTGTTTTGCACTTTGAGACTGAAAATCGCAGCTAATAACGGTTGATAGAGCCATTTTCTCAGAATTAGTACAATTTTTAGGGAAATCGAAGAAAAAGGCTACTGTAGCGAGAATGCTTGTTTTAGAACGTCAAGGATTAAAAAATATAACAATTTCACTTGAATTTCAACATTCCGCCCGTTCTAGCTTAATCTCCGCTCATTTTTGTCAGTCTTTGATCAAAATTTCTTGTTTTCTTGCACTTTTCGTTTCCCTCACTATCTAATTCCGTGCCGATTGCCAACTGTCTCGAGACCACGTGCTTTCCAAACATTTCTGAATTTCAACGGCCGACGACCACTCACAGAAACGTGACCACGCAGACAGGTGATCGACGAGAGAGCGCGCGTTTGTGTGGGAGCCAGCGAGAGACGCAGAGTCGCGTGTTGACGCGTTTTCGGTGACACCGAAATGACGTCTGCTTGACAGCAGAATTTTGTCGTCGTGTCTCCTAAATTTTGTGCCAACTGGCCAATTCTGCTCGAATTCTGCTTCAATTTTTGCGTTGTATCGTTTTTTGTTTCTGATTCTTTGAAAATTGAATCAGAAGGTTGGTGTTTGACATCTTCTTCCTTCCACAGAACAATTTCTAAAAAAATTTCATACATGTCGATTTTTTTGCATTTTCTTAAAAAATCGCGTAATATTCAATTTAAACGTTTTTTTTATTTCAGGTTCTTCTTCAAATTTGGCCCCCTCGCTACGCCATGTCCACCTCGGAAAGTGGTGGTGGAAACACCCCCGACCTTTCGAAGGAGAATACCGTGGCAGGTAGTAGCCCTGTTAACGCGAACAAGAAGCCTGACGCCGAGTCATCTGGCGGCAGCAAAGTAAGTGCTGGCGTTACGAGGTTGTTTATGTAATTCGAAACTATTGAAGAATCGAAACCGCCGCCGCTCCAACACCAAAGGCGACGGAGCCGACTCCCGTAACGGCAGCCGCAACAACAGCGTGAGCCAGCAGAAGTCCCACACGAACCGCAAGGACTGGTCGGAGAGAAAGAGCATCTCGCTCAACAACAAGAGCAAGTCTCCTGGTGACGATCACAAAAGAACTCAAAGCACCAACTGTAAGGATGAAATATTATGTTTAGAAGTTTAAATTTTTTGTTTTCTAGCTCAATCTGCGAAGAGAAATGCTCGCGATTCCACGAGAACCATGTCGCAGGCCAGCAATGGAGAAGGACTCGATTACAGCGACGAATGTGAGTTCATTCACCAGAGCTTCCACTTCTCACAAATAGTCAGTTCTTGCAGACGAACTGGAAGAACCCTTCTCGGATTCTGACGATGAGGATACTCGTCCGAAGAAGCCGGAGAAGATGAGCCTCACGATCGCTCGTGGACGCATTCGCACGCTGTCTGGAACTGTTCCGGTCGTTGGATACTCGCCACGTTGGGGAGGACCGACCATGTGTGTCAGCTGCCTCGAGTTCTTCGACTTGCCCGACCAAATCTCCGCTTTCGCTGATCATTTGCTGAAGGAGCACAAGATAGTTGTCTCCCAGATGCATTTAATTGTCGACCCGAAGCGTTACATCGAGCACTGGAGACAACGTTTCGCTAAGGAGAGCATCGACAAGATCTTCCAGAGAATTGATCCAATCGAAGGCGATTTGTACTTTGGCGAGACCGACTACTACTATCTGATGTCGGAGAATGTCGCCGAAGATCGTTCGCTGAGACAAAGACTCGCGATGCGCCGTCTTGAAGAGGCTCTCTCGTGCCAGCAGCGCGAGCGTGAGGATACCTCCTTTCAGCTCCAATGTATCTTCTGTAGATACAACGCTCGTGGAAATCGCTCAAAGATCATACACCATCTGTACATGATCCACCATCTCAACCTCGGATCGCCGGATAACTTGGTCTTCGTGACCGAATACATTGAGCATCTGAAGGAGAAGCTCCACCGCAATGAATGCATTTATTGCGAGAAGATCTTCCCCGACCGAAACACGCTCATGGATCATATGCGCAAGCGAAACCATCGCGAGGTGAACCCGAAGAATCACTACTACGACAAATTCTACATCATCAACTACCTTGAACTCGGCAAACGTTGGCTCGACGTGCTCGCTGAGGACTTCGAGGACACCATGCCGACGTTCCAGGATTCGGATGAGGAGGAGGAAGACAACGAGTGGTGCGAGTGGGAGGAGGACAACCTGGACGCCGACGAGACTCGTGTCGTTTGCCTTCTCTGTGACAGCAGCGAGGACAATGCTCACTCGCTTTTGGAGCACATGAAGACGGCTCACGAGTTCGACTTGCTCAAGCAGATCGAAGAGAGCAAGCTGAACAACTACCAGCGCGTCCGACTCATCAACTACATCCGCAAGCAGAACTACCATGCCGACTGCTGGGTGTGCCAGAAGACTGGACTCGAGAATCCGTTGGCTCTTCAGAAGCACGTTCTGGAGCACAAGCCGGTGACTGTAAGTGTCGCTAAGAATACTTTCTTCATTCCTTAGGGATTAACATTTCAGCACCTTCCTGATCCTTCGATTTGGGACATCGAGGAGAATCTCGTGCCGATTTTCGGTAACGATCACTTCCTCTGGATGCTCGAGTCGATTTTGGGAGAAAATGAGATCACCTGCGAAAGTGACGACGAGACGGAGAGCGAGGAGCGTCTCGCCAAGCTTGTACTCGAGAGCAAGAGCAACACGGTCGAAGGAGTAAGCGTCGAGAAGGCATCAAGAGAAAAACGCCTATTTAATTTCAGGTCATTGCCGAGGACCTACCGGAGCTCTCCGAACTCAACGAAGACGATCTGAACGCTCTGATGTAATGCGCCCACGCCCAGCAACCCTACCTCACCTGCCGAAAGAAAATAACCCCCTCCTTCCTCACTTCCGCCTCTTCCTCAATTATACATAGACATCCTCCCTAGTAAATACATACACTGTCCAATCTATCTCCACCTTCTCTCTCTTTGGCTGTAATTTCCTAATGATTCCAATTTACTTTACTTTCCTCTTCCTCCCATAATCAACCTCTCAATCGTTAGATTGTTTTTGTTTTCTCTTGGCAATTCTCCGTTTTCGGAGAGTTTGCACGTTGTTTTGTGTACTTTTGTTTCACAGTAACTCTCCCATCTTTTTCTTTCTTTTCTCCCCTTTCACCACCTTTTGATGCTTTTCTTCTAGGGGTCAGGAACGCAATGGCCCAAAACGGTAACATTATAATCGTTCCCCTTCCAAATATCTAACATATCCCCTTTCAAAATGTCCCCCTTCTCATCTCTCTTCTTCATCTGCTTTTCGGTCCATTGTAGTTCCACCCTTTGTATGACCCCGGACTGTGCTGTAATGCATTGATTTTTCATTCGATTCGGTGAGTCCAGTTCGTACGTTGTTATCCTGAATAAAGCTTTCTTTCGGTCTTTCTCGCCTTTGGGAAGCTTCTAGAAAAAATGTGGAAACTCGTAGGCATCATACTTCTATTCTGAAAAGTCCGACACCGAAATTTTTGTAAACAGCCAGTTCCCTGCTCATTTCTGAAATGCGCGAAGCAGAATGTCGGGAAAGATGATGCTGAAACTGGTGATGGCCACCTCGGCCACTCGACAACTTCTCCGTCTCCGTCCCGCAGGAGGTGTCTCCAGAAGTTTCCCGGCAAAAACAATGCAAATTTTCAGTTCAGAATGCGCCGTTCTGGCTGATCCGAACGCAACCATTTGCGTCAGAGGGAAAGCGTGGCAAGCGAAAGTTCGTGGAGGCGGCAGTGGTGAAGAACACGAAAAGCACGAAGCGGGTCGTCGATGTGTGGAAGAAGATGAGTCCGACGTAAGTGCGCTCCACTGCCAATTCTGGCGGGACGTTCAAACGTGACTGGTTGCTCATCCATAAGACGCGTCATCTTTTGTCATTTTTGTAGAGAAAACTGAGAACCTTCAGCCCAAAACTTGTATCGATCATTTCTTAATCGATTCTGTCATCAGAATCTGTCCGTTTTCGATTCAAAATGTCTCGTGACGTGCAACTTCTCGCAATTGCATTTTCTGGTAAACAAAAATCGACGGTTTCTTATCGTAAACAGAGGAAATATTGCTACAATATAAACTTTCTAACATTTCACGTCATTTCCCCTCTTCCTCCTCCCTTTTCACGCAGATTGATTGTGCGATTCGGTCGATCGGATGACTATCATCTGTCATAATGTGGGTCATTCCGCGTCTTTTTCCATTTCTCTCTCTCTCTCTCTCTCTCTCTCTCTCTCTCTCTCTCTTTTCGCAGTCTTTGCCCTTTTGTTGCGACACAAATTTCGCTCAAATTAAGCCAATTTGCCCTTTTTTCTCGCAAAAACTTGTTTTTCAGAGAACTCGCCAACGCGCTCGACGTCGATTTGAGTGAAATCACCGAGCTTTTGGAGAATTTGGATCGTCGGAATGTCGACGCGATCATTGCTGACTCGTCGCTCGACGACAACTCTATTTTACAGGTGATTCTCGTAAAAACTTGTCATTGCGTACAAATTCCGTTCAAAAATGTGTCCATGCTAGCGAAATTTGTATTTTTCCCATATTTTCGAGAAGAAAACGGCAAAAAATCACGATTTCAGACGAGCGCAGCATTCTCGTGCAAACCTCGCTTCACAAACGGACCGCCGAAGCGAGTGGAACAAGAGGATGCAGACCTCCGGCCACAATCGGAACCCTCGCCGAAAGATCTCGAACGTCGACCGCCCATCGTCACCATTATGGGGCACGTGGACCACGGAAAGACGACGCTCCTCGATGCGATGCGTCACTCGCAGATTGCGGCCGGAGAGTTCGGAGGCATCACCCAGCACATCGGAGCATTCTCGGTCGAGCTCACGAAGGGAAGAAAAGTGACGTTTCTGGATACGCCCGGCCATGCGGCGTTTGCGTCGATGAGAGCCCGCGGAGCCCGTGGAGCCGATATTGTCGTGTTGGTTGTGGCGGCGGACGACGGAGTGAAGGAGCAGACGGCCCAGTCGATCAAATTCGCAAAAGACGCGGGGGTGCAGTTGGTGGTGGCGGTGAACAAGATCGACAAGCCGAACGCGGATTCGATGAGGGCGATGCGGTCACTTCTGGAGCATGACGTGGTCGTCGAGCAGCTCGGAGGCGATGTACAATGCGTGGAAGTGTCCGCACTTCAGTCCAGGAACCTTCCCGCTCTTCAGGATGCACTTCTTCTTCAGGCAGACGTTATGGAGCTGAAGGCGACGAGAAAAGGCAAGGTGGAAGCGGTGATCATCGAGTCGTCGGTTGTGCACGGCATCGGGAAAGTATGCACTTTGGTTGTCTCGAGAGGAACGCTCAAAAAGGGCTCCGTCCTGGTCGCCGGCAACTCGTGGTGTCGTGTAAAAACCATGCACGACGAGAACGGAAACATCCTTGCCTCGGCGCTTCCGTCGGAACCTGTCCGAGTTTCGGGATGGAAGGACGATCTTCCCGCTCCCGGGGACCTTGTTCTTGAGGCGGACACTGTAGATCGAGCACAAAAAGCGGTCAATTTACGCGCGGAAAAGGAGATGAAAGAGAAGGCGGAACGGGATTGGGAGGAGACGAAAGAGCAAAGGGACCGGGCTCGCGAGACCTATCTGACCAACCGACAGGTCCTTTTGGATCGCGGACAGCGATTCGGATCGACGCTTCGAAATGTGGTGCACAAAAAGCAGCGGATCGAGAAGGACGTCGAGGATGGATCGCCCAAGTTCAGGCTGATTGTGAGTTTTTTTTGTTTAAAGAGAGTTTTGAAATCATGTTCTTCAATTTTAGATCCGAACAGACGTGGAAGGAACGCTGGAAGCGATTCTGGAAATCCTGAACACCTACTCGTCGGAGCAGTGCAAACTTCAACTCGTCGACTTCGAAGTGGGCCCGCCGACCGAGAAAGACATTGAATTGGCGAAAGAGACGGGCGCCACGATCTACACGTTCAACGTGGAAACGTCGGCAAAGATCAAGCAGAGAGCCGAAGCGGTGGGCATTCAAATCGACGCCTTTAACGTAATCTATCGAATGATCGAAGCGTTGAAAGGAGAGCTTTCCGCGCGGTTGCCGAAACAGACCGAGTTGCATTTGGTCGGCGAGGGGCATGTGCTCAAAGAGTTTATGATTTCGGACCGAGGACGCAAAAGACAGCCAATCGCAGGCACTCTCGTTAATTGGGGCAATTTCGATCGGTGCAAAATTAGGCGGTTTTCTATTAAAACACGCACATTTTCAGTCATTGCATCTACAAATTCACACGTGGCACCGAGGTGATTTTCGAGGGCGAAGTGGAAACGATGAAGGCCGGCATGGAAGTGGTGAATAACGCGAAAACGAACACGGAAGTCGGATTGGCGCTCGTCGACAAAAATATTCGTTTCAAAGAGGACGATCAGGTGGAGGCGTACGAGAAACGCACAATCACGCAGCATATCGATTGGTATCCGCCCGGATTCTGAGCCCCCCCCCCATTTTTTGTACATTTTTGAAACGTTTTAGGTCCTTTTATATTCACTTTTTTCTTTTGGGTAGATTCATAGAATTTTAGACTTGTTTTGGTTTTGATCTTTGATCGTTAATCTAATAATAAATTGTTTTCTTTTCCGCACCAATTCTGCTCTTCCCACAAATGTCATCGTCTAGTTGTCTGCGATTCGATTCGATTATCTCTCTAAATTTCTCGAAATTTCCTTTAAATTATTTCGTTTTGCTTGCAGAGCAGTCTCGGGTTTCAAACCGATGCAGCCCAATGAGCAAGCGAGAAGGGGAAGAAGCGGCCCGGCTCCACAGCAGTATGCGAACGCGGTGGTCTCCGAACGCATCGATTCGGTAGTCTACGGATTCCTGCGGCGAAGCGGAGTGAGTTTTCACTTCAAATTTCTTTGCTTTCACCCAAAAAATCTAGAAATTTTTGAATTTCGAGCACTTTGAATCTAAAACGGGCAGGTTAATAAAAAATTTCTTAGCTTCGGTCGTTCAGAACAAAATGTTCAAGTTTTCCGTCGACGGAGCACAAAAACACAAACATCGCCGATTTTCAGTACCACAACGCGGCGAACGCAATGGAGCAGGAGTCTCCGTTCATTCCCACACCAGACGGCCGCCGCGTGGTCACCATCAACGACCGCATCCACGAGCACACACTCGAAGACATTCTCACGCTTTTCGAGCAAGACGGCCGTTTCGGTGTCAACCAGAATCTGCTCGAGTTTGGCGAAGAGTTGCGACGGCTCACGAATCGATTCACGACGATCACGGCACAGTCGGCGCCCGGCCGCAGCACAATCCATCAGCAATTGTACGGACGGCCCGCTTACTCGAGAGCGCAGACGTATCAGCCGGCGCCGCAAGCCAGGGCGCAGATGGAGTTGGCGCGTATTGCACAGATCGGCGAGATGCGGTTTCGCGAGGAGCAGGAGCAACGGCAGAGAGCTCAGCAGCAGCAGCAGTACGTACAGCAGCAGCAGCAGCCGCAGCAGATGATGATGCTCCAGCCGCCGCCGCAAATCGTTCAGGCAGCGATGTCGATTCCGATTACTCCTGTCGCAGTTCCACCCCAACATTTAGAGGACGGAGAACTCGTCGCCTCGTCCCAATCGGCCGCGTCGGTCGCCTCTTCGTCCCGCCGGAAGCTTCATCACCCTCAGAGCTTGAATTCGTTCGTCCGAGAGACGGTCATCGAGCCGATCGTCGGATTGATCAACGAACGAACGTGGAACGATTTGACCGATGTGAGTGGAGATGGAGCATAGGTGTTTTGAGTTGAGCGCCGGCAGTTCGGGACAGGCGAGTGGGAGGGGCCTGGTTCGGAACAAAATTTGGCAGCCGTAAGGCTGCCCAATTTACCCGGACTGGGCCATATTCGTTCATTTCCCACTCGTTTCTCAAACATCTCGCACCTATGAGATGGAGTGGAAATTTATAAGAAAATGGATAATTCCAGATTCAAATCGACGACGGAACCGCCATTTGTGATGGTCTTGAGGTTATCGGCAAGGATTTTCTGGCGACATTCGACTACAATCCGGAAGAAATGAACCATCAGCAGTCACATTTTGATCCGGTTTTCGATGAAATTATGGTTGGTTTTTATTCTAGTTTCTAGCGCCTCTGTTCTAAAACTATTCAGTTTCAGGACAATTATCATGTAGCTTCGGATCAACAGCTCCGGGAGCATCCGGAGATCCAACAACAAGCTCAGAATCTAGTGGTCCCTATCGCAGAAGATGTTGTGATGGAAGAAATCCCTCGAGAATCGAGCTCGACCATGAAGACGGCCCGCTTCCCGGAACCATCGCCACTTCTGAGCCCTCTTCCGAGAGACTTGTCGTTCCGGAAACCGCCCGAGCCGGCAGTTGTGATGAGCGTGACCACAGTGCCCGCACAACCTCCGATAAAAATGTAAGCCCACTGGAACATATAACTAAAATCATGTAACAACTTTCAGAGAGCCCAGAATGGAACCTCCCGCCCCCGCACACGCCCCCGCACCATCGGCTTCTCGTCCCAATCCAGTCGCGCCCAGATTCCAGGATCTCCCTCCGATTCCCAGAAAGAAGCCGTTGGACTCGGAAAGAGATCGGAAGGAGGAGAGAGAAAGGGAGAAGGAGAGAGAGCGGCGGGACCGACATTCGGAAGACCGGTGAGAGGCACCGAGCATACGGGGCAATACCCTTGTCAGCGTTCGTTCCAGAAGCTCGCGAAACGACTCATCGCCGTCTCGGAGATCCGTCGTTGTCGATCGGAGGAACGAGGAGAAGAAGCGGCTTCGCGAAAAGGAGCGGGACAGGGAGCGGGAGGTGAGAAAGGTGTGCGTAGTTATAGTTAGTTGTGTCCTGATTGCTTTCCTTTCCACTCACCCTCTCTTCCGTTGTTGTTGTGTGATTCACCCCTGTTCCGTTTTGTAGAAGAGCACGCATCGAGACCGTGAGAACGAGAAGCGCAAGGAGGAGAGACCGCATGCCACGTCTTCGAGAAGATTCTCTTCCATCGAGCCTTCCACATCGAATCATCGATCCTCTTATGTTCAGAACGATCGAGAGTCGGACGTGTCGGCATCGGCGAGCAGAAAAGAATCGGAACGACGGTGGAAAGAGAAAGAGGAACGTAAAGAAGTGGTGGAGAAGGAGAGAGAACGAGCGAAAGAGAAAGAGAAGGAAAAAGAAAAGCAGAGACCTCTTCCGATTCCACCGTCGAACAATCAGAGCACAAAGGTGACTAACGATTTTCTGAACAAAGTTCGGAAAGCGCAAGCCTCAACGTCTTCAACATCGACGACTTCTGTGCCCTCCTCTTCCTATCCGTCGTTGGCTCCGAAGCGGAAAGCGGACGAGATGAAAATGGACTTTAAAATTCCAAAAAAGCCGTCCACAAGCACCTCGATTCCGCTAATCAAGCCGCCGGATTCGCGTGCCTCCTACGGATCCGCACTGCAATCCGGTCCGCTTATCCGAGAAATGCCGTCTTCGGCCGTCTCGACATCTTCTTCGAAATCGGAAAAGTCGGATAAGACGGACAAGTCGGAGAAAGCATCGAAGCCAAGAGTGAGTAATAGTGCTCTTCACTGTACTCACTCGTCCGCTAGAAAAAATTACAGAAAGCGCCGGCTGTGGAGCTCTATTCTGGCGACCGCGAAGACACGACACACTTTCTGGGTCCACGTGGACATTTGGCACGACGTAAGCCACGCCCATTTTTAGAAACTTCTTCCCAACTGCTCGTTTTCAGTTACTGCGCTTCTGATCAACAGCGGCAAGAAGTTTGAAGAAAAGCAAGAGCAGATCAAGAAAGCGAAGGAGAAGCAACTAGAAACGGAAGAAAAAGAGCTGAAGCTCAAAAAGAAGGACACTCTGGTCGATGATCTTCACCTCTCCGACGCTTCTCTCTCGCCGCCAGTCTCGGCGAATTCGGAAACGAGCTCGGCGGCCAGTGCACCACAGATGGCGGGCCCTTCCACGGCGCCAATGCCGGTGAATCAGTGCCCGAAAACGACGAGACAAATGGCTCCGCGGAAGGGATATATGCTCACTGAGAGACCGGTGAGTTTGGGTGATTAGGAGGGACACGACCGATCAAAGAAGTTACGCGACAAAATATGCACAACGTGCAATGGTGATTGTGTAATTAAACTAAAGTGCAAATGAGGCCAATTGATGTGATTTTTGACCTGAAAAAAGTAGAGTGGTGTCTTTGATTTATCGTATCAGTCCGACTTTTCATGCTTCCCCAATTCCAGAACATGAGTTCACCGGCCGAAGAGAGTAGTTGCGACGAGACAAGCACTGCCGAAGAGCAGACTGACAAAGAAGCGACGTCGAGCGACGAGGAGGAGGAAGAGGAGGGCGAGAAGAACGGCGAGCCGCCGAAAAAGAGACGACCGCCGCGGAAAGAGTACGGCGAGTCGGTCGAGCCGAGAAAGTCGCATAGTCGGCTTGATATGAATGATATTGAGCATCTGATGAATCGCATTCACGGAGGTCCTACTCAGAAGCAGCAAAGCGAGTGACCACAATCTTTCCCACAAAATTGTTCAACTTTTTTAGTTCTTATTTCCTTCCCCGGGTATTGGTGTCTTTCCTCTCTTTTGCATATCCCTTTTCAAACAATTGTGTTTCCTTCTGAACATTTCGGGTTTTTCTTTGGTTTTTATTGGTATTATTGTTTCTTTCTTTCTCGCATTATTTTTCGTATTCGTTTTCGCATGATTATCGTTTCATTGTATTTAGTTGTAGGCTTTTTTAATAATCCATCTGGATATATCTCTTGGCATATCCTGTTTTGGTAATGAATGTGATGATGAAGCGGTTTTTCGTAGAATTTGATATTCATTCGAAGTTTTTGGTGCCCAGTCCTCTTTTCTACCTTTACAATGTAAACATTCTCTATTTCTACAAAGATTTCAGTATTCAGATGCTCTTCCGACGCTCGAGGATCTTTTTAAGCTTCCGACAGCTCGCTAATGGTAGGTGAGCGCACGCAGATCCAAGAGACATTCGGTCAGTTCTTTCAGACCAGACATCGCCACGACGTCATCGAAATTCGTCACCGAACGATGGTCGGTGCTAGTCGTGCATCCGAAAGTGAGCCTCGACTTTCATCCGATTTTTCCACAACAATATATTGTAGGTCCGATGGGGATCTGGCTCGGCGTCGGTGTTGAAACAGGCGGATCGGCAGCTCGAGGAAGCGGTCGCGCTGGTCAACAATCTGCCGAATATGATTGCCGTAGAGTGAGTGGTAAAATCGACACATTTACTGAAAAAAAGGTTCGACATTAGAATCGGAGTTGGCAGCGAGCCAAGGACACGCCTCCCAAACAGTTTCCACTGCAACTGCCGCACGCTATTTGGGGGGCGTGTCCTTGGCTCGCTGCCAACTCCGATTCTAATATCGACCCGTTTTTTTTTCAACAGTAGTTCGAAATTGAAGATGTTCTATCGATTTTGTGCTGAGAATGCTTGAAAGTCAGTCATTTTTGCTTTTACACGTGAAAAAGATATTTTCTTGGTTTTTCCAGTAGCCTGGTAATGCCAGTGGACTACAACACGAAGCGCAAGTCAATCTGGGCAACTGGTAACATCGAAAAGCTCATGGTGCGTCGAGAGACGGCCCGTGCGACCGCCCTGATGGTCAACGTGGACGTGCTGAGTCCCGCGCAACAAGAGGAACTCTACCGAATCTTCGAAGTGCCCGTCTTCGATCGATACAACATTGTGCTCGCCACTTTCAAAGAGTTTGCGCGAACCGAGGAGGCTCGACTTCAGATCGCGCTTGCCGAGATTCCGTACATCAAGCATCGGATTCACGCGTTGGCGTCGAGACGCCTGCATTCCCGGCCCGAGATTTTGCACGTCGAGCAGCAGTACGCGGAAGTCGACGGAGATTTGAATGAGATTTTGAGGAAACGAGAGCAGGATTTGAGGAGAGAGCTCAAGGAGGCGACACGGAAGAGCACGGAGCAGCAGTCGACTAGCCACACGTCCGACGCCGTCGTGGCTGTCGTCGGGTACACGAACGCCGGAAAGACGAGTCTCGTGAAGCGGGTGACGGGCGCGGTGTCTCTGAAACCGAAAGATCAACTTTTTGCCACGCTGGACACGACACGCCACGTGGCGAAACTGCCGTCCGGCCGTTCCGCAGTGTTCACGGATACCATCGGATTTCTGAGCGATCTGCCGATGCACTTGATCGCTGCGTTCGAAGCGACTCTCGCACATGTCAAGCTGGCGGTGGCTGTCATCCCTCGTGCGGCATTCCTTAATAATTTTTAATTGCAGGACGTGATAATTCACCTGCGCGACGTCTCGAATGCCGACTGGAAGGCGCAAGAAGAAGACGTCGTCGCCACACTCAAATCGATCGGAGTCGCTAAAAACGTACTTGAGCAGCGAATGATAACAGTCGACAACAAAGTCGATAAAGAGGGCGCCGCCGACGCTTCCGCGACGGGCAACGCGGTCCGAATTTCGTGCGAAACCGGCAGCGGAATGCGCGAACTCATCGATGTGATCAGTTTGAAGGTGACGGAGGCGACCAAGTGCAAGACGATCCGACTGCGGCTCGACGTCCGATCGCCTGTCATCGAATGGCTCTACCACAACGATTTTGTGGTTGTCGAGCCGCGAGCGGACGGGGATAACACTCTGATCTTCGACGTGGTTATGAACGAGTCGGAGATCGGGAGGTTCCGAAAACAATTTGCTCATTTGAAAAAGAAATAGAAATAAAGCTTTATTGAATTGTTTTTTTGTCATATTCTATCCGTGGTTTAGTTTTCAACCAGTTTTCAATTATCTGCATTATCATTGTCAACTCTTATCCGATTACTCACTCAAACTTTTCAGAATGAGCACCGCGACCACCTCAAAGACAGATGACAAAAAAGAGAAGAAAAAAGTGAAGGAGCCGGTGAAAAAGGAGAAAAAAGTGGTGAACCATGAGCAAGTGAAAGTGGTGATCCGTCGTCTGCCGAAGCACATGACCGAAAAGGAGGTGCTCGAGCAGATCAGTCCATTGCCCGTAGAGGTCCTCGGCACATACTTCCGCCCCGCCAACTCCTCGTTCGACCGTTCCGCGTTCGCCTCGCTTACCCTTCACTTTTCGGAATACTGCGATGCCCTCGTCGACTTCGAGCGTCGCTTCGACGGCTACATCTTCGTCGATTCGCGTGGAAACGATTCTGCGGCGAGCGTCGAGGCGGCCGTCAACCAGGCGTTCTCGAAGTGCGACCGTGCGCGTCTCGCCGAAGACAGCCGCGTCGGCGCCATTCTCACCGATCAGTACTACCTGGACTTCTGCAAGAAACTCGAAGAAGAGAGGAATACGCCGGTGATGACTCTCGAGCAACAAATCAAGAAGCTCGGGCGTCCTGAGGATCCAAGAACTCGTAAGAATGGAACGTTTAGATGCATTTAATCAGTTATTATTCAGAAATCGATCGTCTCGAGACTCCACTCGTCAAGTATTTCTTCGCTAGAGAAGCCGGAAGACGTCGTGACAATGAAGTGCGAAGAAATCGCCGCGACGAACGGAAAGCGGCAGGAAAATCGCCGAAAAGTGTGATTGACCTTCTGTTGAAACCTTCCGCTTCCGCTCCGAGAAAAGAGCCGAGAACGCCGTTGACAGAACGAGAAAAGGAGGAAAAATACGCGAGAATTGATGCGAAGGTGAGAAGAAAAGAGGAAAATAATCGGAATGTGTTAATTTCAGAGAAAAGAGCGTGATGCTCTTCGAAAAAAGAAGTTCCTCGAGGAAAAGAAGCGAAAGCGCGAGGAACGTGAAGCCGAACTTCAGAATCCAGGCCAGGAACGTTCTGATGCTGCTGGACCTCCTCGGGAGCCCCGGGAACCACGGGAACCCCGGGAATACAAAAAGAAAGAACGTGGCCCAAAACCACCACGTCCGGCTCCGGCAAAAACACTCGGAGAGCAGCAAGGTGTCGACTGGATCCAGAAGTTGACGTCTCAGAGTTTGCAGTTGAAAAAGAAGCACGATGTAAGCAAATAGCCCCATAAGCTCTTGATTTAAACCCCTCCGAAAGCTTACAGTCACCTCCAAACTGACCATTGTGAAACTGCTCAATGTTCCCGCTCCATCTCCCGGTGCGCAGACTGTTGTGAAGTCGTCGCTGCAGCCAAGTGTGAATGCTGCGAAGTCTTTGAAACCGCCACGGATCCGCCGTCCGAAGACGGAGAAACGGTCGTAGAGCGGCCTTCCAATGTTTAAGTCCTAATTTACTTGTTATCAAAGTGTTCCTTACCCGCATTGTTTCCCCAATCTACCTCGACAATTCGTTCCTAATCAATCTTTCTGTGCCCCCAAAATACAGTATTCATTTGTTGTGATCAATTCGCCTGAAAAGAAAGAAAAGAAAATTATATAGTTTTTTCTGTTTCTTGTTCGATGGGAAATCCCTGAGGGAATGTCTCCTCTCTTTTTCTTCCTCCTCATCCTTCTGCGCTAATTTTGTGTTGTTTAGGTGACCACGACGCCAGTGAGACCATCTGCCCGTACAAAATGGTAAGGAATACCAATTAGGATGACTCCGCACGCGCGCACGCGGAAGCGGAACGCACAAGTTTCTTCTTCCGCAGCAATTAGCATCTATTAGGCCTTTATCTATTCTTAGAGAAAATTTCTCTAAAAAACTTGAGTTTTCTCTTTTACAGCCGTTCCTCGCGCTCGAAATCAAATGCGTGCTGAAAGGAGTGACGGAGCTGCGTCCGGACGCGCCGGAATCGTTTCACTGGCATTTGAAGCTCAAGTGCACCAACTGCGGAGAGGCTCCCGAACACTGGCAATACGTCGTCATCGATGTGAGCAAATTGGTCCGCTTCTTCTTGCAGAACAGTGAATGATTTAGGAGACGCTCGAAGTGCCCGGAAGTCGTGGAGAGGCGAATCTAGTGGAGAAGTGCAAGCTGTGCGGAAGAGTCAACACGCTCAGTGAGTGCGGAGTGAGCACAAAAAGGGCGGCATTTGAGGGTTTTAAGTTCACGTGACCTTGTGGTCAATTCAGACAGATTTTTGAAGAAGAAATGAGTAAAATGATAGTTTTCACGTGAGCTCGAGGTCAATTCAGGCAGATTTCCTGATTGATTTGAAAAAAGTGCAGCTTTCACGTAAAAATACAAAGTTTTGGCAAATTATGAAGCTATATCGTACAAGGTGCTCTCGCTGTTCCAATCCGATATTTCAGGCATTCTGGGAGACCACATCTCGAGCTACAACGCGGAAAAGAACGACGAGTGGCAAGTGTGCACGATCTTTGACTGCCGCGGACTCGAACCGTTCGATTTCGACCCGAGAGTAAATCTCTCTTTCTTTTCTAGGCCTCATGAACATATTTCAGGCCGAATGGATTGCGAACAGCATCGAAACCGGCAAACCGTTCAAGGAGATCGACTTGTCCGAGAAGGAGTGGGTCGATTTTGACGACAAGGCGATGGAAGCAGTCGAGATCAGCGAGTTCCAGTCGCGCTTCGTCCACGCCAAGGATCCGAAGAAGAAGTGATCCGCGTCAACTCCCTGTTTTACCCTTTTCATTCCCATTCTGCCTACTATGTCTAATTTGACCGTGTCTTACATTGTTAACCCCGACCTTTTTGTATTCAAAAATAGGTTTATTCAGTAGTAGAGATACTGTTTTTTGGTCGAAAATGCGGATCGCATTGAAATTGCAAACTGAGCACACGAGAAAATGAATAGGCAAGTGTGAACGGTGATCTGAAACTAGGTTGGATTATTGAGAGAGCGCGATTGCACACCTGTATAGCAGCGATTTCCCTTTCCGTCTCCTGAGGTAACCAATCGATATACGGATGCATGAAGTGCACGACTCGCATGCAATAGGCCTCCCGATGGGACAGCCAATGGCAGTGGCGGGTGATCATGTGCGGCACGGTGTTCCGATTGAACCAGCAGAAGATGCCGAAGCTCGTCGCCGCGTTCAGCAGGACCGAGAAGGCGGCGCCGATGATGTTGACGGCCCGAGTGGTCGAGCCGTGGCACTTGGTCCGCCACGTCACGACGCCCTGGAGCAGTGAGAAAAGGCCGATAGCGAGCGGGAGATGGAGGAAGAAGAAGGTGCAACAGTAGCGGAGGTGGAAGACGGAGACGAGGATGATGAGCACGGATATGACGACTTGATAGTGGTATGAGTAGAGACGGATTCTAGAATTTTTTTTTCCGAAAATATGGCTCTTGCGCTCTATCGCAATCCTTGTGGCCGTGGCTTGAAAATCACCAAGGCCGAGTTTTTGCTTGTCAGTGCGGTAGAGAGCAATTGACACAAAACTCACTTTGTCTCGACGGCACTGTAAAATGTGAGAAGAGTACATATAACGAGATGAATTCCAGAGAGAACAGACAACGAGATCGAAGTGAACAACCGAATGCCTTCACTTTCCTGCAACAATGTAAGTGCGCTCCAATGCAAACCCAAATCAAAAGCTGCCAACCTTTGGCTCCCATCCGAGTTTGTCCAAAATCGACAATTGCAGGTTGGCTAACAAGTCGTTGCACGAGCCGACCATCGCAATCGTCCGATATTTCAACCCGTGGCACACGCCGTCTTTGATCGTCTCATCTGCGTCTGACAAATGGATGGAAGCCATTTTGGATGGAAGTTCGGTAGAGCCCACTTACACTTGAACTCGTTGATACAATAGGATTCGATCAGCGAGGAGAAGAAGAATATGAAACCGATCGAGGAGCACGTGAGTTGCAGGTAGAAATCACATCTGAAAACTTATTTCGATTTTGAAGATTCGAGGATTTCTGGACGACCTACCGATTTGGATACCTGAGAAAGATGGCGTGGAAAGCGGTGACCAGACCGAAAACGGCGTTGATAAACGGGAAAAGCAGAAAGAATAACGGGGAGCAGTAGACGATGTGAGTCCCTCCGAGCATGAACTCGAACTGAAACCGGGCTCTCTGGATCCTTGAGGATCTCGAATAGAACTTACAAACGCGACGATCGCGAGCAACGGATACAAACTCCATTTCGGTCCGGTCGATGCCATTCTTCCACCAAAAGACACAAAAAAATGGGCCCGGAATCAAAACTCGTCGGACGGACACAAAAAAGGAAAGAATGGAAAGAAACTATGGAGGACTAACGAGTGTCCGGCTGGACCATGAACGGAGAGTGAAATAGGAAAAAGAGGGGTCGAAAGGGATGTGTGTGTGTGTGTGAGCGCGAGGAAAAGCCGACAGAGGGGCTCCAATTTTTGTGTGCCCGGGAAATCAAATCAGGATTTGTTGCTTTGCTCTGTGAAAATGATGATGATGATGTTGGACTGACTGCCCTGGGGACACGGAATTTGAGGGTGGTCCGTTTTTGAAGTGAAATGGAGGATCAGGACGGGGCTAGTTAGTTAGAAATCAAATGAATTGGAATTGAAAACACACTAACACTTTAGTGGATTAAAACGATTACAAACATTGAAAAGAGAGTGGAGCTTTTGAGTGAATTCCTCATATCTAGTACTTCACTTTTCCTGTTGATCACATTTTGTAGGAAAGAACACCTGAAATTTACCGAAAATACTGTAACGGGAGTGCACGCAGTACCGTTTTTTCAACACAATGTAACTCAGCTGTACGTGAAGATATAAGCAAATTGCCAACTGATAAAATGTACACAATATGTTCATGCGCATTTTTTCAGTTTACAACATTTTGAAATCTCTACCGGCAGCTGAGATATACCGTTTTGAGTGGTCGATACTGTGGTGTTCTTCAATTACAATATTTACGTTAGCTTGTCGTAGCTTTCACGGTACTCTTCAAGGTGGTCGTACAAAAAAAAATGATGAACTGCAAAGATACAGATATCTACTGGATATCTACAATTCACAAAAAAGTTTTTCAGAACCATTGGACGCCTTAGGAATCTGCAAAAGTCCCATGAAGTAGGAAACCGAACACCTTCTCTCGCCCTCTTGATCCAATTATCATCGGTTCGGAGTGCAAATTCGAGTCCTAATCCAACTCCAATTCTTCCATTTTTCCAATCCAATTTCTCTCCGGTGGTGGTCCCTCCCAGTCGGTCTCGCTCGCTCGATCCATCCATCGTTTCGCCGCTCCTAATTGCGATTATCGCCCCGTCAGTCGCCCGAAACTCGATTATAGCGCCCCGCGTCCCCGGCTGCCGTTAAGTGGAGAAGAAGAAGAAGTAGAGAGAGAGAGAGAGAGAGACTGAAGCAGAAGCAGAAGAAGAAGCCGGGTAATCGAATTTGATTCGAGTCGGGAGGGGAGCCAATGGCTCGGCGAAAGTGGGCGGAGCCTCACCGGTGGTACGGTGGTCGTCGTGGCCGGTAGGGGAGGAGCAGCAGCAGCAGCAGCAGGCCCCGGGGGCGGACGGCGACCAGTCAGCTGCCCGGCTCTTCAGAAGCCACCACCCTCATTCACTTCTACGCGACGACGACGACGACGTCGACTTCTCGACGACGATGAGCGACAATTTGCTGAACGGCGGCGGCGCGAACGGCTCGGCGGCGACAGTCGCGCAGGTAAGCGATGCTCCGGGAGAGCACCCAGCCCAAACCTCATTTGGTATGAGGCGGGCAGCTTCGCAAACGAAATAAACAGTAATACGATTTGGTGGCGCCGCCGAGAGCTCCATAATTAACTTTTCTGGCGCGCACAATATTCCTCCTCCTCCTCCTCGTCTCCTGAAGACGTCCTCGCGTTTTTCGGAAGACGACTGGGAGGAGGAGTCCGCGTGTGTGTGTCTGTCTTCCCCTCATAAATTCATTATGGAAATTTGATTGTTAGATGCTCTCACGATCAGTGGCACAAACCTTCCGGAGGCCCTCACTCGGCTCATCCTACCCGGCTCCGGCGGTCGTCTTCTGAAGCCGTTGGCGTCAGAAGGTGACAATTCGGAGCCAGGTGAATGATGACGTCGGGCGCCAACTACTGTAATTGAGTTTATCATATCCCCGACCATAGCATACAACACACCTACTGATTCATAACTTTTCCGCTTCCATTTCGAGTACTGTATCTGTCCCAGACTGTTAGTATTATGATTTTAGAACTGTTCCTTCAATTTTACCGTATCCTACGGCCGTGGCCGAGTTTTCACCACCGCAATGGAAGTGATAGTATATAACTTTGAAATTGAAGCTTCCTAAACGGGTAGTGCTCAAAAACTCAAACATTTTCCTAAAAAACGTTGCTTTCCCAGCCAATCTAGCTCTTGTCCGTCCATTTCCCACTTTCAACCGTTCTCGATTACAGTTCCAATTCCAAGACAAGGTAAAAGATCTTCCGATCTCGCTGCACGACTTCACCGCCTACTACCCTGGCTCCCTGGATACGGTCTCCGCGTCGCTCCGTCCGATTTCCGATCCGTCGTCAGGTTCGTCGTCTTCTTCTTCTCTCTCTTTTTTGGTAGGGAGGAGCCTTGGTCCCAGCAGTTGAGGGGTGGAGAAGGCGTCGAAAGGAACGAAAATTACATCAGAATATATCAGATTTGCTCGGGGAATCATATTTGATGTCTTCTCCGCTTGCCTTGTAGCTCTCAGTCAGTCAGTTCGGTCCGACATGTCGGTCCTAGCCGGCTCTCCTCGCGGCTACGTGTCAAGAGGTGTCATTATTAGTGTTGCGCAATGGTTTCCGCCAAAGGTTCCCCGTGGAGCTGTCAAGTGATACCCATAAGATGTTACCGTTTCCACCCATCCCATGCCACCCATCCTTGAGTTTGTACATGTGCCAGGCAGCCAATTATGACGCCTGTTGCCAGATGCTCCACTTCTTCTCTTATCCGCCCCCTCCTTTGTATTCACGCAGTCCGTTCTTGACTTTGTGTGCGCGAAGAAGAGTGTCTCTCGCTCAGTCATCCTCTCCTTAGAGCAGATTAGTGGCCAACAACTCGCTCGCGAGACAATGTATTATTACGGTAAGACAATAGTCGAAAAGGCAGGGAGGGGGGTCAGCAGCAGCCGAACATTTCGAAATTCCACCCTCTAACATCTGCTCGTTCACTTTCCATTTTTAAGCCCTCTCTTCCACTTCTCAATGGATCAGTGTTGCAGATGGCGCCTTCAAGAAGATTAAAACCGAGGGAATCGGCGGCTCTTCCGTCTTCGGATCTTCCATTGCCGGGGTTACGAACACGCCGGCGAGGTGAGTCAAGGGTACTGTAGTCTATAGAAAAGCGCCCGATAGACTAGAAAGGTTTCAAAATTCACTTTTAACGGAAAGCAAATGTCATTGTTAGATAACGTTTAGAATCTAAAAAGTCCGACGACCTAACTAGGGACTAATCTATAGAAAGTTTACCTTTTGGAACAAGACCTACACGAGTTGACAGATTTTACTGGGAGGATTCCAGTTCTTCAATTTTGCTGCCAATTATTGAAACTAGGATTGCTCCTCAATTCTCTGAAACATTTGAAGTCCTCTAAGATCTTTCGAGCCATGTCGGTCTTGTTCCAAAAAATTTCCTAGTAAGCCTCGCTGATCTCAACTTGCAGGCTGTCAAGCCTAGATCAGCGGCCCGAATCAAAGCGTCTCAATTCCAGGCGGAGACACCGGACGACGTTCACTCAGGAGCAGCTCCAGGAGCTCGACGCCGCCTTCCAAAAGAGCCACTATCCGGATATCTACGTGCGAGAGGAACTCGCGAGGATCACCAAGTTGAACGAGGCCCGCATTCAGGTGAGAAATCGAATGAGAACTTGTGATTTTGTTTGGATGCTTTCTGTGCAAACGCTTGAGTTATGCTTGATCACAGCGAAGCCATTCTTGAGAATTGAATCTCATTTAGAAGAATTTGTACTCAAAACTTTTCAACTAATAGTTACTAATAGTTAGTTGAAAAGTTTAGAGTACAAACTGATTCATAGAAGTTTGATAAAGCATAACTATCGATTGTACAGTAAATTTGTCAACATAGCAAATGAAGCTCTAGGTGTACTTTCATAAGCCCATCAACTTTTCGTCCCAGTATCTCTAATTAGGATTCTCAAGAATTGACTGCACATGTGCTCTAATTCGTTGTTTTCTTCGCCCTCCTCTCCGGATCGCCTTAATTGCCCCCTTCCACAGTTGTGCCCCCACTACCACCTACTGTGCGCCAAATCTGTCAAGCTGGCAGAAACCATCTGTGCTAGGGATTAGACATTGAGCCGAGGAAGATGGTCGAAAAGTCAGTGAGCTGGAAGCTACCGTAGCCCAGCCCAGCCCAGCCCAGCCCAATTCGTACCTCTCTAATAATAACTTGTTGAGCGAGCCGAGAAGAAGAAGCTACCGTATCCTTCCACGTCTTCTTTGTTAGAAGTGGCGTCGTCGGGCGACAGAGCCCAAATTGAATTATGCGCCGCTTGCTCAATATCCGTGCTCTTTCTCTCTCTTTCTCTCCATCTGCTTCTTCTTCTTCTTCTTCTTCTTCTTCTTCTTCTTCTTCTTCTTATGGACAAGAAAAAGGAAAAGACGATCGACATTTCGAAAAACGGGAAATGAAACGGACTTGATAGAGATGAAACGGAAAAGACCACAAATCCGGAGGAAGTGATCGGAAAAGAAGGAGAAGAGCTATTGTAGGGTTCGAAAATTGAAGAGCACAATATCGAAAGGGGTTACTATTGTCTCATAAGTCTCAATAGACAACATTTTCATCTCCAACTTTGAAACATCATAACTAATTTCAAAAAATGCTACCAAATCCCACTTACGCTCAAAATGACGGAACCCGTAGGACTCGTTCATTTACTATTAGTGCTTAGAAGATTGCAGCTTTCTCTTTGTCTTTCTTAAACCGTTTCCATTAGTATTCTACCGTAACTCCAGAAACTTCACGGTCCATCAAGCTTCTCTGTTAACCCATAAAATCCGGTGGTGTCACACCTGACAATTAGGTGATTGCGTAACCGTTTTGACACCTGACTGTCTTCTCGTTCGCTTCCATCTCTCGCTTCCGATCCGCGTCAATCCAATTAGTTTCCCGATTGCAGGTGTGGTTTCAGAATCGGCGAGCAAAACATCGAAAACACGAGAAGCAATTGAATAAGGTGAGCTAACGTTAACCGCATTTGCTCCCCCTCATCCAAATGCGATTGCAGAATGCGATCAATCCGTCGCACCCGTTCCTGGCGAACTCGGCGAATCCGCTGATGCGGCAAGGCATGTACTCGACGGCGTTCAACCGAGACGGCGGCCTCTGGTACCAGCCTTACCAGCGGCCGATGCCCTACCCGACCACGAGTCCCTCCTACTCAAACTCGTTCACCAACCCCATCGCAAAGTGAGCTGGAGCACACCTTCATCCCCGAAATGTCTATTCTTTCAGTTTCGGACCGTCGATCACCGCGTTCCCGACGGACGACGAGTTCTACCAGAAGAGCCTGGCACTTCGCATGTCGACGACACCTTCCACGGCCGCCGCCGCCACTTCTCTCGTCAACTATCAGCAGCAGCCGCAGCCGAACGAATCCAGTGCCAACCCGCCGTCCATTTAGATTCTGTTTAAAGAAGATCTTCAATCCTCGAAACGTTTACATACTTTACAAATATTCATTTGAATCGACAAAAGCCAATAATTTATGATTGCGAGTGGAACCCAATAATAAAAGAGATCTCAATTTGAACAACCAAAACTTTGTTAAACAAAATAATGAAATCATTGGAATAGAAGAACGGAAGAGGAGTACACGATTTCGAATAAGTATTACGGAAATAGAGTTGAAGTTCCTCGGATGCCATTCTTCAAAAATACTTTCTTATGTCGGAAATCCAAGTTTTACCGGAAATTTACGCTCATTTTCACCTGATCATGACAAAAATTCCTGAAATTAAACTTTGGCCTCGTTGAATCTAACTTCCGCCTTCTTTTTCTCAGACAAAACGTGTTAGTTATTATATTTTTATTACTAACAAATAGAGTTACAATTAAAGAGTATCAGAGGAGTAGAGTTTTACAAGTTATTAGACAGAAAATGTTATTACAGAAGAAAGAAATTAACATTGAGAAGTGTAGGGAGCAGCAGTGTATCGGGTGTTATCGGGAGAACCGAATCCAGAATCTTCTGTCAACTTCTTCTTGGTTTCGGGCTCGAAAATCTCTGGCTCCAGGTAGACACGTTGACGACGTGGCAGAGCAAGAAGAACGAGGAGAACGAGAAGAGAAATGAGGATGATGGCCAGAAGGAGGACGATGAGAATGTCAGTCGGAACGGACCGAGCGGCTGGGGCAGATTGATTGGACGGCAGGGCAGTGGCAGAAGTGGTCATAGTGGTGGTGGTGGTGGTCGATGTAGTCGTTGAAGTAGAAGTAGAAGTAGAAGTAGAAGAAGAAGTAGAAGAAGAAGTAGTGGTGGACGTGGAAGTAGTTGGTTTTAGAGTGTCCAGACACTGGGGGCCGAAGAATCCGGCATCACACTCGAAGAACCACTCAACCGAGAGGACCACCTTGGAGAAGGCAAAGAAGTGAACGTCCTGAGCAACTTTCAGATGATACGTGTGCTCTTTCGGTTCACTTCCATTGACGGAGACGAAGATTTTGAGGGAATCTTGGCCATTTCTCAGATGGAAACTGGTGATTCTCTTCTCGGCCATGAACAGCGAAACGGTCTCGGAGGTGTGTTCGGTGGTCAGTCGGAGAGCACAGTCAGCCGAAGCAGTGAGTTCGAGACGGAGGTGTCCGGTGGCAGAAGCCGAGGAGCAGAGGACCAGGATAATAGAAGAAGAGAGGAGGAATCGGGTGGCAGAGAGCATTTCGAGGGTTTTCGAGGATTCTGAGACCGGATGGGACCGAATGAATGAGGAATGGGTTCGGAGGAGGGGCGGGGCTCCGAATTATCATCATTCCGATGATCGCATCCGATAATAGTTCTTCTACACTTTTTGTCATCGTCTACTCTGGTATACCGTATACTCTCTTCAAGAAGTATACCATCGTAAACCTCAAAAAGTGTACTGTCATCTTCTAAATAACATGATGATAATTCGGGGCCCCTAGCATTCCGACCAGGGGTGTGCGGAAAATATTTCGATTTTCCGAAATTTTCCGATTTTCCGATAAATTTTCGGAAATTTTTCCGACGGAAAATTTTCCGAAAATGTTCGGCAAAATTTTCGGAAAATTAGTTTGGATTCAAGGTCAATTTGTCCGAAACCACCGTATGCTTTTTAAAGGCGCATCACAAAATTTTTGGAAGGGTCTAGCAGCGAGCGTCTTTTTTCCGAAAATTTCTCGGAAAATCGGAAAATTTCGGAAAATCGAAATATTTTCCGCACACCCCTGATTCTCACTGACAATCGGAAAACACTGGACCCGGAGAGCTTCTCTCGGCTAATTTTTTTGCAAAAAAATATTCCATTGCTTGGCTTCCGCCCACTCAAGTGATTTCAAATCATAATAAGCATTTTTTTGTATTAGAACGTTGTTTAAACACTTTACTGAACCAATGAACAAGTGAGTTTTCCGATTTTTCCGATTTTTCCGAAATTTTCCGGAAAAAAAAATTCGGAAAACCCGATTTTCCGAAATTTTCCGAAAAAAAAAATTCGGAAAAACCGATTTTCCGAAATTTTCCGAAAAAAATTTTCCGCACACCCCTGATTCCGACTGACATTCTCATCATCCTCATTTCTCTTCTCGTTCTCCTCGTTCTTCTTGCTCTGCCACGTCGTCAACGTGTCTACCTGGAGCCAGAGATTTTCGAGCTCGAAACCAAGAAGACAGAAGACATTTCTGAATGCTAATCTCTTTTTCTACATAATAACTGTATTTGTTTTTGATCATAATAATAAACACGATGTACTATAATCGTCTTGTTCTCTAAGAAAGTGCTCCGCAGAAATGTGCTAGACGTCATTCTCTCGCAACCAACCCACCCCGGAAGCCCTCCCTTTCCACTGACCACTCTCCATTGCTCTCTCTCTCTCTTTCCCTCTCTTTCATTATTATTATTTGCAACTCTCTGATAACATAGACAGAATATGATGATGATTGATATGATGTAAACCCGGCGATCGAATCGCTTGAACGGAGTGCCGGACAATATAAAAGGTGCAAGAGAGTTCTACAGAACAGAAACATGCCCGTCGGCACTCGAAGTGTACTTTTCCTCGTCCTACTCATTCTGCTGATGTTCGGAGGAATTTCTGACGGGAGACCGGTCAGTTTTCTATGGGAAAATGTTTATTGTTCATTCATTTCAGGTGGTGAAAAGTGGTTACAGCAAGAATCATCCGTTCCATCTTGCGAAAGGAAACACATCACAAGTAGGTTATTCGATTTGCGAACATTCTAAGCCAAGAGCGAGTCAATTTCGTTCGGGAATGAGCAAATTGAAAGCAGAGTGCTCTGCAAGTGCGCTCTAGCAAACTATTGGCGGAAAAAAACAAAGAATTTTGCTCAACGCTCTTTAATTTCAGCCATTTTCGCTGTACAGCTCTCAAAATGCTCTAAAGCTCATTTTCAGAACGAAGACGGATTCTGGAACAACGTCTACTTTGTGATCACCGCCAGCGACTCTTTCTTCGGCGGGTAACGCCTTCTTTGTGCCTAAATTATTCACTTTCTTATGCTTCTTTTCAAATTCGTCTTTCTTCTGTACAAACTCTTCATTCGATACATTGAATACCCGCCTTTTTTCGAAAATTGATTATAAATCATGTCAGATCAAGTCGAGAATGACGTCTTCCTCTTCCTCTTCCACATTCGTCACCAGGGTATTCATGCTGCCCAGGGCGATGCATTGTATTGCCTCCAATCCCACTTTCTCCCGATTCGCGTACGTCAAGCTGTGCACTTGGACCGAGGAGAGCAATGAGAATGCGCTGTGCACTATGGAGACTGCAAAATGATGATTGAGAAAGAATTAGGCATTGGGCACTCACTAATGATAAGCGGAACTGATATTGTCGGGTCAGAGTGGGGCAGGAAGAGCTCGGCGACCAGAATGACCGAGCAGGAGAGTCTCTGGAAAGAGGGAGTTGGGAGGGAGACACGAGACTTTGACAGAAATACCAGGATGACCAGGGAAAGTACCAGACGGAGGTAGGCGGTTGTGTTCTCTCGAGTCTGAAAATGACTCATGGATTCACACTTTAGGATCCGACGAGCGAGATCTTTAAGACCATGTGTTGGTCTTGTTCAGTAACTATTTCACTTTGAACTACTAGAAATGCTTACAAAATCCAGGTAGAGCAGCGAGGCAAATGCCAGCGTGGCGTCGAAAAGAAGGAGAAGAGCCGGCAGCCAGGAGAAAAACGGAATGTGACTGGAGAGAAGGGCACGGGCGCCGAGGACGAACGTGAAGATGGTCTGGAAGAGGATGGATAAGGGACGCTTGACAATTTTAAAGAACTTGTTTTTACTGTCCAACTCTCAACTCTTAAACTGCCGAACAGCGTGCAGTCAAAGTTGTGGCCGTGGCCTAGAACGCTTCGGTCGGAAAATTCTTCCATATGCATTTCTGATTGTTCGGATGCGAACAGTAAATGTGGCAAGAGTAGAGGTACTCCCCGTTTCCTTTCCAGTTCAACATGGCCAACTTTGAGTGTGCATAGCCTAGGCGAGAAAGAGAGCTAAAAGATAACTAGTTCATCGTTTATGCACACTCAAAGTAGAGATTTTGCTGGTTTCTAGTTTCTAAAATCTCTAAACCTTAAAAAAAACTGACAAACGCAATCTGCGCATAGAAAATCTTTGCGTGGGCGGCGGCTCTCGGGTTGTTCGCCTCATCCTTTCGCCTCTTTTCCTTCTCTTTCTCATCCGATTCCTCCGATTCCAAATCCAAAATCCGCATGTTTTTGCCACTAATCTGCTTCCATCACAGATCAAAAATAGCTGGAAAAAGAAGGTAATGTTAGGTTGCATGAATATGATGAAGAAGGCGAGAGATACACGTGTAATTCGAACCTTCTCGGGGCGGAAACTGAAACGGGATGGGAAAAAAGAGGATATGTTTGTTGTCGTTTTGCAAACAAACAAGAAAACGCCCAAATCTTGTCTTCGTTTCCGAACATTTAACCGATTCCTCGGGGACCATGTCACTCTGACCACCGGGTCTATTTTCAGCATATAAACGCTCTATTTTTCCAGAATTTGTAGAGAAAAGCTCAAAATTCTCGGGATTTCTCGGCCTAGAGCGTCTGTACTCAGGCCAGCGACGTCGCGACCGAAAAATGACCGCCAAGTGTGAATTCATCGAACATTTCAAGAAAGACTGACAATTTCACATATCGCGCGCTTATCTTATTCGTCTAGATTTTATACTAAAAATCAATCTTGAGCAATAGAACATTTGCGTGTTTACTCTGCGGAAAAAATGAAAAAATGTGGAAGCGGGCGGAAAAGCGAAAACAAGTCGAATGAAGGAAGGAAATGGAGAGAAATTCACACGAAATTAATAAAAATGCGCAGTCTGAACGATACACAAATAGGGCAACGACGGGCGGAGGCAACAATCCAATCGGACAAGCGATTTGGACAAAAGAGAGTGCGAAATGAAAGTTCGAAAGCAGCGATGAAGATGAAAATGAAAGAGGAAGAGACGCAGACCCAACTTAGTACTCGCATGTATTTATGTTGTTATTGTTGTTGGAAATGAAAGGAGATGGGGAAGAAGAAGAAGAAGAAGAAGAAGACGAATGAGCGGAGAGATGAAAAGACTCGAGACCATCTGAGTCCGTTTATTGAAATCAAATCTATTTATGAGAATCTAGACTCGTCAGTCAGTTGAAGAGTGAATTTTTGGAAACTACTTGAAGAAACTACGTCTTAGAATTGGATTGAAGCTCCTATCGGACAAGTTCAGGCCGGCCCAGCCCGAACAGTGTAAAAGAAACGGCTTTGGTTTGGCTGCTCGTTCTCGCGCACTCGGGGAATTTCTTTTCTTTCTTTTCAAATAAACAGTTCGCACCGCGCAAATGTTTGCGTCTCTCTCGGATCGTAACGCTTTCTCGTCAAGTTTGACTATCAAATTACCACGGGGTCTTGTACATAATCGAGTGGCGTTTCGAGGGGGGCCAGAATACGTACCGGTTGCTTTCGCTTCGAGACCCGGGCCCAGTTGTCAGCCACAAATCATGAAGAGAAAAAACACACATGTGTCGAGTAATTGCCGCAAACAGCTGACTAGGAGAGAGAAATTGGTGGAAAGTTTCGAACGAATTCATCAGCATTAGTTTCTTTTACATAAAACAAGATTTTCTGAGATCTGGAGATATACCGTAAATACTGTATTAGAAGGGCACCCAGCAAAACAAGCTAGAGCAGTTTTAAGACGAATTTCGGATGTTTCACACGATTTTAAAATTTTGAAATTTGAATTTTTGACACTGAAAAATAGAAGGGCATGCCCTTCTAGTACAGTATTTAAGGTATGTAGTAGTCTTTACATGCTGTGTACAGATTCCAATTAACCAATCATCAGCCTTCTAAAGTGGTCGAGCAGGAGGGCTTTCGTGTTAACGGAGAAGTCGTTGTAATTATCGGATCTGACGACGGTCTTCAATTTTTCTTGGGTGTTCAGCAACTCCATGCAGTAGCCGAGGAGTTCCGTGAGCGAGTGTTTGTCGCCTAATCGGATCTTTTCTTTAGTCGAGGTTCTTTGCGACCAGATGAGGAACTTTTCGCACTCTTGGGTCACCTTCGGCATCAGGAATCGCTCGGCGAGCTCCAGAAGCATCGGAGTTGTCCGGCCTGGGGGAGTGATTTTAGGAATGAATTCACGAATTTCAAGGACATACGTGTTGGCACAAAAGGATCCTGCGGTTGGATGACACTGAGAAGACAGACCAAATCCTCGTGGTAGACGTCTTTGATTGGAATCTCAGCCATCGACTTCTCTTTGAAGTCTGACGAAAAGAGAGAATTGAAAAAGTCGGAGTGTGAGGAGAGGAACTTAAGTGAAGATGTTGTTTTCACCAGGAGAACGTCAGCTTACCGCCTTGTTGACATGCAATTTATGTTCTTCGACAACCAGAACCGCGTCAGTCAGCTCGGTGGCAACGAAGTTTTGCACGAGAGTCGGTGGAAGCGCTTCGCCACGACTCGCCTTCAAAGTGAACGAAAAACTGAACGACCACGACTGACTATCCGCCACTTTGCATCGTTCCGCGATTCCAATCTTCTTATGAATCCATTCTCTGGACTGTTTCAGCTCTAATTCAAATCCCTTTCGACACGCGTAACTTGTGCAGTAAACTGCAGAAAGTCGTCCCTTGAATCCGTAAATTCCGTCTTTTCTCAGATCGTTCCAATCGAACCTCCACGAAAGGTACAAATCCTCTCCAATAATCGAGGATTTCCAGGACCTGAAGAACCAAAATTTGTGGTAAACAGATACAAATTGAATTGTGCTCTATCTACCATTTCAATCCGTTTGTACATCCTTCCAAAAGATCACGCTCGTCTACATTTTCTGTTGAGACTTCGTCACTTTCGTACTCGAACACTTTTGAATTCTCCATTAAATGCTGAGAAACAATCGAAATCAACATTAGCTAAATGTTTTAAACGAAAACTGTAAAGAAAAAACCGATATTGGTCCGGAAAAAACTTTTTTGAGTTTTTTTTCGATCGAATTCGAAAAGAGCGCACGTCTGTTGCAAGTGCGCTCCATTGATAAGGTCTCTGCGCGCGAAACAGAAAATCTCAAATTCTCAGCATTTTCAGATTGTTGCCGAATTTTCGTCTTTTCTCACTTTTACTTCATGAATCTTACAATTATTTTACTGATTTTCAGATGTCGAGTGGAAGCAGTGCTGGATTTGACCGTCACATCACCATCTTTTCCCCGGAGGGACGTGTTTATCAGGTGAGGTTTCTCGCAGAATCTTTCAAATAATCCATTTCATTTTCAGGTCGAGTATGCCTTTAAAGCGATCAATACGATGAATCTGACGGCTGTCGCTGTGAAAGGGAAAGAGGCGGCGGTGATTGCCGTGCAGAAGCGCGTGCCGGAAAGTCTGATGGTGCCCGAAAACATAACTTCTGTCTTCCAAATCTCGCCGACAGTCGGCTGCTGTGCCATCGGAATCTTGCCCGATGCGCTGTACCAAGTGAAACGCGCGCGGGGCGAAGCGGGTAGTTTCAAGTACAAAAACGGGTACGATATGCCGTGCGAACTGCTCGCCAAAAGGATGGCCGACCTCAACCAGTACTACACCCAGAACGCAGAGATGCGCTGTCTCGGCGTTGGTCGGTTCTTTTCTGAAAGGTTTTGCGAATTTAAGTTATATTTCAGCGCTCATTTTCATCTCGTACGACGACGAAAAAGGTCCGGAAGTGTTCCGCGTGGACCCGGCCGGCTACTTCCGTGGAATGCGTGCCGTGTCGGTCGGAGTGAAGCAGGGACAGGCGACCACGTTTCTCGAGAAGAAGATCAAAAAGAAGACGGAGTGGGCGTCGGCCGACACTATCGAGCTGGCCATCGACGCAGTTCAGACGGCATTGGGCGTCGACGTGCGCGCCAAGGACCTCGAAGTGCTCGTTGTGACCAAAGACAAAACGTCGTGCACGAAGCTTACCGCCGAACAGATCGAGCAGCATCTCAGCCAGATTGCCGCCTACGACTAAAATTTACTTTTCCTCCGTGTATTTATTGACTGCCACTTGCCGGTTATTCAGCACTTTTCTTCAATTTTGACAAACATTTTGTGATTATGAATGTGATTTTTTATGAGCTACCTTAACCTTCTCGATGAAAGCATCTGATAGCTTAGTTTTTGTCATCCTGTCTGATTAGCTGGAGGTTGAAAAAGTATACTTTTTGTCATCTTATTTTTACAACTTTTATTATGTGAAGGCTGGAAGACAGTATACCACAGTAGACGATGACAAAAAGTGTAGAAGAACTATTATCGGATGCGATCATAGGAACGATGACAATTCGGAGCCCCGCCCCTCCTCCGAACCCATTCCTCATTCATTCGGTCCCATCCGGTCTCAGAGTCCTCGAAAACCCTCGAAATGCTCTCTGCCACCCGATTCCTCCTCTCTTCAACTATTCTCCTGCTCCTCTGCTCCTCGGCTTCTGCCACCGGACACCTCCGTCTCGAACTCACTGCTTCGGCTGACTGTGCTCTCCGACTGACCACCGAACACACCTCCGAGACCGTTTCGCTGTTCATGGCCGAGAAGAGAATCACCAGTTTCCATCTGAGAAATGGCCAAGATTCCCTCAAAATCTTCGTCTCCGTCAATGGAAGTGAACCGAAAGAGCACACGTATCATCTGAAAGTTGCTCAGGACGTTCACTTCTTTGCCTTCTCCAAGGTGGTCCTCTCGGTTGAGTGGTTCTTCGAGTGTGATGCCGGATTCTTCGGTCCCCAGTGTCTGAACACTCTAAGACCAACTACTTCCACGTCCACCACTACTTCTTCTTCTACTTCTTCTTCTACTACTTCTACTTCTACTTCAACGACTACATCGACCACCACCACCACCACCACTATGACCACTTCTGCCACTGCCCTGCCGTCCAATCAATCTGCCCCAGCCGCTCGGTCCGTTCCGACTGACATTCTCATCGTCCTTCTTCTGGCCATCATCCTCATTTCTCTTCTCGTTCTTCTCGTTCTTCTTGCTCTGCCACGTCGTCAACGTGTCTACCTGGAGCCAGAGATTTTCGAGCCCGAAACCAAGAAGAAGATGACAGAAGATTCTGGATTCGGTTCTCCCGATAACACCCGATACACTGCTGCTCCATACAATTCTTCTGTACTAGCATTTTCTGTCTGAGATATGACTGTATTTTTTCTTGATAATAATAATGATAATGATAATGACAATAACAATAAGAATAATAAACATTTGCTACTTCCAATCACTCTGCCATCTGACACCTCCTTCCCACAAATCCGCTCGCACAAATGCACTTCGTCTCTCCTCTGCCCGTCTTCAGACACGATCCACCGTTCAGACAGAATCCTTCGCACGCGTCGACGCAATGAAATCCGTTGCCGACGAATCCGGGTTTGCACTTGCACGAGTACATCTTCTTGTGGTTCTCGTCGGGCAGATCGATGCAGGCGGCCAGCCAGTGGCAGTTGTGCGTTGACGCTTTGCACTGATTCGTCCACTCGCACATCTTCGCACTGTTGGCCCCCTGCTGGTAGGTCGTCGTGGAAACTGGGCACGGCTTGCAAATCCGTCCGTCGTACTCGTCCATGTAGGTGCCAAAGTCGCACGGCTCACACTTGAACGAGCTGTGATCGAGAATGGTGCCAGGGAAGCAGATTTCTGAAAAGTCTCAAGCTCGTCCGCTCCTTCATCTGTAGAACTCACTAATATGACATGCGGCCAAACTTTTGGAAGCCTTTGAAAGTGTGGTTCTTCCGGTGGGACACATCATGCACACCATGTCGTCGGCGCTTTTGAACGAGCCGATCGGACACGGCTCACACGTTGAACCATCCGAAGATCGTTGCATTCCAGCGCGGCATTTATCTGCAAAACGTTAAATCAGTGAGAGCCAGCCAATTTTGAGCCACCTAGACAATGAGCGATCGAGGTTGAATTCTGAAAGATCGGCACGGTCCCCTCCGGACACCCGATGCACCGATCTTGGCCGCTATTCGGCTGGTATCCACGCAGTCCACACGTCTCGCACATTTTCGACGCCACGTCATAAAAGTATCCGGGTGGACACACGTCTGAAACAGAACAGATGGAAATGTGGAGAAGCGCTCAGACGCCCACGTATGCACTGGTCCTTCTTCGGCGTGCCGGTGCCCACTGTAGTCGTGGCGTCCGGACACGTCTTACAACTGGTCCGCCCGTGCTCATCCTGATATTCGCCACGTGGACAGACAAGGCACTTCTCGTCGAACTCGTCGTAGAAGGTGCCAGGGAAACACAGACCTGAACGGAGGTTGCGAATGGAGCCATCAACTTTGAGGGTGTTCAGCTGAGTCAGGAAAAGTCGTATAGTTCCAGAAAAAGTCCAAGTCCGAAGACTGGTTACACAAAAACTGCAAAAAGAGAGTTCTAGGTATGTAGACTTCCCAAAACAATTTTCAGAAGTATAGACTGATTCCTTTCTCAGCTAAACACACACAAAGTTGACGAATCCCGAGTGCATATTACCCATTTCCAACAATGTGTTTATTACGCGTTTATACATGAACATGCAGGAAATAGTCGGGGTTATTCAGCTCGGGAGGAGGGGAATAAGTTAAGATCTGACTGTTGACTGTTGATTAGAGTGCGAGTAAGTTGGCCAACGGGATGGGCGTGTCGACCGAGTCCAAGAGTGGAGAGTCCCTCAGACGACGATCCTTACGGCATTTGTCAGTGTCGACGAGTGTCGCGCCGCGATAGCAGAAGAACGCCTCGTCGAATGAGAGCTTCGGCTCCGGCTTTCCAAGAATCTGTGAGGATCAGCTGAGGGAATAGGTCCAAGTTTTCTATGCGGATACCTTCAGAGCATTTGTGTACTGAAAGATGCCTCCTTTCAGTCCAATGTGAGCAACTGCGTACACTGTCGACGTGGCTTCAACTTTCGCGTTCTTCACTGGATCTCTACAATGACACTGTTCATTAGAACAACTTCCAGATCTTTGCACCTTTCAGCAATCAACGTGACATTGATTCTGTAGTGGTTCGAGCTCACGATCTCTCCGGTAACTTGCGCTTTTCCGCAATCCGCGTTTGAAGATGAACTTCTGAAGGCTTTTTGTGTGTTCTTTTGTCTCGACTTCTCAAACTTACGTGTCCGACGGGGATCCTCCGCAAATGAGCCAGTGCTTGTTGATGAATTTGAGCGATGCAAGCACACTGTTTCTCATAATTGCATTCCATCTGAAACAGTCGTTTTTTACACACTTCGTGACTAAATCTACTCACTTGTGAATCTTTTGCAAGTCCTGAATCGAAGCATTCCGATAATCGACCTGAAGCCGCACGACTCTCACGGCAGGTACCGTAACCTCGTTGCTCTGCCCGACAACTACAACCACAACCGCAGTGGCTGCCAGAATCGACAAAAATGAGTTTGTCGTGGTGACCATTCTGAAAGCTTTTCTGCTGAAAGCACAATGAGAAGGACAATAAGAAGAAGAAGAAGAAGAAGAAGAAGAAGAAGAAGTGAGATGAGAGTGTCTGCTTCCGCGAAAGGCCGGCTTTTTCTTGGTGAAACCAGTGGAACGGGCGGCGCGGAAACTGCGCGGAAACGCAGACGAACCAAGAACACGCCCACCGCGACGAGTGTTGCAAACTTTCGCAGAGACGACAGGCCATTCTTTGTTTTTTTAAGAGACTGTTATCACAGTCAGTGTTATCAGTGGACAAAACGATGTGATAAGCGATCCGAGAGCGGTGCAGGGGAGGGCAAAAAAGTGACAAGATTAGGGGAAGACTGGTTTTTGATTGGGAAGGGTTCGGCGCGAGACTTTGCTCTCGATTGTTGAAGCTCTTACTTGTTAGGATCAACCAATATATCAAATCTTTTCATTCCTTTATACACAACATAAAAACTTCATTATCGTGAATAACACATTATGATAACAACAAACGTTTGTACTGATTTCTCTCTAACATTCATATCCATATCGAATGGTCGTCTGTCTCGCCCCTCCGTTCCTTTTCCGCTCCTTTCTCCGCTCACGTCGCCGCTCCCTGATTATCAAAGTAGATGTCGTCGGGAGCCATCGTGCGTGGCAGTCGGACACGTGGCTTGTCCCTTCCGCCGAGAGCCACCTTAAAACTTGCGTTCGATTTTTGATCATTCATAATTTTCGTTGAATTCAGGCGACATCCAAGTGTTTCATCAAGATATCGAGGCAAAAGTGTAAACATACATACATACACGCACACGTACCTCTAGATCAATGTCCGGATAAATGAGATCGACATCGGCAAACTTGTGATTCGTCAGCAATTCGGACGTGAGGGACCGAGCATTCAGGTCGGCGTGCTCGTACCAGTGATGACGGATGTCTGAAGGGCTTTTAGAAATTAACAGATCAAAATTCGCGCTTCAACCGTTCAGAGAGTACTATAGGAAGTTGTCAACTACAAGGGTACAGTACTATGTATTCTGGCAGATTTCAACAATAGGATGTTCCCAAAATAAAACGTACAATACTCGTTCAAAGCAGCCCTTCGCCAACCTACCTCCATTCCTATTCTTCACCGAAATCTTGATCTTCCCATACTCGATATCCGAGAATCTCACGAGCAAAACACTTCTCGGAATGCATCGCAGAATGTTCTCCGCGTCCTCCTTACTACAGAATCCGAAGATCAATCTGCAAAGACGGTTCGATTCGAAGAGCGTTTCCGAGAAAGTGATTCTCACCCGTCGTACCACATACTGTACAGGTACTTGTTCACAATTTCCGCCAATTTGAAGAACCAGTCGTAGAAGGGCACCAATTTCCAATCGCCCTCCGACGCGCCGCCGCCCTTCTTTTGCTGAAATTCCTCGGCGACCGGAAGCTGAAAATTGAGGGGTTTAGGCCGGCGAACACGCAACTTGTAATTACTTGGAAACACTTTCGAACAGGGCAAAACTCGTTTTTTCTACTTCTTTTTCGTCCGAAACGTTTAGAGGACAAGAGCGACTGGCAAGTAAACAGTCTGTTTAGAGAGACACAAAAAAGTACCTTCATAAAGTTGTCGAGGGGCAGAAATCCCTGCTGATTCGGCTTCATTCTCATCACCAGGTGCTGTTTCGTCTGCATCGCGAACTTCCGCGGCTGCACCACCGACGGACCGTCCGTGTTCTTCTGCGGAGTTTCGATGATCGCCTGGAACTTCATCTCGAGCGCGTCTGCCATTTCTGCACAAGACACGTGCGTCGGGATGTCGGACAGCGGGTGACGCACCTGAAAATGAAGTTTGTGAGCATTCAGCATGTCTAGAACTTTTCGACAAAGTGTGCGCAAAAGTTGCAGAGGTTGAACTTACCAAATCCGCAAAAGATCGCTCCAAAAACAGTTTCGCCTCCACATCGGCTTTAGGCCCAACCAACACGGCAAACGGCAGCGATACCTGAAAATTCGTCCTATTTGAAACATTTGTATACTACAGTATGCTCACTTTTTTGCCGACCAGCTCGATTCCGCAATTGGTTTGTAGTTGTATGTTGTAGCAGAGACAATATCTCTTTGTGGCCACCGAATCTCGTCGCAGTTGCACTTTCTTGGCAACTTTCTGCAATAGATGCGTTTGCAGAACTGCGAAGATGATCCGATTCGTACCATGTCATCAAACTTAGCCTTGATTCCTCTGGCATCCTTTTTCTGAAAAGTGGTCGTCGAGGGTTCGATGCAAAACTCTTCCGATTCGAAAATGTCGAGGTAGGCGTTGTTGAGCAGTTGTTTTGCCGTTTCATCGGTGATCAGATAGCAATTGACGTTCGAGTTCTCGTTGTTCGCATCTATTCCGAACGCACTGCCTCCGAGGATTCTAAAACACTGATTCTAGTGCGGTCCTCACCATTTCCCGTTACCGAATCTCCGTGTTAAACCAGAATCTGCTCCTCCGATGGTTCTCCGCTTCTCCGCACTTTACGATGACTGACGGAGGTTGACGGCTCACAATGATCGAGTAGTAAAGGAAATAGTGGGCGAGGTTACGGACTTTTGAGTGAACTTCTTCGAATCCAACATTCGGATAGTATTGCTTGAGGTAATCGAGGCCCGAGAGCGTTTGTTGGAGCAACTCTCCAAAGTATTCAAATCTAAAAGCACTCAGTTTCAAATCCAGAGGTTCAGATCTCGTCAAACTCACTGCAAATTGATCAAATCCAGCTCTTTATAGTGCAATTGCTGCGTGTGCAACGTGGCGATGCTCAACTTCTGCTGCTTCATCGCCCACACCAGAAGCACGTCGCTCATCAGATGCTGTTTCTCGTCCTCAAAGTTCAGAATGACGTTCTCGCAGATTTGAAGCGTTCTCTGGATGAACACGAGCTGCTCGTTCTGGGCAACTTTTCCGGAGAGCAGACTGTCCGCGCATTCTTTGAAGCCCTGAAAGTGTGTAGTTTGAATTTTTATTCATCAAGGACATTGAACAAACATCAAACGGTTCTTCACAGTTTGTTTCTACTCAAACTACTACTATACATCTAGTTGACCAACATCTTCAGAAGCTTTTGTGAGAGAATCTTCACTCTGTCAGAACCATTTCTTTTGTGGTTTTCACATGCTAGGAGTCCCGAAACAGGTCAAAAGTTAACTGTTAACTGTTAACATTCAAGAGTTCAACATAAAGTTGGTGAAGTACCGTTCGGATCCCAAGGATCCCAAACCAAAAAGCATAGGAGGTAATCAAGATAAACTGCATTGATGGGCTTTTTTTTAAGGTATTTTAGCTAAACTTGGACAGCTCCTGGAAAACGTTTGCTAATGATTACGTCGGAAGTTTGCAGAGTGCATGTGGACTTCTAACTCTATGGACATAAGTTGGGTCCCTCTGGATTTCATACGAAGCTCCACAAACCTGATAGGCCTCAGCACTCAAGTTATGCTTCGACACAAACGCTCCGTCAACCACCGGCTCTGCTGGAGAAAAAGCGGACGAGGACTCGACGTCCATTTGATCGGAAACGACAGAAGAAGACATCTGGAAGGACGGCTCTTCAGAAGAGATGACGACGTGTAGAAGTGACCGAGAAAGGCATGTGACAGGGAGAAGGAGAAGGAGGGATACGAAATTGCAAATTGGAATCAAACAAAAAAGTGACCATGTTTGCGTGTGTGTGTGTGTCTGTCTACGTCCGTGTCTCCGATCGATGTTAGTCTTACAACCCTGGTGACGGTCTTCTCTTTCTCGCCGTCTTTTTCGTTTTCTTCTCTCTCTCTCTCTCTCTCAGTCGAGAATTGAGAACCCGTTTTGACCGTTTTCACGTCATCTCTCTTTCTCGCAATGAGTCATCAGGTAACTTTTCAAAACAATATTATTCTCAAGTGTGTTTATCGATAAAACGAATTCGTCGTTGTCTCTTCAGGTACTGCACCGTCTTGATCGTCAGCGAGTAGACGTTGTTGAGCACGGCACAAGAGAGAATCACCACGGTGACTGAAAATAATTGCTCAACCTTGAATAAGTATTGGAGAAGAATGAGACGTCATATTGTTTCCAAAAAGTTTCAGTAAAGTCCACATATCTAGTACTTCATTTTTGTAGTTGATAACTTTTTCATGCAACCTCTTTCAAGACTAATGTACCTTTTCGAAGTATTACTTTTCGGTTAGCTCTTGAGGTACAGTAGTCTTGGGAGAAGGCGTATGAAGAAGTTGTAAAAGTACTGCGTCTCTTGACTGATATTGTTTAAAACTCACGAATTCTGCCAGTATCATCGGGACGCCAGAACATGCCTTTCTCGTAGACTCTCTCATAAAAGAATCTCTCCCGCATCACAATGATAATGTAAAAGATCAGAAAGCCCAAGCAGAGAATGAGTACAACGTGGAACAGATTCTGAAACAATCCAGCATCTCCAGATCCGCCGATTTCCCGCCCACATTTAAATTGCACTTCGGTTTGCTCCACTCTCTGATCGGTTTGAACGTGGCGCCGCTCTTCGAATACGCGGACTTGCAGATCTCGCACGCCTTCTTGTTCGACATGTTCACCCACTTTGTCAGACACTCCTCGTGCACGTCGCCCATCGTTCCGGCGCAATCGCACGGACGCACCATCTCCCCTTCGTGCATCTGACAGATTCTGCAGATTCTTCGCGACGCCGACGTCGTCGACTCGGAAATCGAGGAGAGCAGCCACGCGGGAATTATGCGCTTTGGAGGAGCCGCCGGCGAAGCAGCTTGAGTGCTTTTCAGGGACATCGAACTGCTACTCGAGATGGCTGCTGGAAAAGTGGCTGGGTGGGGGGTCCGGGATTACTGTAGGGGGGGGGCTCACTGTTCTGCTGCGACGTCGTTGTTTCGCTCATGATGTGAGACAATAAAAAATAAGCTGTTTTTATTAAAATTAATAGGAAATGAATGACAAGTAAAAACAAGAGCAATGAGTAAAAGTTCCAAATGTCATGAATTTAGCGTGTTCATGTTCATGCCACGATTCGTTCTTCTCGCGATTCGAAAAGTCTGCAAAGAAAGAAAGCAGTTAAATAGAGAAAAGTACAGTAATCTCCTACTTGTAGACGCAAAGAGCGATTGTGGAGCCGAGAAGTGGGCCGGCCCAGTAAATGTAGTGGTAGGTCCAGTAGCTGGAGCCGTTCGCCGAGTCAAAAATCGATCCGACGATGCTGGGACCGAGCGAACGGGCCGGGTTCATGGAGGCGCCGGTGATGGAGCCACTGGAAAAACGGAGGGTTACGATGGGATACTGTAGAAAGCCTACGTAGAGAGGATGTCGATGGAGAGCGTCAATCCGATGGCCAACGGAGCCAGAGTGACCGTGTCCGTGTCGGCGGCGCTGATGAGGATGGTGTGGACGAGGAAGAAGGTGACGACGGTCTCTCCGATCAGTCCCTGCCACCACTGAGTGCCGTCGGAGAGGAGAGTCGCTCCGGCGGCTATAGATTGTAATTGACTGCTCGAGAGGACGGAAGCGGTGAGAAGGGCTCCGCAGAAACCGCCGAGCAGTTGGGATAGCACGTAGAAGGGCAGATGCCAGATGGGCATCTTGCCCGCTCCGGCGATCGCCCAGGAGACTGCCGGATTGAAGTGTCCGCCACTGAAAGCATCTTCATAATATTTCCAAGCGAAACAAACAAGCTAGCGTCTAATTGATAAGACTGCGACAATCGGAGCTACTAACAAGTGACATAATTTCGGCATTTCCGTCACCTCGCCCACCATCCTTATTACCTGATATGACCGAATGCTGTGACCAGAATGAAGATGGTGAAGCCGTGAGCGAAGGCCGCGTGCAGAATTCCGTCGGCGTTGGGGAACAAGTGCGCTTGCATCGTACCTGCAGAAGGATCGGCGTCAAAGTTCGGAAATGTCGGGGGGACTCACCAACATAGACAAATGTCAGATCGCCGAGGAACTCAGCTATGCATTTGGTGAGCAGGGAATAGTCCTTCTTGCGGGTGATGAACGAGGATTTGTGCGTTTCCCCTTGACCCCAGGCGTCCTCATTCTGAAATTCGACGGGGCTACTTCCGAGGGCTGTAGCAGTCTTCAGAGTGGTTATGCAAAACAATGAGCAACTAAAAAAAACATCTACTTGACATGCATATCATTTTTGTAGTTGACGCCATTCTTCTACAACCACTTCTAACGCTATTGTAGCTCTTAGAAGTTGGCAATAGTTGAGAGGGTATTAATTAAGCATCAACTCTTAGAGTAGTCTAGAGAGATGAAGTTCCAAATGTGAAAATTTCACTCAAAAACAATTGAAGTGCTAAAACTATCCTACAGTAACCGCAGACTCACCGCATAGGAGGACATGTAAGGCGGGCGAGAGCTGTCCGTTTCGTAGGGCGAGACCATCTTTTTGTTCTCTTCTCGAGCACTGACCACTAGCTCGATTCGAAATCGAAATAGTGTCGCCTCACAGTGGGCGGGGCCTCATTGCCGCCGTATCACTCATTATCACTCGATATCAGGGTGCCGTTGTGTTTGAGGCGATGCGAAAGTGGAGAGGGGGGCAATAAGAGTGTTGGCAACTGACAACTGATTGCCCCGAAGACCACGTATACAGTGCATCAAGTGACTCCTCTCTCATCTAGTTCGGTGCAGAGCACAACAGAGCAGAGAAGAGCAGTTAAAAGATCAGGGTGGGGCGCGAGACGACTTCCGGATTCCAAACTGGTAACGATCTTTGATGCGTTCAGGTGAAGCGGTTTAGGGGTTTTGCGTCATAAAGTTCTTTTTCCATTTCGAGGAAACACTTTGAATCGAATGGAATGGCAAAAGAAGGTAAGCGGATCGCCCCGAGACTAGCGGAACAGAACTGGCTCCATCGGGAACAGAGCACAAATAGAGGGAAATGGGAAGAGGAAGTGAGGAGCATTCTAGAAGTTCGATCTGAGAACGGTACTTTAAAAGTACACAACCTTTTGTGATTGTTGACAACCCAAAAGGTATCAAAAGTTCAAATGCTCTCTGACCCACTAGATTACATGACTTTCTTTCACTTTCTTAATGCTCAACGAGTCATCATTCAACGAAATTTCGCGACAAAACTTGGCCATCATACTACGAAGAACTTTCAGCCCGTCATCACTCGAATTCTTCGCATTACCCGTCGCTTTTTTAATGTGCCAATGAGCGCCACGATTATCGCGGATTATTTATAGAACGCTCTCTACACCACAACTGATAACAATTGGGGGAATGAAGCGACGAATATCGGGGGTGAATCGGGTGGGGAAAAGGGGAAAACAATTGGAGTTGGTAATGTTTTTGTGGGGAAGGTTGGCGAACGAGTGTTTATGCTGCTGACTAGGGTAAGAATGCAACTTATGCGGTGGTCAGACTTTAACATTTTATTCCAGAGATTTTGAATCACAAAAAGTATTGGGTTAAATCTTCAAATACTGCATCTCATTTTGTGCAACCATTTACAAGAGTACAAGCTGACAATAGCTGAAAACTTCCATGAGCTACAATAGCGTTGAAGGTAAGTTCAGACAAACTTTTAAAAAACAGTATCAAAATGCTATTTGTGTGGTCACAGAAGTGCGTCTGGAATGTTTATCAAGAAGGAAGCGCATGCATACGCAGTTTGATGTGAGATGATAACAGCACCTCTAAAAATAGGAGCAATCAGTGATCGTCTAATCCCTGGAAGCGATCATTTCACACGTGTCTTTCACGTACGCGACCCAATCAATATCTCCGTTGCCACGTACGCTCACGTGGTTCAGGAACTGCTTCACTTCCTGAGCACTCAGCGGCTCTCCGATCGAGGTGAGCAGTTGGAGTAGCGTGTCTTTCTGCACGTAGTTGTTCGAAGTGATCACCTGGAACGCCGCGTGGATCTCCTTCGGCGTCTCGTCCTTCCATTCCTCGTTCTGAATCGCCGCGACGACGCGCGGCAGCAGGTCTTCGAACGAGCACCGTCCATTCTTTTTCGCCGTCTGCTCGATCACCAGCTGCATTTCGGTTTGGCTCGGATTCAGGCCGAAACTGCGCAACACGTGGCCGACGTCGTCCGTCTGCAAACCGTATTTTGACAGGGTTTTCAGTAAAAAACTCGATTCGAAACAGGAAAAAATAGAAACACTGTTTTTTTTCGTTATAAATTGAGTTGTTTTCCTACTAAATGAGCCCACATACTTTTCAGGCCGAAAATGGGTTGTTTCTGGCTCAAATTTTCTAAAAAAGTATTATGCCTCAATAAGCCCATCGCAATCCTCGTCGAACATCTTGAATACGTCGAGAAGTCGACGGCGAACGTCTTCTGAATTAATAAAGAAAAAGTTAGGTCACAAATTCGGTAAAGTTCTTCCATACCGACGACGAGCGAATCGATCTCTTCTTTCTGGCTTCCGTCCTCTTCTTCCTCCTCGATCAGCAAGAGTTCTTCGTCGTCGCTCAGATCCATTTTGGTGGAAATTCCGCCATTTGACTCCAAAATGTGCGGAGCGGAAAACGCGAATTTCCGGTTTGCAGTTCAATAAACTTTATTATTTTTTTAACCGAATAAAGCTAAAAATAGAAATCAATTCAATGATGGTGGCTTATAAGTTACACACGATTCTTTAGAATTAAATCAGAAATGGAAAGAATGAAGGTGTCAAGAACGAAAAAAGGGGGCAGAAATGAGCTTTAAATATGACAGGGAGAGAACAGTTTAAAGTAAAGATTCCTGAAGTATGCAAAGAGACAGAAAAATGGGTATCAAGAGAAATGATAGAGAAGCTGTGGATGATGAAGATTGTATTCGAATGGACCCGTTGAAATTTCGCTTCAAAGTCTGGGGAAAAGAAAGAAAGAGACTATCGGGTACGAGAAAAAGAAAGAGATAATATTAGATCAGAATTTAGAGACCATTTGGAAGGGGATAATCTGGAAGGGATCACGGACGACCGATCGGAAGAGCTGGCGGAGGCATCAGTTCGCGATCCTTGTCTTCCTGAAAGCACATAATTATATCACGTCATCCGTTTTCAATTTCAATACCTTTGCAATATTCCTAGTCGCCTCCTCAAAAAGCGCGTCGTCCACGCACTTCTCCGGCTTCAACTTCTTCGGCCTCCCGCGCTTCGGACGGTCCTCATCGGCTCCGCTGTCCGTCGAGCCTCTCTTGATTCCGTTGATTCGTCCTCCTTCCGTCGCCGTCTTCCCTCTGAACATTTGGAGCATTCCGATCGAGAGCTGCGTCGTCGGCGTGCTCGGAGAGAGCGGAACCGAAGGGGGGAGACCCTGCGAGATCGGATAGTTGGCCGGCGGGATTCCTTGCAGGTAGAGGGGTACCGGTTGGATCAGTTGCTGCTCCAACTGCCCCAGAATCAGCTGCTCGTTGGCCAGCGTCGCGTTCGCAACGTCCGTCTTCTGCTGCTCCTGGAGTATTTGCTGTTCTTTCAGCGTCATCGCAGCACGAGCCGTGTTCATATCGGCCGATTGCTGCGGAAGTGTGACATCTTTGAAGACGGATTCGAGGAAGGCAAAGTGCGGATTGTTGAGCACCGCCTGTTTCATGTGTTGTGGATTCAAAGTTTTAGATGACGTGAATTGGGTGGCGTCGGCTGCTGCCTAAGAAATGAGGTTTACCGATGAATCACTCTAATAATAAAGAAACCTAGATGACATTTCAAAGAGGGAATTACCTATTACTACTGAAATTAGTGTATTGGGAGTTCAAGACAAAACTTCGGAGTGTCCTAGGTCAGAAACTCTAAAATGTCTATGTAGAAACAGTTACCTAATTTCAGCAGTACAGTATCCCAAAACTCCAAGATTCCCAATCTAACCTGCAGGAACTTTTCCGCAAAGTGCTCCATGGCCCTTCCGATGCTCACCGGCACCGACTGCACCATTCGACCGATCTCCTCGTCGCTCTGCATCACCTTCTTGATGCGCGTCGGCTGAATCTTGGCCGTACTGAACCGACGTCTTCGGATGACTGCCGCCGCCTGCTGTTGTTGTTGGCTGCTCGCGGCGGCGGCTCCGAGTGCCGATGTGGACGGCAGCGTCGACATTTTTTCTGTAAAACGTAGAGTTCGACGATTGTTTAATATTCAATTCTTAATCCTAGGCTTATCTCGTTTACATGAATGACAAAATACGGCCCTTGCTGGCTTCTCCCAGTTGAGCTCTGAGCTCTTCAGAGCTCTTACTCACTGACACGTGTGCACTTGGCAGGTGTTGAACGAATCGGAAATGAAATTGGTCGCTTTTTGCCGAGTGAAATTAGATCAATTTTTATGTACTGGGCGTCGAAGGAAACCGAGAAAAAGGGCAAGAGAAGCGGCTCTTTCAACAAAATGCAATATCAGAAAAGGGGAAAAACGGAGGACAACGCTTTGCACTCCAATTGTTAATTTATTTTGTTCTTTTGAGTCAGCATGTTTCCAACACTTTCAACGTCTTTCATACAGTCGAAAACGCACTTTTCTCCTACTGACAAAACCGAGGTCAAAACTAACGATTCGAATAATTGACGGGTAGCATCGGCACGGCGAAGCCCCCATCTCTGTTGTTGTGGTCCATTCCGCTTCTCTCGCTCCTCGTTTATCTCTTTTTCTCCTTTCTGGACCGATCGACCGACCGACGCAAGCAAGCAAGCCCCCGTGTCCTCTTCTCTCAGTTTCGTTGGGCGCCGAACACGCCGACGTCTACCGTCGCGGTAAAGGTCGCGAAGAGGAAAAAAAAACAAGAGACGGGTTTAACGGTGGCTGAGAAGGCCTTTTATTTCGGAGACGTCGTCATTTATTGTTGGAGAGGCTGAAAACTGACCGAAAACTGATACGCAATTGGAGGGGAACGGAAAGAACGGAAATTAATAGCACGAACAAGGAAATTGCCAAGAAGCTGTTGTGGAAACTTGATGAAGATGAGCAGAGAAAGAAGAAGAAAGCACAAGGGAATAGAAATTAAGGACAGTGGGCTCTGGAGCTGTGTTCGAGTGCTTCTGTATGTCCCGCTTTTGTGCAAGTGTTTTTATTAAAAACGACATTTCTCATCATGGCACAAAACAACATCTTCAAGATTGCATTGAGCTCCGAAATTCAACATTTCCCCTAAAAGGTCTCTCCGATGTCGCGTGGCACGTGTCCCATCAATTTCCGTACACTGAGATCTCATGTTTCGTTTCGCAATATGTTTTGGGAACCATTACACTGTATCCCATACAATATAGATAGGCGAGAGGCGTGTCACTTTCTCTTCTCCTTCTTCTTCTTCTTCTTCTTCTTTTTTCTGATTATGTCATTCAGTGATAACACGCAATTTACTCCATTTCGCTCGCTTCGATTCGTTTCGTCAATCCGAAGGCAATGCGGCGGCCAGTGACAGCGCGCACACACAGGGTCTTTGCAGCAGAAAGAAAGCAACGGTGAGAAGAAGAGAGAGAGAGAAAGAGAGGAAAAGAGAGAATGGCCGGTGAGAAGTAGGAATAGCGGGCAAAAGTGAGAGATACTAGAGTGAAACGGCAGGCAGACGAGGAGCTGAAGGGTGCGCCGATCACACGCAGCCCCGTCGCGTTCTTCCCTCTTTATATACAGCGGACAAATCGGCGATTCGCAGGTCTGCCCGACTACGGTACCTCTGCGTCTCCGCACCTCTTTTTCATCTCTCTCGCCTTTGCCTCCGTGGGGGCCGCTCCTCTCCTCTCTTCCCTATTCTCCGCCAATGTTTGAGGGGTATTTGATGCAGCTGTACACGGGCTGCCGCCGAGAAGAGGCGGAAAGCGAGCGAGCGAGAGAAAGAGAGAGAGGGAAAACTCCTCCCACTCTCCTCTGCATAGATTGTGTGGAATTGTGGACAGACAGACGGACGGACGAATGGATGGACGGTCGCTTCGGTTCGGTTCGGACGAATTGATCGCATCTCGTCGATGCTGAAGACCACGCGGGCGCCGAATCAACCGAAATTGGTGTCGAGGATAGACACCGTCGAAGGACATGGGCGCACAGCAGGATACCGCTACTAAATACTGCTTTCTGTCTTGCTTTTTTCGCAGACACATACGGATAGGGAATCTGATCTTCGTCTTCTATTATCATTCTTTGAAAAGTGTGGTGTAGGTAGATCAAACAGAAATTTGGCAAGACACACACTTTAATTTGTGATATCATTCTAAACTTTTACAGTAGATTTGATCTTTTGATTTCGATTCTTGGTACCGAAGCTTCTTTGTTAACAAGAACTAAAGATTAGTTTAAAAAATGTACAATTGAAGTTGTATCGTACACGTTTCTAGGAAAACAAAGTTCGAGAAACAAACACATGATCGCGAGGAAATGGGCTGATTTTAATCAGCTGCTGCTGCCACATGTCTTATCTATAATTGAGGGGAACAAAGTTTAACGGAAAGAAAAAGAAAGCGAATAAGATTTAGTTCGCTTCTGAATCACTGTGAGCACAGATGAGCAAACATTAACGATGCTATTCATGAAGATGCACTGCCGAAAGGGAGAAAGAGCACTTTTTTGTTGGAAAAACAAAATAATTGTTTCAATATCCGTTATTTTTCCAGCAAAAACAATTCAGAGATAGTGAAGGACAGTGCGAAAAGCGAAAAATCCGCGTAATTCCATGGGATATCATCGAAAAATGTCATTTTCAGTTATTTCTACACTATTCGAGCACGCTTTTTATATACCGAGCAGAAGCGAAAGAAAGCAAAGCACTTCAGAGACACTTTCAAGGAAAATTTTCTGGTCTATAATAGCTGGGGAATATTGCCGGAAATCCAATATTTTATGGGACGCAATCCTTCTTCTTCTCCGTTTTTTCCCATTCAGAAAAGGACGCAGCGGTGTCGACGTCGACGGAAAGGCTATGAATTATTCACTCGACAAATTTTCAGAGCATTTTTGAGCGTTTTCTGAAGTGTGAAAATAGGGAAATACTCACCAGTCCGGACGAAAATCGATTGATCCGACTGACGAGCCTGCAACAAATGCCTATTTTAGAAGGTTTCGGCAATAATCGATTAATCGGTGAGAAAACGAGCAGGCGAAAGCGTGGCAGGTGTATTGAATTTGAAAATCGCGCTCAATGCATTGAATAGAGCGGTGTAAACGCGCTCTACGGCTACGTGCATTCAAACCAGTGTACACAGACGTTTGTGGGGCACTATGTCAACGTCACCACTCGATACACCGCTCTTATCGTCGTGTTTTTGGCATCTTAATTTGTAATTTTACCTAAAATCTATGATTGATCATTAAAAACTACATTAAAAAGTGTAAGAGACGCACAGTGCTTGTCTGCCAAACCTTTGTTTATGTAAAATCGGGTAAAATCGAAACTACCGTATTCTGTGACTGAATTGGCGGCGAAAATACTTGTTTTAATCTTTTCGCTCATTTTTCGTAATTTTCTACTGCAAAAAGCAAGAAAATCAGTTCTTAAAAGAAAAAGTGTTGAAAAATGACGAATTTTTGCTAAAAGCTGCGACCGTACTTTAAAGGCGCATCACGCAATGGTATTCGTCGAGTCTCACCACGAGTTGATTAAACTGGCACGATTTGTAGGCGCTGGATACAACGAAGTAAAACTGGCACGGAATGGAACTCGCAACGTTAAAATACAACTGCGAGTTCCAAATCGTAGCAGTTTCATTCCGTGCAAGTTCTAGTTCGTAGTTCAGTGCCTAGTTCAGTGCCCGATTTTTATTCAAAAAACAATTTAAAAATTTCGATTTTTTCCAGTAGATTTACAATTTGGTTACTTTCCTACTTTAACCTTAAAAAAAGTCCCTCACTATAATGTGCGCTACTCAAAATTCGTTAAATTCTACGTTCTTTTCCAAAAACTCTGAGACAGCACATGATAATTTCAGTAATGGCGGCTGGCAGTAGCTGGGTCGTCGCACTCTTCTTGCTCGTCGCTTCTCCGCCTCACGTCGAAATGGTGAAGCGCGAAGAGTTCAAAACGTGCGAGCAATCGGCTTTCTGCAAGCAGCACAGAGCTCTTTCGGTTAGACGGTCTGCTCAGAATCACCATAACTGGGATCATCTTCAGGAGCCGACTGGATACGAACTGCTCGCCGATTCCGTCTCGCACTCGGGCGCCGTCTGGACCGCCAAGCTTCAAAATTCGCAGAATACGCTCAAGCTCAACGTGATCGGCTTGAAGGTTTGAGAAAATTTCCAGATAAAGCTGCAATAAAGAACTTTTTGTAGGATGCTACGGTTCGGGTGCAAATTGACGAGCCGGAAACTGCTATTCGCAAGCGTTACGTGCCGAATCCAGCACTCGTTGCCATTCCAGAAGAACTCGCATTTTCGAGCGTCGAAAATGGAGTGTCCGAGGCGAAACTGCTCAGCGGAGACCGGAAAGTCAAAGTTGTCGTCGCGTACAAGCCATTCCTCGTGAATATTTTCAACGAATTCGATGAGCTCATCGCGCAGGTAAACAGAGACGGAAAGCTTAAAGTGGAAGAGTTCCGCGTGAAAGAAGAGGGAAAAGAGTATCCGGACGGCTTCTGGGAGGAGCGATTCAAGACTTTCACCGACCGCAAGCAGCACGGATCGAGTTCCGTCGGAGTCGATGTCTCTTTCGTCTCCTTCAAGACCGCCTACGGACTTCCGGAGCACGCCGACGCGTTCGCCCTCCGCAACACTGTTGGCAACGGCGATCCGTACCGCCTCTACAATCTCGACGTTTTTGAGTACGAACTGAACAATCCGATGGCTCTCTACGTCTCCATCCCCTATATTCTTGCCCACAGAGCCAATCGTTCCGTCGGAGCGATGTGGTTTAATGCCGCTGAGACGTGGGTTGACACACAGTCTTCCGTCACTTCCAAGGGCCTATTCGGAAAGGTTTTGGACAAAGTAACCGGCGCCGGAGACAATGTGCCGCATTTTGATGCTCATTTCATGTCCGAGTCTGGTCTCGTCGACATTTTCTTATTCGTCGGACCGACTGTCAAAGGTTCGTGTTCGCACATTTCTAATTGTTGAACATCAATTTCGCTTTATTACAGACGTTCAACGCCAAAACGCGAAACTGACAGGAAAGACGCCTCTGCCGCCGCTCTTCTCGATTGGATACCATCAGTGTCGATGGAACTACAACGACGAGCAGGACGTGGCTAGCATCAACCAGGGATTCGACGACCATGACATGCCGATGGACGTCATCTGGCTGGACATTGAGCATACGGACGGAAAGAAGTACTTGACGTGGGACAAGCATAAGTTCCCGACTCCGAATGACATGGTTGACAAGGTGGCGGCGAATGGAAGGAAGATGGTGACTATTGTGGATCCGCACATCAAGAAGGACGACGGATACTATGTGTACAAGGATGCCAAGGACAAAGGACTGTTTGTGAAGAAAACCGATGGATCCGACTTTGAAGGACACTGCTGGCCAGGAGCATCCGAGTATCTCGACTTCTGGCACCCGGAGACTCGTTCCTACTGGAAGGATCAGTTCGCTTTTGGAAGATACGTAGGTTCCTCGCAAAACTTGTTCATTTGGAATGACATGAACGAGCCGTCCGTGTTCAGTGGCCCTGAAATCACCATGGATAAGGAGTCCATTCATTACGGAGGAATCGAGCATCGCGAAGTGCACAACATGTACGGAATGATGTACACGTCCGCCACTTTCGACGGGCTCATGGCCAGAACCGACGGAAAGGACCGTCCGTTCATTCTGTCGCGATCCGGATTCATCGGAACGCAGAGAACCGCCGCAATTTGGACGGGAGACAACACTGCCGACTGGGGCCATTTAGAGATTGCCGCTCCGATGACTCTCTCGCTGAGCATTGCCGGAGTTCCGTTCGTCGGAGCCGATGTCGGAGGATTCTTCGGAAATCCGGACGAGCAACTGCTGTCCCGTTGGTACCAGGTCGGCGCCTACCAGCCGTTCTTCCGCGGACACGCCCACATTGACACGAGACGCCGTGAGCCGTGGCTCTTCTCGGAGCAGACGAAGCATGTGATCCGGGATGCGCTAAGAGCCCGTTACGCGCTCCTTCCCTACTGGTACACACTGTTCCAGCAACACGCGGAAAGCGGATTGCCGCCGATGAGACCGTTGTTCTACGAGTTTGAGAATGACGATTCGTTGCTCGAGGAGCAGAAGCAGTGGATGGTCGGAAGCGGTCTTTTGGCAAGGCCTGTTGTCGAGAAGGACACGTTCAATGTGCAAGTGAAACTGCCACGTGGCGAGCAGCAGGTTTTCACAGGCTCATTGTCATTTCTGATGACAAAATATCGATTTTCAGAACGAGAGATGGTTCGAATGGGTGTCCGGAGTGGAGATTCGTGGCGAGACGGTGTACGTCGACGCGCCAATCACCCACATTCCAGTCTATCAGCGCGGAGGCACCATCATCCCGACTTGGCAACGCATTCGTCGTTCCGCCACGCTAATGCGAGACGATCCGCTCACTCTGTTTGTTGCTCTCAACTCGGAAGGAAATGCTCACGGAGAGTTCTATTTGGACGACGGACAGACTCACGATTACCAGAACGGACAGTTTGTGAAGGCGTCGTTCGACTTCAAGACCGTCTCTAAGAGTCGGGCGGTGTTCGAGGGAGAGCACGTCGATGGAAAGTTCGAGGCGAAGAACTGGTTGGAGAGAGTGGTTGTGAGAGGAGTGGAGACGGCGCCCAAGAAGGTTGAGGTAAGGAAATTGATAGATTTATAATGGCGACATGTTCAAATGTTTCATTTCGTTTCCAGATTACACGTGTCTCCGATCCAGTGCAACCCCTGGAATTCTCGTACGACCGCGACTCAAAGGTGCTTGTCATCCGCAAACCGGAGGCCCTTCTCACTTCCAGCTACAAAATTCATATTGAATTTTAAATTTCTCTCTTTTATCCGTATCATTTCATGTGTATTTATCCATTCAACCTGTTTTTCAGTCGCTTTATCCGCTCTCCCGCATCCGATTCTGACTCTAGTTGTGCATCCACACATCCACCCGGGCCTTTGACCGTTTTCTACGACTTTCCTTGTTTTTTTTTTTGATTTTTAGAAAATCGAGCCATTCCAACATGTGATTTTTATGGTTATCGTTTTTGTAGCTTTCCTTTTGTTCCTATTTATTGTGATGAACATCTTTTTACGAGTTGCTCCCCAAAATTGCCCATTCAATTGACACTTAAATCTCACGTTTCAGCCATCTACATCACATGAATTGAAAAAAAAGCTGATAAGCGGACACTGTTTCTGCTAAAATGACACTCTTATCAAATTTTAAAGAGTTTCATATTGATTTCCTCCTCCATCGGTTTCCACGAAAATTGTCCGTCCACTGGTCATTTGGCTTTTGACCAGTACTTGGTTATCACCGAAAATCATCAAATGATGACTTTTCTGAAAGAATTGACGCACACTTTTTAGTTTGCAACCAGTTTTTGTGCCACAAACACTCTGTTGCGCCTTTAAATTCTATTTTTAGTACTGTAGGTTCGTGTCGAGACCCGAACTGATACAAATATCTTCCGTGCTGCTTCTTTTTATTGCTCGAAAGCACATCATTCGGTTGCTCATTGAATAAAAAAGAACATTGAACTGCTAGCACCCAAATTCAGAACAATCTTATAAAAACAGTGTCGTTCAATATTACATGCTCAAGTTTTTGTTTTCAAGATACTTTTCCAGAATGTTCCCAACCAGACGCACAGATTTTCTCATCTGAGTCAAGTTCTCTCAAATAGTGGTGTAGATTGTTTTGACATATTTTGAAAAGAATTGTCACCCTTTCCCTCCAAAATAGTCAGTCACAAACTAACAGCTCTTATCAACCACATGTCTCCATATGTTTCTTCTTTTTCTTCTTCTTTTTCTTCTTCGTCTCAATGACGCGCAGAAACGTCTGCCGACCCGATCAGCCGTTCGGATCCCTTCGCGACTGTTCCATCACCAACCTTTGGTCTCTTTGAAAGGAAAAGAGCACTGAACCTAAAGCGAAAGACCACACTTTTTTTAAATTTTCCGTTCACTATTTACCTTTTCGGTTGCAACATTTTGGAACTTTGAACAGCGGCAGTCAACACGCCTGTGTTTATGGGAAAAATGGGAAACAGAGTCAAGTACGGTATACCCAACTTTTGGGGGGAAATTCAAATTTTGGAGAATCTCCTTTCAACTGTCTTATCTGGAAAACGGCACAAGCAAGAGTTGAATGAGAGATTTTGAATCTCAGATTCCAAGTGTTAGTTCAAAGAAGTTCTAATCCAACAGATATTGTAGACCCAGCAGTTGTAGCACGGTAAAAAAGGGAAAAAGTACGATACATATCATCAAAACACTCCAAACGTCGACTTTAAACTACAACCCTGGGAGGTCTGCCTTCTCAAATGTCCCCCCTCCCTCCTACTCTAGGCGAGGGGGTCCTCTGGTCACTCTTGACCACTCCTCGCACCCCCGCACGCGTGGCTTCCACTCTCCATCTCTCTCTCTCTTTCTCTCTCTCTCTCTCTCTCTCTCGATCTTATTGTTGTTTAGTGTTGTATTTTTGTTTAGATTGTGTACGGTTTTCTGCGTTCTTTCCTTCCACTTCATCTTCTTCTCACAAGGCCACTGCCAAAAAAAAAGTGTGGTGGGAAAACAACAATAAACAACCTGTTTCCTTGCGTCTCTATTCCTCGCCCTTCTCCTTCCGATCATCACATTTCCGCCTCTTTCTCTTCCTCTCTCCCACTCTCTCTCTCTCCCTTATTTGCATGCGAAAAGAGAAAAAGACAGTCCTTTGCTTTCCCTCCGTTTACGGTTTGCACGCACTCTCACAAAAGCTTCATCACATTAAAAGATCAGCGTTAGAGACACAAAACTGTACATGTTTAGGGTATGAACCATTAAAAGTTCGGGCATGGAAACACACGTGATTCCGGTGCGACGACGGCTCGAATCGGAGCAAATGGAGCAGTCCGAGATTTCAATGTCCGTCGTCACCGATGACACCCGTCTCTTTCCGGTAGGCCTATTTTGCTGTGTTATCAGCCTTGTGCCCCAAAAATGGAATAGAACTTTGAACTACATCATCGATTTGGCGCAACTTTGACAGTCTTGAATGTGTGAGCTAAAGTAATATTAGGTGTGTGTTTGCACAATAAAGTTGTCAACTACAAAAATATTCTACAAGTCATTTTTTTTTGTAGCTGACAACTTTCTTGTACACGCACCCCTACTAAGGCTACTACAGCTCACGGAAGTCGTGGCTCAAGTTCTATTACGGGCGGTCTGATTGGGTTAGCACACTCTTTTTTAAAGTGGCATAACGGTTTCACGGCCGTGGCCTAGAAAACTAAAGCCTAAAACTCTTCTCCGGTATGTCGTCGTAGACATGTTTTCTCCTTACTAGATCCAATACTACCGTACTCACGGAAGGAGAGTCTTTGATCATTTTCCCACGCAAAACAATGATGCAAAGTAATCCTCTTATGTAAACTGTCCATTCACATGGCAAAGAGCGTAGCAGTTTTGATACACATCAAGTTCGAAATGTTCAAAAGAAAGAAGACGGAACGCCTCCACCCCCGCCGTCCCAAAGAGAGATTTTCGAAAAACACACTGTCAAAAAGCGACTCTTTTTGTTTGAGTTTCGAATCTGTTCAAACGGGCCGAGTAGTTTGTGTGTATGTGAGTGAGTCACACCGGGAGCACCGAAAACGTGGCAATGCTGCCAAGGCGCCGCCCCTCTCCGCCGCCCCTCGTCTCCTGCTCACTTTTTAGACTCCTCTCCTCGCCCTTCTTTCTCTTTTCCTTGGTGCGCCGCTTTCTGCCCTCACCTTCTATCCATCTGTTTGTTTTTTGTGTGTGTGTGTGTGTGTCCCGGAAAAAGATCAAAAACTGTTCGCGGAGCCATGATACCGATGAGAAGGTTGGACAGTGATGGCCGAGAATCTCGAAAGGTAACTCGGATGGAGAGGATTGGGAGGCAGTGGAAAAAGTTTGCTCTTTTTCCGTTTCCTAGGAGATTAGCCAGTGAGCACCACGTGAGCGGGGAGAAGGCAGGAGATGAGGCTGAAATATTAGCGGCGCTTTTGGAAGCTGAATTTGAGTTTGAGATTGAGTTTGAATTTGCAGGTGCGGAGAAGGTCAACACTCTATGCTATCAATGACAACAAAAGTGTGTGGTGGTAAGTCGTTAATGGAGTCGTGAAGCAATTGGGTTTCAAAGTGATGGCCGCGGCCTAGAAAACTGTTTCGTGAGACTTTCAAACTTCAATTCCCGGCAAAGAGTTAGATGCGCAGGTTTGCACACATTGACCAGAAATCGTGGTTCACACACTCACTCTTTTGGTGTGGTGAAAAAAAACGTATCGGATTACGTAGAAAGATGCGTTCAGCTGCCCGGTCAACGTGGAGCCCATCCTGTTCCTGGTCACGTGTGGCTTCGGGCTCATGGCCACCAATAACTCGCTCTTCACCTACTGGGCCCGATGCATCCAGATCGCCGAGGGTCACAAAGAGTACACGCACAATGTGACGTACACGTGCGCCTCGATTGCCACGTACAACGGAACGCTGCAGGATGACGTGGAAAAGGATATCGCCAACACGAAAATATACTTACAGGTTTGGAGGTTGACTCGTGGCCCAACAATGTTAAGGTTCCAGATCTTCGGAACGATTCCCACTTTGATTATATCTCCGCTAATCGGCAACTGGTCGGATAAAAACGGACGGAAACCTCCGTTGCTCTTCTCGCTTTTGGGATTGGTCATCTACAATTTCCTATTGCTCTGCGCCACGCTCACCTACGAATCCGTCAACGTCTACTACTGGTTCTTTGTCTCCGAAATCCTTTTGGGACTTTTCGGCGGCGGCGCGGCCACCTTCTCCACTTCGCTCGCCATCGTCACAGATGATTGCCGTCATAAATTGAAACCGGTGAGCTTTCAACAATTTTCACACTTTCGCTCTTTTTGACGGAACGACCCGGGTTCAAAAATAGTGAGAAAACTGCAATGGGCGGAACTATGGGCGTTCAAGAGAGGCATAGAGAAGACATGATCAAGAAGGACCGGTGATATATTTCAGGGCTCCTCAACAGTCCCCTTCCGAGTAGGCCTCGCCTCGTTCATCCAATCGATCGGATCGCTCATTGGCACTTTGGTCGTGTCCATTCTCGCCGTTCCCGCAATTCTGTCAGTGGAAAGACACGCCATGAGCTATGTGAAATGTGCATTTATACGTAAGATTAATCAAAGAAGGCCTGCTCCAAGAACTCTGGAATTTCTTCAGAGACCGGCCTCTCCTTGATTGCTCTGATCTACGCGATATTCTTTGTTCGAGAAACACACTTTCCGAGGAAGGAAGATTTCAGTTATAATCAATTTGATGGTAAGCTACTTACTTGGTGCGTGACGCAACGAAATAATGTTCAGAAAACGAAGAAGTGGAAGAAGTTGAGCAACGGCCCAAGGTCACTGGAATCCGTCAGTTCACTGCTTATCTGGAGTCTGTCTTTGGAGTTCTGATGGTCCGAAGACCCGGATGGACACGTCTGTGTCTCTGTGTTTCGCTCCTTTTTGTGTTCATCGAGTTTCTTTCGTTTGGTATGTTCATGACAACCTGTGAGCCTTGCATAAGATAGTCTTTAGCCGTAAGACCTTACTTTAAGATCTACACATGATCAGATCGACCACCTTTCTCATTCAGACCTTTTTTGCAGACCCCTCCCTCCTTCTCCTCCTCGTCAAACGTCTCCCGTTCGCGTGGAACGACAAGATCTTCAGCTACTTCTCGGTGGTCCGCAGTCTCGTCATCTCCTTCGGAATGGTGCTCTGTCCCCTTCTGCTCACTCTTTGCCATTGGCTCGGCAAAGATTCGCTTTTAATCATCGCCGCCCTGGCATCCTCTGCAGGCGCCTCTTTCCTCACCGCGTTCGCCACGAAGAGTGAACACATCTTTTACAGTAAGCACTTTTCTCCTTAAAACTTCTATGTACAAGTTTATATTTCAGCTTGTATTTTCGGTTTGATAATGGGCGGAATGCAGCCGGCCTATCGCTCGTTCCTGCCTCGAATGGTCGGCAAGGAAGAGACCGCCCGTCTGCTGACCGTCACCTCCATCATCATTTCCTTCTCACCCATTCTGTCCTCTCTGATCTTCAACTCCATCTTCAACATGACTCTCACTTGGTGGCCTGGATTTGCCTTCTTCGTCTCCGGATGCTTTCAGTTCACAGTTTTCATAGGACAAATGTGAGTTTCCAGTTGATTATTCACAATCCTAGTGCTCATTTCATTTCCAGAGTGATCCACTTGCTCATGCGTCCCCAGTGGAAGCTTGACAAACAGTTGCGAGCACGTCGTCTGGATGAAACGGACGAACGTGATGACGTGGATTTCCAACCGATCGGCGACGCCGAACAACGCAGCATCTCGAACACTGCCGTCGGATCGGACAGCGGATCGAGAAGAGGACTCTGATGCTTTATCCCTTTACTTATGTCTGTACTTTATGTCCTCCCTAATTATTGCCTCTATGCCTTTTAAGCTGTGACATTACCACGGGTCATGTGATGTTTTCACTTTGAAAATAAACCTTTTTCTAATAATAAGAGAAATAGAGTTGCCTTTTACGTGAGCCAAGTTGACATTTACGTGGTTTGGAAAGGTTTTTGGTCCATTCTCCGTTCTCCCATTCATTCTCATATTGGAACTTTCCACAATTGATGGCAACCTTCAAAACTACTTCCGATAAGCTGAAAGAGCTCTCAGGTACCTCAATTTTTTAGCCTTTTTACCATTTTCCATTCTCATTTTCAGCGGGACTTAGCGGAGAGGAACTTGAAGAGTTGAAAGAAATTCGCCAACAAACCAGAACGATCGCCGAGATCTTTGGCGTGTTCGGAGTGCACGACAAGAAGAGATGGACGGAGGTGAAGGAGCGATATCGGAAAGCGAAGGAGGCGCCGCGGAAGAAGCGGCAGGAGGATGCGGAACTGGCGAGCCTTCTGGCGATGCCGTTTGATGACAAGTGCAGACTCTTCGAAACCAAACTCCCGAACGCTGCCGGAAACGATAAGAGAAACGCTTCTCGACTGCTACTCAATCACATCGCTCGTCATAAGGTATACCCACAAATGTGCTCATAGAATCCACGTGTCGCTTTGAGGAGTTGTACATGCCGAAGACCAACTACTTGACAACTGTGAGCACTGCCAAGGACGATCACGTCATCACTCCCCATTCCTGGCCGTCTTGCGATCCCAGCGACAGTTCGGACGCGATCGGCGAGAGTGCGGATACGTTGTCGAAGATGACCTACGATGCGGCCTACTCGAACACGACCCAGTCGCAATCGGAGACGCTGGTCTTCGACGAGAGCTCCTACAATCCGGAACTGGCGACTCCGTTGCACACTTGCATTGAGTAGACGGGGACAGAATGCAAAAGTCGCACAAGTCGAAGAGTATCAGCTGCCTTTTGTGATCTTTACTTTTGTTTTGTTTTGTAAACCAAACTAATAAAGCACATTTGGCGAAACGTCCGTCATTTGCTATTCCATGTCCGTCAATCTCATCCTCATGCCAACTTTTTCGTCTTGACAGGAAGATTAAGAAAAAACTAGAAGTAATGGAGACACTTGGGGCAACCTGACAACCTGTAACAGCCGCGGTATATTCGAAAATGTCCAGATTGCATTCGTAAGTCCTTCTACCTAACATCCTCATGATCCCCTTTCTGATCGTTTCCAGTTCCTCCGCATCCTCGTCTCGCTTTGCCTCGTCTCCGCGGCCACGGCCATCACAATGGCCAGGCGTAGTGTGCGTCGGTGAACTGCTCGCCGTGGATCAGCTCTGCGACGCAAGAGAACAAGACGTTCTAGAGATTGTGCGTGCTCAACTGCGCCTCCAAACACGACGGAGCATGCAATACGAGCAACAAGTACCGCTGCTGTCTCGTCACGTTCCCGGCCAAGAAGAAAGAGTTCAAGATGTCCGGATGCACCAAACTCTCTGATGATCTTGTTTGAGTCTGTGGGAATGAAGTGATTTTGGTCCTCGCAAGATTTCCCCAGCTCCATCGTATCCCATATCCGCGACAATCTTTCATTCACGCCTTCTGTCCTCCTGGCTCCGGAGATTGCCTCTTTCAATTATCCCCTTGGCTCCGCTCCCCCACAGAAAAATCCTCGTGTGACTCTAATTAATTCAGATTCTCCATCTCAATTTCCGGAATGGCTACCGTAGTCCTGCTCCTCCTCAGAAGAAGAATGGATGATGACATGTCTTGAAAAAGTGACAACGAAAACGACGTGTCGAAGTTTAAAGGAGGGCCATCCTCGGCTCGCCACAGCGCCTCCCCCGGGGGATCGCTCATACACATTTCTTTCGTTTTTCACACTTCGACACCCCCACGAAGGGACACATGAAACTGAGGAGCGAGAGACGGCAAAACTGTGCGCGCGCGACTTTTCATGTTGGTTCGGAGTGTCGACAGGGGACCCGGGAAGGGTCGGAGTCAGTTAGTGATGGAGCAGTTGGAGGGGTACGGTAGTTTTCATAAAATTCTGTTGGTTAGGTTCAAAAATGACTTCCAAAGATTCTACTTCAAATAACTTCAGGCACACTTCGGAAAAGCTGACAGCATTCATTCAAGATCTCACCGTAAGACGAACGACGTCTCCTTCGCACATCATCAAATCCCCACCCGTTTCCTGCATTTCCTCTGGCTCCTCTGGACTCCTCATCATCTTCATCTCGCCTCCAGGGACGACAAGAACAAACGAACGTTGTGCGTCGTCGTCGTGCAACTCCCAAAAGTCTCTTCTTCTTCTTCTTCTTCTTCTTCTTGTGTTGGCGCAATGCAACGCGACGAGGACGAGACAAATGACACGAAGAAGGCGATGAAAGGCGGAGAAGGATGAGGGGGGCGTGACCCCCATTTTTGAGGGAAAAGGGGGACGACGCCCGGGAAGAGAGCGTTGGCTCCGAAGCACTCACTGATTTCTTCTAGTGCTCCAGTAATGGATGTTCGTTTTCCGCCCTACTTCTTCACAATGCCACATCTACTCTACAACTCTTGGTAGGTTTTAAAGTGAAATTCCTTTCGATCTTCCTCTAACTTCAGGCTGACTCTTCATCACAATCTTCCGAAGCCAGCAGATCTATCGGCCATCACTGCTGCAGCTGTCAAACCGGTTCAGAAGGCGGTGAAGAAGACGTCGGTGACAGAAGCAAAGATTGCTGTGGTGGCTGAGTTGGTGAAACCGAAAGAAGTTGAGGATCAGAAGGATCAGAAGAAGGCGGGAGAAGTTGGAGAAGTAGCAACTGAGGACAATGATGTGAGTATAGATTATGCCCACGGTACCGGGTTCAGATCACCAGTGCATCGAGTACTGTTCTCTCCAGGCAATGTATCTCAGCTGCCGCTAGAGATATCAAAAAGTTGTCAACTACCAAAATATAGACCATTTCTTGGGAAGCATTTCATAAGCTGACAACTTTTTAATATCTCTACCGGCACCTGAGGTATACCCTCTTGAATGAACCCTGACCTTTTAGTGAAGTTTTTGCGGAATTCAGCCTAACTTTCATAGTTTTCCAAAAAGCCCGTTTTTTCGGTCTCCTCCGAATGCCGCCGCTTTTCAGACATCGGCTCTTCTCAAGCTCAAGCGTCGCGTCGTCTGCGAGATCTGCTCCAAGTCATTCTGTGACAAGGGAGCCCTCAAGATCCACACGTCGGCGGTCCATTTGCGGGAGATGCACACGTGCTCCGTGGCCGGATGCGGGAAGCAGTTCAGCAGTCGTCGCAGTCGGAATCGTCACAGCTCAAATAACAATCCGAAGCTGCACTTGCCCGAGTCGATGAGCCTGAGCACTGCGAAGCCAACAAGTTTGGAAGCGTTCTGGCCGGCGAGATTCTTGCTAGGCAAGGAGCATCCGCTGGATTTGTCATTAAATGTTTGAATAATTTATGTGCCATTGGCTGAAATAAAGAGAAGAGATCTTTAGTTGCATACAAATACGGGGATACAAGAAAAATACAAAGATAAAATGGAAATCGAAAGGAAGAGGGAGTGTTCGCCATCTTTAGAATCCGTCTGGCAATGGCACATCGAGAATGGCGTTCAGACTGTTTACCACGCGATTCTCGACCGTCTCCAAGTCCTTCGTGAACAGCTCAAGGATCTTCGCGGTGACTTCTTTCAGAGCCGACGCTATTTTCTGCTGCCCATACTTTGAATTGCGTTCGAGAATCCGGAGAAGTTGGGCGAGGAGAGTGTAACGCTCGAGCAGAACGTTGATCTTTTCGGGATCCTCGAGGCCCCGGAAGAACTTGCATCCCTCGGCCATAAAATCCTTCTCCAGCACTGCGAGATAGTCCTCCGCCATCGCCTTGTCCTTCAGTACCAACTTGTTGACCCCGAACGAAATGAAAGTGGGCAGCGTATACTCCTCGAGCCTCGGATCCTCGTACTCGGCTCCAAGAGACGCTTCGACGAGCGATTGCACCGAGAAGAGGACAAAGTGCGAGGCGCACTTCTCCGCCGATTCCTGCTCCCAGTAGTCCGTCTCCAGCACTTTTTTCTGGAATTGTCGCAGCGCTTCGAGTGTCTCTTTGCTCTTCTCGAGCTCGTACTCCTCATCGTCTTTGCACTGCGCATTGATCCATTTGGGCACGAATCTGAGAATGCTCGCCAGATCCGAATGACATTCGGTGTACGACTCCTCGCAGAGAGTTGCGCCCACGTGGAGAATTGAAACGAACAGTTCGACAGGAACGGAGCTGGTGCACATTGAAACGAGTATTCTGCAAGTAAAAAAAAATAATTGTATGAGAGGACTGTCATTCTTTCTAACCTCGTAGCAATTTGCGCGACCGACGTATTCTCCAACTTTGTCTTCTCCGACTCTTCCGGACGATCCGCCTCGTCCTCGTACTCCAACGGCCGCGTCGTGTAGTCAAACGCCGACATAACCACATTCATCGTTTCGAGGAACGTCTTCGTCAACTGAACGAAAAACTCGTGGTGCCGCTCCATGAACTGCTCGTCTCCCATGCGGACTGCGATGCGTTCCTCGAACCACGTCAGTAGATCTTTCGTCGAATCGATCGCCTTTTGCCGCTCGTCCGGATCATCGTCGTTTGTGTTCACGGCGGCGAAGAGCGGAAGGATGAAGCGGACCTCGAGCGCCGTCAGAAGAGTTTTGTCCGTCAGAGGCTGCTCTTCGCCGTCTCCTTTCGCCAGGCGGGATTCAATCGCGTCGCGAACAGGTTCGACCTTCTGAAAGCAACACGGATTTTCAGAATATGCAACTCTTAAACTTACAGCTAACAGTTTCAGAATCCTTATTCTGTACGTCTCCCGCATCGACACCAAACTCGACATATTATAGCTCTGCAGTAGGTACTTGAGCCGTACCAATGTCGTCGCGAGCACTTCCTCCGGCACTCCCACGTCCCTCTTCTTCGTCTTTGCCTTCGCCGGCACTTTGAACAGATCTTCGAGCACTTGAAGCCCATTTTCGAGCGAATCGAACAGCGAATCTGGATTGAAATGGATTGCTGTCTCGAGGAACGGTTCGACCGCTTCGACGGGAACGTCGTCGTCGGCGAGACGAGCAAGCACATCCTGCGCTATCGGCTTGAGTTCGTCCTTGGAAATGGCGCTGCAAACGGCAGTGGCGGTGCCGAGGATTGGAGTGTTCGAGTATTTCTCGTAGATCAATCGGACTACTTTGACAAAATACTTTTCGCATCTCTCCTTAAGATTCGCTTCTTGTAGCAACATCTGAAATGAAAGTTTTAGTAATAATTGGCATTTTTCAATAACCAACCCCTTTGCAAGACATGTAGATGATGAGCGCACACTCCAGATACGCTCTCGTCTTCATGAACTCCTCCGACTTCTCGTCCATTGGCTCTTCCGCCTTCTGCGCCGCTTTTTTATCCCATCTTCTCAAGTACCGATAACTCCAGGTTAACAGCATTTCCATGAGTTTGACAGCCTGACTTGCGTCGATGATCTTCATCGGTCCAAGGAGTCGGAAGTAGCTGAGTAGGGCGAGACGGCTTTGTTTTAGCATGCCGTTCACGCGTGGGCGGTAGTAGTTCTCGTCGTGATCTTTTGATGAGATCGGCAGCAGAATATGAACGATCGGAACCAGTTGACGGCGGCAAGATTCGACAGTTTCCAAGTCCATTTTGGCGACAGCTTCTTTCCGGTCAATAATGTCGAAGACGCTGATGAACTTGTGGTTTTTGAGTCTGGCTAGAAGCTGATAGGCAACGAGCCGCACACGCTCCGATTTGTCTTGGATTCCTCGGGAGGCAACACACTTGAGAGCGTGCGCGAAGACGTTCATGCATGCTGGAACGAAAGCCATCTCGCTGAGTCCCTCAAAGACGGCGACACGCACTCCGACCACTGTATCTCTGGACAATTCTTCGATGACGAATGCAAATATCTCCTTGATCACATTTTTAGGAAGAATGAGCCAGTACTCGCCCATCAGTTTCAACACATTCTTCGCCGCGTCTGTTCGAATCGAGATGACGTCGCTTTGCAGCAAATCGACCATGTGCCTGTGCTGAGTCTCCATGCTCTTTGCCATGTCTTCTGCATCATCTCCGACGAGCGGATAAAACATGTAGAGCACTTCGGCGGCGGACGACTGCACAATCCAGTTTCGGGCGCCGAGGGCACGGAAAAGGCATCCGTTCAGAATCCGCGTGATCATCGAATCCACGTTTTTATCTAGCTTTTTCTCGGTGCCGAACGACACCAGAACTTTGCGAAATTTCGCGCAAAACGGCTTGTGTCCGTAGACGGCGCTCTGGCAGATCGGAGTGATCACTTCCGTCTCCAATTCCTCCGTCAAATCGAAGTTTCCTTCCTGATACGCCGTCTTCCATGCCGCCGTCATGACTTCTCCGTATCTCTGACAATCACCACTGAAATGTGCTCGTTTCTTGATGTTTCTTTCGAATTCGCTACTTACTCTGACAGCTCAAACTGCATAATGAGCTTTTCCAACAACCGATATCCCGTAGTCACTCCGATTTTGACGAGAATAGCGGCGACAAGTTTGACACCTGAAAGGCGTTTACATTTCTCGAGTTCGTTCGGTTATTCACAGACCTTCTGGGCACGCTAGCAGTGCCGGCGAAAAAAACATCCATCGAAGCTGGGACGGATTTACATAAGCAACGATATCTTGATGTACAGCCCATAACTTTTTGATGAACGTTTTCTGAAGACTTCTTCCGCTTCTTTGCTGCAGTTCGCTGATTAAATCGTTATAATCGTCGGGCGGCGGTGGTGGCTGTTTTTCCGGTGTCAATTTGCTTGATTTTGGCATTTTTTGACTGAAATATGCAGAAATTGAGCAAACGTTTATCAAAAATGGGGAAAGTGTGTTGACCAGAAAAATAATTCCAATTGCGTTCAATTTCGCGCGCACTTTTGTCCAGTGGAGCGCGTTTGCACACCACTCTGTGAGTATTTTTGCGACGCAAAAATTGCATAATTCCACACATTTTCTGCCAAATTCCGAGCGTTTTCAAGATTTCATCTTTACAGAAATGTTCGCAAGATCTTCATTAATCAGATTATTCTCGACGACCGGCAGAAACCTGGCAGAAGCCGAGAAAAAGGTGTCTAAAGAGGTAAGAACATTAAAAAAGTAAACATGCTTAAGTAGAATTAAGCTTTCAGGCTCTGATGACGCTCCGTAAGCGAACCGGATACAGTTATGTGAATTGCCGGAAAGCTCTCGTGAAATTTGGCGAAAACGACATGGAAAATGCAGTGAAATGGCTGAAAGAAGCGGCCGCGAAGGAAGGATGGGCGAAAGCGGCCAAGTTCGTTTAAATTTTTGACTCCTAAAGCTAGAAACTGTGCGAATACTTTAATTTTTCCAGGCTCGGCACCCGTGTCACTTCCAACGGTCTCGTTTCTGTGGCCAGTGACAAATCAACGGCGGCAGTGGTCGAATTGAGCTGCGAGACCGACTTCGTGGCCAGATCGGGTGCCTTTAAAGATTTGCTCTCAAACATTACCAATTCGGCACTTGTCAAAGCTAAGAACGAATCCGGATCCGGCTCTTCGAAGCTTCACGAATACTCGTACGAACTCGCGGAGCTCACCGACGCTGAAGGTAAAAACATGCGTGAAGTTCTATCTTTGGCGATCGGAAAGCTCGGAGAGAACATGGCTGTGAAGCGGGTGAAGGCGTACAAAGCTCCGGAAGGGACCACTCTCTACGGAGCATCTCATCCAAAGGACGGAACCGAGAAGTTGCCAATGGGACGCTTCATTTCGCTAGTGGCAATGAACCAGTCTACGCCAGGTACCTAAAAAAAATCAAACATTTTCCTCTCGAATTCGAAAAAAAGCTAATGATTTCTCAGGATCAATCAGCACCCAACAACTGGCCGGCCAAATCTGCCAGCACATCATCGGAATGTCTCCAGAATCGCTCGGCGAGGCGACCGGAGCCGTGAAGAGCCAGGAGGTGCTGAGCACTCAGGAAGGACACGATCCGGCCGCCGATCCGGTCGTCGTCACCAACATCGACGACTCGGAGACCGCGCTTCTCCGCCAGTCGTTCATGCTGAATCCGTCGCAATCCGTCCACGAATACCTGCAATCTCACCACGCGAACGTGCTCGATTTCGTGCGTGTCGAGCTCGGCAGCGAGCAATAATCTAATTTTTAAGTATTTAGTAGCTTAGTTTTGTAGGTCACTTGTTTCTGTTTCTGTTCACTTTATTCCTGTTGTTCCTCGCTTTATTTATGGTAAGAAATGTTTGAAAACCTATTCAAAAAGCGAATCAATGCATTTAATATCCTCTGCCAGATGTTCTTTCCTCTTTCCCTCCTCGCCACTGGCAGAAGAAGATCATCACACATTCCTACCAAACACAAGGAAAAATATATATCTTCCTGCTTCTCTCTTTGAATTGACGCGCCTGCCCGAGAGAGCCCGCAAAGTTGTTGTAAAGGTAAGAATTGAGATCTCATGCACACGCACACACGTTTCCCCCTTTTCTCTGTTTTTTCTTGCTCTTTCTTTCTTTCTTACTGAGCACAAAAGATGATAAGAAAAAGTGAGAGAAGGGATGCGAGCAGAAGCATTCCTGATCTCATTCTTGTTCTCTGTCGTGTACTACTACTCCTACTTCATTGATTTTTATGTTATTGCCTCGTTCTCCCCATTCTCATTTTGCGGTTCAGTTTCAGACCAGTTATCTATGATAAATTGGCGATGAAAAGCAATGGAGCAGCCAAGAAGGATGAGAAAGCGGCGGCGACGACGGCGAGAAGCAAGAGTGCGGACAGCAAGTGGAAGCAGATGAACAAGGGCATCGGAAACGTCATGTCCAAGAGTTTACCCAGTTTTAACAAGGTATTAGCAGCAAGGGCGGTTCATGGAACACTTTGTGTGAAACTCTTTAGCCCCGAAGATTTCTTGCAATGTCGCTCTACCGAAATCCAGCGTGAAACCCGCGGCCGCGACCTTTTCCAATTTTGCACTGAATTCACGCGCAGTGCGGTAGAGCGCGATTGCCAGACTTCGGCGGCTGCAATACGCCTAGTTGATCTTACGAACTTCAGTGAGTTACTATAGAAATGGGAGAGGTCGTACCAAAAAATTGTGAATTTGAGAAATCATGTGGTAAAGCTTTGCATTCTCTTTCTCCAATGCTCCAATCTACAATATCCCATTTTCAGAACTCGACCGCCGCCGCAAATGACAAGACGAGCGACACGAAAGTGGTCATTGATGACGACTCGAAGAAGAAGAAGAAAAAGAAAAAGAAGGACAAGAATCTGGACGCAGAAGAGGTGCCGCAGCAGGAAGATCCCGAAGTGCTAGCAGCCAAGGAGAAGGAGAAGAAGGCGAAAGTGATGATAGCGAATCAGGACGCGCGAAAGAAGACAATGTGGCGGCATATCGCGTGGCTCGTCATCCTCTTCGCCTTTTCCTTACTCGGCGGAGTGGTTTTCAGTGCCATCGAAGGTGAATTGATCTTCCAAGATCCGACTCCGAGTTCCAAACGAATAAAACGTACTTCTCCCAGACATGTGGTCTTGCAGGTGGCTTCGAGACGACGCTACTCATCAAAAAGTTCGAACACGACAAAGATGTGTTCGAGAGACGGAAGATTTATCAAGAGCAACTCTTCCAGAGGTTCGCATCTGTCTGCTCTTTGCTCTTTCTCTCTCTCTCTCTCTCTCTCTCTCTCTCTCTCCCTCTCTCTTTTATGATTGATGGCTTCAGACTCCGCGAGATCGAAGAGGACAACACGAATCCACGTGGCACCGCGTCTCTCGAGTCCTTCAAGTTGGATCAGGCGCGCCAGGCGCTGGAATGGTACGAACAAAAGATGGGCGTGACGATCGAGGAGCCCCAAATGCGGGAGACAAAGTGGAACCTGTGGGGTGGAGTCTACTACTCGGCCAGTCTGTACACGACCATCGGCTACGGTAACTTCCATCCGGAGACCAAGAGCGGACGGATCATTTCGATGCTGTACGCTTGCATTGGAATTCCGCTCGTCTTCACGATTCTCCTCGAATGGGGATTCTTGTATTTCACGTGGATTGAGTACGCCTGGAATCGGTTCAATGAGAATTTCTGTCAAAAGTGAGTCGGAGAACTTTCGGATATAATCCACAACTTCATTTATACACCATCTCTTACTTGCGTGTTTTCAGAAGTTTGCAAAGAGACATGCAACGTCGAATACGTCGCGAACGAATCCGTCGCGTCGGCAGTGAGCTCTCACTCTCCTCGACCTCTCCGCTGCTCCACAGGACCACTACACAACTATCGAACCCTGTACAGCATGTAAGAAGCATGTTCTTTTCCATTTTCCGTTTCAAATTTCCCGTTCTTCAGATAGAATCCAACCATCCACTGGCGCCACTGGACGTCGACGTTCCGATGGGAGAACAAGTGCAAACAGTCCCCATCAAATCGGCAGCTATATTCTTCTTCCTCTGGATCATGATCTCCGCGTTCATTGTCAGACTCTGGGAGTACGAATGGACCTACTTCACCGCCTTCTACTTCTTCTTCACCTCCCTGACGACCATCGGACTTGGAGACGTCGTCACCAAAACTCCCAACTTTATCATTTTCAATCTGGCCATGACCCTCATCGGTCTATCGGTTGTCGGTCTGTGCGTGGCGATTGTCCAGGCCAAAGTCAAGTTGGTATTCGATCGGATGCTGCGGAGCATCGACGCGCAGTACCGCATCCGTCAGGTGGATCCGCACGTCGCCACGATGAGTATTGTGGAGGACGAGGAGGAGGGCGTGAAGCGGTTGATCCAGTCGCAGTCGCTCGAGGACCGCATCATCTTTTTGTTCGTCGACGAGCACAAAAAGTCCATGTTGAAGGAGCGGTGGAAGCAGAAGAGTTCTATGGTTAACAGGTGAGCTTAGTGGGCATGAACTATCCTAGCCGATCCCTTCAGAATAACCCAAACGTATCCTTCAAAAGCCGACAAGTACGTACAAACCGGTCAACGCGTCTACGATCAGCGTCAAGGCGGATCGGAGAGCGAGTACGACGAGGACGAAGAGGACGAGGTGGAGTACGACGAGCTGGGCAACAAAATCGTGTTGCCGCCCGTCCGACGCTACATTTATACCGTTTTTGATTAGATTCCATTCATCTAGGCTAGTCTTTTTCAATTCATGTCTTTCCCTGTGCCGAAGATCTCGTTTTTTGTAATTTTGTATGTATTGTTCAACCTTCATTTTGAGCTTTTCGTCATGAATATACTCTGATCGACGTGTGCGCTGAGATCCGTCAGGAACGGAACGTCGAGTTTGGCCAGGATGTTCATGTAGTTCGGGTCGTTGACGGTCCATGAGATCACCGAAAATCCTTTCTCCTTAGACTCCCGCACCGCGTTTCTGAATTCAAAGCGAGATTGTTAGAGATTTAGACCGAGAGTCTTACTCTGAAATCAATCGATAACTGATCATGACGACGTCGACGCCGAGGAATCGGGGCAGGATGTAAAGCGGCGAGACGATGATGTTGAGCTCGTCGAGGAACTCATTCCACCAGTGCAAGAACATGTTCTTCGAGAAGGGCTGTTTTCGGTAGTCGTCGCTGTACGAGTAGTACGAGCGGTCGAGGGTGATACCTGGAACCGTTCTGCGACCGGACAGTACAAAGTTCTTACCAGTAACAATCTTCGAGTCGATCTTCTTGAGCCGCCAGGGCACGACCGGATTGAAGCTGCTCACCATCACCTTCTCGTACAAATTCCGCTTTCTGATCTCCTCTGCAAGCGCCTCAATCAGTGCCAAATTGTCGTTTTTCACGTCGAACAGCATCTTGATCGCATTTCCGACACACCAATCGATAGCCTCACTCAATTTTGGAATCTTCCCGGTGACACCGCCCACCGCCTTCAACTCCACCCCTTCCAACTGTCGCCACGTGGAGCCCGAGATTGGAAGATCGGCGTTGCCGGTACGGGCGGTCGTCTCGTCGTGCATCAGAAGGGCGACGCCGTCGGACGTCATGTGGATGTCGAATTCCACGAGATCGCAGCCGTCCTCTTTGGCTTTTTGGAAACTGGCGATCGAGTTCTCCGGCGCTTTTTCCGGGGAACCACGATGGCCTCCGAAGCGGAGACCTTTGAAGAAGGATTCTCTATTCTGAAGTTGTGTCAGCATCAATCACGAGCTTCAAACTGACCACATTCGACATGGACGTGTCATTTTTGAAGATGAAGTAGAGAAACGTGGCGAGAACTGGCAGACAGAGGGCGAAATAGATGAGCGCTGTGCATCTCCAGATGAGAAGTACGATAGCGATTGCGGTTAGTATCATCCTGGAAATATTCGGTCAAAAAGAGAGACGAAACGAGACAAGTTTTTATTGAATTGAATACCAAAAGAATAGAAGCGCCCACATGGCGTACGAGTTGGGAACGTTTGAAAATGAAGTCAAAACTATTACCAGAAACTTTTACGCAAAAACTTGAATGCCGCGAAGGTTATCACGAGAAAAACGGTTGCGAGAAGGATGTCGATGAGTAGAACAATGGTGTTGGGGTGCAGATTTTGAGGGAATTTCTGGAAATCGGGCGGGAACTCGTTGGAATACGTGGATTCGATGGTGGAGATCAGAAGCGATTCGGCGTCGGACTTGGAGTTTCGGAGCAAAGAAGCAATGTGCAGGAGGTTGGATTCAAGTCTGAAAAGGCTTAAACTTTCTGGCTTCACTTTACAAAGAGGATCGATCTCACCTCTCATTCCTCTCCAACGCCTTCCTAACCGCTGTCACCACTTTTGCAGAAGCTTCAATATCCTTTTTGGGCATAATTTCGATAAGACCGTTCTCCTCGGCCAACCTTGCGTTCCGATGTTGGTCGCCGAAGAGCGGAACGGCCAGAACACGGACGCCCGCGTGAAACGCTTCGAGAAGGCTGTTCTGACCGCAATGCGTGATGAACAGCGCGATCTTTCTGCTGCCTGAAGCACCATTTTCGCCAATTCGAAGCGACCGCTCTAACAAACCTAACAAATCCGTCTGCGGCATAAACTTTTTGAAAATGACATTCGAGGTCGCCGCCTCTGCATTTGTAAACTCGTCCTCCTGCTCGTACTTCCAGATGAAAACCACGTCCGACATCTGTTTCATTGCTTTCAACAGAGATTTCTTGAGATTTTCAGGCATACGCAATGACGTGGCTGCCGTGCCGAACGAAACAAGAACTTTGGGACGGGGATCCGAAAGGAGCCATAGATATTCCTGGAAGATCGGCAAAGTTGGACCCTCCACTCACCTTACAAACCTCGGTTAAATTCTTTTGATCTTTGAAAGCGATGCCTCCGATGTCGAAACTCCTCCGCCCACGCATTCTCATTCCATCGGATCCCTCATGAATATTGTAGAACAACAGATTCGCTTGTCTCATAATATCACTAAACGGCCTCTTGATTCCATGGATCTTCCTGAACAACGGTCCGATCCAGGTCTCTTGCATTTCGTGAAAGTTCAGCATTGCCGAAAGGAACTTCAGATTCCGACGCTTTTGATGAATGGAAAGCGAGCTGCCGTAGTCGGAGAGCAAGGCTGGAACTCTGAAGAGTTGATCAGTCCGGGTTTCTGTAAACTCACAAGGCGTGTCGAGTGTCTCCGATACTCCCAACATAATCGGCACCACGTCCATCGGCCCCGTCGACGAGACAATTACCGTCTTCCGAATGCCAGCTGCCTCCAGAATGCCGATGCCGCAAGAGTCGAAGATTTCGTGGATGGCGAAGTCGAATTTCATAGCTTGCAGTTGGGCAATCAGCGTGCTATTCGTCACGAGGTGCGCGCATTGGAGACGATGCACGTGGCCGAGGCCTTCCATTATCTAAAAGTAATGGTAAGCACGGATTCCAAAGGTATCTTACCGCTCTTTGCTCTTCCGGAGAGGCTTTCGAGTTCCAGAGAATGATCGGTAAACTTCCAGTGTTCAAAAGGTTAGTGACCTCCGGGCTAGGCTCTACACTGATGATTTGATGGATATCCGTGGATAGCTCATTCTCGACATCATATCGAAATATGTTATCCACCACAGTCTGAACGGATGTTGGTTGATTCTACAGTAGTAAGCATCTCATATCCCACCACTTCATGACCCCTTGCTGCTAGAACATTAGCTATCCGAGCTGTGAAGTAGACGTGACTTTGCATCATTCTCGGTGCATAAACGAGGATTTTGAAGGGATTTGCGAATGCCGGAGCCAATAGGACCGGGAGAAGGAGGAGGTGGTGGAGGACGGAAGGTGTTCTCATGATTAGTAGACTCACTTTTTCCTTTCCCTCCGTTTATAAAGGAGGACAAATGGATTAGGCGGAGTCTCTCTCTCTAGTGTCTCACAAAACACAATTGAATCTGTTGACGGGTTTCTTTCCTTCTCATCGAGTTCTCCAAATGTGCCGACGTGCCCCCTCATTAGGCAGAGGTTGAAAGCTCAGAACAGGGAACAGAACAGACATATGCTCATTTCATTTGTAAAAACATGATAGTGACCATCGAAACAAAGATTAGCGAGGCGGCGGCGACGACGGAGAAGTCTAGCAACAGAAGGATGACATCAGACGAGTGAAAGCGGGGGAAGGATTCAAAGTTCGGAGGGCACGACACTGCAGCGTACGTCGATTCAATTGCGCCAATCAAAAGTGTCTCGGATGTTTGTCGTGCACCGCGCAAGTTCACTTCCAGTCTGCACAACCTCCTAATCAAATGTTTTCTCAAACTTCACAAACCTCTGATCAGAACTTGCCAACCCCGTTTTCACAGCATTCTCCACCATTTCCGCGTTCGAAAGTTCTTTTTTATTGAGGACATGAACGAGACGGTTCTCCAGGGCAATCTGCGCGTTGCGATGTTGGTCTCCGAACAGGGGAATCACGAGCGACCGGGTTCTTGAGTGGAGCGACTCGAGCAGACTGTTCTGGCCGCCATGCGTTATGAACAGCGAGATTCGACCGGATTCTGAAATTTCATGAAGTACATTAAAAATTAAAAATTGGCATGGACCCCATGACGGTCACGGGTACGCGGCAATTTTTAAAAATTGGCATAGACCCCTTGACGGTCACGGGTACGCGGCAATTTTTAAAAATTGGCATGGACCCCAATTTTTGCTCGTAAAATTGCCTAAAATACAGGATATCAGTGGAAATTTTCCGGCGGCATTTTCTCGAAATCCAGGTGCCGGCAGCAAAAACGATCAACAGAACATTTGATCCTCTTGGTATAAGCTATCGAACTATGTCAGTCACGGCTCATAAGACCAACTTACCTGTTGATCATTCCCTAGTAAGATGTGATGTATATTTTAATAGTTGATCACTTCTTGTTATCTCTACAGGCATCTGAGCTACATCCTCTCGAATAGACGGCATTTCGAAAATAAACATTTTTTAGTCTTTGCAACTTTAATTCACCAGTTTCCTTTGGCATTTGAGAGTATAATTTATTAGGGGGCGCAACAAAGGGGGCGTGGCCTGACGAATTTTCTCCCGATTTTCGCGCGCGCGTGTTTGACGGTCTGTACCGAGGTCCCCAAATGAAGTACCATACCCAAAAAGTTTTACTTTATGTAATCGACCATGCTGAATCCAATGAACAACTCCATTTCACGTGAAAACGTACCGTTTTTCCAAAAAACGGCGAAAACGAAAACGGAAGTCAGTCTGAGAGCCTGTGTGGCCAAGTTTATGGGATCACACGCCTATTTTCAAGTGATTCCGATAGTTTAAGGGATGGGGAATCCGTTTTTGAAGTCAGATTTAAATTTCCACGTTGCCGAAATTTTTTACAGATCCTCAAACTGCCAGAAAAGTTAGCGGAAAATTTTCAGCGATGACCCCTTTTTTTTATTTTCGGAATCTATAGATATACTCTCTGAGAACCCAAATATAAATTTTTAGAGCTCTAGACACCCTAGGAGCATTTTTTTGTGTTCGATTGAGTAACGCCTATTCAGACGATATTTTTAGTTTTTTTCGAGGATTTGAGGGTCACAGGTACCGTTCACACGGCTAATTTTTACGGAATCGGATTCTGCGTGAAATTCTAGACAAAATTCCGTTTAGAATTACAATTTTCCACGTTGCCGAAAAAAGTTACAGTCAGATATGTTTCGAATTTCAGCGCGAAAATGCACTAACTTCACCCCTGTAAGGGGCCGCGCACACCGAGCTTTTCAACGTGATTGGCGGCGGGCGCGCCTCCGCCTGGGTGGCGCAGTGGCAGAGTGCTCGCTCGGCTATTTTGAGGTGTCGGGTTCGAAACTTTTGACCTCAAAAGTGGTTTTGCTTTTTTAGAACATCATTTCTGTTCATTTAAAATGTTGACTCTTTGGTTTGGTCCACCAGATAATGAGAAAAAACGCGTGCGGCAAACTTGCAAGCGAGGCCACGCCCCTCCCCTGCCGCCGACCCGGGAGAAAACAGGGCAATTTTGAAGGGGTGTAACTCGGGATGTACCGAAAATTTTGGTAAAAAAAATTGGGAGCGTACTCATATAGAGTGGGGGAACACATTCCATCAAAAATTTTATGGAAATTCGGAGTTTTGCGAAACCCGTTGCGGTCCCTAAGTATAATTAAGACTTTCACAACCAGACAGTATAATTGCTCGTGCTCAAAATACCAAGATTCTTGCTCACCTAACAAGTCGGTTTGAGGTACAAACTTCCGGAAAACCACATTGTTTCCTGTGTAGCTCTTTGCGAAAACATCCTCCATTTCATACTTCCAAATGAACAAAGTCTCCGGGAATTTTGAGAAAACGTTTAGAAAAGTGGTTTTGTAGACTTCTGGCATCAAAACGGAAGGAGTTGTGGTGCCAAAAGAGATCAAAACGATTGAGGAGAAGTTGGCGAAGAGAGATGTGTAGTTCTAAAGTTACCAGTTTCCACAACTTCCAAAGCCTACCGCGTACCTCATTCAGATCTTTGGGAGTTTTGAAGGAAATCCCTCCGATTTTATAAACTCTTCGACTCCAAGGCCTGTGGCAGTCTGCGAGTTCGTGAGTGTTCACAAACATCAGGTTACTGTACCGCAATAGTTCCTCAAAACTCTTCTCAACTCCGAGCAGCTGCTCCAATTCCTTGCTCTGCACCTCGAAGAAGTTTCTCCAAGCCGAATGAAATTTCAGATTCCTCCGAGTTTCCCAAAAGGGTACAACGCTTCCGTAGTCCGCGAGAATGGCTGAAAATTCTAAGAACACGGTCTATAGATGCTGCAGTTTCTGAGCTCACAAGAGGCTTGAAGTGGTCCCGAGATGCCGAGTGCCTCATTCACAATATCTCTCATCCCGGCCGACGACAGAATCACCGATTTTCTGATCTTCAACTTTTCAAATATCCCGATTCCACACGTGTCGAACACTTCGTGCATGCCAAAGTCAAACTCAAAGTTCCGGAGCTCGGTAAGCACCTCACTCCGGAGCACCAAATGCTTGCACTGCTCCAGAAACATCTTGCCCAGCTGCTCCATAACTTCTCTCTGCTCTTCCGGCTCATTTCGCATGCTCCAGAACTTTGCTGGAATTTCGCGTTTGCGCACTAATTTGCCGACATTTTCAGCCTGAAATGACGGAGATTATAGGGGTTTTGGGTTTTAATTATACCATTTTCACCTCGACAATCTTTTCGATAATATTCGGGTCAAGTTTGTTGCTAATATCACTACGTAGTATGTTGTCTATGACGGTCTGAAACGAGTACAATATCCGCCATTTTCTGTTGAAGCCTACCACTTTATGACCTCTTTTTGCTAAAACATTCGAAATGTCAGCTACAAAAGCCACGTGGCTTGGTATCATTCGTGGAGAATAAATGAGGATTCGCAGTGAAAGACATAAAGTACCCAAATGAAGAAGAAGAAGAAGAAGAAGAAGAAGAAGGTGGAGGGAGAGGGAATTCAGAAGTTGCATAGATCGGAAGAACAGTAGCACGTGATCAGATGAGGCCCTGAACGGAACTATTTGGTCGTCTGCGTCTCTTGTTGATACAAATCTATTCTCTCAAGTTCGCCATACCGATTCTTCTCGAAATCGGATCGTCCTCATCGTACGAGTCGACGCATGCACGGCCGGATCTCACTGCCATCGGCGGCTCCAGCTCATAACACTCGCGGTGGATCGACAATACTTTCGGAGTGCCGTCTGCAAAAATATTCGCTTAAATCGCGCTCTAGCACACTACGTGGGTTTTCGCGTGCAATTATTAGTCGTTGAACTGCCGCCACAGCGACCCTTGTCCAGATTATAGATTTAGAGTTCCGTCGGATCACATGTGTACCGAAATGTGGCGGTTTTATGGGTTTCTATGTGTGTAAAACTGAGAGCTGTTTTTTTTTTCCCGTAATTTCCGTGATCATTTCCGTCGTTTTGATTAAAACTGGAGATGGAAGCTTTCAAAAAACTCAAAAATCCTCACCTTTATGCTTGCTAATCTGCATGGTTTTCACGCAAAGAGCCGTGCTCAGGCGACACTCGGCGCCCATTGGCTTCACGAGCATTCGGTCCATGTACGAAGTCGAATTGATACATTCCAACGCGAAGGAGTACGGTAGAAGGATGGCCAGGGGTAAAAAGAGGGCGAGGGTCATGAGGTTACCTCCGACTAACTGACTCAGACGGGGGGCAATCAGAGTCAGGCTACTGGCGGATTGAACAATAACCAGTTGGCCGCCTCCTCTTTTTTGCAAATCTCTTCTCCAAACATTCTATTCTGAGGATGGCAAACTAAACACCGGGGGAAAGTATGAAAGCAATTTATCATTTGACAAGCAACTTCGATGAGCACGCGAAAAACCGTATGACCGATTCGGAGCGCTTAGTTGAAGAGGAGAGAGAGAGAGAGCTACAAAAATGACGAAGTGATGACACAGTGATCTTTAAGGACCGGCTCATCCTCGTTGTCCTTTCATGGTGTGTGTAAATGAGTGCTTTATACATCCTTTATTACATCAAGGGAAGTTCCATTGGCTCGAGGGCGATCCTGGAGTGGACGAGAACTTGAGCTCTTGAGCTCCTGGAGACGGTGAGGTCCGAGAGTGTCCAACTTGGAACTGGAGTGAGTTTCGTTTGGCGAGGCCGTGGAGTGGAAGGAAGGCGAAATAAACAAAGGGACAAACTCCTCAAGACTTATTAATAAGAATGCGGATGGTGACGATTGGTTTTTTGTTTAAATAAATATGGTAACAGAATAAGTTAATAGCAGTACTTCTCATCGGAGCCGTCGGCGCAGTCGGGTTCTCCGTTGCACCATTGGAGACGGGTTACTGATTGTTTCTGGTTCTCGCAGAGCAGATATTTTTGTTTTCCTTCTTGTTCTGCAAAATTGAACGTGTATCAAACGCCGCGGCCGCTCTTCCATTTTAGCATTTCTAGGCCGGCGGTCGAGGAAAAGCCCGGTTTTCTGGATTTTTGTTTGTAAATGAGTCAAAACGACAGTTTGTTCACGGAAAAATCAAAGAAAACCACTTTTTTCGGGCGAGTTACACCAGGCTTTTGTCAGGCCGCTCGCCTAGAAACCTCCAAGAATGAAAGAGTGAGCGTTTGAACTCACTGCAATTGATCTCGTCTTCTCCGTTCAAACAATCTTTTTTTCCATCGCAATGCATCTCCAAATCCACACAAGAGACGCCGCCTCTCGACATGTCACAGATGAACTTTCCGATGCAAGCTGGAAAAAATTGTCATGGGCTTCCAATAAGATTGTACAATTTCCGGGGCTCACTTGTGTTCTTGCTGCAGCCGATCTCGTCGAGATTCGATCCGTCGTCGCAATCGTCGGCCACACCGTCGCAGCGTTTGTTCGCAGGAATACAGTGATCGCTCTTGACGCAGGCGAACTCGTCGCGGGCACAAGACGCTGGAACGTTCGAGAATCGATGGTTTTTCAATGAAATGAAAATCACTCACGACAATTGTTTTCGTCCTCTCCGTCGGCACAATCGGCGTGTCCGTCGCATCGCTTGCTGACGTGGATGCACGATTGGGGCATCGCACAGCACGCGAACTCGTTGTCGGTGCAAGTGTCGCCGATGGCTGCAAACTTTGAGATTAGAAAAAGTTCCATTTGAAACAGGGAACTGACTGCAATGCATAACATGATCGTACTCCGGACAGAACTTCACCGCGTTCTTGAAGTTGCAGTTCTCGGTGGACTTGTCGAAGGCTTGATCTTGGGAAGTGCACGAGAGCAGGAAGGTTTGGCCGATGGAGCACTGAAATTGACAATACAATATCAATTGATTATCAAACAACAAAGACTTGGACTTGGACTGACTTGGAAGAAAATATGAGAGCACGAGGTGTTGTACACGAAATAATCGACTCTCTCGAGACCGTACTGAGCGAGCACCTCGTCCGGAAACTCGCGTTTGTCGCAGTAGTTGATCGCGTAACTGTGATCGGGTTTGGCGGTCACTTGTGGCGGAGCAACCGGCGGTGGAAGAGTTCCCGGCTCGACTGGAGGTCCGGGCTGAGGCAGTGGAAGACTTCCGCCCAATGGGAAACTCGGATTGACCACTTTGAACTCTGGCTCTTCGGTTTCGTAGACGTCCACACTGTCCACATCCTCAGTGTCCTATGGTATTGGAATGGAAAAATTAGAAGTACTTAACTTCAGTTACCACATTAGGATACGGTTGCTGGACAGTTTGAACGTTCGGTTGAGGAACGTAGCTGCCGGATCCAGAAGATGCACTCGGTTGAACGTACGGGTACGGCTGCTGCAACCAGTTGGATTACTGATCAGAACACTGAGCACAGGAAACAAATATGTATTGTGCACAAACTGATTTGTAGCACAGAAAATCTCTATTTTATTGCAATTTTACTTCGTGACTTCCGAAGCATATGGTATTGCCCATTAGCAGTGAGGTAATCACGTCTGCAGTCTCTCTTCAATAATTCACAATTTCTAGGCCAATTTCTAGGCAAACTTTAAGTGAAAACGAGTAAAATAGGAAGATTGCTGGCCTAGAATTGCATTAAAATAGAAGGGCGGTCGCGAACTTAGCGATAGAGCGCGGAAAAAACTTGAAGTTGGTGAAATAGGATTTATTCAGTGGGATTGGTGCTCGGAGCCCTACCTGCTGGCCATAGACGTCCTGCGGGAGCACAACATCCGCGCGGAACGCGACCAAGACCACGAGAGATGCTAACCATGCCATCGCGATGATTTCAAAGTGATTGGCACTCGCAATGTGACCGGAACGGGGATTGGAAAGGGGAGAAGGAGGAGGAGAACTTGAATGGAGAAGGCGAAAAAGAAGAGCAAGTCGTGTGGCGACTAGACTCCTCGTCTGTTTGTGTTCCGCGCGGAAAGAAGCTTTCCGCGCTGGCCGGGCGGCAAGCGATCGCCACTTCAATTTGATGCTCCTCCTGTGGAAAAGAGGGGTGGTCACTTGTCACTTGATACGCTCGCCAGAATGAGACAAGAAGGCCAAAAAAGTGAACGCACGACACGATGCTAAGGACACGAACTTTGTGGTGGGGAACATGTTGCAAAATTGTGTTTTATAGTTATACATCGAGATCATTGTAGCAACAAAGAGTTAAATGTTATTCATGATCATCGTCTCCGTGATGAGCTCTTCTGGTGGCTCCGGGGCAGTGCTCGGCCATGTCTTCCGGAGAGCAGTAGTTGGCTCCGCACCAAATGCAATAGAAGTGACCGTCTCGAAGGTACTCGTTGATCGTTCGGAGTCTGAAATAGATCTTACAAAAGGGATTGCATTTTCGTGACAAACATCGTCTCTAACTCCTCCAATGGCATCGTCACATCGTAATTTGGGTCGACGGGTGCTTTCAGTCCATTCGAGTATTTGTACTCCTCTTCCTCTTCTTCTTCGTGATGTCTATGGTACCTTTTCGGTGCGTCGTCCTCTTTTATCACTTTGTAACTTCTCCAAAACCAGGCGACTTTCGGCACTTTCCTCTCGATCCGATGATCGAGCTCTTCGCACACTTTCCGACACGCCCGAATGTCTTTCACCAACTGCTTCGCATTCTCGTCCTGCCTTCTTCGTTTCGAGTAGTCGTCGATGAGTTCTTCGTGCTTCGCCGCCTGCTCTTTCATCTTTTGCATCACCGCTTCGACCCGATCGTTCCGTTCTTGCACTTCCTCCGCCTCATGACCCAATCCCTTCCGATTTCCTTTGATATCGATTCCTATGGGTTCACTGATGCGAATCTCATCTTCTCTCTGCTTTCCCAGTGTCATTCCTGGTTTGAATCCCATTTTGGCCATCAAAGCGAATCCTTTCGATTCTTGTCCAATCGGCTTGGCTAGAGCTTCATCGCGGCGCTCTTTTTCTGCACAAAAATTAGTTATTGAAAGTTATTTTATTTAAAAGATACGTACATACCTCTTTCTGCATGGCTTATAGGCCGTTTTGGCTTAAACGTTTCGCGAGATTCTTCGAATCTCGAATGAATCTGCAATTGCCGCTTTTGAGCTCGCGATTTGGCGATTCCGACCGGTGCGTCACTGACGCCCTGCAGAATCTCGGCGGACATGTAGTCGTCGTCATCATCCGACATATTTTTGCCTGAAATATACGTTAAATTACATGGAACCAGCGAAGAAAATTAACGGAGGATGAGTTGCAAGTGTGCTCCAGTGGACTAACCTCAAGTTGGCGGTTTTTCAAATTTCATAGCTATTGCTGTTAACAAAAAACTCGAAGAGTTGAAGAAAGAAGTAATTTGGTGATTTGATTCATACAAAACGTACATACGCGACGTTTGAACAATGTTAAAATGAATATATTCGGAATGTCTTCATTTTGTGATTTCACTATTCACTCTTTATAAAACAGGCAACAAAATGATGGAGGCAAAAGATGCGAAATTGAGCGGTAAAGTAAGCAAAACAAAAAGTAAAACAAAACAAAAACTATAAAAACTATTCGATCAAAGTACATCCTGAACCGGTTTGCGCTTCGTCACGCGCACTTCGCGGCCGTCCGGCATTCGCTTCGACAGGAAGCTCACTCCGTGCTCGTCTTTTCCGAGGCAATAAATGTATTCGGGACGGCAGCCTATTGTCAGTTTATTCACGAGTCGTTCGTCGTGAGTGATTACGACCATCTGCAAAATTTAAGATCACTTTTCATCCACATTTTCTCAAATTTCTTAATCCTGCCTGCATCTCTCTCCCTCTTCTGTTTCCGCTCTCGTCGAATCCACGTCTCGCCTCAATCAGATCGTTCAGCACATTCGCCATTCCGTCCACCTGAAATCGTTCGGTTTTTTGCTGGAAAATTGTGGAGCCCACTTTAGACTCATCCAAATTGGTGGTCGGCTCGTCCAACGCGATCATCGAGCACAGCCCTCCGAACACTTCGGCGAGGGCAATGCGAATGAGAAGCGAGGCAAGCATCTTCTGTCCCGCACTGCACCGCCCACGCATTTCCACCTCCGAGCCACTCTCCTGAACCATCATCACGTTGTAGTCGTAGGAACCTCGAGAACTCGTGTCCGTTTTGTTGTCCGATCTGTGAAAAAAAAACAGATGAAAGAAAACATTTCTCCAGGTTTCCGATGAATACCTTATGCGAATAGTGGTGATGTCTGTCGAATTGTACACTTTTCGCCACAACTCGTCGATGATCACATTGACGGCCGACATCTTTTCCGTGTGGAACTGAATGAGCGACACGTCGAGGCACTGCCGGTACTTGTTCAGATCGTTGATGGTCTCCGAGAGAAGCGCAATTTCGAGCAGGGCGTCCCGATAGTTGGTCTCCGCCTTCTGACACTCTTTCGTCGCCAATTTCGTCTCGGCCGCCGCCTTCTGCTTTTCGTACTCTTGATTCTGAGTCAGCACCTTTACCTCCTCGTTTCCTCGCTGACTGATTTTCTTCTGCAGTTCCGAATGCTCTTGTTTCATCGCGGTAATCTGTTCCTCGGTGATTCCGTTCTCAGCGAGTCTCCTCAGCTTTTCCTCGACACTTCGAACCCTCCTCTCAATCCGCATGCGCTGTCGCTGATCCTCAAGCACCAGCTGCTTGTTTTGCGAGCCGTTGATCGTCCGGAAATCCTCCTCGAACCGCTTCTGCCGCTGTTGATTCTCTTCGATCCGTTCGTTCACACTTTGCAGGCTCTTCTCCTGCTCCTGAAGTCGTAGTTCACATTTGGCTCCTTCCGCCACACTGAGAGTGAGCTGGCTCCACTGCTTATGTTTCTGCTCCAAATCCATCTTCTTCAACTGCATTTCCATCTCGGCAATTTTCCGCTCCTTCTCTTTTGAATCTAGCGCTCGCTGCATTTCTTCTTTTCTGAATTCGGCATCCGGAAGATCCTCCTCTCTTTTCTGCTCGGTTTTCTTCACACACTTCTGAATCTCCTGCTGTTTTTTCTCCAGTTGCTCCGCAAAAGCTCCGGTCTGAGCGGCCGCTTCTCCGAGGGAAACCCGATGAGAGCCGAGCTCATTGAGTTTGGCCTGCAGTCGATTCCGCTCGACGCCCGCCTTCTGGATCTCCTCTCCGGATTGCACGAGTCGTCTGTACTCCCTCTCCTTTTCTTCGACCTCTTCGCGAAGTTCCACGTAGGTCTTTCCGTCCTGCATATCTGATCCCGTCTCTTCGAGTTTTGCAGTCAGTTTCCCGAGTCTCTGCTCTTCTTCGGTCACTTGTTGATGCAGCTGATCCATCAATCCCACGTCGGCTTGGAGGTCCTCGGCAAGCTTTATTTTCTCGTTCATGCCCTCCAGAAGCTCTTCCTTCTCCTTCAACGTCCTCTTCGCCAGCTTCATTTCCTTCTGCACACCTCTTCCCTTCTCTCTGACTTCCTTCAGCTCGGTGAGCACTTTTTCAAGCTCTAGAGCTTGTCCTTCCGCCTTCACAAGCACCGCTTCTTGATCCTCCATCGTGGCCACCTCCTTTTCCAATTCTTCCTGCTCTGTTGGAAAGTTCAGGGTCATGTTCTGTAGCTTTTTCGTAAACTCCTTGATCTCCTTTTTCGTGTTGAAGTCTCGGTCGCAAAGCGGACAGCATCCACTGCTCGTCGAGTTCTCAATCCACGTGTCGTACAGATCGACTTTCGCGCTGATCGGCGCAAGTTCCTTTCGAGCTTTTCTCAGCTTCTTGCGGAGATCCTTAAGTTTTCCGGCGACTTCATCCGGCTCACAAGCGCATTTATCGAAGATATCCTCATTGAGTTTGAGCTCCTGGGCCGTCAGCTTCTCTTCGTACTTCTTCTGCTGTTGTTGGGTGGTTTCGAGCTTCTGCACGTCCAGCTGGACCTCTCTGTGCGCTTCCTCTGTCGTTTTCCTCTCATTCCTTAGTTTCGTGAAGGTTTTAGCGAGAGCAGGAGCCCACGGAGCCGTGGGAATCTTTCCGAACAGTCCGGTCCAGTTGGTCTGATGCTTCTGCTCGAAATTCGCCAACTTCCTTCTGTTCGCCGAGATCGTCTGCCTAAGTTTCGTCACTTCCTTCTCCTTCTCCGCGTTTTCTTCCGCAGCTGAGCATCGTTTCTTGAGCCCATCGAGCTCTTTCTGCACAATTTCTCTCTTCCGTTTGCAGTCGCTCAGCGCATTCTCGTCCATTTCCGGCAGTGATTCCAACGTATTGCGCACGTCTTCCTCCTTTTTCAGCAGCTCCTTCATCCCGGCCGTTGCATTCTCGCCCTGTTTTATCTTCATTTTCAGGTCGTCCATTTCTCGTTCCAACCGTTGTCGTTCCGTGTACAACGCCTTCAGCTCCACCTCGATCTTCGTGACCGCCGCCTGTGCCGACTGGAAATTGGCGTTAATCTCGCCGGCGGACTTGACAATAGCGCTCGTTCTCTGGCTCATTTTACTAATTTTGTTTTTGATTGCATTTCCGACTTCCACATCAAACAGGCAGTCGTTTTCGATGGAAAGTTCGGCGCTCAGGGCTTTCTCCAGATTTTGCAGGTCTTTTTTGAGGGATTGCCGGTGCTGAAAACGGGTAATTCATTTTCCTAATTCTAATAAGATCACATGAAAATAATCACCAGAGTCTCCGCTTTGATACTGGAAATCTTGCTCTCCACGTCCGTTTTGGTGCTCTGCAGCTCCTGCTTTTCCTGGTTGTTCTTTGCCATTTTCCTCTCGATTCTGACGCGTTCCTCTGCGAAATTGCGGCCGCCCGAGTTGGTCTGAACGTCCTGGATCTCCTGCTCGAGCTCCTCTTCGGTTCCACAATACGGTTCGACGCGTATCAGCGCGAGTTGCTTCAGAAGATTCGTACGTTCCAATTCATTTTTAGCTGAAAAACGACGATAATGGTAATCTTGACTATAAAACTAGACGCACTGATAGAAATCATGACGTTCTCGAGCTTCGTGATGGCCGCTTTCATCTCTGTGCTCTTCTGAAAGCCCTCCACTTTCAGGTCGTTCAGCATTTTTAACGTCTCCTCTCCATCTGTGATTTTCAGTTTAAATTCATCGCGACTCTTAGAAGTGATCAATTTATCTTTGAGAATCATTTCGGCGAGCTTCTTATTTCCTTCCTGCACTTCCAGATCTTTTTTCTGAAGAAAAATGATTACTTTCAAGGAGTTTCGATGAAAGCCTCACAAAATCGCACGTTATCTTCTTCATTCTCTCCTGAGCTCTCACGAATTTGGTCAGCTGGAAGATGTCGTCGAATCGTTTTTTGAGCTCTCTGGGCTCGCTGAGCGGCCACGTCGAATCCTCCTGGTGACAAAAAATCACATATTTGAAGATCGACTTCGGCACTCCCAAATGATGAAGAATCTGAAGAGTCAGACTGCTTTTAAAACATTTTAGCTTGACTTACAGCTTTATTGAAGTCGCAGATTTTGCTGTTGAGCGACTGAGTTGTGCCGTCCGGATATTTGATGGTCAACGTGTGCTCTTCCGCTTGAGCCGTGTTTTTTGCCTAAATATTCTAAAATTCTCCACATTTTTTGTAGAAATACAAACTCCAGTAGTGGCCACAAGCCGCCGAAGAGCCGTACAAGTTCTCCCCTTCACATCGATAAACTCCAGAGCGACGGAAGCGTCTACACGTGTCTTTCGGGCGACCTGAATCAGAAACTAAGTATATTCACAGATAATGTTTTAATTTACATCAGTACTGTGAATGAATGCTTGCTTCTTTTGCGTCGGCATCTGTCCGGTTGTCACAAAATTCAGCGCTTCAATTGTGGTCTGAAAGGAAGCTTCTAAATTTTCAAAATTTCAGTTGAAGTTACAGTTTTTCCAGTTCCATTCGGTCCGCTAATCAGTGTGCACGGCGAGAGAAACTCGATTTTGTGCACATTATGATCCTCATCACCAACGCTTCGGATTCCTCTTACATGAAGCTGAAAATTTTTAATTTTTAACAGAGAAGCTTGATTTTTGGGTCCGCTTACTCGTAAGAACTTCGCCATGTTGAATGGCGATCAATTATTTCAGAATTGCCCGTATTTGATAGCCTTAAACCTAAAAATTCAAGTTTTCTGGAGAAATTCCGGTTTGGCGCTCGTATCCAAATTTTAAAATTTGTGTAAAAGTTGCAACGACACTCCGAAATAACGCCGCGGCGTCTTGTTTACCATTTCAATTTTTTTCGATTTTTCAGCTTTCCCTTTCTAAATTCTCTTTTTGTGGCGATTCTCTCGCGTTTTCCGACTGTTTCCGTCGTTTTCCCATGTCCAGAAATCTGACGTCGCGAGAAAATCGACTGATACGAAGTGCCACCGCTGATAAGAGACCTGTGATACGTGCCCAGTACATGCTGAGAACAGTATTTGTTTTTGGGTGGTTTCTGTGGGTTCTAGAACCATTGCTAATGTTATTTTCGACATAATATTGCGTCAAGTTAGTTCAGAATGACTAATAAGTGAGAAACGAGGTATATTTCGCAATCTTGTGCAATCTATCCGCTATTTCCCTTCTTGACGGGGTTCTCGGCACTTTTTGTTTAATTTGTTCTTGCGTTTGGTGGTTTTGGTTTTGCACACGTTTTTCTTGAAACCAAGATATTGTAGTGTCTGATTTCGAGAAAAGGACCGAGACCTCCCGCAGTTTTCTTGACGAGGCCCACAGCTGTCGAGGACACATTTTGTATTTATTATCAATGCGTGTGAAAAGAACACTTTTTCTTATTTCCTTGCTTCCTCCGCCGTCAATCGTAATCGCCGTGTAGCATCTTCATAACGTCAAAACAGGTTCCTCCCCAGTCATCTGTCTGCCAAGCTTCAACTTCAACCTACTCTTCCTCCTCCTATCTTCCAGCTGGCCAGTGCCAATCAGTCGATTCTTTTGCCTCCGCCGTCGCTCTGTCTGGTTTCCGCTCAGCACTTCCTCGCATCTCTCCCCTTTCTCCGTCTCTTCTATCTGTTCGCTCTTTTTTTCGAAGCTCGAGCATTCGCCATTCATATGCTCCAATGTGTGCATAATACGTCTACGAAAGCAATATGACGTGGCAGTTCGTCGGTTCGCCTCAGTTTGAGTCCAACGCTGATAGAGTACAAAAGTCAGTCACACTGTTGTTATGTTCTTCTTCTTCTTTTTTCCTTTGAAAACAACATCAGCCGCGGCTCCCTTCTCTTTTTTCTTTCATTGCGTCAATCGCTCTGTGTCTCCTCCGTTCGCGCACTCTCCATCTTGTTGTAACCAGTTGAAAAGAAAGCAAAAGACAACTGACTTGACTTCCGAAACCTCTCGACCCGTGCGCCCCGAACCTTTCCACTCGAGTATCCGCCCATATTTGATGTTTCAGGCATCTCTTTATCACGAATGATAGTTCGAATACGGCGTCAGCAGCAGCAGCAGCAATAGGTGTTCATTACATCACCCAATAACTTGCTTCTAAACATGGATTTCATGATTTCGCATTTCTGCGATGAGCAGAACCATCAGCCACTTTATAAAACTAGGTTTGTTTGTGTGCTTGTGAAAGGCATAACGTTTCCGTTTCTAGAAAGCAATCAATTTCGGATAACAATAAGGCGGGTCCGACTCTTCTGAGCTCCTCTCTTCCCACAAACGACGAGTGCTCCGACTCAGATGCCGAGAACAGACTTCCACCGGAGACTGAGCTCGGAAATATTGAGTACAAAGCGAAACTCGTGAACCCGACGACGTCCAGAATACAGCACCTGATCACTCAGATGAAATGGCGGCTGCGGGAGGGTCAAGGAGAGGCGATCTACGAGATTGGAGTGGAGGACGGCGGAGCAATGTCCGGACTGACAGACGGAGAGCTCAAAGCCTCACTGCACACTCTAAGAACGATGGCTTTGGCACTGGATGCGAGCATGGTTGTGCTCACAGAAAAAGACGTGACGGTCAAGGGTTCGGGGCTCAGAAGAACTGTAGTCGAGGTGCTCGTTCGCAAGGTTCCGGAGAGCCAGCAGTTCATCGAAGTTCGTCTCGCAGTACTCGGCGGTTGTGATGTGGGAAAATCGACGTTGTGTGGAGTGCTCACGCAGGGAATTCGGGACGACGGAAATGGAAAAGCGAGAATCGGAATATTCCGGTACCCGCACGAGGTCCGAACCGGAAAGACCAGCTCCGTGTGCAACGACGTCATCGGATTCGACAATCGTGGAAAGGTGGGCAGTGCGCTGATTCAATCAATTTTCAAACATTTTTCTTGCAGTTGGTGAACTACGCAAAGAACAGTCTTGAAGAGATGGTCGAGAAATCGTCGAAACTAGTAACTCTAATCGATTTGGCCGGTGACGCGAAATACCAGAAAACGACGATTCACGGTCTGACTGGCTACACACCACACTTTGCGTGTCTCGTAGTCGCCGCCGATCGCGGAATCACCTGGGCCACAAGGGAACATCTTGGCCTCATTGCCGCACTGAACATTCCCACGTTCGTTCTCATAACCAAAAAGGATTTGGTGGAGCCGGATCGCCTCAAACAGATTTGTAAGGACGTCTCGATTTTATTGAACAGGGCCGGATTGATGGCTCGCGGGAAAAGGGTGAAAAGGAAGCGAGACGCGGTGAAAGCGGCTCAGGAATTGTGCTCCGGGAGCATCGTACCATTGCTTGCGGTCAGCTCAGTGAGCGGAGAGGGCTTCCGAATCCTGCGAACTCTTCTGAACTGCCTCTCTACCGCCGGCACCATGAAATCACGCCTCGATCTTGTCACTCTCCCCGCTTTTTTCACCATAGAAGAGCTTTATAACGTGCCGCACGTGGGCCAGGTCGTCGGCGGAATGCTCTCGGAAGGACAGCTTCACGAAGGAGCCGATGTTCTCGTTGGCCCTTTGAAAGACGGTAGCTTCGAGAAAGTGGCCGTCGGATCGATAAGAAGAAGCCGGCAGGCGGTGGCTTGCGTGAATCCCGGAGAAGCGGCCTCGATTTCACTGAATCTTCCAGACGGCATCATTCTGAGAAGAGTTAGTAATGGAAAGGGGGACGATGTCTGAATTGAATATTTTCAGGGAATGGTGCTCACAAGTGTCATCGCTCCACCGCCTGTCTGCTACGAATTCACCGCCAATCTGCTGCTACTGTGCCATTCTACCAAGCAAATTTGTGAGGGATTCCAAGCCACAGGTAAATAAAGAGTGTATAAGTAGCAACAAAAATGAGAAATATTTCTTTTTCAGTCTTCATCGGCTCGGTCTGCGCAACGGCAACAATCACCCAGATTACGGACTCGGATTACATGCGTCCCGGCAAATGGTCGATCGTCCGAATGTGCTTTGCCTATCAGCCAGAAGTAATCCGCGAAGGATCGCCAATCATTCTTCGTCAAGGAAAAACGAAAGGAATGGGCGAAGTGCTCAAAGTGGATCCAGTTGCCTAATAACCCGATTCTCGCAATTTTACTGTACATTTTGTAGACGTCCTCTTCTCCTTTTTCGCCCCCTAGGTATTCACCCCGCGTGCATTTCTGACCGGGTAGCATTTAGTTGTACTAGTTAATTTTGTACACCCTTTTCTGTTCACTAAGTGAATCCCCTCCATCTAGATCTTTTCGCTTCCAGGTGTCTGTACCCATTGAAACCAAACAAACTCTCTCCACCCCTTACTCGTCTTTGTAGCATTTTTTGTTCATCCACCAAAGAATCGAACTTTTTGGCTGCAAGTTATAGATGAACACGAGCTGTAATTGATTTATGCAATATTAAGCTTAACTTTGTACTAAATCATTAAAAACATTTGATTGTCTATTAAAAACTAACCAAAAAGCAGACCAGGAAAGTTTAACCAAATATTCCGAAATTAAAATGAACACTCGATGCTTTTCAATTCAACGTGTCATTTCCTCTCATCCATATGCTCGAATCTTACACAAAACAAGAATCAACTCGAACTATTGTCCATCCATCCGTCTCTTTCAACTTTTTTTGGTTGTTGCTCCCCACGGCTACCTACTTTTCTTCCGGAAGCGGCCGCCGGATCCAGGTCATCTTTTGGCAGGATCTCGTGCCATCTGTTGCAAAAGTCAGCGGACCAATCAACACATTTCTGCGGAGCAAGAGCGCCGAGAGCGAGGAGAGCCCGGAGAAAAAGGATGGGACCATGTGATTCGGAGGGAACAACTGTTGTGCCGCTGAACTTGGGTAGAAGAGTCGGTCAACACGGGGATGGACAATAACAACAACAAGGTATCAAGCAAAAGACACGTAATAGGGGCGCTCTACCGCACGGGCTTTGCAGTAGACCGTGACTTCCAGGTTTCGGTATGCTTGATATCTCTACTCGCAGCTGAGATATGTTATCTTTAAGTAATGGTATTGGGGCGCCCTTCAATTACAGTATTTACGGTTCGGCTAATGCGCTCTATCGTGAAGGTAAAAAATGACGTGGTCGTTTCTGAATCTTCGATGATCGCGATAGAGCGCATCAGTTGATGCTTGTTGATGTTGATGCGACAGTAGCAATTTTTCAGAGGAGAGTACTTCTTCTTCTTCTTCTTCTTTCTTCTTTTGCTCCATTTGGAACAACTGTATTACTGTAATCTCGAAGTTATAGAGCTTAACTCCTTTAGTGGGCCTTGTCTGATGGGTGGCACGTTAAAGGTTATAACAGAGTGGTTGACAAAAACACTACCGTAACCCTACTCTCCCCTCTTCAACTGGATCCCATTCTCGTATCATCTTCGAGCCCAGACCCATCAAACCACTAAATCACCGTGAAACCTTCGGCTCTCGTTCCCTTCGCTGCCAACAATACCCTCGGCGATTTGTTAAAAACAAAATGCGCGTCTGCGTCTCGCTGATCGCACCGGATGAGATGAGATGAGCAAGTGTAGGTGTTGGTTGTGCTCCGAGAGCAACAGAAAGATCCATCCCCCCCGCAAAAATAGACGGGGAGGAGGAGGGGGAGTGCAGAGAGGGCGGGAGCCCCCGCGGGATGAAGAAGAAGAAGCTTTCGGATGATTGTATACATTCTGTTGGCTTCCCTCCAGAAGCTCTCTTTGATATTGGAGGAGAAGGAGGCGGAGAAACATCGGAAGAAGAAGAAGAAGAAGAAGAAGCATGGAAGCTTCTGGTTTTTGATGTTGGATGAAGGGATATGATTGAGATCCCTCCTTTCTTCTCACTTCTTCTTCTTCTTCTTCTTATTCTCATTCTTCTTTTCATTGCTCCTGGATCTTCTTTGCGACCTTTTCTAGTATTCCTTTGCTGTTATCCATCAATAATAGCTCCATTTCAGGGCAGGGAGCCGCACAAACTTCTAGTACCACCACTAGAAAAAATCTAACAAAAGAATGTCGGACTCATTCGAAAACGACCCGGGATTCCCGTTCCTGGGAATGAGCCGTGAGGCGAAAGCCGCTTCGGCCGCCCGTCCCTTCGACTCGAAGAAGAACTGCTGGATTCCGGATCCGGAAGATGGTAAGTCTAGAAGTTTCTAGTAAGGTCCATTACACCCTCCTGAAATTGTGTGTCCACACATCCATCTTCAACCTACGCGTTGTCTCCGCGTCTCCCCGATCGCCGTACTCTTTCGCGTCACATCACATCACACTCGGCTACGGGTGGTGGCGGGTTTCTGAACATCTGAGGTTGTCTTGTGCCTCCGTCTCTCGGCTCGGTCATCTTATGATAGCACGCTGCCGGCCGGCTCGGCACTTTGTAATCTCCCTACACTACGGAGACGGCGGCGGGCGGGAGCCGAGCAGCGAGATGATGATGGGATTTCGAGCAATTTCTCGGAATTCACGATCAAGATGCTTGGGTCGTTGGAGTCGGGGGGATTATGGTGGACAAGCGAATGTGATGAGCATGAGCATGATGAGGGGTTGGATAAGTTGACACCCGGCTCTAGAAGTCTACAGTAATGCTCCTTAGTTGACGAGGGGTTCGAAGATGGTTAGGGTCGAGGTGCAGAGACATTTTCTGAAAGTTAATCTTCAGGATTCGTGGCCGCGGAAATCCAGTCGACAACCGGTGACCAGGTGACCGTGGTCACCAACAAAGGCAACCAAATCACGGTCAAGAAGGACCAGTGTCAGGAGATGAACCCGCCAAAGTTCGACAAAACCGAAGACATGGCCAACTTGACGTTCTTGAACGAGGCCTCCGTGTTGGGAAATCTGAAGGAGCGCTACAAGGACTTGATGATCTACGTAGGCGTTTGCAGGAAACTTCAGAAGAGAAGAAGTTCTTTCAGACGTATTCCGGACTCTTCTGCGTCGTGATCAACCCGTACAAACGTCTTCCGATCTACAGTGAATCGGTCATCAAACACTACATGGGCAAGCGACGAAACGAGATGCCACCGCACTTGTTCGCCGTCTCCGATGAGGCCTACCGTAATATGGTTCAAGGTGAGTGATGCCAACAATCTGGTGGGTTATTACCAGACCATTTCAGACAAGGAGAACCAGTCCATGCTGATTACCGGAGAATCGGGAGCCGGAAAGACGGAGAACACGAAGAAGGTCATTTCGTACTTCGCAATCGTCGGAGCCACCCAGAATGCGAGCGGAAAGGACACCGGAGCCAAGAAGGGAGGAACCCTCGAGGAGCAGATTGTGCAAACCAATCCAGTACTGGAGGCGTTCGGAAACGCCAAGACCGTCAGAAACAACAACTCATCGCGTTTCGGAAAGTTCATCAGAACTCACTTCTCCGGATCCGGAAAGTTGGCTGGAGGAGACATCGAGCACTGTAAGTTGGCCTTGGATAAACAGCAAAGAACTATTGTGGCTTTCAGATCTCCTGGAGAAGTCTCGTGTCGTGCGGCAGGCCGCCGGAGAGCGTTGCTACCACATCTTCTACCAGATTATGTCGGGCAACGATCCGAGCCTTCGCGGAAAGCTCAAACTCGAAAAGGACATCACCTACTACCATTTCTGCTCCCAGGCTGAGCTCACCATCGAGGGAATGGATGATAAGGAGGAGATGAAGCTCACCCAGGAGGCCTTCGATATCATGGGCTTCGAAGATCAAGAGACCCAGAATCTGTACCGTGCGGTGGCCGGAATCATGCACATGGGAGAGATGAAGTTCAAGCAGAGACCGCGTGAAGAGCAAGCCGAGCAGGATGGCGAGGAGGATGCGACCAACGCCGCCGCCATGCTCGGAATTAACCACGAGGAGTTCCTGAAAGCGCTCACGAAGCCACGTGTGCGTGTCGGAACCGAGTGGGTCAACAAGGGACAGAACTTGGAGCAGGTCAACTGGGCCGTGTCCGGACTCGCCAAGGCCATCTACGCGCGCATGTTCAAGTGGATCATCGCCAGATGCAACAAGACCCTCGACGCGAAGGAGATCGAGCGCAAGCACTTCATCGGAGTGCTCGACATCGCCGGATTCGAAATCTTCGACTTCAACTCGTTCGAGCAGCTCTGGATCAACTTTGTCAACGAGCGTCTCCAACAGTTCTTCAACCACCACATGTTCGTGCTCGAGCAGGAAGAGTACAAGCGCGAAGGAATCGCCTGGACCTTCATCGACTTCGGACTCGATCTGCAAGCCTGTATCGAGCTTATCGAGAAGCCGCTTGGTATCATCTCGATTCTTGACGAGGAGTGCATCGTCCCGAAGGCCACTGACATGACCTACGCCCAGAAGCTGCTCGATCAGCATCTCGGAAAGCACCCGAACTTCCAGAAGCCAAAGCCGCCAAAGGGAAAGCAGGCCGAAGCTCATTTCGCCATTGTCCACTACGCCGGAACTGTCCGCTACAACGCGTTGAACTTCCTCGAGAAGAACAAGGATCCTCTGAACGACACCGCTGTCGCCCTGCTCAAGCACTCGCAGGACAACCAGCTCATGCTCGACATCTGGTCCGACTACCAGACTCAGGAGGAGGCCGCCGAGGCCGCTAAGGCCGGAAACACTGGTGGCGGTGGAAAGCGTGGAAAGTCGTCTTCGTTCATGACCGTCTCCATGATCTACCGCGAGTCGCTCAACAACCTGATGACCATGCTCTACCAGACGCACCCACACTTCATCCGTTGCATCATTCCCAACGAGAAGAAGGCTTCCGGAGTCATCGACTCGGCCCTGGTTCTCAACCAGCTCACCTGCAACGGAGTGTTGGAAGGAATCAGAATCTGCCGCAAGGGATTCCCGAACAGAATGCTCTACCCGGACTTCAAGCACCGTTATGCCATCCTTGCCGCCGACGCCGCAAAGGAGGGAGACGCCAAGAAGGCGTCCGTCGGAATCCTCGACAAGCTGGCCTCCGAGGGCAATCTGACTGACGAGGAGTTCAAGATCGGAGAGACCAAGATCTTCTTCAAGGCTGGAGTTCTCGCCAAGCTCGAGGACTTGCGCGACGAGATTCTTTCAAGAATCGTTACCAATTTCCAGTCGCGCATCCGCTCCTACCTCGCCAGAGCAGAACTCCGCCGTCGCTACGAGCAACAGACCGGACTACTTATTGTGCAACGAAACGTGCGCGCCTGGTGCACCCTCCGTACTTGGGAGTGGTTCAAGCTGTTCGGAAAGGTCAAGCCACTTCTCAAGGCTGGCAAGGAACAAGAAGCGATGGGAGAGCTCGCCGAGAAGATCCAGAAGCTCGAGGACGCCGTTCAACGCGGAGAGATCGCTAGAGTTCAGTTGGAGTCTCAGGTGGCCGATCTTGTCGAGGAGAAGAACCAGCTGTTCTTGAATCTCGAGAAGGAGAAGGCCAACTTGGCCGATGCCGAGGAGAAGAACGAGAAGCTGAACCAGCTGAAGGCCTCTCTTGAGAGCAAGCTCAGCGACATCTCCGGACAGCTCGAGGACATGCAGGAGCGTCACGAAGACCTGGCTCGTCAGAAAAAGAAGACTGAGCAGGAGCTCTCGGACACCAAGAAGCACGTCCAGGACTTGGAACTCAACCTGAGAAAGGCCGAGCAGGAGAAGCAGAGCCGCGATCACAACATCCGCTCGCTTCAGGATGAAATGGCCAACCAGGACGAGTCGGTTGCCAAACTCAACAAGGAGAAGAAGCATCAAGAGGAGGTCAATCGCAAGTTGAACGAGGACCTTCAATCCGAAGAGGACAAGGTCAACCACCTCGAGAAGATCCGTTCGAAGCTCGAGCAGCAGATGGACGAGCTCGAAGATACCATTGACCGTGAGAAGAGAGCCCGTCAAGACATCGAGAAGGCCAAGAGAAAGGTCGAGGGAGATCTGAAGGTGGCTCAGGAGAACATCGACGAGATCACCAAGCAGAAGCAGGACGTGGAGAACACCTTGAAGAGAAAGGAGGAGGATCTCCACCACGCCTCTACCAAGCTCGCCGAGGAACAGGCCCTCGTCGCCAAGCTCCAACGCCAGATCAAGGAGCTCCAGGCCAGAATCGCCGAACTCGAGGAGGAGCTGGAAGCCGAGAGAAACTCTCGCCAGAAGGCCGACAGAACTCGCAACGAGTTGCAGAGAGAGCTGGAAGACATCGCCGAGAAGCTCGAGCAACAGGGAGGATTCTCCGCTGCTCAGCTGGAAGCCAACAAGAAGCGCGAAGCTGAGATCGCCAAGCTGCGCCGCGAGAAGGAGGAGGACGCGTTGAACCACGAGACCGCCGTCTCTGCCCTCCGCAAGCGCAACGGTGATGCCGTCGCCGAGCTCACCGAACAACTGGAGAACCTCCAGAAGCTGAAGGCGAGAGGAGACGCCGAGAGAAGCAAGCTGCAGCGTGACCTCGAGGAGGCTCAGCACAGCGCCGACAGTGAAGTGCGCGCCCGTCAGGACGTCGAGAAGGCTCTCAAGACCATCGACGTCCAGTTCGCTGAGCTTCAGACCAAGGCCGACGAGCAATCGAGACAGCTCCAGGACTTTGCTGCTCTTAAGAACCGCCTCAACAACGAGAACGGAGACCTCAACCGTACTCTCGAGGAGATGGACAACCAGGTCAACTCCCTTCACCGTCTGAAGTCGACCCTCCAGAGCCAGCTCGAAGAGACTCGTCGCAACTACGAAGAGGAAAGCCGTGAGCGTCAGGCTCTCGCTGCCACCGCCAAGAACTTGGAGCACGAGAACGGAATCCTCCGTGAGCACCTCGACGAGGAAGCCGAGTCGAAGGCCGATCTGATCCGTCAGATCAGTAAGCTCAACGCTGAGATTCAGCAATGGAAGGCCCGCTTTGACTCCGAGGGACTCAACAAGCTCGAGGAGATCGAGGCCGCCAAGAAGGCTCTCCAACTCAAAGTCCAGGAGTTGAGCGACACCAACGAGGGACTGTTCGCCAAGATCGCTTCGCAGGAGAAGGTCCGTCATAAGTTGATGCAGGATCTGGACGACGCTCAATCCGACGTCGAGAAGGCCGCCGCTCAGGTCGCTTACTACGAGAAGCACCGCCGTCAATTTGAGAAGATTGTTGAGGAGTGGAAGAAGAAGACCGACGACCTCGCCTCTGAGCTCGATGCTGCTCAGCGCGATAACCGTCAGCTCTCGACCGACTTGTTCAAGGCCAAGACCGCCAATGACGAGCTGGCTGAGTACCTCGACTCCACTCGCCGTGAGAACAATAGTCTGGCTCAGGAAGTCAAGGATCTGACTGACCAACTAGGAGAGGGAGGAAGATCGGTTGCCGAGCTTCAGAAGATCGTCCGCAAGCTTGAAGTCGAGAAGGAGGAGCTGCAGAAGGCTCTCGATGAGGCCGAGGCTGCCCTTGAAGCCGAAGAGGCCAAGGTTCTCAGAGCTCAGATCGAAGTCTCGCAGATCAGATCCGAGATCGAGAAACGCATCCAGGAGAAGGAGGAGGAGTTTGAGAACACTCGCAGAAACCACCAGAGAGCCCTGGAGAGCATGCAAGCGACCCTCGAAGCGGAGACCAAGCAGAAGGAGGAAGCTCTCAGAATTAAGAAGAAGCTGGAGAGCGACATCAACGACCTCGAAATCGCTTTGGATCATGCCAATCGCGCCAACGCCGACGCCCAAAAGACTATCAAGAAGTACATGGAGACGGTCCGCGAACTTCAGGTCCAGATCGAGGAGGAGCAGCGCCAAAAGGACGAGATCCGCGAGCAGTTCCTCAACTCCGAGAAGAGAAACGCCATCCTTCAGGCCGAGAAGGACGAGCTCGCTCAACAGGCCGAAGCCGCAGAGAGAGCCCGTCGCAACGCCGAGGCTGATTGCATCGAACTCCGCGAGCAGAACAACGACCTCAACGCCCACGTCTCTGCCCTCACCGGACAGCGCCGCAAGCTCGAAGGAGAGCTTCTCGCTGCTCATGCCGAGCTCGAGGAGATCTCCACTGAGCTCAAGAACGCTCTGGAGCAAGGACAGAAGGCTTCTGCCGACGCCGCCCGTCTCGCCGAGGAACTCCGTCAAGAACAGGAGCACTCGATGCACATTGAGAGAATCCGCAAGGGACTCGAACTGCAGATCAAGGAGATGCAGATCAGACTGGACGACGCCGAGAACGCGGCTCTGAAGGGCGGAAGAAAGATCATTGCTCAGCTGGAGGCCCGTATCAGAGCCATCGAGCAGGAGCTCGACGGAGAGCAGAGACGCCACCAGGACACCGAGAAGAACTGGCGCAAGGCCGAACGTCGTGTCAAGGAGGTCGAGTTCCAGGTTGTTGAGGAGAAGAAGAACGAGGAGAGACTGACGGAGCTGGTCGACAAGCTGCAGACGAAGCTCAAGATCTTCAAGAGACAGGTCGAGGAAGCGGTGAGTCATTGAAGGGAGAAAGACTATAATATTAATATTTTATTTCAGGAAGAGGTGGCCGCCGGCAACTTGAACAAGTACAAGGTGCTCCAGGCTCAATTCGAGCAAGCCGAGGAACGTGCCGATATCGCCGAGAACGCGCTGTCGAAGATGCGCAACAAGATCCGCGCCTCCGCCTCCATCGTCCCGATAGACGGATTCCCACTCGCCCAGTCCGCGTCGAGCGCAATCGTCCGAAGTGCGTCCAACGCGAGATTCCTCTAAATTTCCCCTCTTTCATATCCGCTCAACAATTATTCTGTACAAAAATATGATTGAATTTTTGAATAAGCCCCCAAAACCATCATTATTTTTGCCTCCTTTCCCATTATTGACTGATTCCATGAACTGTTCCCGTATATAATAAACTGTTTGATCTGATACTGAAAGTTTGAATTTCGTTTATTCGAGTAAAACCGAGTGAGTTTGGCGGGCAGGGACGGACAATTTATGCATACACAACATAAACAGAAAGGGGTAATAACACTGGGGGGAAGACTGGCATAATGGAGGGTATGGATGAGTTTGAGTTCAAATGAAAGTGGTGACCAGCATCGAGTGATTGCGGCAGGCGACGAGACGCTTCTCGAGAATCCGGTTCTCCTGGAGCATCGCGTCGATCATCGTCGTTCGACTCAACCCGTTCAGTCGTTGATCATTCGAATTGGCAATCATTCTGAACCGGACACCATCAGTTTCATGTATTCAGGCGGAGTTCCTGTCTTACTTTGCATCGTCTTCTTGCCCGATCGCTCGTTTCGCTTCTTCGAGCTCCTTCTTGAGTAGTCGTTGGCGGTGACGGATCTCGTCCGCTTGTCGGACCAGCGACAGCTTCTCTTCGTTCTTTTTCTTGTCGAAAACATTGGCGGTTTTCTTGTTCGGGGTGGCTGCAAAAATCAGAATTAACATTCAAACACTCTATCTTTCTTTTTCCAAACTTACAATAAATATGATAGTCGTTGGAAGCCGACTCGTAGCCAGAAGAGGCCGAATAGCTTTGTCTCTTGGATCTTGGCATCGTTCCGTTTGTCGACGTGGCAGCGGCCGAGACGGCGGTGGCTTCAAAGTCCGAGCCAGGAGCACTTGAACCTCTTCCAGAAGATGACGTTCCTGGACCTCCGTAGGCTTTCGGTGACGTCATCTGGGCGTAAGGGCTTCGCCAGTGCAGTTCCCCACTTCCACCACTCGATCTTCGTTCCCTCGAGCTCGTACTTGCGTTGATAGTCCGTGAAGATGATTTGCTTGATTTCCTCTCCGAAGAGAGTCGTCTTCCATGTCCATCAACTGCAGTCGGAAGTTTCGAATGTCTCGGAAGACTTTGATGGTGTCCAAGTGACGGAGAAGGTGGAGCCGCTCCATTGAGCTTTGCCAGACTTCCTCCGAATATCTTCTTGTGGGACATGGTAGGAGTGGATGGGAGCGATGCATTGGGCGGATCGATGCGATGGTTTGACACCGAGCGATGTGTACGTCCTCCACGGCACGGCGACAGGGAAAAGTGTTGGAGTTGGCGGGCGATCGAGCTGGTGATTCCTTTCTTGTCGTCGAGTTCTTTGTCGATCAAATTCCTCTCCTGTTTGATCTCGAGCTCTTTGATTTTGAGCTGAGCCCGTCGTTCGCGTAGCACTTCCTTTCGTTTCTCCTCTTCCTTGGCTTCTCGTTCTCTTTCTCTGAAAGCAAAAAGAGTTTGTTTCCAATAGTTTCTAGAAGTTTCTCAAACTCACTTTTTCTTCTCAATCTCGCTCCAATTGACGACGGTGCTTCCGGAAGAGATCATGCTCTGCTGTTGACAACAATTGAGTCCCAACTTGACCTTTTTATTCTTATTCTTCTGCTTATTCTCCTCAATTTCCTTGACTCTCTGCATTGCGTACTCCTCCAAATGACTCGCCCTTCTGTACACATCCATCTCCGACACGTCCATGTCGGTATTCGAGCTCTGCGAAATCATTGCTCCGTTTCCATTCTGCGCATTGCGCATCGCTTCCAACTTCGCCAGAATATCATGGGATTTCATGGAGGAGAGCGAGGCGGCCATCGCTCTTTCGAGTTCACTTTCTTCCTGCTGCAATTAACAAGAGTCCAACAGCTGCCGGTTATTCGCCACTCACCTTATCCTTGGTCTCTGATTCCATGTTCAAGTCCTGCTTGCTCAGAATCCGCAGCGGATGATCTCTCTTCGAACATCCCGTCGTTGCTGTCGAAGTTCGCATCGATTCCTCTTCGATCTCGATGATGTCCTCCAACGGATGCGACAATATCGCCGGACATTCTCGCAGCTCTTCGACGCTCGTGGCTCCGTTCTCATAGCACGGCGAAGAGAAGAGGGCTTGCGGAGGTTCGGAAGTCTCCATCCACTGCATGATCTGCTTCATTTTGCCGTCGTCCAAGTTGTACCTATAACAATTGAAAGTTGAGCCCATATTCTATAGCCTATAAGCCCAGTTTATCCTAACAGAACCCACACCTACATCAATCTCTGCCACGTGTACTTGATGTACTCGATAAAAGTGATTTGAGATTGTTGAATCTCAAAAAGGGCTGAAGTCTGAGGCATCTCTCAAAGTTCAGATCTTCTCAGAAGAAGAAGAAGAAGAAGAATAAAAGTTCGGTGGGAGCAGAGAAGAGTGTTGTGCCACCCGGCTGCCAAGCGTGTATTTGTGTGTGTGTGTGCGTTCGAAACGCATTTAAAACGGAATGCGAAATAGAAATAGAAAGAGAGAAAGATGAGAAGAATAAGAGGAAGATGCACTCAGAGCTTGACAGCCGTAATGATCGAGTTGATTCGTGTGCGTGTGTATCACTTTATCACCGGAAGATATCAGCTGTGGCAGCACGCTGGGGGAGATTATATCTATCCAGCTAACTATATTGTGTCTATGTTGGCTAGGGTTGTGACAATATGGACCAAACTATATAGTCTATATTTAATTAAAAACGTTCCTTAGATTAACGTTCTAGCCACCGATACGTCCTAACCTCCTGCTAATACGGGTACTTAACTAAAATGTCAACTACCTTATCGGTTCAAAGCAATTTATCGTGGCTGCCAGAAGAGATATCAAAAAGTAGTCGACTAGTAAAATGTAGAAAATGTCTTAATGAACATTCTATTAGTTGACAATTGTTCGAAAGCTCTACCAGCAGCCGAAATATATAGATTCCCAAATTTTCAACAAAACTACTCACTTGGACTTGGCCTTCATCAGCGGAATAGCAGGCTGAGCAATCATGATGCCAAAGTCGTCGCGTTTCTGAAATGAATGAAAAAGTTGGAACTTCGCGAGTTTGTTTTGCCGAGACGCTCTGTGTGATCCGTGACACCTCCACTGTCATCGGACACCTTTCCATCCAAACTCATGAGCAGTCTAAACAAATCGGCGGCGCGTACCTCTGCAGTATTTCCGCCGAACGCGTTCGGCGAGCACGTCGCTCTGGAGGATCCGGGCGGTGAGCACAGCTCGTCGTACAGTTTCAGAGAGGCCGACAGGAACGGAGTGTGGCCGCGGAGCATTGGCGGAATCGAGTGGATGCAGCCGTCGTGGCACGCGTGCGTCGGCGAGCTCTGCAAAATCGGGTGCATTTTATCATAAAATGTTATGGCTGGGGGGGAGAGAGTTGAAAGTGGAAAGTGGAGAACGTTTTCTGGAGAAGTTACGAACACTAAAACTGCACAGAAAGTGGATGGAAACGGAAACGAAACAGTTACGGCTGATCTGATAGTATGTACAACACGCGTGGTGAGGAAAACAATCGTAAAAACAAGAGGAAGACGACCAGACCAACACAAGTTCGGAGGTTTTTATGGAAGGTACCCTAGCCTGCCCTAAACGACGAGAACTAACAGAGACTGCCCTAACAGGTGTGGTGGTACCGCTGGGAATACTGTAATAGCGGTACTCGAACTGGGGGAATGACTCTATTGCAGCAGCCTTAAAATTAATTGGCTCAAATCATACTCTCCTACTGTTCGCAGCTCCGCCCACTCTCAATTCAAAAGCGGGGATGTACATACAAATTGTTTACATTTGACGGGCCCCCGGGCGAGAAAATGGGGTCGTCCCGTCTTCCGGCGACGGCCAACGCAGTTTATATTACATTCCAAATGACCTATCTCGATGTGAAACGGGGGAGCCAACCAGAAAGTACCCATTCGGAACGGAATAGAATGGAACAGGTGCGAAGAAAGCCACTCGTGTTGTTGTGAGAAAACAATAGATGGGGAAGAAGGGCGGCGAGATGAAAAAGTGCGCTTGTTGCGCCACCACTTTTTATGGTTTTGAGATGATGATACGGGCCGGCGATGCGCTCTTGAAAGGTGTGCCGGACCCGCGAAATTTATGAGGCGACACGTAAGAGACATGGATGGGAAAGGAATTATTTTTTCCTTACACGTCATTTCTCAAAAGCAACAACTGTAGCACCGCAAAACATGACCACTCCTTTCAAAAGGACCAGAGCAAACACAAGTATTGCGTAGTAGGGTCACTCAAATAATAAAATGAAAATAAAAACTACATAGTATCATGGCAAAAACACCGCCGGGCGAGCGTATCAAGTTGCACTAACACGCACCACACTCGGATGTTTCTGGCGGAATCTCTTCACATGTTTGCTCTCTTCCTCTTTTAATTGGACACACCGCGCCTCTTTGACACTTCGCCAGCGTGTTTCCGCTTCAGAGACAGAGAGCAAGCGAACACCGGAAGGATTGTTATAATGATGGCCGCCCGGGGGGAGGGGGTACTTTAGGCGAGAACAAAGGTGGCTATGTTGACACTGTGTATCATTGGGCTACCGACAAAAGAGCAAAAGCCAAAAGCATGAGCCGGAGCCATATGGCGCATACGGTATGGATAAGTGCCCATGGTCAGTGTTCAGCGTGTGCCTTGTGACTGACGTGTTTTCCAACAAAGTCATCAATTACAAAGTTCTTTCGCAAAAAATGTGCTACAACCTTTTAGTTGGACACATTTCAAAATAACAATTGGTTCTTAAGTTACAGGCCTCAGAAGTCAGACAATTTTTGGAAAGGAGCAAGTCTCACCCATTGATTTCTTACTACTTGGCAACATGTTTGAAAGGTTGGTTTTTCACAGATCCTCAAAAAAATCCTCTCACCTTTGTCTCGATAGTCAAGGGTTTGTTGATGGGCTCACCGGAGCCGTTGCTTCTTGTGGTTCTGTGCAGTGGACGGACTGAAGTTGGCGTGGATGGCACTGCAAAAATTGATTGTTCTGACAAAAAAGTATCGAGTTCGTATTCATAGAAACTTGTGAAAAACCAAGAAATTACCTGAGACCCGTTCAAATAGCAACATTTTCTGGTGAGAAAAGAGATATGTACAATGTGGAATAGGATGGAATACAAAAGTGTGTAGAGCCTACGCAACTCTGTCTAATCTCCAAAGATGAAAAGGAGATGAGCCGGCCGCAGAGAGCGAGGTGTTTTATGGTCGTGGAGGGGATGGCTCTGTGCACAGGACCACCACCACTCGCCAATGTTTACAATCGAGGGGGGGGGGGGTCCGTCGATTTACCGCCAATTCTCGGCAATCTCACAGGCAATCTGGGCGGTGCGGAGAGCATCGGATCAAGATACCACCGCTCATTTTATGGACGTGTTGTGTCTTGCGACTAGCTACTAGCCAGTACTAGTACTAGTTTTATCGACTTCCAAGTACCTAACTAACTTTTAACAACTGGTGATACTACGGGACAAAGCGGAAAAGCAATGGAGGGTTTGTGACACGGGAGAAAGAGACACATGCAGGAGAGCGAAGAAGAACTGAGAAATGATGGATGATGGTCTCCGAAACGCCCGAAAACTCGCAAAAAGACGTGTCACTTGAGAGTGATTCTGTCTCAACTCTCGACTGCTTTGGACCGAAAGGAGTCACACTAAACACTTTTTTGCAGGAGGAGGGTCAAGAGTGCGGGGGCGGGTTAATTAGAAAGTAGAGTGTGTGTGCGAGTACCGACAAAAAAGCGTCAATTGGATTATCACCTCATTGAGACCATCAGGTGGCAAGAGCAAGGATAAAAACAAGAGTGTTGAGTTGAGCACATGGCGGGCAAATTATCGCACTCGAACGACATTGTTTAGCTCTTTTGTGCACTGATAAAATGGGGACAGACGATAGTGAGATGGAAAAAGGGAAAAGTGGCAAGACCAAAAAGTACGGTAACTTTTCCTATGCTTAAGACGAACCCCTCGGGTAAACGGCTTTTGAAGCCTGAACTATGGAAGGTCAGGTCCTATGATTATCAGTCTTGGTATGGATTCTCTCCAGTCCACTTTTCAGTCCGATTGGATTATCTCAGATGAAAGAATAGAAAAACGTTCACTTTCAGGGCAAAATCGAACTTGTAGGCGTTCAGAATTTTAGGTGTGATACGAGTTACGGTACTTTTTTCTCGATAAAAGAGCAACTCAACTCATACCCACTCAAAAATCTATAAACCCGAGGGCGCCAGCGGCTCCTTCCGCACAAAATAATGATAATAATGATGTGGGACTTGTGTGCGGCGAGAAGAGATATCGCAAGGAATGTGGCTCGTAAATCAGATCGCAGTCGATTAATCTTCCCCACAAACTCACTTGTCATCGAAGCCGGCGAGGCTGTTCTCGAGGAAGGTCCTATGAAAATGACGGTTTCGGCGGCGCTCAGCTCGGATCCGCTCTCCAGCTCGAAGCGTCGTTGAGGTCGCGAGTCGGTGCCAGATGAGGTGGCGTCGGAGGCTCCAGATGAGAAGTTCTGAAGTTAGATCTTTGCGGAAATATCGCCTGTAGAGGGAGGGAGGGGAAGGATGTTTTTTCTTCATGTACATACAAAGAGGATCAAATTTCGATTATGGTATTATGTTTGCCGCGCGATATTTAGGTTAACCGGCGGCAACTGGATTCTAGTTCTGGTTGAGAAGAAAGCGAACTGTACTGTGCTACAATCTGGGCTTTCAGGTACACACTACTCACCTTAACCGACTTGCGTCCGTGTCCCACCAAAGTCTTCGCCCGGGTCCTGGCGACTTTGCACGCCAACTGCGTGATATTCTCGTTGTCATCGGGCTTCGTTCCGAACGAGAATACGAACGTGGTGAAGCGTGATGTGGCGAGCGCACATCTGATTAGTTGGCACACTGATGAGTCCCTGCAATACAAATCCGTCCAGTTTTCTCTCTTTTCTACTTTCACACTTGAGACATGGGACACTTGTCAAAGCGAATTCCCCAGGAGCAAAAAGTTCTTGGCGGCGTCAGCAGCAATTTGTTATTTATTTTGTGTGTGCGGTCAGCGGAATTCATTCGAGACAACCTTTTTGAGTCTCCAGGGACCGCCCGCCAAGAACAACTTTTTGGCGGCACCGCGCCTCTCAAAAGTTTGATGAATCGGTTTCGAAGAAAAGTATAAACGAAAGGCGGGAGGGAGTTGTTCTGTTTATTTATTATACGGGCGGTTTTGGAAGTGTTGAGGGAGACACAAGACGGGATGATTGATTGGCTCCAAGTGCAAAGTTGAAGCGGGCTCTGGGACTGTCTAGCGGGGAAATTTAGCGAAAAAGTTTCAGAATTTCTCATCTAACCTGTTTCATACCGTAATTTCATCCATCACCCCCCTACTTCCTGTTCTCATCCCTCTTCACCGCCTTCTCAATGTCATCACTCCTCGTTTTTCCTCGTGAAAAACATCAGAAGCCCCCTCCCCAGGAAACGACACCAATTCATCTAATCCGTGTGAGATGGTGCGGCTCGCTGTCTTTGAAGTGTCGCGCCCGTCTTGAAGGGATCCACCGGGCCCCCACTCCCCCACCCACCCAATGACAACTGGTTCAATAAAAAGTCGAGTAATAAATTACTGGGCCCGCTTTTGCGCAAGCGCTCACATCCGCCGACGGAATGGAATTGGGGAAAGGTTAAGTTGATTGACTGCTAATGATCCGTGTGCTGACACGTGGCAGGCATTCTTAAGACTCACCGCAGCGGAATATGCTTGTTCCTCTGCACCATCGCCAGTAGAATACTGCCCAACGCGGGCATCGTCATGCCTCCGTTCGTCGAATTGCGTTCACCGATGCCCATATCCAAAAAGCAGAGCCTCCGCCGGCCGCCCTGCATTTTGTCGCCCATCTTATACGAGTACAGGCTCAGCGAGATGAACACGTGGCTCGTCCGATGCGCTTGTTCGTCTTCTAAAAATGCTGTAGGTTGGGAGAGAAGATATATTGCCAACTCACGGCTCAAGCGCTGATCGACCGCCGTGCTCAGGTAAAAAAGCGCTTCGTCGATGGTCTCGACACGAATTTCGCTCTCATTGTCAATGAAAACGCCCGTTCTTGCGTCGTCGACCAGCTTCACAACTCGATGACGTGGATCCGGGTTGAACGGTCGAAGCAAATCATTGATCGTCGATTCCTTCTGAGATACCATCACAGCCGACATACGTACCTGCACTCGCTCTTCGGGGTCTCTGAAACGGAAATGATTAAGATAGATGTGAAAAGTAAGTAGGCGTACTTGTTCTCGTCCAAAGCGCTCATCAACTGCGTGATCGCCATCTGAATTAGTCCGTTTCGGGACACACTGTCTCCGTAAAGTCGTTCGTCTTTGCCTGCAAGCATAAAAATAGCGTTTATTGCATGCCCAAAACGAACCATTAGCCTTGGCTCCCATCGCCAGAACAGTCGCATCATTCCCAGCAAACACTGAATTGATGGTGTCCGTCAGGAATGCCGCGTACACGTCTTCCTGACTGGATTCGGGTCGGAAGACGTGATCGAACACGCTCCTCGAGTAGTTTTTTCCCTCGATTTGAAAGTGCTGATCGGTGAGATGGCATCGTGCCACATCTTCACTGCTCACACTTGCGCAGAGTCGAAGCTGAAAGTGGAAAGGGAATGATTTCAATGGGGCGCACTCGCAACTGGCGGGCTGTGTCGATTTACGCGGCGGCCGATTAATTAATTTACAACGGGAGTTCGCGTTCTTACCATGTTTCCTGTACAATACACCTATTTTTAATATGCCTTGGACCTGAATTCGAATAATTAGAGCACTAACTACGTTTTGGTAACAGAAATATCGCATATTGTTGAGAATTCGCTGAGTTATTTCGATTTGAAGGTTTTGGCCTGGATTTTGATGTTTTTCAAATAGTTTTCCTGGGAAACCGTGAAAAGTGGTCTCAAGGGGACACGTGTCAGTCGAATGACTCACTTTCGGAATCGTTCGCAACGGCGATTGATGCAGCGATGTTCTGCTACTGCATGCCTCCATTCATAAGAGTTCTGGAATTCGGTGAGTTTGGAGAGCAAAGGAGCACAAAAAGCGTAGGCGGGTGGGAGGGAAAGAGGGCGAATAGAAAAAGGAGGTCATCGGCGATAAAAGGGGGAAAGAAAGTTATCATTGTGTGCGTATAAGCGTGTCTGCATAAATAATAATCAACGCCGCTTTTCCGCTTTCATCTCGCCGACACAGTTTTCGTTTTCTAACGATGCTCCGGCATTCCGTCTTATAGGGTTAAAAAGGGAATTGCTGAACTCATCACTATTTTGTTTAACTGTTTCGCTGCCGAACTAGCAATAAAAGAGAGAAACTTGTGGAATTCGCAAGTTCCAATGGAAAACGTGTGTTCTACTAGAATTATATGTATTTTTTGACAAAAGAAACCATCTTTCTCGCTCCGAAAAGTGACTCAACGCATCAAAAACCGTTGCGGAACGACCGGCACGTACAAAAAGGGCTGTTGGGCTGACTGGCGGGCGGGCAATGAACTGTGGGAACTTTTCATCCCCAACCGGACTCTATGAGTACGATTCGATTTGAATGGAATGTGTACTTGCACTCGAGAAGAATGGCAAACGTGAGAAGATAAAAAGTTTAAGGGAGAAAGAGAGATAGAGCGAAAATAAGAAGGAAGTAGTGGTAATTCGACCTCTTCCCCCTAGGGTTTCGAGGATTTGCGACGAATGAATTCCGTTACTTTCTTCGAGAAAGTGACGGCATCCGCCGGTCATCTGGCTATTTGGAAGAAGCGGAGCACGTCTGTGGAGCACCATTTTATCTGGTGGCGCGAAGAAATATTTGATGGTTCGATTTTGAACCAAAAGGGTGCGAGTGGGCGTGGCCTACACGAAAGCTGTTCGGTTGCGCAACAATAGAGGATGAGTAAAATGTATAAAGAGAGTTGGTTTCTTCTTCTTCTTCTTCTTCTTCTTCATCTTTTCCTTTTTCTCGCTCTTTTCTTCTTCGTCAAGAAGAGAAGAGTGAAATGGAATGTCTAGAGAAATAGAAGAGGATACACGTCTTTTGGGCAACCCGCCCAATTCCAATGGTCCCTTAATGCAATAGAAAACGGGCGGGACACACGGACAACTATGGCGCAATCAGCCCGCACACACACACAAACACAGAGAAAGTGTACAAATGTTTGAGAATCTGAAGAACGGACTGGCGGAAAAGGAGGAGGAAGAAGACTTGATTAGGGAAATGAGCAAAAAGGGATGGGTTGGGAGGAAGGTCCACTATATAGTGCTTCCTAATTGTAAAGGGCAAAGGATTCGGGAGTAAGTGCGCTCTACCGTAATCCTTGCAAAAGCTCTCGCCATCAATCACTTAATTAGTGTTACAAGCGAGTCTCCTCTGGCGAATCGCCTCGAATCATCTGATACGCATCTTTTAACTGGATCCTTATGCTGCTCAGAATGCTCCGAATCACTCGTGTCCCCCTCCCTCTCTTGCCCACTATTTCAGTGACAGTCAATTGGCACATATGTCACGAAATATAGTGATTTTTGAAACGAAACGGCAATGGGGCGAGTCGAGTCTGGGGACGCTCGCATCTTCAGTGTCAAATTACTACGCGAGGAGGAGGAAACGGGAGACAATGCGGGATGATTGTGGCTAATAATCAGGAGGAGAGTTGGGCAGAGGCGAGCATGATCATCCATGTGGCGGCTAATCGAATTGACAGACTGAACTCTTCTTCAAATTTTCCGAAGGCAGCCCAAACTCGGAGGGCAACAAAATTGGGTTAGAGTTAGTGGCTTAACTTGAGCATCGGAATGATTACATGATGTTGCAATGTTGGGAGAGCGCTTTGTTGGAGAGTTCTGGGCTCAGATGAAAGGGATCTGACCAGGTTGGCTAAAAGAAAGAAATGATGAGGATCGACTAAGGATCAATCAGTGGAACGAGTCGAGGTTTCTTCTATACTAAAAGAATGACCAATAGAAGTCCCTTCAGGCTGAATAAGGTGTGATACTCCAAAACTGTTACAGTTAAGAACATCACAACTCCTATTCTGTTAGCCGGCCCGGTAAACGGGTCAGAGTAACAAAATGGTGAGGGACCTATCTCAGAACCAAACCGAACCGGCAAACTCGTCAACTGACCAGTTTTGTTGTCCGTTTTCATCCCGTCACCTAATTAGTATTCGGCGCCCGCTCCCTTCTTTTTCGCCTCCCTGGGCGGCCTAAAGATTATGATCTCGCGCGACCTCTCCTCCCGCGAATGGCATGAAACTCTGGCGAGAAAAAGGGAAAAAACTGTTCATCACAAATCATCGTCAAACTGAAGGCGATCCGAGTGGATGGGAATGGAGTGTGGCGCAAAAAGGAAGAGCGCGCGAATATGGTAAACAAGAGCAAATAGATGGGGGGAGGGGGGGAGCTTGTAAGGAATGGTTCGGGAAACGAGCAAGCACAGGTGAATAAATCCACTGGACAAGGGAGAGAGAAGCGCGAGAAGAGCGGGAGAACATGTGTAATGACGTGGCTTTTGGTTGACAATCATCCTAGCGGAAAATGGTTACTAGGTGTGATCCACATTTACCTTGAGCTTTCAGAATGAGACCTATATGTTTCCATACTGTTGCGATTTGCTCGTCAGCCACTGCTCTTTAACAAAAATGAAGAGAAGATTCGGATTCTCCATGAAATTCTCTTTCGAATCACATATGTCCCATTCCGAAGGCCCAAAGTAAGTGTGGATCATTCGCTAGTTAGAACGAAGAGTGAGACTTGAAAACTCTAATGGTCCCCACAAAGTGAAAAACTGAGAAAGCCTCCTCGAGAAGCCCAAGTCTCACCAGATTCAACAATACCGATGATGATGTGAAAGAACATTGATGGGAATTGAATGAAAGTGAGATCTTTTCACTTGCTGCTGCTGTTTTTCATCCTTCCTCCTCCTCCCCCTCTTCTTGATTGATCAGCATTGTAAAAGAAATTGAAAAGGGGGGGGGGGGGAAGGGGGTTGGTTCAAATATCAACAAACTCTCGATCTCAATCTTGAGCAGAAGCGGAAGCACGTGACACTCAAACTCTAGAAGTTTGGGGATGAAAAGTAAAAAATGCTCCACCTTGAATCTTGCAATTCGAAAAGCGGTCAGAAGTGACAGACAGACAGGTGTCGAGAGTGTTGCGAGTGGAAAAGAAGAAAAAGAAGAAGAAGAAGATGGGCCAACGGCTTGGCAACGACAAGTGTACGAGAAATTTGCTGCGCCCAATGATTGATGGGAACTAGGTGTGAAGAAGGTTCGTTGTTTGTCACACCGTAAGCTCAAAAATCAACTGTCTCTGACAAAATAAATATATAAATCACAGTGTCTAATTGACTCCTCACCGCTGGCTGATAAGAAGCGAGCGCAGGCAGCGGCGAGAGCGAAAACTGGTTGGAAATGGAAGTACTGTGCATGTAGAGATGTGTGCCAGCGCACATATGCTAATCGGATTCGAGATCATGGAAATTAGAGAGACGCAGGATAGTCAGCAGAAAAAAAGGACACATGTGTGTACATTGTTATGGAAATCTGGAGAATAGTGAAATCGGAGACGTCGAGGATACTGTAGAAGCTCAGGCGAAAGAAATGCGGAGGGGAAATTTAAATTTTGAGGTCATTTTGATTGTTCGACCGCTCAAAATTGCGGGTGTTTTATCAGTTTTTTTGGTTCTTCGAAATTTAATCCGATTGCAGCCAACCAAAGAGCACCCGAACACCGTTCATTTAAAGCGATGTATCTCAGTTGACAGTAAGGATATCAAAAAATGGTCAACTGACAAAATGTGCAAAATGTTATAATGAACGGCTTATCAGTTGGACATTTTTTGATATCTCGACTGGCAGCTGAGATATACTGTCTAGAATGAACGGTGAACAAATTAAAATGTCAGTTGCACGAATCAAACTCGAAAGTTACAAATGGGCGGCTCAGGATTTCTATTGAAGTATCTTGAGCCTACGTTTCAGACGAAAGTTCAAAAGTTCAGGCCTCAAAAAGCCCGGCTCATTTTCTAAGAGAGACAAGTCATTTAAAGGAAAAGTGAAATCTACCAGGAGAGAAGAAAAGGAATTGGGGGGAGAAGAAGCTGGCTGTCACATCAAATCGGCCTGAATTATGTTATATGCATTATGAATCAGTGAGAGAGAGAGAGAGAATTCAACATATGTTGGCAGCCTGCTTCTTCTCCCGCCCACGCAGCATACTCATTACTACCGTAAATCAAGAACCTACATAATCTATTGCCACGTTTTGAAAATGTTACCTATCCGGCAACCTATTTACCTCCTAATCCACCCAATATTATAAAACCGAAAGTGATCACGCTATATGGTGGTCAGTGTCATTAAAGGATGAGGATGATCACGTAACGCCGCTCGCTAACCGTATAGTGTAATTAACGAACGGACCCCCGACGCGAAATAGGAAAACCTTCCGGGCGGGCGGTACGCTCCGAGATTGGGAAATTGGAAAATGGTGTCGAAGACGGAAATTGCGGGGCACTTCACAAAAGGAGCAGCTCGAGCTCTTGAGCCTTTTCTCTCTTTTTGCTCATTATTCTAATGTGACACCCCACACACAGAGCGTTTACGTAAAAAGGAAGACCGAGATCGGATTAGGAGAAGGGGACCATGAAAAATTGGGTAGGCACCGGAAATTGGATTCCGAGGGAAACGCTTAATAGATGATGGGTCTTGGCACGAACGAAACTGTAGCCCTTAAAGGCGCAGAACTGCTTGAAATGTTGCGTACAGCAATTAGAACACACAGTTTCCAATTAAAAGTACCAGTTTCTGTGAAGGCTACCGTATACATAAACACATGTGGGAGCTTGGGTCCCGCCGCGAAAGAGCGAAATTATGAAAAACGTAAACATCTGCTCTGCTTAAAAGCGGGCCGCCGCGCCCCGAAAAAGAAGTGCGTGGTGTCGACATCTGCATTCGCTCCGCCCCCTTCCGCGTCTCCCGCACTTTTTCTTCCGGGGCGCTTTCTTATAAACACCTCGCCGACATTGAAAATGTCGCCCATCTCCTCCCACTTGGCGCCAATAAAATTTGGGTCCTTTAGGCACAGATAGCCATAAAAATCGTCGGAGACGTCTCTCGTTAACGACATCAATTAGAGAAGGTAACGGTGGAGAGGAGGAGTGAAGGTTGGAATGGAAAATGAAGAGAAATGAAATAAAATAAAGGATGAGGATATGATCTAGAAGATTATTATGGACGGGAGAGGAACAGCTGCACAAGCATTTTATTAGGGTGCTCTTCTACCGTTCGCGCGGAGACATAACCTCCGGAATGCGGTGTCTGCGTCTCCGAGAAGCCCGCAATCTCTCGCCGCGTCTTCTGTCCGCAGATGTTTTCATTCGAATAACAACACTTTAGACGGACCTGATGGCGGAACAGAGCTGCTGGGGGGTCAGTGACTCTTTCAAGAGGGTAAAAGTGCCTCAAGGAGTTGGGTTGGCAGTAGCATTATAGGATGTAATAGGAGTAACGGGAAGCCCCCGTGGCTTCATGATAATTCAATTATCATGCGGGTTGTCTTCCTACGACATGAAAGGCAACATGTTTGGCCGAGTACTAAAATAGTAAATTTTCAACTGGTACACATGATTGGCAAGGAATACAATAGAATAAAAACAAATCACAACTCTGGATATGGAAACGAAATTGAGCACATATGGCAATTGATCTCTAAACAGAAACAACTACTGGACAAAAAGAAAGTGGAAAAACGGAAAGGAAGTGGGTGGGGTTGAAAAGAGGGGGAGAAGAGAGACTTATGCAAACGTTTGATTAATCACCTCCTCGGCCTCTTTGGTGTGCTGTTCGCCGACGGCAGTGGCGGTCCATGCGAGTTCGCGGCGGCCCGCGAATATCAGCTGAAATGCAATGGACAGTGAAAGTTAAGGAGGGAGAAAGAAAACGTCATCGGTTCGTTCGCATGTGATTCATATGCAGTTTTTGGGAAGTCTTCAAAATTTTTGTAGACAGGGAGATCAGAATTTGTTCAAACTCGCTAGAAGTTCCAGACTTCTCCTGCCTACCCATCCGTATATTCCTAAATCGAGATGAACTTACCGTGACTCCCAACGCGTTCTCGAATCTCGGTTTCACAAACGACCACGCGCCGGCGTTTCTCGGCTCCTCCTGTGACCACACGAACTCTGTAAAATGGTTTTCTCACTTTGAAAACTTCATTTGTCCTCTAATAAATCTTTTGCGAGAAGTGGGGAGAAAGAGTTCTTTTCTTCTCCAACAAAAAGACCTCCCAGACCACTTTGGCTTGACCATATTTCACTCCCGAAGAGTGACAGTTGAAAGGGTCGCTGCGTGGTCAGTTGTGGCTTGTCACCTCTGGAGAGCTTCCAGGGAGTGGTGATAGATCTGGGATCCTTGAGTCTTGTACATCCCTAGACCGAATACCTAGATCCGAATCTTCAAGACCACCCAGTCAGCTTATCTTAAATCTTCCCCCACTTTTTTCAAGTTCACTCCATCCTCATCGGCGTCGTTTAACGACCAAGTTCTCAAACAAAGTGCAATAGTAGTTGGAGGAGAAGAGTCATTATTCAAATCGGCCCTGCTGTCGTCTCCAACTCGTCGCCCTAATCTTGTCGAAATCGGATCGGCACGAAGAGGAGGAAGAAGAAAACGGCTGCGGAGGACGAACGGGCTTGGCGCGAGCGAACAAAAAAAGAGAACTTCTGACGCAAGACGCCTAAACCGAGTACATCAATCACGTCAAGGTGAAATCGTCGAGTGAACGGCGATGAGGGGACGAATTGGTGGCGATTTGTCGAAATTGCGTGGGCGAGGGGGTAAGGAATGTGACAAGCGATGAGTGGCGGAAGCCATGAGTTTTTTGCTACTACAGTTGCCGGTTCAGTGTTTGCTCTGTACGGTACACTGCCACGTCATCCCCCCAACTCATACCTTGTGCACCCGGATACTGCTTCAGCACCGCTTGCAAGTCCACAACCGGGAACGGACAGAGCATCTCGACTCGCACAATAGCTACAGTATCCTTGAGGGCGCGCTCGTCTCGCGCCTTCTCCACTGCAATCCAGTGCTTTCCGGATACGAAGATCACTCTTTTAACGTTCTTTCCAGACTTTTCCTCCGAGATCACGTTACGGTAGGTGGTGCCCGGCGTGAATTCGTTGATTGTCGAGGCGGCCTGTAGGAAAAGGATAACTTTTTAATGGCCATTGTCGGGCTAGCGGTGCTGACCTTCGGATGGCGTAGCAATATCTTTGGTCCGACAACAATCAGCGGTTTTCGGTAGTTGGGAACGACCTATGAAATGGTTGTGTTTATGGCATCGGGAAGACGAAATGTCTAATTACCTGTCTTCGCAACAAATGAAAGTATTGGGCGCTTGTCGTCGGGTTCGCCACGCGCAAATTCACATTTTCGCCGTCCACAGGTGACTGATCTTCGCGGGAGTCGCACAATTGCAGGAATCTCTCCATGCGACAGCTACTGTGCTCCGGTCCGGCTCCGTCGAATCCGTGCGGCAGGAGCAGTGTGAGTCCGGAGGAAGTGAGCCACTTGCTCTCGGCCGATGCGAGGAAGGTGTCGATGATGATCTGCGCTCCGTTGAAGAAATCTCCGAATTGGGCTTCCCAAACACAGAGACGCTTCGGATGCTCCGATGAGAATCCCCACTCGAATCCGAGAATGGCCTCCTCAGAGAGCAGATTATTGGCCACCTCCAGCTGATTCTTCTGCCCTTCCACGAGCTCATTCAACGGGATGTGGATCTGATCCGTAGACTGATCTACCATCATTGCGTGTCGATGACAGAACGTGCCTCTTCCGACGTCTTGCCCGCTGATTCGCACGTCGTTACCCTCCAGCAAGATGCTTCCGAACGCCATTGCCTCGGCCGTCGCCCAATCGATTCCTTCGCCTGATTGCATTTTCTGGAGTCGCGAATCGATGTGCATTTTGTAGAGATGTTTATGAGTGTCAAAGTTGTCGGGAACACGCACTGAACCGGCGCCGATGTAGCGAAGAAGGTCCGTGGACACTCCGGTGTCCCAGGATTCGATAGATCGAGGTGCTTGCTTGAAGCCGCTCCAGTTTCCGCGGTGGCTGATGTCGCTGGAAAGAAATGATAAGGAAACATACACGCACGTCAAATATTTCCGTGAACATGGTCTATTTTTCAAAATTTATTTTCCTAAAATTTGCGAAATTTGCCCGAAATAAACTAGTTTTTCTTGTTCACGTGTTTTGAATAACTATTCTTACACTGGCTGCGTGCTGTCCACCTTTTTGAGCTCTCCGTTCAGCGCCTCCGTGTGCTTCTGCAGTTCCTCCTTAACCGCTTCCTCCGTCGTCAGTCCTTCCTCGATGAGACGGTCCAAGAAGAGCCTCGGCACGGACTCCCTCGCCTCCACTTCCTTGTACATGACTGGCGAAGTGAACGTTGGGTCATCGAGCTCGTTGTGCCCCCATCGACGAAAACAGACCAAGTTGATGAAGACGTCTTTGCGGAAGCGTTCCCGGTAGGCCAACGCAAGCCGTGTCGCCTTCACCACCTCCTCCGGATAGTCCCCGTTTACATGAATCACCGGGTACTCGAATGCCTTCGCAATATCTGTGCAGTGCGTGCTCGACCGTCCGACGCTCGATTCGGCGGTGAATGCGATCTGATTGTTGGTGACCAGATGCACGGTTCCTCCCAATCGGAAGTGCGGCGCCTGGCTGAGAGCAATCGATTCCCAGACGACTCCTTGTCCGGTGAATGCTCCGTCTCCGTGCACCAGGACATTGAGCACTCCGTCTCCAGTTCGCGCCGCCCGTTCTCCAGCCGAGTAGTCTCCTTTTTTGAGTGACCATGCTCTCGCACGGGCTTTGCCCATCGCGACCGGATTGACAGCTTCGAGATGGGAAGGATTCGGGAGCAATGTCACATGAAGATTGCCCTCGGCGCCTTTGTAATCGAACGAGGAGACGAGATGGGAGAGGACGTCTCCGGCAGCGTCTGCGGATTCTGGAAACTCCGCTCTCCCCTTGATCTTTCTGAACATGTGCACTGGCGGGAATTCCATGAGCTGTGTGAGGAGGTTCAGACGTCCACGATGGGCGATTCCTATGATGATCTGCTCAACAGACTTTTCGGGCGCTGCTTCGAAGAGCTCCGAAAAGAACGCGAACATAGCTTCCGCTCCTTCCGCTCCGTATCTTTTGAGCGTCGGGAACTTGGTCGCCAGGAATTTATCAAAGTTTTCGCATTTGAGCATCAGGGTTCCAATTCGCAAAAGCTCTTCTTTCCGCAGCTCTTCGGCTATGCAGTTTTCAAAGTTTTGCGACAACCATTGGCGTTCCTCAAAGTTCTGAAATTAAAATATGAGGACCTGAAAGCTTCCGCTCATCTACATTAATGTGCATGAACTCGATGGCAGTGGGTCCGCAGTAGATGAGCCTGAGCTGCTCGGCTAGATCGTTCAGCGAGTAGCCGCTCTTCACATTATCCTCCAACGACAGTCCGTAGATGGCGGGATCCAGCTCCGGAACTCTGAAAGTATCAGGATTTTAAGAAAAGTGGTGTCAACCAATTCAATCGGATTTAATGCCCGGTTCTCCTGTCTCGCAGCATCAAATCCCGTAAAAAAGTGCGGCGCGCATCATCCCTCCGCTATCCACATTCCAATCCTTCGCCAGCGGCCCACCGGGCGGATCAGAAATCTGATTCTTTCAGTGTTCGGGGCGGTGAAGTTCTAAGGATTCCGCCAGCACCAGGGCGAAGATTTATGGACCTCAATGGGTGGCGGACTATTCGGAAACGGAGGAAATGCCGCCGACAAAAGAAAGGTGGTCTTATCAGAGATGTTCCAGACGATGAAACTTGATCGGAGGTGTTCCGGTGTCCACTAGGATTCTGTAGCTCTCTAAAGGCCTTTGGAATGTGACGCCGATCTTCCAGCCGGACTTAGGTGCGCGCGATTCGAAACCAAATCGAATTACATCTGATCCCTTCTGGTGCGTCTTTATCTAGCCGTTATCATAATCGAATTAGGAAGAGGTTCCTAGGCTTAGAACATTAGAACCCGAAAGTGCGTGGAAGGGGTGTCAAATAAATCAGTGTCTCGCGTTTTTTGCAAAGAAGAACGTCGTTGTCCCGCTCGGATTTATCAAGAAACTCGAAATGTGAAAGCGACGGAGATAAAGAGAAAAGATAAAGAACACTTTTTTGTCTGCTTCCGAGTGACACGCTTCTCCTGCTGCGTCTTTTTGAAATATCATGTCAATTTCGCATATACTCTTGATTTATGCATCATCCCCACGCAGCCATCGTGTCGCCGTTGCGGAGGGCGCGCGCTCGCTCGGTCCCCCGCACTAAAGTGAGCGATTAAAAGTGATAAGAGAGTGACAGGAACACTCGAACTGGATCTATCTAGGAAGAGCGAACAACGGAGAGACTGCAGCCGTTTTTTTTTGAAACGCGATTATGACAAGATGATGGGATACGAAATATTATGGATTGCGAAGAGGTAAGGTGCGAGATTGGGTTCCTGTTCGCGCTTTGTGTTCTGATTCTCTAGTTTTAGCGCGGACAAGGAACTGTTTCAATATTATTCAGTTTATCGCCGTCACTTCTCAGGATTCGGAGGATGACTCATTTAGGGCAAGTGTACTATGAGATCTTATTAGAACAACTTCTGGTATTACTAGTACATGTTCAGAAGATAACGGTATACGGTACAGGATAAGATCGTTGGGCAAAACTGATCTTTCGATCCAGCCTTTTTGGAATTCCTGTGCCCAAGGCACCAAAGACCCCCTGTCTAATCGGATTCCGCCATCTCGACTCTCTTTAATTTCACTCTCTAATGAGTCCGGGTCTTCTTCCACTTTCCACGTCGCCAAGTGTGGGAAGAAGCGGGAAAGGAAAGAGAGAGTGGGAGGAGAGTATTGAGATGGCTGTTGCGATCGGCGCCGCCGGTAAGCAATACGATTTTTCCTGGGATGCGTTGCGCGTATAAAAGTGCTTCCGTGGTGTCCGCCTTCTGAATCATTTTGTTTCATTCATTCAATCATTCCAAAAAATGTCGGTCACCACGGCCACATCGGGAGCACTAATCTTCTCGGGAGCCAGTCTTTTGGTTTCCCTCTTCGCTGCCGCTTCTATCTATTCGCAAGTTAACTCGATTTGGACTGAGCTGGACAACGAGATCGACAGCTTCAAGTTGCTCACCAATGACATCTGGAGTGATATGGTAAATTTGGGAGCCGGTTCTGCGTCGAATCGCATTCGTCGTCAAGCGTACGGTGGATACGGTGCCGCAGGAACCAGTGCTCCAGAACCACAGTTCCCGCAAGGAGACAAGGGACCGCTGCCAGTTCCTGGACTTCCATTCGGATCTACTGTTTCCGGAGGATCGAGCCGTTGCCAGTGCACTGTTGAGAACTTCTGTCCACCAGGAGCAGCAGGAGACGAAGGAGAGCAAGGACCGGACGGAGAGGACGGAGTGGACGGAGTTCCAGGATTCGACGGACACGACTGCCCGGATGTCGAGCACCTCCCTTCGCAGGGGTGCTTCACCTGCCCACAAGGACTTCCAGGACCACAAGGACAGCAGGGAACCCCGGGAATTCGTGGAATGCGTGGAGCTCGCGGACAGCCAGGATACCCAGGAAGAGACGGACAACCAGGAATGCCCGGAGAGATGGGACCGAACGGCGCGCCGGGAGATGATGGAGCTCCAGGAGCGAGCGGAGAGAAGGGAGACGATGCGGAGAAGCCAGTCGGACGGCAAGGACCACGTGGACAGCCAGGTGAGCAGGGACCGGAAGGAGCCGAGGGACCGGCTGGACGCGATGCTTATGCTGGACCTGCTGGAGTCGAGGGAGAGGACGGAGTGCCAGGATACCAGGGAGCCGCCGGACCAGATGGGTAAGTGACCATATTATCCAGAGTTTTGACACCAATGCTTGTTTCAGAGAGGAAGGACCACGCGGACCGTCCGGACTTCCAGGAAAGGACGCCGAGTACTGCAAGTGCCCGACGCGCGACGAAGGAAGTGCTCAGGCGTGGCGTCGCAAGCACAAGAGAGTCTACTAAAGGACGTGGAGCCCGCGTGGGCGCCCAATGTTATAAATTCCCTAATAAACTTGTTTTCCACTCACTTCTCCACTTTTCTCAGCCCGAGTGGGTCGAGTTGTGCCTCAAGGTAACCGTATCGACGGAATGCGTTGATCAGATGCACGCGTTGAGCACTTTCCGGTGTGAGACCGCCTGCAGCACAAACAAGATGGTCTTGGAGAAGAGACTTCAAACTGACCTTGGCTCTCAAAAACGCGTTTCGGCGGATCGGGCAGGTGACCAAACACGCCATGTCCGGGTCGGTAGAAGCGATGTTGTTGGTGACTGATGACTAAAAGTTTACCGATTTCAGTGCATTTCTCGTTTTTCTAGATACTTCTTGTACAGTACTCTCCGCAACTCCTTCCGGCGCTAAGTAGTGCTGCTACTGCTCTCTTTTCTCGTATTGTTTTGTCAACCAACTCGGCTCCTCTGCGCAACGCAACGCTCCCGCTCACAAACACACGCTCGTTTACCGTGGGGCACACTGAACCAGGGAGGAAAGGAGAAGAAGAAAAAGAGAGAGAAAGAGAGGGTAAATCTAGTCGGGCGTGTATTTACTCATCGCTCCCGTAGATGGGGAGGGCGAGCCACCTGACTGCTCGACCCGATCGGTCAGGTCAGTTTGGGAGGGAGCGCTTGTGTTCGACTCTTTTGCTTTGTATGGGCACATCGTGTTCGGTTCTCGAATAGATGTTTCAAATCTCAATTTAGTTTTGCTAACTAATAAGCTACATTTCGTTGATTTCCGAAAAGTTGACCGGTGAGCGAGCATTTTTCAAGATGAAATGTTGAGACATACTCAACCCAAGCTCACTATAATTCTACTCCCTTCCATTTCACTTCATCTTATCACACGTCGTTCTTTTATTTGCAAGCGTTTAAGTACAACGTGTAGGTGCCTAATCCTATTTATTACCGTCTTGGTCGTCATAATTTCCACAAGCCGTTGTGTGTCGTTTTGAAATTGATCATAACACAAAATGATAAACAACTCTCTAGTCGCTTCTCCCTTCCCTCGCGCTCTAAAGCACTTCTATTTGCCATCATCGTTTTTTTCCTTCTGCCTTTCCATACACCATAAAACCTTTTCGGCCGGGTGACCAGAAATATTTACTTTTAGGTTGGTTGACAACACAATCTCTAATTCTCCCACACCTACGACGCTATTTCTCGAGCTTTTCAAGAGCATTGAAATCGGAAAGACGCAGAAGCGTTGAAGAACAGTCGGGAAAGAAGGCAGAGTCAGAAGAAGAGAAGGTGGAAAAGGGAAGGAGGAGCACGAGGAGGTGGAGCTTCTCTCTCGATGGTGACTTCGGAAAGTCGAGAGTGTATTGTGTCGCCAGTACACGAGTCACGTCAGGCCGTCAGCATTATCGACATGAACAACATGAACCATCAACGATCGTTCGATTTCGACGATGAGCCACAGATGATCAAGCTGGACATTGAGAACGGACAGAGGCCAAGAGGTGGCAGGTAGGGAAAAGCGTAGCTGGTTGGGTTGAATTGTTGAGAAACGTGATGTTAGGATTGCTCTCCGATTCTAGTCCTCTTATTATGAAGTTCCTAGTCTTCATTCTTATAAGCCTATTTTCATGTCCCATTAATTCACTAATTCCGTCGAATTCTCCCTGGTTTCGGGAAGGGTTTTGTCTGAATGGGAATAGAATTCTAGGTCTGTAATTCTATTTGAATCAGAGCCGTACTTTCCCGAGCTCTCAAGCTAAGAATAGGCACATTTTACATCTTCAGCACAAAAGACTAGTATGCTGAACTGACACAAGGATTTTAGGTAACATTCGAAAATGTAGATTCACTTAACTTTGGTTAACTTCTATGTAGTAAAACAACCTGTTTCGTGTTGGCATTCCATTTCCAAGAATATATGTATACATTCTATTTGAAACATTTCAATTCAGGCGAGAAATCAAGCCAATCTCCGAAAGTCAACTGAACATGTTCGCTTGTCTTGTGGCGTAAGTTTTCCTCGTTTTTTCCAGTACTTTCAGTTATTTATATCCTAATTGGATTAGGCTAGTTCTCCCAATTTTCAGCGCGGGAATCGGCGCTCTCGCCGTCGTCGGTCTCGTCATCACATTCTTCGTTTTGGCGTTAAAATAAAGCGACAGCGTCTCGGGCGCAGAAAAGAAACAAATTCCGGCAAATTTTCACTCACAATCTCACTGTATCTTATGAAACCTCGCAATTTTATCGCTGCTCACTTGATTAATCTTGGACCAAAGATGCTAATAAATATTGTTTAATCAATAAAACGGTCACGTACCTTTTCTGATGGAACCGCCCGCCGCTCGCCACGTCATCATCTTCGTCGTCGTTCAGCCGGGCGTCTCCTGTTCGAGAAATATTTAGTCGGTAGTGAAAATTTATAGATCACATGTGAATTGGATAGAGGACCGCCCCCTTTTTGCAACAATATTTCCGCAGGGGCACACAACACAACACGTTGATAAACAGAGAAAAAGAGGTTAGCTGCGGGTCTCAAAGTCTTCATCTTATATTAGTTTTATTGGAAAATACTTGCTATTGAATATTTCAATAAATACGAAAATGGAAGAGTATAAAGTTGAGATTCAAAATAAATTCCGCTTATCCGATGAAATCGAGTTGAGCTGCTAGCCGCTGCCGAGCCTATTTCCACTTTTCGACGGGAATCGATGGCATGAAAGCACCTAGAACACAGCTAGTTTCGTGGACAGAACCCCATAGAATGCACTTACGAGCAGGAGCGGGTACTGGAGCCGGTGAACCGGTCGCAGATTTTTGTTGCATTTGTTGCAAGTACTGCTGGGTGGTCATCACGCCCGTTGGCTGTCCGGCCGGCGTCACCGAACCATATGGCGCCTGCAAATCAATTGATACTTTTGGCGGCGAACAAGACTTGATTTTTGACCACGAGACGACGGACACGTGGTCTTGATCTTGATGATGATAATTGAGAGGACGACAGAAGTGGAGAAGTGAGAGATCAGAACATACCACTGGTGGAGGATGGAGCGCATTGACGTACGGAGCGGATTGCACGGCATACGGAGCCTGCAAATTATAATTATTAAGACTTTATTCTCATTTTCACGTGAAACTTTTGATTTATAAAGTTCAGATGCCCGTAATGTTCTATTCACTGCGAAAAAATTGGAGCATGAAGTCATTTGCTCGGAGTATTATCGAAACTCACTCTCAAATTAGTCGGAGCCGCGTACGGGGTGATGGCGGGCGGAACGGGCGGTTGGTAGGAGACGGGCGCCGCGGAGAGCCTGGAAACGGATCGATTCACAATTTCAAGGGGCGAATCCCGAAAAGTGAGGAGGGCGACACAAGTCACATATTTTCGACGGACGGAAGATTCGAGATCAATGAATACGAGTACGGTACGGGTCGCGCGGAAAGGTGACGGTCTTTCCGCGCGCGACGACGAATACGGTAACGAGAGCAGCGATGATTATCAGTACGGTATAAAACGGATCAGAACGACGGACGAGGCGATAAATTTTCGAACATTTGTGGTAAAAGCGTATGGAACAGGGTATTATATGGGTACGCGCGTTTTTGCTGAAAAGGTCGATTAACGGTGTGCTTTCGGAAAAAAAAAAGAAAAAACTCGGGCAGTACTGTGTAGCGCCAACGGAAACGGCGGCGGGCAAAACGGGCACCGGGGTGGGCCCGGAAAGAGCGTATCCGGCAGTGGAGCCATTCTGTTTCGCTTCCATCTCTTTGAGCAGGCGGTCCCGGTAGTAGACGTAGCGTTGGCGGGACATGTGATACTCCTGGTAGAGCTGTTGAAGATCTCTGGAAAAAGTTGTTGGTCAAGATTTGTTGCGCCTGAAATGAGACGAAGACAACAGACAGAGGGAACACAGAAGACGACACAGGAGAAGAATTCCCCCAACTTACGGATCCATTGGCTGCGGGATCTCAGCCTCAACCATAGATGGCACCGGAAAAGCCATTCGCTTCGGCACGTCCATCAAAGGCTCGCCGGCCGGCCTTTTCAGTCCCGGCGGACCTCCGGCCGTCAAATCGAACTTTATGACACCGCCTCTGAAAGAAATAACAGTATTCAAAGAAGATTTAGGGAAGGAAATTATCGTACTCGCTCTTTTGATTATTCGATGGATCGTGCGGACACTGCGGAGTGCGGTGATCGTCGGATTGGCAGCGGTAGCATCGATTCGGCATTCCGGGCGTTGGACGTAGTTTCGATGTCGATTTTTTTATATTCACTACCTTTCCCTCTATCGTGTAGCCAGTCAGACGGGTAATGATTGGATCCACGTCATCTTCTTCGATATGCTAAAAGCAATCATTGGGAATCGAAGTAGACATTATCAGTTTTACCACGAAGGCATAGTTTTTCACGATGTCGCATTCGGTTACTTTGCAGAATGGCTGGAAAATTTGCTTCAACTTGTTTGAATCTACATTATCCGGGAGATTTCCAACGAAAAGTTTCGACGGCATCTGAATGTGAACATATACTAAAGAACTAACTTGAAAAATTCTGAATGCGAATGAATGAAAAATAATAAATGTGGTCAAAGACCTCTGCGTTTAAAAATCGATAGAACATCGGCGCAAATTGATTCATTCGGAAACCACACAACATTAGACAGAAGGAATAGTAATAAAACGGGAAGAATCGATACGTTGAGGGTAACGCGGAGAAAAGGGTGGGATGGAGAAAATATAAAGCGAAGAGAAGTGCCGAGACGAGGAGAGAGTGAATAAGTTATTGAGTACGCATCGATGGCAATTACTGTGCAGTCTGGTTGGCCGGAGCTTGGTTCTCGCTGTTGTAGCGGTCTTTTTCGCGGAGCAAGAAGTTGGCGAGGTACTCAATCGGGTTCTCTGGACGGTCCTTGGCCAGAGCTCCGAGTCCTTGCAGAAGGATTGGCACGACGGTCGAGTCGAGGTACTGGCGAGTCGGAATGGTGCTAGTGTTGCGCTGAGCAGCCGCCGCGTTCGTCTGCTGCTGTCCTCCGTTCGCCGCAAGCACATTGGTTGGAATCCCAGCTTCGTTGTTGTCCGATTCGGTGGTTTGAGCGGCTGGCGCAGGGGTCTCGGCTGGAGTAGTATCCATCTTCTCAACAGTCTGCAATGCAAAAATCAATCAACCTTGTTTCGAAAGAAAATCGCTGATTCAACTCACAGACTCCTCAGAGACGGCAGTTTGGTTATCGGCCATTTTTCACGCTTGTGCTGGAAAGATAACGTTATTGGGGCTGACAAAGTGCAAGTGAAGAGAGAGTTGAGATAAGATAACCAGATAACTAACGAGGTACTTGAAAATTGGCTGCGAAACACACACGAGGAGCGCACACAACATGACAAACATTCTATCGCCGGAAAAAGGGCAAATTTCATTGATTATGCAAATATTCCCGATGCCAAACGTGTTTTTTACATTGTATTCTGTTTGGGAATCGATAAAGTACAGAGAAATCGAGAGAAAATCTAGGAAATACCACAAAAATGGGGGAGAACATGCGGTCGATTCGAAAATGGAGCGAAGAGACGCAGAGAAATTGAATGAGCGGTGTGCGAACACTGCCACGCAATATTGCAGACTTGCGCACCGTACCTCGCTCATAAAATTGAAACAGTACTGTTGAAAAAAAAAAGTTTCGACATTGGAATCGAAGCTGGCAGCGTGCCAAGGCCCGGCCTCCCAAACGCATATGCTGCGCGCCATTGTTGCAACATTGCCGCACGCTTTATTGTTCTTCGTTTTTGTCTTTATTTTTCGGCTAAAAATCAGCAGAAATTTGGTTTTTCCCATTTTTTACCCCTATTTATTCATTTCAATCGGCTTTTGCTATAAAAAATCAACTTTGAAAACAGATGTATCGATTTTTAGCATGAATTTTCGAACATTTCTTGATTTTGTGTTTTTCTCCTTTCGATTTCGGTGAATTTGAGAATTTTCAGGATTTCCACCTACGGAAAAGTCGAACAAGCAACAAAAGGGCATGGATTTCTTCTTTTCGTGTTAGTTTTTGACGTAGCAATAATTTTCTCTCCGATCAACGTTTACAGACCACTCCTCCGCCGTTTTCTCCACTCCGCCGTCAGCGCACAACGGAAAGTTGAAGAAGCATCTCCCGTTAGATGATTGGCACTAATAACAATTATTTTAGATGTATTTATAACGTTCTCCAATAAATTAAATGACATGACAAGTGTAAGAATGTTATTATCAGTGATATTCAATTTTCTTCTCCTTTTTTCTGGATTGAAGCGTCCACGGACTTTGGAAAAACAGTCGGAGAGAAAATATCTTCGTTCCTCTTCAAACTATTATAGGGGCGCCGGACAGAAATGGCGCGCTGTTCGCAATCTGGCCGAATTTCTAGGCCGCGAAGTAATTTTCCACTGAAAACGTGGCCTAATTGTTCAAACTCGGCCCCGAAGTCGCTCAATTTGAACTGGAAAAAGAGCTTCTCAACAGAGCGCCATTTCTGTGCGGTGCCCCTATAATAATACGACAAGTTTTTGTATACCGTTGTGTGCTGACGGCGGAGTGGAGAAGACGGCGGAGGAGTGAAGTCAGTAAACGTTGATCGGAGAGAAAATTATTGCTACGTCAAAAACTAACACGAAAAGAAGAAATCCATGCCCTTTTGTTGCTTGTTCGACTTTTCCGTAGGTGGAAATCCTGAAAATTCTCAAATTCACCGAAATCGAAAGGAGAAAAACACAAAATCAAGAAATGTTCGAAAATTCATGCTAAAAATCGATACATCTGTTTTCAAAGTTGATTTTTTATAGCAAAAGCCGATTGAAATGAATAAATAGGGGTAAAAAATGGGAAAAACCAAATTTCTGCTGATTTTTAGCCGAAAAATAAAGACAAAAACGAAGAACAATAAAGCGTGCGGCAATGTTGCAACAATCGCGCGCAGCATATGCGTTTGGGAGGCCGGGCCTTGGCACGCTGCCAGCTTCGATTCCAATGTCGAAACTTTTTTTTTTCAACAGTAGTCCGTTGAAACAGTTGGTTTATTATCACATCGGTTATAAACTGATCACAGATTACGATTTTTTAGAGTGCTGGCTCTCTATGCAATACTTACAAACAAAATTGCTTAATGGAAATGAATAGAGTTCAAGTTTTCGACGGGTTGCTAACTAGCACTGTCCTTCGGAGAAGTGACGGAGGCGGCGTCGTCGGGATTTTCAAAGGAAGCGGGGCGAATATTTGACTCGTCGTGATGACGGAAGACGTCGGAGGCTGGGCGGCGAGCAGGGGTGCAGTGGGATGGATGGGAATGGGGATCTGAAGAGGAGAAGATCACCTGGAGGATCCTGACGTTTTAGAGGGCTTACACTTATCGACGTGGAAGGCGTTGTCAGAATCAGAGTTCTCAGTTTGTCCGTCTCGGCCCTCAACTGATCCAACTCCACGCGAAGAAGCATGTTCTCGTGCTCCAGATTCGCCGCCCGACACGCCATTTCGTCCTCTTTTTGTCTGCGCTGATCACGACTTCGCTTCGCCGCGTCGTTGTTCTTCCGTCGGCGTTCCCAATAGGCCTCGTCTTTCACCTGGCCCTGAAACTATACCATTCTATTTCTTTTGGAGAGCAAGATCGAGTCTCTCCTACCTTCTTTCTCTTTGACTCGTTGCGAACGATAACGTTATCGCGGTTACTGCTGCCGCCGGTCGAAGTCGGCGACGAGGAGTCATGGCTGCTGTCGCGCGAGGAACATGACTAAAAGGATTAGAAACGTTTCGATAAAGAAACAAAGGGAATGGGTCGGCACTCACCTCTGCCTTTTCACTGTTATTGTTGTTCTGCTCGAAGAGTCTATCGGTTGGGTCGTATGCGGTCGGCTGCAAAGATTGAATTCAAGCAGAAAGGGATTATCAGTTCTCGGAACCACTCGGTTACCCAGATACTTGGCAGGAAAACTCACATTATAAATGTTAAGGTTCAACAAGTGCGAATTGGTCAGAAGCTGCGGATGAATCGAAAGGAACGTCGACGGATAGGGGGTGACATCGAAAGAAGCGGCGAGGCTCGGATGCTGATGAGCTCCGAAGCTCTTGAAAGCGGACGGTTCCTGGACGGATGCCATCCGAAGGCGAAAACGAGAGAAAGTCCGGTGTAAGTGTGATGGTGTGTGTGGAGAGAGAAAGTATGAAATTTGAAAACGAAAGTCGTCCTCTCACTGACCCAATTCCCTCGATTTCACTGCTTCCCGTTGCGCCCTCCACCCCGCAAAAGGGGTCATCCGTCGATCGGTTCGGACACGGCGCCGACAGGGGACATTTGCCCCCCGTCCGCCCGTCCGCCCGCCGCAGCATTATGCAATGTGTTGGTGGTACGGGACGGAACGAGTGAAAGTTGCGTGAAAGGAAGCGGACGGACAGCCGACCGCATTGCTACTCTGACCATTCCGCTAATTGTCGGATGATGATGGTGACGGAGAAGAATCGAGAAGGTACACGATGGTGAACTCCGGAGGTGCGAACGATTAGCAGAAGATCGGGATGACGTCGAGAGTTGAGCGAATTGTTTGGTGCATCTAGAAATCTAGAAATCCAAAAACTTCCATATATGAGTCATCATCATCGAACCCATCACGAGACGTTCTTTCTCGAAAAGGACACTCAATTAGCGAATGCATGAGGAACGAGTCTTGGAAGCCCTATCACGCACACACACACACACACGTATTATGCGTTAGTCATGGGGCAGACAATGCATAATCCCGAAATGTTTTTGTTTCATAGACGGCCGAAAGAACGGGATGTAATGTGTTGGCTGGCGCGAAACGGAACGACGTAATTCTCGAAACTGGCCCCGACGCGGATATTGATATTGCAGGGAAACTTCTAGAATTTTTTTTTGAACGTGGCAATCCCGCTCCGCTGGACAGAAAAAAAAATGAAAAAGAAAACATCACACAAAAAATGGCCGAAGCTTAAACAGCGATCGAAGCCTGAGTCTAGCGGAGCTGGATTGGCGCTTGCATCTTTTCCAAAATGTACTCGTATCGAAGAAAAAAGGAGGAAAACATCGAGAAAAACAACAGAAAATCGCAAGTTTCGCGCTGTGCGGTAGGTCAAACTACGGGTCTCGCAGCGACTGGACAAAATATTTAGTCCGAAAATAGATGCGCCTTTAAAGTGAGCGCACGCGTTGCGGCCTTCTGGGGAGGCAGGCAGGGCAGGGAGAAAAAAAAGAGGATCGTTCTCGCTAAGATTGAGTGTAGAGACCCTTACTGACAACCGGCTGTGCGGTTCTCGCGCGAACATTACGACCGGACCAGGGACCGTTCAAGAATTTCGCACCTGTCACAGAGATCAAAAGGTGTTAACAAGGGGGTTGATTGACACATCGTCACGTAAACAGACCATCGAAACACGTGTTTGTAGTTTGGCGTCACGTTGCTGTCTTTCCTCTCGACGGTCCGTCCATTCGGAGGACCTGTTGGCCAGAACCATTCTCTTTTTTTCTCCTTGCCCAGACTGCCTCCCCAAAGGCTAGTGCCGCAACGCAACGAGCGGAGTGTCGTTGGAAACTTAAGTCGGCAAATATCGTCATTTGTTGGCATCTTTTTAATTAAGAATCGTTGATTATCAAGCTCCATTGCTGTTTTCAGACCGAAATGCCGATCAGGAAGCGGAAAACTGTACTTATTTGCCCGCACAGCGTGCAGTAGCCGTTTTCTGTTCTATTTCCAGATTTTTCCTATGAAATACTCTGCAAATATGTCCACGAACACCCCCTAACATTCAATTCCATTGCACCGATCCACTCGTATTTCCCCCGTTCCTAGCATAGATGAACCATCTAGTAGTAGTGGTAGTTCTGACTACTGTATTCCGACCGGTATCCACGTGTCACTCTGTGAAGATATTCCCGAATATTCCATCACTCGACGACTTCACCTCGATCTTCTCCAGACTTCCCTTGTTTTCAGCGCTTCTACCGCCTGTACACAGGGATCAGTTGTAATTGAATTCTCGAGAAAACTCGATTGTCAAACTAGGTTTTCAGAATCACCAAGGGAAAATGCGCGGGCGGAGAGATCACGATAGTGACCGTGTTTCCGTGGAGCAACTCGACAATCGATCAGAATATGAGGCACATGGATTATGAGTTGGCTCGTCTACAAAAGTACTCTGGAATCTCTACGAACGATCTCTCGCCGGATATCATTAAAACTCCAGTGTACGTAAAGTATTTAACCTTTCTTAAAGAAGACCATAGTTTCCAGCCAACGTGGCTCTAACTTCGCAGTGCTCTACCGCTTCAAATACATCACATCGACGTGCGATAGAGTTCGACTTTTCGTTCGGAATGCGGTGTCCTGGAGTTCGGAGGTAAAACAGAATTGCGGAACCGCTCCATTGCTAATTCTCTTTTTGTAGGTGCTACGAGCTCGAGTGGCCTGCGAATGCGAAAAAACGGTGGAAATGGTTCGTGCCTAACGAGTTTGAGCAGCTAGGTTTCCCTTGACCAAGACAGAATAAATATTTGCAAACCGATCCGCTCTCTCAAATTGTTTGTTTGTCGCCGAGCCGAAATGTTTACAATGTACCTTTTGGTATCGGTTTAAATCTTCCTAACCAGCTAAATAAGTATTGAAATATTCATTTTCGGATTCTCCTTGCACTTTTTCACTGATAACAGTACAATTGATAAGATGAAATGTAAAATTAATAGGAAATTAAGTTTGACACACCCTAAATACGCCTATGTACGTGTCAAGTTCAGACAAAGTGCATTGATTTTAATGGAGCACGGCTCCAAAATGCTGAAAAGAGTTCAAGAAAAGTTGTGAGGTGTACGGTCGGCAACCGGGAAGTTGTGTATAGTCTGCAAACACCGAGAATTGGCGGGAAGGCGCCAGCGGCAAATCTTGCAAAAAATTGGAAATTCTGGAAACCTCTCGTCGAATTTGCTTTTTTTTTTCTTTTTGCGATCGATGATTACCCTTTGCTTGATCTTGCATCCGTGTTCAGTCTTTAGTAGCAGAATACACGCAAAATTTAGGTAATTATGTCAAGGACAACACAAATTTTTGTCGGGAAGACGGGAAACACGCAAGATTTTCCGTCCGTTTCGGAGATTATTCAATGCGCATTGAGTTACCAAAAAACATCAAAAAGTATCTAAAAAAAGCTGAAAATTTACAAATTTACAAAACTTAAAAATACAGTGCAATTCGCCGTTCAAATAGCGTCTAATTGCGGTAACTTTTCACGAAAATCCAAGCGTCACGAACCCTATCCGAATGCATGAATGCCAATTCCCCTTCCACTGACCGCCATTTCTTGACCCTCCGATGCTATCATAAAGCCCTCTCCGCTCTCCCCAGACTTCCTGCCCCTTCATTGCCAAGGACACAACAGAATGCTCCTCGTTCTGTGTCTCTCGCGTCCACGCGCTCCTTTTTCTCACGCATCGCTCGCAGTGCGCCGGCCGCAACGTGGCCTCGCCTCATCTCGTCGATAAGCGCCGCCCATTTGGGGGCAGTGTGGCGTGCGCCGATTGGTCGGCCGCTGACGTGGACCAATCAGCGCGCGGCACCTCGAGCCGTGTCGACCACGCCAGTGACACGTCGACTTGTCGTTAGAGCGGTCGCGGGGGAGAGCGGCAGTGTGGAGCCCAGCACCGTCAGTTTCAGTTTTTGCACGGCTCTCGGCACCTCTTCTTCTCTTCTCTTCTTCTCTTGTTGTTATTGTTTCTTCTCTCTTTCCAAAACTTTCGCTTTTTTTTCGAATAACCACACTAAACTGTCGATATTTTCAGATCAACTTGGTGTCGTTCGATCGAAAAACGAAATGAAATCACTGTGTTTGCTCGCCTTCGTTGCCGTCGTCACGGCCGAAGTCTACTTCAAGGAGGAATTCAACGACGCCTCGTGGGAGAAGCGATGGGTTCAGTCGAAGCACAAGGACGACTTCGGAGCGTTCAAGCTCTCCGCCGGAAAGTACTTTGACGTCGAGTCTCGCGATCAGGGAATCCAGACAAGCCAGGACGCCAAGTTCTACTCGCGTGCCGCCAAATTCACCAAGGACTTCTCCAACAAGGGCAAGACGGTCGTCATCCAGTACACCGTCAAGCACGAGCAGGGAATCGATTGCGGAGGTGGTTACGTCAAGGTTTGTGGCAATTTCTCAATGGATCCAATTCAAATTTTGCCCTTCAGGTCATGCGCTCTGACGCCGATCTCGGAGACTTCCATGGAGAGACCCCATACAACGTGATGTTCGGCCCAGACATCTGCGGACCAACTCGCCGCGTGCACGTCATCCTCAGCTACAAGGGCAAGAACCATCTGATCAAGAAGGAGATCACCTGCAAGTCTGACGAGCTCACCCACCTCTACACCCTCATCCTCAACCCGGACAACACCTACGAGGTCAAGATTGACGGAGAGAGCGCCCAGAGCGGATCGATCGAGGAGGACTGGGATCTTCTGCCGGCCAAGAAGATCAAGGATCCGGACGCGAAGAAACCAGAGGACTGGGACGAGCGCGAGTACGTCGATGACGCCGAGGATGTGAAGCCAGAGGACTGGGAGAAGCCAGAGCACATTCCGGATCCGGACGCGAAAAAGCCAGAGGATTGGGATGACGAGATGGACGGAGAGTGGGAGCCACCAATGATTGACAACCCAGAGTACAAGGGAGAGTGGAAGCCGAAGCAGGTGAAGAACCCGGCCTACAAGGGCAAGTGGATCCACCCTGAGATTGAGAACCCCGAGTACACTCCGGATGACGAGCTCTACTTGTACGAGAACTGGGGAGCCATCGGATTCGACCTCTGGCAGGTAAGAGAGCTCTCGCACACGTGGAATTGTTAGATTCTATTTAATTCATTTACAGGTCAAGTCTGGAACCATCTTCGACAACATCCTCATCACCGACTCCGTTGAGGAGGCCGAGGCCCACGCCGCCGAGACCTTCGACAAGCTGAAGACTGTTGAGAAGGAGAAGAAGGAGAAGGCCGACGAGGAGGCCCGCAAGGCCGAAGAGGAGGCTCGCAAGAAGGCCGACGAGGAGAAGGAGGCCAAGAAGGACGATGACGAGGAAGAGGAGAAGGACGAGGAGGAGGGACACGACGAGCTGTAAACGCCTTCTCGTTGCACAACTACTCGCTTTCACCCATCCAAATCACACACAATCCCCGCATCCAAGTCTCTCCTATTCTCTCGGGTTAAATGATTGTTTTATTTATTTATTGAACGCGTTCCCAAATGGGACACTGTTCGCCTCTATGTCTCTTTTTTGTTTTCTAATAAAAATGATTGAAAAATGCATGTGGAAGCGTTTACTGTACCAAAATATTGCGGAATGTTTCGTCACGAAATTGAAATAAATACGAGTTATGAAACACGACTAGGACAATATGGATGGAGGCCGCAGTTTTACAATATTCAATGAAATTGGGCGGAGGCTCCTGTTTTGTCGGAAAATTCGAGAAAGTTTCGGGTCCCTACAATCGTCAAGTGCAGTCTCTAAATACAGGAATGAGAATAATTGGGCAATAAACTTTGTTTGAACGAATGCTCAGAAGTAGCGTTGAGACTGGCTCTCGTATTCATGGAGCATCTCCTGTCTTTCGTTGTACCACTTCTTCAGCCATTCGGGCACCTCTTCTTCACTCTCCATGAGGTAATCAACAAGCATCTCGACGGTATTGGCCGTCCGTGGGCAAGTCATGCTGATCGAGTCTATGAAGACCGTCGCTTTTCCGCCCGATCCATCTCGCCCGACGCGCCCGATTCGGTGCTTGTACGTGTCCAAATCGGTAGACATTTCCATGACGACTGTCTAGAAAAAGAATGGTTCGAGTAGAAATGAAAGCTGCGCAACTGACGTGTTTGATCGAAGGGACATCGATTCCTCGCGCCAAGACGTTCGTGCTCACGACACCGTGAATTCTGAGATGAGCCAGGTCGTTCAGATAGATTTCCTGCTGATCTTTTAGGACTTGACGGCTCATCGGATAGAAATTGTAGCCCATTTGGCGGAGAGCCATCGTAACTTGAGCGACACGGGTCACTTGCTCGCAGAAAATAATCATCGTCTGCTTGTACGGACCCTCCTTTCGCGTGTTCTGCTCGGCAAGATCCGCATCGATGAGCTTACGGATCTCGATCATTTTTCTGAGCCATGTGTTGTTGGTAAGACTGAAATCCGGCCGCGGAATTTGAATGACAAATTGCTTGATGTAGCCAGATTTTCTTGGGCAATGAACGTATGAATATTCCCTGTCTGCGAGCATATTCAGCATGACACCAGTCTGAGAAACTTCTCCGTCCTGCTGTTTCAAATAGGTGGCCGAGAAGAAGCAAGTCTGGAGGCTAGCGCGCACCTCTTCTTTGAGTTTCTCGAATAGCCACTGGACATCCATTCCAAACGAGCTGCAGTCCACCATTTTGTCCGCCTCGTCTATGATGATCGTTCTCAGATTGTCAAGGCACAGAGAGTCGTCTTCGATCATTTGCTTCAACTTTCCCATCGTGGCGAACGCGATGTCGCACTCAGTGTTCGTAAACTTGTGATCAGCCACCAGCCGATCGATTTTGACCTCGAAAATCGGCTGCACTCTGTCGTCTTCACGCATTCCGAGCACAAGGTTGCACCGGTTGTAACTCTGAGTGGCGAGACGGCCAGTGCTCGAAAGGACGAGCACGTAGGGACTCGGCTTCGACGCATTCCTTCCGTTTCCGGCCGCTTGCTCCGCAAGAACTCTTTCCACAATCGGAATCAGAAACGCGTACGTCTTTCCGATGCCCGTCGGCGCCTCGACGATAACTGAACGGCCCTCGCGGATGAGAGGAACCACTCTTCGCTGGACTGCATTCAGCTCGTACACTTTGTGCACATTCAGATTTTTGATGAGGCGGGTATCCGGTATGGACAAGTCCAACGGTCTGTCGAGTGTCCATTCGGAAGGTGTTTCGGTGCGGTCGGTGTGCCGGACACAGATGTTCTCCTCGCAGAAGTCTTCGAACTCTTTCATCGAGGCCGCATTTTGATCGTTTGTCACTTTGGCGCCAACGATTCCCGGAAGACCTCCCAGATGTCGTCGCACATCTGGAAAAAAAGCAGATGACGTTATTAAGTTTACAAATTTTTCATTCGGTAAACCTTCTCGTCTGTATCCCTCGTTAATTCTGCTCCAATCGATGGTCTGCTTGTACCGAGGCGCCAGAATCCATCCTTCTACAACGTTGTCCACCACACTCGGACCACTTGACTCGACTTTCTCCCACGGAAGTGTCATCTGATTGAAAATTATTTAAATGAAAGAGCAAAGTGAATGAAAATAAATACAATAATGGATATGAACCCGATTGAGCTTAAACTAAAACAAGAATGACATGTTATTTTTAATGAAAACAAGGTGAACCAACAACATACGACGAATCGCGGATGATCAATAGCACACGGAATGGACGTGATAACATGAAAATGGAAAAGAGATCGGGCAATCGTTGTCTATTTAGCGGGTGTTTTTTTCGAGAGAATCGCATAATCGAGTCCGGAATCGTCAGGCGGACACGTTTCGTCGCTGGAGTAGCCGTGCTTGTGGAAGAATCCGAGCGACGGCGAGTTGTAAAGGAAGACCGTCGCCAGCACCTTTTCCATGCCGGTTCTGAAAATATTTAATATGAATCAGAAGTGACGATTATGCTTACTTGGAAGAGAGCCTCTCCAGAGTGTCGAGCATCATGCCTCCAATGCCTTTCTTCTGGTAGCCGGGCAGAATTTGAAGTTCCCAGCAGTAGGCGACTGGAAGCCCGGTGTCGACAACGAATCGGTACGTCAGGAATCCGATTTTCTCGCCCATCGAGTTCTTAGCAAATATGAAGCGAGCAGTCGTGGCGCGGAGCTCGTTGCGCTTCGAGTTCTCGTCGTACCCCCATTGAGACATTTGGTACCTGAAATAATCCGTTTTCGCTTATTCTTAATGTGAAAATCGCTTACATGCTCTGCATATTCGACTTGAACAAAGAGAATACCCACTCGAAGTCTTCGTCTGTCACGTGTGTCGCCCACATATAATCGAAACTAATGATTTCTCTGAAATTTAAAATTACTCTTGAAAATATGAATTCTGATACTCACCCTTCTGTCGTATGGTTTCGCGGTGATTCGCATGCAAACTTCTCAACCGGCTTCATATGCTGACTCGCTTTTTTGACCAGTTTCTTTGCGTCAACCGGCATTTTGCCTGAAAAACATAGGTGAAAGCGAGCTGATTGGAGTTTGAGGATGAATAATAAATAAGACAACGTAGACGTAATTTCATAAACAAAAAAGCGATTTTCAGAAGAACATGTGCATTTTTTTAGGAGAATTTCTATGAAAAGCGCAACAGAAAAATTAATATTGTCGTCGTTTGAAATGCAAAGTGTTCGAACACCATGACGTCAAATCACAGAATTTCATTTAATATATATTAATTAAATGAATTTCAAGCGATTTCAATAGTTGCAAACATGTCTCTTTTCATTAGCGCACTGGCTTCGGGAAGTCTCTTCTAAAATCGATACGACGTGGCAGTCGACACGCGTTTTGCTTTCATGAGCTCTCGTCGGTTTCTCCGCTAAAACACTGCTCGTCAATTGTGTCGTTTTTGAAGATGTCACGCGACTCTCCCGCGGATTCCGGAAGCGTGAGTATTCTGTTTATTGTTGTTCCAAAACGTATTCATATTTCTTTCAGTTGAGCGAAAAGAAGCGGTTCGAAAATCATCTGCGAATCCTTCTGATCAGCTGGCTCCGTGACGCAAAGATTCCGTTCGCAATGGTCGACAATCCGAGATTCCGCGATATTATTCACCATCTGAACCCGAAAATCGATCCGCCCAGCTTCTCGAGTCTTCTTCAAATGGCTGCTCTGGACAACGACAAGTTCCAGACGTACGACTCGGTGCTCAAGTATGACGTGCTCCGAGAAAAGATCGAAAAAGAGTCCGGAATCAATTACCCCGTCGACAGCGAGTCTTCCAACCTTCTGGATCCTTCTAAATTCGTCTTCGGATCTCGCACCTATCTTCCGCTGAACCTCAAGGAACTTCCGACGGTCGAAGAGTACAAAGTGGGGCATTATGAGGCGAAATCAGGGCTGATCAACTGGCCGTGCATCGTGTGTCTCAAACGACACAACTGGAACAAAGTGCGGACGGTTACGGCCGGAGAAGCGGTCATCTTCATGTTCGTGTGCGTCGCCGAGGGAGTCTATCCGTTGGAGGTCGCACAAAAACTTTGTGCGTTGAAGCAGACAAAGTGTTGTGTCGAGCATTTTATCCCTGTGGTAAGTGTTTAATGATTCATTTACTGGCACCGTTTGATAACTCGATTTCAGTACGAAGCAACGCTCCGCCGCATAGGAATCAAGCACCCGAATCAGATTGACAACGTCGACATTCATCTGCTTTCCGACGCTCTCGCCATCGTTCGAAGTATAAAAGACGTAGATAAGCACACGGCGGATGCTCGCGAGAAGTACGTGAAGCCGTTCAGAACGTCGTTGAACAGCTTTTTGAAAAACTATCAACCGAAGGCGGTTTTCCCGGCCGTACATTATGTGGAAAAGGTGAGATTTGAGAATTCGTGTAAGGGGTCGAACCGAACTGCTTCAGATGAAGAGAAAACGAGCATCACAAGAGGCTCCACAGCTCCGATCGCCTCCACCTCAACCATCTGGACCAGTGACTACGCAACTGGCCAGTGCGGGCCGCCCGGGAGAAGACAGCTTTCCGGAGCAGCTCCTCGAAGAAAACGTGTCCAGCACAACGAATGTTTCAGTTTCCCGCTATGATTTCATTGAGAACCTTTAGATTCTCACTAATTTTCTAACATTTTTGATTAGCATTTGTTGACATTCCAGTAGTTTTGTACTTCTTTCCGGTTAGATAATATCATTGCACAATTTTGGATCTCTTGAGTAACCTAAACATATATATTTTGCCCTTTTTTGGCTGTCAACTTGGCTCTGTGGTAAAGTTGTTTCAACTAAAACTTACCTTTTGTTATGTTTTGAACGGATCTTTTATCCTTATTCAGGTCCAATGCCCAAAATAACCACTGCTCTCATCGATTTGAGTGGAACATTGCACGTGGAAGAGCTTGCGATTGCGGGAGCTCAGACCGCTCTCGAGGTGCTGCGGAGCCACGTGGCAGTGAAATTTGTGACGAATACGACAAAGGAATCGCAGAATCTGCTGCATCAAAGACTTCAAAAGTGCGGATTCCGAATTGAAAAGCATGAGATATTCACGAGTCTCTGCGCCGCGCGTGATCTGATTCTCAAGAATCGATACCGCCCGTTCTTCATGTTGGACGAGAAGGCGATGGAGGATTTTGAAGGTGGCAACGAAAACAACAGTAGCTGCATAGTATATGACTTTCAGGAATTCCGACGGACGATCCGAATGCAGTTGTTATTGGTTTGGCGCCGGAGAAGTTCAACGATTCGACAATGACCGAGGCATTCCGACTGATCAAAGAAAGTGAGTTTGCCTACATTCCAACCAGGATCCACTGATTTTGACTTGTAGACAACGCTGCTCTCATCGCAATCCATAAAGGAAGATATTATCAGAAAAAGGACGGATTGCACTTGGGACCCGGTGCTTACGTGGCCGGATTGGAGTATGCCACGGGTGTTCAGGTCTAGTCCATTTTGAAATCTATCAAGTACCTGAAATTGATGACTTTCAGGCCAAAATAGTCGGTAAACCAGAGCGACTCTTCTTCCAAATGGCCCTCGAAACCCTTTCCACTCCGGCCGACTTCTCCAGCGCCGTCATGATCGGAGACGACGTGAACGACGACGTTCTGGGCGCCGTCGAGGCGGGAATGCGGGGAATTCTTGTGAAAACTGGCAAGTACAGAAGTGGTACGTCTTCTGAAAGAGTTTCAGAGTGCCAGAGAAATACTGTATGGTTTCAGGAGACGAAGATAAAGTGCAAAATGTGGCCGATTCGTTTGTGCAGGCGGTAGAGATGATTATTGCGAACCGAGTAGAATAAGTTCGTTGTTTTGGAAAGTCAATGTTTTTCAAAATGATTTATGGCCAGATTAATACTAACTTACCTCACATAGCTTCAGAAGGCTATGAGCCTTGATTCTCCGCACTTTATTTTTCTCCAGATCCCTTCCAAAACATCTCGAAAGTCCCTTGCTGATAATCTTCAATCCGCTCCTATTTCCAATGTCAAATTTTAATCCCTTCTAGTACTTTTGCAGTGAGGCCTAATCCTCTTTGCCGCCACCGGTACAATCCATGCAAATTCGACGCGTGTTCCGATGATCTTCCACTCCTCTTTGCACCCGACTTTGCCACTCTTTGACCCGCGAATCATCCAGTTCACCCCCAGACTCGCAGTCTCTGATCAGAAGAAAAGAAGTGGGAGTCGGGGGGCCGAAATGATTGATGATGAGAAGGCTACAAAAAGGAAAACAGCGGGTGGTTGTGGGTGCATCGTGTACCCGCACAACCATTGAAGACGATGCGGAAGAGAGAAAAAACGACGATGAACAACTTGTTTCGGCCCGTGTTTTGCATTTTTCGTCCCCTGACTGTTGTTAATCGAAAAAAGGAGGAGGAAAGATTGAATGATCGACCACAGACACAGTCACAAAGTTGAAAGAGAGAGAGAGAGAGAGAGAGAGAGAGAAGGGCGACACGTCATCGGACCGGACAAGACCGACTGAATTTCAACAATCTCGTGCCATGTTTTTACAGTCACGCAGTCGTTGTTGATTTTTTCAATATATGTAAGCGTGTTTTCGTTTTTGAGCAGAGAACCTACAATAGCGCCTAGTTTTCTATTGAAAATCAGGGCTGGGTAAAAGGCCGCCTCAAGAGCTACAGTAGTCTTAGAAGTAATCGTACAAACAAGTTATCAACTAGAAAAATGAAATACTGGGTTTGAAGATGAAGTCTCCTGAAATTGCAATGTCCACGAAAAGTTCTACGAATGTTGAAGTCCGGAAATCTTCATTTCAGACAGTTCAGAACTGGATGATTCATAAAGATCACAGGGCTAGCGAGAACTTGTTTGTCCTTCTTTTGATAATATTATGTGACCAGATGTTTTTCAATTGTTATTTTGCCTAAGGTCTCCTCAAAACCACTGTTTCGTCGATTTCTTCCTTTCCCGCCATTGTCCGTCACGGGCGGCCGGCGGTTTGCTTAGCTGACCCGACAAAAGTCGGGCCGAATTGAATCGAATCACAGTGTCTGTCAGCATTAACATGATTTTTTGTACGACCATCGCAATTTTATGCGCAAAAAGTGTCGTCGTCTTGTTGGGAAAGTGAAAACGTGCCCGGTTCTGGGTGCTTTCGCGGTGCGTTTCGATTCATGATAATCAGAGAGAGAGAGAGAGATAGGAGAGACGCAGATCGGCAGAGAGAAACCCTTATCACAAATGGTCTCTTTCTTGTTCACGCCTTCTTCTTCTTCTTTATGCAAAAACGGGAAACGAAAGTGTGAAGACGGAGAGAAGAAAAAGAAGAAGAAGAAGAAGCCTTTGAAAGTTCAACAATCCTAGTCTTTCACCTCGTCATCAATACGCGTCAATTTCATGCACTTTTGAAGATCTACAGTGATCCTAGTACTGTTCTAACCTTAAAAATAGTATTTCGAAACGACCATGAGTCATGTACTCTACAGCCAATCAAATCAGAAAGTGAGCTACAGTGGTAGGAAAGAAAGACCAACTTTGAGCGGGCTCATCGGAGCCAGGAGACGTCATAGAGCTTTGAACATTTTCGACTGTAATCTTCATGACTAGTATTTTATTTTTGTAGTTGACAATTTTTTTGTTTTTAGACTGGTGTAGCTCTTGGAAGTTTAAGCCACTCTACATTACAAGAGCTGAGAATCGTCTCTTCCAGGAACTACAGTAGTCTTAGAAGAGGTCGTACAAAAAGGTTGTCAACTAGAAAAATCACGTGCTCGACGTTAAGTTTACAGTCAAACATTTTCAGAACAATATGACGTGTTCTAATCCTGCAAAAGACCCTTAAAGTTGGCAAAAGTTCAAAAATCAAGTACACCTTTTGATCTCATCTCATCCTATCATCTCTTTTTCTGCACCATCGTTCCTACTTCACACACAATCACCTTGATCTTTTCTCGCTTCCCTCTGAGCTTTTCCACCACCAGCCCCCCTTCCTCATTCTTCATTCTCGCCCCCGATCTTTCGCACCCCCGCACATCCACATCCATCCAGTTCCGACTTCTATTGTACAACAAGACTATAGTAAATATATGTGAAGCGCAGTCGTCTCGTCCCGTTCAAAGTACGTACGAAAAGTGTTGCGAGCGGTGCGGTATTGCGCAGGCGTCACATTGTGTTGGCCGCGGCTGTTTATTTGATCAGATGTAAAAACCAGAAAGGAAAGGGGAAAAGGGGCTTACTGTAAAACGCCCAGTTCTGTTGACTGTGGGCTGCTGTGGCTCGTGTGGAATGCACGTGGAAGGGAGAAGAGAAAAGATCAAACAGTGTCCCCCGAAAATGGAAGAATTCTGTGATTGATTTGCCGCCTTTTAACGCCAATTAAGTGATTGTTCATCAAAGAAGTCTGCCCAGCCGATCGGAAGGATTACTGTAGTCATGGGTGCACGAAGCACTCGTCTAAATGCCTCAATTATCTCTATTAGCATCATTTCGTTGCACTGCTGAAAATTTGCGTTTTGCCTGCTTGTTTCTCGTCCAAAACAAGACTATTGGCAAAGGATTACGGTAGACTCAGTTGTCTGCATTTTTTTCGGGACAGTGGTTACCTACTTACACAGCACCAGCAGAACCAGAACACAAAACTCTGTGTTCTCGCTCCAACTAATCACAGATGTTTTCGTAGACTGGTGGAAGATGAAAAATAGAAATTCTTAGAAATCATGAGTAGATTAGCTTGTCTGGAATCGTTCACCTACTCAATATTCACCTCTATTTCTGTCCTGTACCCGCGGTTATCAATACAGGCTCCAAGCGAGTGATAAGGACGAATCCACGTGGAACGATATTATCAATGAATGCGTTGAAGACACTGTGACGCCCCTCATCTCTTCAACAAACTGTCCTTCTCTTTAGTTACAAAACATTCTGCACCCGTGAGAGAGAGAGAGAGACGCACTCAATCTATAGTCTGATCTGTTTCTCTTTGCACGTACATCGATGATGATTGAAGAAGAAGAAGAAGAAGAGGAAAAAGAAGAAGAGGAAGAAGAAGAAGAAGAAGAGGAAAAAGAAGAAGAGGAAGAAGAAGGAGGCCTTGAGGCACCCGCCTTTCCCCAATGTTCTCAGTGCTCGTCGCAACACTTTTGAAAGTGACGGTGGTGTTGTGTGTGTGTGTGCGTGCCCCGTTGAGACGCTCTCTTTTCGCCTATCGCGTCCGATCATAAACGTTTTATGTTCGGTGGTGCGGGCAGAGATTAGAGCGCCCGGCGTTTTGATACGAAAAAGCGGAGAAACACGCACAATCGGGTTTGCGTGTACCCGCTGGGTTGTACAGTGGAGCGCACTTACATTTGTCGAAGATATTCGCTGAATAGCCTCGACATTTTGAAGGTTTGATCTCGATATGCGTTGCGAGACTAGACGATTAATGCTAAGCGGAAAAGGAATACGGTAGTAGATCTCTGTGCTCAGGAATTCTAGAAGAGTTTTGAAAAAATATTCAACGCTCGACAGTTCTTCTATTAACCCGTAATTTTTTTCTCTTCTCTAACTCTTGGCGATCGATTACTTTCTGAAAAGTAAAATTTTCACAATAGTTGTGAGTGTTCTCTAGACGAACTTTTGCAGCATCTCATCACGTTTTCTCTATCATCGAGTTAGCACATCACCCCTTCGTTCCCCTATCCCTTCTTCGGGGAAACAAGATGATCTTTGTCGTATTCTTGTTCTTTACCCCCATCTTCTTCAAAAGTCACCTGTGTCGCTCACCCCCAGGTCCGCGCATCCGAAACTGCACTTTTGTTTCGTTTGCTTTTCTAAATTTGAATGTGAAGCTCTACAACTACCGTATCCCTCTAATCCCGTCCCGGTGTATCTTGTCTGGTGCCACTGGGCACTGGCGGCATACATACAATGTGGACGAACTTTAAAATGCTCGCGGCGGAGCTCATCGCCAGCCCCGTCGCTCATTTAAAAGCGAGAGAGACAGCGTGCTGCGTGCACCCGACCAACTTCCCTCTTCTTCTTCTTCTTCTTCTTCTTCCCCCGCTCTTTTTCTGTTTCCTTGCTCTCCACCTCACCGGAGCCGATCTTTGTGCTGCCGCTGCCCCGAAGTGTCTGGCCCAATACCAAATGAAAACCAAACCAAAAACAAACTCCTTTCTCGTATGGGGCGCGTGTCTGTGACTAATTCGATTGGATTTCACTCATTTCCACGTACTTCTCGTCATAGTCGCGGAAGTGTTATTCACATATTTTGGGGCACCTACGCTAGTTATTTAGTCACCGCTTTGGAGAAAAAAAGCGCAAAGTACGAGGAATGAGGAAGAAGGAGAAGGGGGAGAAAGAAAAGGCGGACGTGCGGATTGCAAAGAACATGCTCACTCTTTGCACTCCCGGCTTCTTGGGTCCATGAACATTCTAGATCTTTTCCCGACATTCCTGGTTCTCTGGTCTCAAATTTGTGGCGGGATACGTGCCTTTTCGCTCCTATAAAACACGAAATACACCTGTCTGGCTCTTTGTTGGTACAGTTGGAGTTCGTTGTCGAAATGTATATTTATTGATGGCTTTGTGATAGAATGGATAGAGAACGAATAGAGCTCAATAATTCAGTATTCGTATTCCAGAAAACTGAGTCTTTCTGCGGTTTGTTCTGGGGGGATGTTTGGGCAGTGTGAGCAAACATGTCAAGCTCATAAATGTTCTTGAACTTTTGAAAGACAAAGTTCCACGTCACCCAGACATTTCGTGGAATAGTTCCGAATGCACACACACACACACACACACACACGTACATCTGAAGGCAATGTCGGCGGATAACCTTGGAGGGTTGCCTTTTCTCTCTTCAATCACTCCACCTTACAACACTAATCGAATCTTGCGCCTCCTCTCACCCCCAGAATCTTCTTCTTTCTATTCGCAATTGTTAATCGAAATCAATAGACCAAGTGGAGGATCCTTCGGGCTTCTCCCCCCGTCTTCTTTGTGTGCCTGCGTCTCCGAACTGTCTCGGAGGCCCCGTCCGAGTGCACGGCGCACCCGCCACGCACCGCCCTCCTGCCTCTCCCGTCTCATTCGCCGTGCCTTCCATCCATCCATCCCGTCGCGACTCCGCCCGCCTCTGCCCTCCGTTTGCCTCCAACTCCTACTCTTACTCCTCGGTCTCCCCTAGTCCGCCGCCCTTCTTCCTCAGTCTTTTTGCCCGGGGACCAATTTTCTGCATCGTTTTGCGTTCAAATTGATTGTTGAGCATTTTTAGCGAATATTGTTTACTTTGTAACACTCTAGTCTTGCGACGATCTTTGCCTAACCGCTCCGATCTGGCGGGCGGACGGACAAACGGAACAGTTTGGTCAGGCACTTTTGTGCAAATAACGTACACATTTCCAGAACCTTCCAGGATTTCTGTGAAAGGTACAACCACAGAGCAAAACAACGTTTACAACTGTTTTGTATAATTTATCTTCAATACCAGAAGTACTGTAGCTCTAGAAAATTGTCAGGTGCATTTCTGGAGCTATCACTTTCAAGAGCTACAGTAGTCTTCGGAGTGGCTATGCGGAAAAGTTGTCGGCCATGAAAATGGAGTAAAAGGTATGGAGATTTTGTAAATAAATTTGTAGAACTGTATGAAGTCTCCGAGTTCTGCTGTGCACACTCAAAAATGACATTTTTCGAGTGAAAACACAGCTTTCTCTACTCTCGGGGCATTTCAAAGTGTATGCGCTCTCACGGCCCAACTTTTCATACATAGGACTTTCGGTTTTTTCAATATATCTCCAGAAATCGAACATAGGGACCTCTGATTTTTTGATAAAAACTCAGTTTTACTGGGTTCTTCAAAATGAGCCAGGTCAGAGGTAAATGTAAGGTTTCTGAGAGAAGTTACAGCTTCACAATTTGGCCTGTGGCTCTGTTGAGAAGCACCTATTTTTGTGATCTCCAGGGCCTATGCAACAGAGCGCATTCACTTTGAAATGCCCCGATAGTAAATTGTCAAAGTTTTTCAAGTTGTTGAGCAGAGAGCAACATTATGAACATGAACAGTAGTACCTAAAAACTGCGACTTTCCGGCCTAAAACCCCAAGAAACCACTGGAATCATATTGTCATCGCCCGATAGATACTGTCCTCTTCTCCATTCCTTATCATCTCACACCGACCAACCCCCGTCCGCCCAGCCACAGTTGTCGCAGTCGTACAAGCATGTGTCTTTGCATCTTTCGCACCCTCCACTCCCTCTTTTCCCGCCATCTTTCAATGGTCAAACACGCAGGCACAGAAAGACGGATGACGTGGCGGAAGCGCCCCGCCCCATGGCCAGCCTTTTAGGAGGGGTGGCTGGGTCGAAACATGATATTCTCTCCTCTATCCAATCGCTTTTTTCTGTGCGTTTCTGCCGCCAGCCACTCACTCGTGTTCGGAATCCGCACGTACCCGGTGCAAAAGGTTCAGTTCGTCTCGCCGTCTAATCCTCATTCGGCGCCTGTCTCTCGCTCGCGCCTCTCTCCTTCATCTACCGTACTTTTGTCATTGATCCCTTATCATCATGTACGCTTCTTGAAAGATAGGTCGGTGGTTGGGGGGAAGGATATAAATCTCCTCTGGGCCGGCCACGAATTGTGTTATCTTGTCATGATATAGGGACCAGTTTTATTCGCAAACACACACATACACACTGATTTACATCGCCCCCATCTTTGATCGGTCTGGAACGGATCAGGGGCTGAACTGTGGGCAGTGAAGAGACAGGTTATGAACTTTCAAAGTTGGCTGGCCGAACTTTCCATCTTTCCCCCAGGCCACTCATTGAAAAACCTGTTTCATTGATTTCAAATTCATATCAGTAGTCTCGTTTTCGATATCAGTAACTCAGTTCAAATGCGCTCCATCGAACTGTTGTCTCTTCTCCACTTTTCCCCCTAAACTTTGGATAATCCGCTCCCAAATATCAATGGTTGAACTCTTTCGATCGGTCTCCAACTGGTCTTGCTGATTTTGTACTTGGTCTCTTTTGTTGTAACATTCGAACGGTTATCTTATCTTATCAAAGGGGGCGTGGCCTGAAAGTGCGGATGACTTTCTGCGGGAATTTCAAATATTCTGGCTAAAACCGAACGACAAGAATCGATGCAAGTTTTTGAGCTCTGAAGGCACTCAAAATGTTCCAATTTATCGCAATTTTCTCGGACAAAGTCCAAACGGCTTGAGACGTGTTTCTGGTTTTTGCTCTTCTCCCGCGAAATGAAAATAACCCTGCGGAGAGCCGCCAAAAACACTTCCCGGAATCGCATCTTCCAGGGTATCCGCGTGCTCCTCTCCTCGAAGCAACAGCGTGACTTTTATTGAGCACTTTTTCATGCGCGATTGTGAAATCGAAGATCGATTGAGCCGACATTTCTCTCGGAAGCCTATCATCTTTTAAAGTTTGTGCACGCGTTGAGCAAAAAGTGAGCACTGATCGGGGTAAACTTGAGAGAGGGGAAAGTGAAAGTGAGAGAGGGAGAGAGAGCGAGAGCGGATCACAAATCAATCGATAGGCGGTTCTTTGCCCGCCGTTCTTTGGTTTCCTTTCGTTTTCGAAATGTCACCATTTCAATCGATCTCCCGATAATTTATACAACACTATTATCGTTCTGTATTCCTTCGCTTCTAGACCTTTCTTCTCAACACTCACTTCCAAAAAAACAATATTCAAAAGTCACCATCATGTGCTTCTCTTCACTTGTTTGCCAGACTGTCATTGAAGGACTGAGGGTGGGGAGGGTCAGGAAGAGACCGCCCATCTCGAGGTACCGTAGACACCCCGAGAAGGCGTTGCGATTTGACTTTAAAGATCGTATTTCGATTGTGTCATTCGTTTCTCTACATTTTGTTTTCTGTTGATTCGAAATTCGCTCACCCTGGCCGGTAAACTTTGTAATAGAAGGGCACCTCATAATAATGTTTATTTAGCACGATATATCCCAACAGTCGATAGAGATATCAAATAGTTGTCATCTAATAAATTGCTCATTAAGAGAATGCGTATATTTTATCAGTTGAAAACTTTTTGATATCTCCACTAGCAGCTCAGATACATTGTCGTGAATAGACGATATTCAGGAGCTCGCTCGATTCCTCATCCATCTTCGCTCTACCGTACTTTTGCCCTCAGTTTGTCTCTCGTCACAGCTTAATATCCAATTTCTTTCAGGGCCTGCCCTTTTGGGGCCGCTCGTGCTCGCCGCCTTGCACCGGACACCCCCTCTGGATCCAGCCCTCGCCGTTGTTTTCGTTGCAATTCTTTGGTCTTGCATCCATTTATTTTCCGCTCCTCCTCCTCCTCCTCCTCCTCCTCTTCGTTTCCACACTTCTTCTAACGGTTCTGCCGCCGGAGAATGAGGTACGTTCGTCGCGTGATGACATCATTCCGAAATTCGAACCTGCGTGTAGAATAAAACTAGATGTGTCTACGTAACCCCACCAAAAACCCAACAAAGAGTACTTTCTTTCAAAATCTAGGCCCCAATGTTTACTGTCTACGTAGACGGAGACAAAAATTGCGGTATTGACACGCGAGTTGATCTCTAACCTTACAGCCAGATTACTGTATCACACAATTGCAGCGAGATAGTCGCCACTTTACCACAAGGAACACAAGTCGTACTCGAAGCTCAGCTACTCACTTCCGATGTCGATCACACCATCGAAGAGGTTCGGCAGGAGGTCCAACTGCAGCAGAATGGAGGCCTGTCCTGCGGGGTAAGTTGTATTCCCTCCGTTTTCGCTCTTTCCAAAAATAACTCATTTCTAATCCTGTACTTTGGAAGACTGAGAAAAACGTCGGCTTTCGAATGAACTTTTCAATTTTCGAAAAATGTTATTACCACCTTTTGGCCTCATGTTTTTGTGTTTTTGCTGAAACTGTAGCAGTCGATGTTTTTCATTTCATTTGATTCCATTTCAAGCAAAAGCGACGGGTCAACATGTCAACAATTTTCAGGGTGCATCGCGTTCATCGAATCGAACACTTTTCTGCCGCAAATGCGAAGGACACGGCCAGCAGGTAGTGCTGAAGGGGCACGCGAGCCGCTGCCCCTACAACAATTGCGCGTGCAAGACGTGCACGAATGTGATGTCGATGCGCGCGAACGCCATCATCCGCAGATATCGGACGAGGACGCTCGAGGGCGGACTCGTCCTCAAGCCGGTCCACTTCAAGAACGGAAACACCCGGCTCCGCGTGTTCCCCAAACATTTGGATGGTTAGTTTTACACTTCGAACCTCGTCATTTCAAATTATTCAGTTGTTTCAGAGAAAGACGCCGTCACCATCAACTTTCCGCACAAAAACGGAAACGGCGTTCCGCAAATGGACATGGCAATGGACATCGGAGTGTACCACCAGCAGACGTCGCCGCCAGCCACGGCGATCCCGGATTCCGGCAACGCTCAGCCGCCGTTCCAGGTGAAACGCAGTCAATCCGATCAGGAGCTGGACAGAAAGACGTGCACTCCACTCGTCGAACGCATCCAACCGCAGCAGTTGCTTCTGGATCATTCGCCGCCACCGGTGCCAGTGACCAATGCACAGGTGCCTCTGAACATGTTCCCCGATTTCCAACTCCTCACTCCGGAAACGATCACCGCCATCAAGAACTTGTACACAATCCAGCAACAGCAGACGGACTTCGTGGCCACGACTGCCGCCAACTCGAGCGTCTTCGACAGCGTCTTCGCCGCTCTTTCAATGTCCAACGGAATGGCGTACACGACGGCCAGTGACTGCGGCGGCCAGATGATGATGGCCCCGCCGATCACCACCACCGCCAACATCAACTTCCAAATTCCGACGGCGGAGGACGTCGAACGCAAACTTTCGTCCGGCGAGTCGTTCATCAACCCGGCCGTCTCGCAGTTGAGCGATCTCAACATCGCCGTCACCACTAACAGTCCGATTTGTGCGTCGGATCTGGCGCCGAAGCTCACGCCGCACATGTTTGATAGTGAGTTGATTTTTAATGAATTCGAGTTAGAAATAGAAAGCGCGTTATCAGTTGAGTTGGCAGTGAATTGATCTATTTATGGAATGTGAATCTATCACTGAGGGATCAGTGAGCATTGAGCACTCAATTGCAAGCATTAGAACACAATGATTTTTGATAAATATCATAGAGATAGAGGCTGAGCACTTTTTTGCTACCGTAAATCCTCCGGTGTATCTCAACTGTTTGTAGAGATATCAAAAAGTGGTCAACTGATAAAATGTACACAATTTCTTGATAAGCAGTTTAGTAGTTGACAACCTTTCCATATCTCTACAGGCAGCTGAGATATATTGTTCTGTATAAATGGATACCGTTCTATCACAGCTTTTAAGTATTGTCCATGATTTCAGCCGCCTGCTCGCTGACCGCCAGCGGAGATCAATCACCGCCGGAGATCAAAATGAAAGAGATGATGCACGAGGCGATCGGCCTGCACAACCTGCTCATCTCGGCAGAAGCGCCGTCCTCCACCCACCCCAACTTCAAAATGTTCCTCGAATGCGTGTGCAATCTGGAGAGAGTCATGCTGTCCCAATAGTCGGGACGCCCCAAAACGCACCTTACCCAACTTTTGTCATATGTTACCCTTGATTCTGTAGAGCCCTTAGTAGTCAGTCCCTTCTTTTGATTCGTCCGCCCCCTCTCTCTCTCAGTTCACACAAACGCCTCTCGGGAACCACTGTTTTCTAATTTATTGAACCCCAAAAAGATGATTCTTGATGTTCGAAACCCGAGCCAACGGTTACGATTCACAAAACAAACTCAGCAGGTAGCCGCTCTCCCAAACCGAAACGTTTGGACAGTTAGGATTTTCCCTCTCTTTCTCATTCTTTCTCATTCTTTCTCTCTAGAAATGGTCCGCTTTACCTTCTGCTCTTTTCAATCCCTCATACAACACACACACACACGCACACACACATACCAGCTCTTTTTGTTTTGTTTTCCTGACTGATCTCGTCACATTTTTTTCTTTTCTTTTTCCTAACCCTTTTCTAGTTCTCTATCCCTATCCCATTTCTATTCGGAACCTTTCTCCCCCCCCTCCCAAAATATGACCCCATTACACATATTCGAATTGTGATTGTCTGCAGAACAAGCTCGGGTTCTTTCCCCCTCATCAAACTCATGAAATCGTTAAATGTTTTTGTTTGTTGGCCTTGAATTACTGTAACATGGAAAGTACGCAAACATCGTGTACGTCTAGTGGAGCACACAAAGTTTTGCCATCAGAGCGTCTCCTGGCTTCACAACATGCTCAAAGATTCAACTCATACGAATGCACAAGAATTTGTCTGCAAAACACGAAAACGGTAATCATAGTAATAATCTGAAGCGTGATCGTTCTTTGCTCACAAACGCCGTGTCTACCGTACCTTTTCAAACCCTAACCGTTCGCAATCTCAGAATCGGATCAAGATCCGACGGCGAGAGACCGCGTGCGCTTCATGTCGATTCGACAAGAGTCGAACCAGGACAGACGACAATTTCTGCGGAATCAATTTCTAAAATGTTTAGGTTGGAGGGGCAAACGTGGGTTCGGACAAGATTCGTTTTCAGATTAGCGTAGCGAAAAGCATTGTTCGGACTTTGAAGAAATCACAAAAGATGGATGTGTTTTGAATGGATGCGATTTTATGCACGTTATTTGGGAAAAGGGGTGAAAAGACACAACTTGTAGACTTTCACGGAATCAAGTGCCACTTTTAGCACCTATATCCAAGTCCATTGGGCTCCTGCAGTTCTGTAAAATGTTCTGGTAGAACTGCATTTCATAGTTCACAACTTTTTTGTACGACACGACACCTCAGAAGAAGTGACAGCACTTCTTAGAGTTACAGTAGTCCGGAAATTAAAAGATGTCAACTAGTAAAACAAAGCATTTGGATAGTAGTGTTTACATAAACTCTTTCCAGAAGCACCCAACAGATCAAACTACGTTCACTTTCTTCCTCATCTTTTGCTTTTCGTCCATCAGACACCATCCGTTTAGATTTCCGAATCCAGAACACAACATTCCGGACTGTGTTCTTTGTCCCATCCACCGTACTTTTCTTATCTAGTCGGAAAGGTCCATGTGTTTTGGAATCTTTTCTCGCAACACTTGACCATTTGCAGTGAAGACGTCGGGCCGAAGATGGCGAGGATAGACGACAAGAGTCTAGTGACGGACAATGCAAAGATCCGATGGAAAGATCGGCTCGGAGGAAGGCGACTTGTTTGATCTTTGCCTTTTCAGCCTGATTATGAAGATTCCATTGGGATGTTCTTCTCTTACAACAGCGGTCAAGAAGGTCAACTTTGAGTGTTCATAGTAGAGCTACCTTGTTTTTCTAGCTGACTACTTTTTTGTACCACCTTACTCAAGACTGCAAACCTCTCTACTTTGGTCATCCAAACACCAAAACTTAAACTCTGACCAATTCTCTTTCTCTCTCTCTCTCTCTCTCTGTTTCTCCCATTCGGTACCAGTCTGCGGACGTATAATGCGAATGGAATCCGAATGAAAATGGAAAATACATGCGAGTGCGCGCGTCCCCATCCGAAAGTGAGGGATTATCGACTTTTAGTGCCGGTTTTCATGCCAAACACTCTTTTCCAGCAGCCAATTTATTATGTGTGTACGTACGTATATACGTGCATTTAAAAGTGGACAAACAGCGGAAATCGGGGGTTGTCTTCATCGGGTCTTGAATCCGCCGGTGCAGTTGACTCGAAAGTCCGCGCGGCTTTTGAGCACGTCTCCGTCGTTTTCGGTGTCTCGAAACTCGCAGGGATAAATGTCCATCGGGCGCCAGGAAAGGATTTCACGTCGATTTCGTCGCAGAAAAGAGAGCGTGTCTTGTAGACGTACTTGACGTAGAAGAGCACGGAAGAGGCGATGAGCTCACGTAATGGGACACGTGTGCTGGAAGTCTTTACTGTTCTCCTTGTCGAACAATCTACAGAAAGAGGATCTGGGCAGGAAAACAGAGAAGTAAAGTCGAAAAGCGGTCAGTTTATTTTTGCAGAAACCCAAGCTTCTGGGCTTCTGTTTTAGCGGCACGCGAATAGAGTACCGTCTATTCAGGTTTTCAAATCTTCTTTGTACTACTCAAAGTCTGTCCCATTCTGTGAGGTTCTTGAAGAAACAGAGTTCACTATCCCTAACCGATAAGTGCGATCAAGAAAATAAGGCCTAGAATGCATTATAGGGGCACCTCACAGAAATGGCGCACTGTTGAGAAACTCTTTTTGCAGTGCAAATTGAGCGACCTCGGGGCCGAGTTTGAAACGTTAGGCCACGTTTTCAGTGGAAAATTACTTCGCGGCCTAGAAATTCGGCCAGATTGCGAACAGCGCGCCCTTTCTGTCCGGTGCCCCTATAATAGTAAGAAGTGAATTTTCTCATTCTCACACGTTCCTCGCAATTCTCAACCGTGAGACCAATGAAACTGGGCCAAACTTTTCAGTAAGGAAGCAATTCAGATTTTATCTCACACTGAGACTATTTTTCGAATTTGAAAGGAACAAAAAAGGGAAACAGACAGAGAGAGAGAGAGTGACACACCAGAATGTAGAGCGAAAAGGCGGAAAATAAGAGAAGACACATATTTTAGGGGGGAAGTTTTGAAGCAATATTTTAACAAATTTTCGCGGCTATAGAAAAAAGTGAAGGGCTTTCGAACATTCAAACAGAAAGGTGCCAAGAAGGAAGATAGAGAGAGAGAGAGCAGGAGGTTTTGAGAGAGGGGATGAGACATAAAAGAGGTGGAGCAATGAAAATAAGTTAAGCAAAAATAGCGAAAAGCGATTGGCACGGAAAAAGAGTTTTGTGTGTACTGTTGGCTACAAAGATTTGATTTTGGTATGCTGGACAGTCAATAAATAGTGAATAAAACAGAAAGAAAGCTATTATGCGTGTTTTTGAAGAACTGAACAAGAAAAAGAATGAAACATATATGAAGAAGAGGGCACCAGATATGAAGGCGTTATGTCTGAGGAAAGGGGGGGGGGGTCAGCACCAGATGTACATCGTTTTCGGAGTTTCGAAATGAGTTGGGGAGGGAGAGAGAGAGAGATGCGTTAGTCGTTATTTACAGATCTGTTCAGCGAGTCCTGTAAAGATAAATACTATCGTAGGTTGGACCATTTTGAGTTACCTTATCCGAGGAGGTATGCGAATGGTTCGAATGCAAATCGATGAAATTCTGCTGCAATTCCATGACGGGCGCCGGTCCCATGTGCACTATGTGCATGAAGTCCGACGGAGTCGAGATTTGGATGTGACTCCGACGCTCCGAAGCACTTCTGAAAACATGCTACCATTTGGGCTCCAAAGTGTTCCGATTCGACGACGCTTACCTGTCGTCCTTTCCGTGCGTGCGGAATGTGAACTTCCGGCGCGTCACTTTGCGGCCGTCGGTGCTTCCGGATGCGAGGTTCAGGGGCACGTCGATGGCGTCATCGGCGTGGAGCACGTTTTGGAGAAGCACGACGATCGGAGAGTCGTTGCAGAAGCACATCGAGAGGGTTCCATCGCGGGTGAGCGGTTTGGCCGATCTTAAAATTTTCTGTTGAGAATTGCGCTCTATTGACAACAATAAATGGTGGTTTCGAACGACTGGCTATAACTTTTCTGGCCGATAAGATAAGATCGTTCTCGGGAAGCGACATGATAATAGGTGATCATCTCCTTCTCCGTTTTGCGCGCGAACTAGGCCAACAACCCAGTTTTCTCGCACTCCCGGATCGCCGCTTTCCCGCCGTTTCGCTCCAAAATCCTAGCTTCTCTGTGTGTACTAATCTGATTCCAACTGTCACAAATGCTAAAGGTCATCTTGGCCGTGCTCTGTTTGGCAGCCACAGTTGAGGCGGGCAATGTGGTCGTTTGCAAGGACATCACGGATTGCAAAACGTGCGCCGAGAGCTATATTCATATTCTCGGATTCAAGGAGGACTGCCGATGGTGTTTGGAGAACAACACGTGCGGAGGACCCATCTCGTGTCCGATCGGAAAGCCCGTGATTCAGAAAGATCCGTTCAAGTGTCCCACGCCGGTAAGAATTTTGAATTATTTTGAATATCCACATGATCTCTTTTTAGTACAAGCCAACGGCCGGAAAGCGCTACACCGACGCTCTCGGTCGTTCCCTTTTCGCCGTTTCCGTGGCCGTGCGTGACAGTAACGTAACGGAATGCCTCAGAAATGTCCGTCCCGACATCACTTTCGTCCGTCCCTACGAGGTCGAATGCGATGGATCCGGAAACCTCTGCAAGGGAATCATCGCGAAGAGCGAGGAGGCGAAAGCTCTCTATGTGGCCTACAAAGGAAGCACGTTCGGAAAGCAAGTGTTTGCCGAGATGTTGCACGGACTGACTGCTCAGCTGGGAGCGTGGGAGAAATTTGAATCGCAGGACGCCGGAGTCATCAACTACTTCCACACGGCCTTCTATCGTCTGTTCATTGACAGTGGGATGAAGGAGGATCTCATCGATTTGATCAAGAAGCACAAGAACTATCGTGTCTGGGTGAGTCTCTATTGAGGTACCAAAATCAGAACAACTTATTTCAGCTGACCGGCCACTCTCTCGGAGGATCTCTCGCCTCGATGACCGCTCTCCACCTCGTCAAAAGCAAAACAATCGACCGTAACCGTGTCCGTCTCATCACTTTCGGCGAGCCGCGCACCGGAAACATCGCCTTTGCCAAGGAGATCGAAGAGAACCTTCCGTTCCGTTACCGAGTCATCAAGCGGGCCGACCCTGTTCCGAACATGCCAGCTCCCTTGAACCCGGCAGTTCTGACGGCCGCGCAGTACAACCGTCAGCCAATGCACTGGCGCTATTTGGTACACTACGATAACAATATGGCGAAGGGAGATGGATTCGAGGTGTGTGAAGTGGCAGATGACCTCGGCTGCCGGAATCCTGCGGTCTCCAATATTGCCGATCATACCAGCTATTTCCAAGTGGATCAGGACGATTTCGTTCGCAATCACTGCCCGCGCGGTGAACTCATCTGACTCGTCGCTTCTCTCTACTCGTCCTCTAATAATTCCCCCTTCTAATAAAAACAAGACCTACCTCAGATTGATGGTCTGAACCCATTCGGCCAGGCTGACGTTGAACACATCAACCTCGTTTTCGGAGAACACGCACAGATAGGGTTCGCGGTAGGAGAAGAACTTCGCCTGCGTCGGGAACATCACTTCCGGAGACCGGGACCGACGGCCCATTTCGTTGACGTAAAGGCCGATCATGTTGAAGACGAGCAGGTATTCATCTGGAGATCCGGGCACGTTCACGATCAGTTTCGCCTCGTAAGACGTCTGTTGATTCAGGAATTGAAGCGAGGTGTCTTCCATGTTCACCAGGGCTGAAGGTATCAATATAGCAGGGTTAGAAATGACCGGAGATCTTACAAATGTGCTGCAATACGGTTCCGTTGTTGTCTCCGCCGCCGATCGGGGAAGCGTCGGCTCCGGCGAGGTTCCACGATCGGAAACTGTGCGAGAATCCGACATAGAGGCGTCCGTTGTGAATGGCTATCGATTGAGGGGTTCCGGGCATGGCGAGGTCCTGAAATTGACATATTTGTACACAATTTCAGCTTATAGCGTTGAAAAATCCTAGCTCACCTTCCATTTCCGATGCCTTTTCTCGGTCCGATCTATCTGAAACACTGTGACGCTCTTCTTGAACGCCACGGCGAAGAAGCCGGCTCTTCCGCCCGGGCTGTTCGTTCCGACGGCCATCAGATGGCATCCTTTCGTGTCGTTCACTTTGATCCACTTCAGATCCCTTCCGTCCAATGCGGCACTCGGCACCAACCGGACGTGTCGGTCTTTCGCCGGGCCGACCATGATCATCAAAAGTTGCTCGGCCTCATCGTATTCGACAGATTCCACGCATCGCTGCTTGTTCTCCTTCTCTCCGCCAACTGGAATCAGAACTTGTCGGTTGATTTCGACGCAGTAGAGTCCGTGATCCGCGAGCCCGATCACAATTTTGGACCGATCGATGATCGCACAGCACTGAGCCATTCGGATGGATTGGAGGGTGACGATGTCGAACACTTCCTTCACGAGGAACGCCTTCCGATCCGCGAGCTTTGATCTTCTGAGCAATGTCTTGAGTTCGCTGAGGGCCACCACCCATTTCTTCCTCTCGTCCTCCGTTTCGGCCATGAACAGGGTGTAGAACTTGGACGAGGAGGAGTATTCGGATGACGAGTTTAAAATTTGGGTGGTAGTTACTCGGAATATCTTCTGAATATCGCTCTTCTGCGCGTGTATCACATCGGCCTCGCCAACTCCGCACACGGTAAAGTCGGGATCGCGCATGTCCAGCACCAGTCGGATCTCATTCTTCACATCCTGCATCTTGTTCTGCTTGTCGACCACACAGTCGTAGAGGTAGAGTTTGAAGTCACAGACGACCACATAGGCGGTCTGCCATCCTTTGCGCACGCCTCCGGGTCTCGGCGTCTTGACGAGGCCTTCGTAGGCGGTTCCGACTCCCCGAGTCGGGTCGATTCCGAGCGGCCGTCGATCTTCTTCGGGCACTGGGCAGGATTGTGAAACACGTTCGGCGCACGACACGTGACACGCGTAATGACAGCTCTGACAGAAGAGGCCTTGCCGGTCCAGTCCGATCAGAATCGAAGTGCAATGGCCGCACTTGGTAGGCGTTTTTATCCGGGTCCGCTCGAAGTTGTGCCCCCGTTCCGCCGCTGACACCGGCGAGAATATCGCGCTGGCGGTCTTGACCGGCTTCTGCTTGTACCTTAAGTCGTCCACTCTTTTCGGCGCCTGATGATCGTGCAATAGGATTGCGTTTTCATAGGAAGGCGTCGATTGTCGTGAGAGCATCTCCTGCCGCATCAGCGACGAATTGCTCATTTCGTAGTCGTTGTTCATGTTGATCATCAGGTCGCGGCCGATTGTCGAGGAGAATGCGCTGTCCGAGGAGATGTCGCTGTTCTTCTGCTGTTTAAGAATCGTCACTTCTCTCACCAGCGACGCCATCCTCTTCTCCGTGTCGTCTAGTCGAGCAGCAGCCGTAAGGTACTGCTCTTGGGAGTTTTTTAGCTCCGACTTCAACTTGAGCTTCGCGTCAATCTCGGCCTGAAGCTGCCGTTGCAGATCTAGTCCGTCTTTCCTCGCCACATTATTCATCCGTCTCGATCCCCAGCCTGACGGCGTGTTCTGAATATAATTGGACGTTGTCAGCGGCGAGTTGTTCTTCAGAGATTCCACTTCTCCGGTGATCTTTCTCGTCAGATTCTCCATCTCTTCCCTCGTCGCCTTCTCCTCGTTGACCCAGTTGAAGAGCTCCAAGAGCTGTTGCTCCGTGAGCGTTCCACGTGGCACCGCCGCCATTTGTTGGGAGAGTTTTTCGATTTCATCACGAAGTGTCTGATTCTCGACGTTCAACTGCTCCACGTTGTCCTGCAACATCTTCTGCGCGCGTTCGTAGTGCGCCTCCAACTGCTTCATCTCTTGCTCCGATTGGGCCGTGTGCGACGCGCGTTCCTCCTCGATCCGCTGCTTCAGCTTTCGAACCTCCGCTTCTTTATCCTCGTTGGCCGTTTGCAACGTCGCAATGATCTTCTTGGCGGACTGAATCTCCTCGGAAAGCGGGTCCACTTCCACGGATTTTCGTGCTTCCGCCGTGACTTCTTCTTGTTCTGGAAGCGACATGATAGTGATTGAATAGAAGAGATAATGGTTTGACAAATGTTTTGGTGGAAACGACGGGAGCCTGTCTATGACTCATTGGAATTTGGGTCTCGGAACGAAAGATGATGAAAGTGTCACAAGATTTTTCAGATTTCAATCAATCGTGTTTTGAAACACTTTACTAAATATCAACATTTCAAAAACTCACTTTTCATAAGAACAGTCTTCTCGGCCTCCACCGTTTTCAGCTTCTCCTCCGTCTCGGCCAGCACCTTCCTCTGCCGCTCCGTCTCCTCTTCTAGCCGCTTCACCGCCTCCTTCTCTGTCGTCAGAGCGTCCGTCACATCCTTCAGTTCCGTTTGCACATCCTCTCTTTGCTGTGTCGCTGTCGCCTTCTCAACGAGCACCTGATCAAGATGATCGTTGAGTGTGTCGAGTTCTCTCTGCATTTCGCTCTTCTCCATCACCAACTGCTTGTTCCGCTCTTTCAGCTCCTTCACTTTCTTCTCACTCTCCACCACCATCTCGTCCTTCGGCTTCTGCTGCTGCTGTTGCACTTGCGTTTCATCCTCTAACCGTTTGTTCAGAATCTGTATTTCGTCTTTCAGCTGCGCTATCGTCGCCTCGTAATTCCTGTCCTCTTCCGTCCGCGGATTCTCCGTCACGTGTTGAGCGATCAGAAACTGAGCTTCTTGCAGCTTCCGCACCAGTTCGGCTTTCTCGTTCTCCAGATCCGCCATGAATCCGTCGACGCTCTTCTCCATCAGTTCGGCGTCTCCCTGACACCTTTGCGCGATCGCCCGTATCTCGTCGGTAAGTGATCGAGCATCGGAGAGCAGGCTTCCGTGCGTGTACGAGAAGCCGACGAAAGGGAGGTGGTTACCGGTGAAGGCGGCCAGGACTCGTGGAGGCTGCGTTTCCTGAAACTTTTCAAAATTCCTATGCAAGTTTGACCGAGCTTGACACTTACACACGGAGTAAAATCGTCCTCACAAACATCCACGTCGAAGTTGGACGTGTCCTCGGGGCTCGACACTTCTGGTTTGTACGGCGGGCTCGAGTCTCGGATCGTGTTCCAGTCTATTCCTTCGAAGAACGGGTGAGATTTGAAGTCGGCGAGCCCGTTTCGCCCGAATCGGACATCGCTGGAGCAGATGAGCTGTCGTATGAGATCTTTCGCCTCCTCCGACACCACCCAGTCAATTTCGTCGTCGGGAAAGTCAAGCATGTCTTGATGGCTCATGATCTTCCCGTAAGTGTCGACGAGCCGCTCCGAATAGAAGGGTGTGGTTCCGTAAAGCATTTCGTACCTAGAAAATATTATTTTTGAATCATTTTTTGCCCACAAACACTCACATGCAAATGCCAAGCGACCACCAATCGCACTCTTTTCCGTACCGCCCGCGGCCGTCTTCCATCGCCCTCAAAATCTCCGGTGATATGTAATCGGGCGTTCCCACCGCCACATTCGACGCCACCGATCCGTCGGGAAGAATCCGGAGACAACTTCCAAAGTCGGCGAGCCGAATGTGGCCCTGCATGTCTAGCAGCACGTTGTCCGGCTTCACGTCCCGATGCACGTAGCCGAGGCGGTGGAGGGAGTCGATGGCGAGCACCATCTCGGCGATGTAGAACTTGGCCATCGATTCGGGGATGTGGTCGACGAATTTGGAGAGAAGCGTGAGCATGTCTCCGCCGATGTAGTAGTCCATCACAAAGTACTGAAAGAATGGGAAAATGTGAGACATGACCTTTTGTATTCGATTGAATTCTCAGTTTTTCGCAGGAAACCAGGACTGGACAAATTTCAGTCCAGGCTTTTCAAAAGCTCTTTGATTTGCAATAATCTGATCGGACCCAACCTTTGCAGGCTTTTTGGACTTAAATTAAAGTATATTGGGTCAAGTATCGGACCGATCCGATTATGTGGTCCCGAGATATACTGTTTTGGGGCGGAAGACGCCGAGTTTTTGCAAAAATTGCGGCCTTTTCGGTCTCTGGTCTGCACATCTCGGGACTAGAAATCCATTTGGTCTGAAACGTGGACCCAACATACTTCAATCGTAGTCTAAGAAGCCTGGAAAATTTGGGTCCGATCAGATCATTTAATGACTTTTGACCCTCTTGTAATGATCATCATTACAAGTGGATCAAAAGTCTAGGCCTCGGCTGGGCTGCAAAAAGTCTGGGCCGGCCTTTTGCACAGCCCTGCAGGAAACTGTTGTTGATTGTCTATCACTTTGAGGTTTCAATTCGCCGAAAATTCTCAATTAAAAGCGCATAATCTATTATGATTTTGAAGTATTTCTAGGAAGTTTCTTTCAGACTTTTTTTGAAATCAGACTTCAAGGATTATCGACAAAGACACTTCAACTTTGATCTCAAAACGCACCAAATTCTTCTCGTCTTGAAATGCGTAGTGCAAATTGGTGATCCACCGACGATCGCCGTAAACGAGCACGTCGCGCTCTTCGCGAAAGCACGCCGTCTCCGCCCGTTTCACCATTTCCCACTTGTTCAGTATTTTCATCGCGTAAATTTCGCCGACGCCACGCATTCGGACGACTGCTACCTCGCCGAACGCGCCCTTTCCGATCACTTTGAGCACTTCAAAGTCGTCGCGGCACAAGCGAAGCTTTTTCGCCTTTCCTATCACTGTTTTTACTGAAACAATGGTTTTTCAATGATCTTCGAGTTCAACGCACCTGATTCTACAAATTCTGCAATGCACTTTTCCTTTCGCAACGTACTATTACAGCATTCATCATACAGACAGATAAGGGAATCTGGAAGAAAAGATACATTTTTACAATTAATTAAAAATCGATAAAAACTAGAGCTACTGACCGATTAAAGTTTCAAAAGAGAGTGCTTCTGGCTGCTTACTCGGACCGTCCATATAAATGCCCTCGAGGTTTTTGAGGCGAACCGGCGCCGAGTCGTCCGGCGGCCCTTCTGCCATTTTGTTGTGAACTGCAAACTTTTCAGATGTTTTAAAGCAAAACTTGAAGAAAGGAAGCGAGAACGTTTTGATAGGTGCTAACGCGATTATGAAAACATCGGAGGTTGACTACTCTGATAACACTTTTTTGTTTGCTTTTCAAACTTCATGATAGCAAAGCAAAAGTGGGTCGGAAAGATGAAAAGTGCATTGTGCAGACTACACGAACGAGGTCGACAAAAGCCGCGAGAAAAAAAAGAGATCCGACGGGGGGCAAGTTGTGGGAAAATTACACCGGCTTCTCCTGTGTGTGTGTGTGTGTGTCCCTCGGACGGGGCCGATCGTTGATTTGATTAGCTTGCGCACTCTGTGGCGAACGTAGAGTGCGCAAACAGATCGGTATGGCGCATTCGTGGTGCGTCGTCGGGTAGGATGTGTGTATGCGTGTGTGTGTGGTGTGGAGGGAAAGGAAGAGGACGGGCAGGACACGGCAGATGTCACTCTCACTGGACGAGTGACCCCCCATGACTCGGGTTTTATTGCAATGGGAACTTTTTGTGGGGAGAAGGAGCGAGTTTAAATAGCTTGTGTCGAAATGTGTGAAAAACTGCAAAGTGAGTGAATGCGCCAGTGTTTTTACAACTAGAACTTTTTTGGAACTTTTTCAAAGCATTCTTCCTTCAAAATAATGACATAGTTAAGATTCGATTATTTTTCCGTGTTTAGAACCTAATTCGAATAAATATTGTGCTGAATAGCTTTAAATTAAAATTTCGTAAAATGATCCCGAATATTTCGCTAAATAAACGACGACGAAACTTCGTTTAAAATTAATTTGTGGCAGATTTCTCCGGAAGAGAGGGCGGAACATCTGTCACGGGTCTCGTCACGAAATGAAAAGCTACGCTTTAAATGGAGCAGCTGGAAAATAACAAAATCATCAAAACTTGCTTAGTTTTTCTGGTTTTGAAACAGCTTTTTTCAAGAAACACGAAACAAAATTCTACCCTACTTTAAAGGCGCAGCTTATGTTTACCAAGTTTTGAAATTGAAATGCGCCTTTAAACTACGGTATCTGAGTTTGAAGATTCTGTTTTTGACTGAAATTCTGAGGAAATTCACAACTTTCGTAAAAAATCTTATAGAAAATTGAACAACCCGCTAAAAATTGTCGAAAAGCTGAAAAAGTAAAGCTACCTAAATTCGGGATGAGAAGAGCGAAACGGAAGGAGTTCGCAGATACTACTAAAGTATTTATGTTTACACAAATCGGAACCAATATACATTTCGACGTCGTTGTCGTCTCGCTTCGGGAGAAAAGGGTGCGGGTGGGAGGAGGGCAGAAGAGGAAGCGAATAGAGTTTGAAATCGAATCTGTTGTGTGAAACCGGACGGGATTCTTGTCAAAATTTTGGAATTTAAATTCTCAAGAAAAATAGAGAGATAGATAGACCGAAAACGTTTCAAAGTTAAGTTGCGAAATCCGTTTGTGTTGGCCAAGACTGACTAACCCGAAGAAAAATGTTTGGGGGGAGGCGAAAGCTTGTGCGACAAAAGAGATAACAAGCCGAAATCATATTCAGGAAGTCTCCTCCTGACTGCTGGAGGAGCTCCCTAATGTCAATAATCACTAAGCAAACTATAGTACTTACATAAGTGCGCAAATGTGCATCTCTGCTTCTGCTTCCCGTCGGGAGCAGTTGCTCTTTTCTCTCTCTCTTTCTTTCCGCCTCTCTTACCCTCGGTCTGTTCTTCGCTGGCGGAGCACACGCGGCAAAGAAGAACTGGCCGGACGAGAAGGAGGAGGAAGCGGTGAAGTGGTTTGCCGGACGGACACGGCACGGATAAAGTTGTCGGAAAGGAGAGAAAGAAGCACGGGAAATGATAAATATTGCGTGGACAGATGTTCTCTCTTTGAAAAAGAAAACGTGAGAGAGACAGAGAGGGTCTAAGCGGATTGGGTAACACGATTTGAATTTGCATTTTGAATTCTGTTCTTCTATTCAGCGTATATTTTTGGGTCTGAATCACGATGGTCGGGGTATTGGGGAGTTTCAGCGCTCTATTGCTTAAGCTGGGTCGCCTTTTTCATTTTTCTGAGTTAGATAGAGCAGGAGAAGCTTATAATGATGATTCACCCAGATTTCGTAAACTACCCCCTCCTCTTGTTGATTGCAGGACATGAGTACGTGGTGCCCGAGGGAGGGGCCGACCGCTTTTCGGGCTACTTACTTTTTGTCACATCGAAACTCTGTTCACAAACAGGCTCGGACCTCCAACAACTCGATGTGAATAGTTATGCATATCTGAAGCTTCATGAAGAGTTGATACAACATCCGATGAGAAGTTTCCCGGAGAAAACTTGATTAATTTGAACATGAGCGAAATTACAACCTGAACAGAAACGCTCTCACGCTTTTACGGTGATTTTTGGGCAACAAAACAGGAAAAGAATGGTAATTGTTGAACTACCGAGCAGGCAAGCTCACTTCTCTGCAAACGGCTTCAGCAGAGCGATCCTTCTATCGAATATGTTGATTTTTTGTCTGAAATCCATTGTTACTCTGTTGTCCACTCTTCTTCAGTACACACAGACTTCGTGGACAAAAGTATTTAGCAAGATGAGGGTACATTTCAAATGCCTTCACGCTTTTACGGTGATTTTTGGCAAACAAAATAACCGAACAACATTGTACCTTAAGGTCCAGCAGGACGAATAATCCGGACCACCTGGAACATATTTTACGATCGATCCGTCCAACTTCCCCACATCCGCGTGCTGATCGATTGATTGGGGTCTGAAAAGTTGAAAGAGAACTGAATCTGAATCAGACGAACTGATGAATAATGCTGGAGGTTAGGGAGTTTACATACGGAGGTGGGACCAGGGACAATCAATCAGCCTCATAATAGTCATGTGTGACCTACCGATTAGACTTCATATCTTTGTTTCTGTGGAAACGATCCGACTGCCCAACAATTAATGTGTTGTTTCCTTCGCAAGTTCTCTGAAATTGCACATCTCTTTTGGATTTATGTAATAGAACGTAACTTGAAACCACTCAAGATGGTCTAGTTGAACTACGTACCTGACTTCGTTGTTGCCGAGTCTCCAATCTTCTCGTCGCTGCGCCGACCATCCATTCCAATCGATACACAGCGACATATCCTTGAGCGATACCTGAAAATGAGCAAGTTTGCGCCCTGAAATTCATTCTCAACACACCGTATCCTTTCTTGGTCCCTTCCGAGAGATGCAGAGAGAGAGAGAGAGACACACACACATTTGGGGTAGGTCAAAACGACGACGGTGTGTCGTACCAATCGAATGAGCGAGTGACGATGCGACAGGGATCATTGATTAACAACATTTTATCAAAAAGTTTCATAAATAAATGATCAAACAGAGGGACAGACTCCATTAGACTTTGAATAATAAGAATAAATAATTAGAATGAAACGTGTCCTTAAACTCAAAGATAATCAGCGAATTCCTAAATCTCGATAGTTTCCGTTAATTTCGAAAACTCGCGGCTTCCAAATGTCGAAGCGCCATCATGCGGCCAAGTCGGCGGTGCTCTCGTACAATGTGCACTGCAAAGAATGCGGCGAGACATTCACTCGTCAAGATGCTCAAACGGTAGGTAGCTAATCGAGCGTAATCACAGAATGGCCAAAAATCTTCCGAATTGAAGGGAAAAGTGATCAAAATTCTGGATGAAATGTACCACTTTAACTGCTTCAAATGCCTCGCTTGTCAGGTCAGGCATCCATCATTCTCATCCGATCTTCATTTTTTTCCAGAAAGTTTTGGGCGTGGCTCCAAGCTACCCAAAAACGCCGGTGGGTCCGTTCCGATGCGCAGATTGCTTTCGTGAGGCAACGTCGCCGAGATGTCACGGATGCAAGAAGGCGACGTTCGAGAAGTGCGTGGCGGCGTTCGACGTCTACTGGCACGAGGGATGCTTCAAGTGCAAAGGATGTAACAAGCCGTTCAAAAGTGAACCAGAGAGCAGTAGGATTCACTCAGGCTTCGTAATCCACTGATTGCAGGGCAGGAGTACGTGGTGCACGAGGGATGCGCCTACGATGAGGACTGCTACTACCGTTACGTCGAGGGCGTCGTCACTCCGCAGCGAGGTGAGATCCGAGAATAGGCCCGAGAAGCGAGTTCACAAAGCGATGTAAATCATTATTCTGTGTCATTGTGCGTTTTCGAGTAAAACCGATTTATTTGTAAACTAGTCGTGCTCATCGAACAGATTCGCATCCATGGGCCATTGCAACATGGCATGTACGAGCATCGCTTCGTCACCGAACTGAAAAGAAGCCTTCAAAAAGGGTCAACAAAACCAACACTTACTTCGAAATCGTACATATCGTTCTGGTGCTCGGCCCTCATGTGTTTGTAGCAGTCCCCGATGTCACTGGCCAGGTACTCACACAGCCAGCACCAGTGAGCTCCACACTTCGCGACGGTGCAGGTGATGTGGTTGCATCCGCCATCCTTGAGGGTTGCCAGACCACATTTGGGACATTTCTTGACTCCCTCCCTTTCCATGTATATTTTGGTCTCCAGGTCGTGCTCCCCGCGTTTTCGTAGGCACCGCGAGCCACCGTGAGCCCGGCCGAAGCACGTGGAGCAGTAGTCGGAGTCGCAAATTCCGCAGTTGAGAGCCGTTTGGGGATGGTAACCAGCGTCGTGGCACAGTCCGAGGCAGTCGGGAGTTGGACAGACTTCGACGTCTCGCCTCGTTTCGGCGAGGTGCTCCTGGGCCTTGGCGAACACGAAGCGCCACTTCTCGACGTCGAGTTCTTTGAGTCGGTTCGAACCTCCCAGAACAATGTACTGAAAATTAAGATCTTTTGAGAATGAATAGGTGGTTCTTGAAAATTACTTACTTTGATCTCGTCCGGGGTGAATGGCTCTCCGCAGGAACCACATGGTATAACAAAGCGGCGGTCACTGATTGCGGCTCGGACCATGTTCCGAGTGCACTCAATGCAAAGCACGTGTCCGCACTCCTTGCGGAAGAAGTCTTCGGTCACTCCGACCTTCAGCAGACAATAACATGTATCCTCCGCTAGCTTTCCCTCCTCTTCCTCCAACTGTCTCTGCTCCGGGGTCTTCTTCTGCTCTGCCGCTCTTTCTTTTTTCGACCAGCTGCGAGTCCGCCTCTGATACAGCTGTTCATCGATCTCCTCCAACGCCTTCGCGACCATCTCGTAGGCCTCAACTGTTCCACGGAACTCGACGGTGCCGCTTTGCCCGGAAGTTTTGCAAAAGGCATTGAGCGACAGGCCGAGATCTCTGTGATTGCAGTCCATGCTTTCGGTGAGGCTGGAGCACGCGAGTGTATGAGGGATCGACGTCCAGATCTCCAACTGATTCTTTCGGGCTTCGAACGTCTCCAGACAACGGAGGACCGCTTGTTTTGAGTCGCCAAAGATTCTGATAAGACCTCCGATTGCATTATTCTCCAGGTGAAACTTGTCGATGTCGACAAGCGCCTTCATCTCAAACTGTTTTGGAAGACTTCTCACGTAGGCCTCACCGACTCCGTAGAGGAGGGAGTTGTGGTTGCGGCAGTTGAGCTTGATTGGCGATAAGATGTTCTGGAGATCTTCGAATGCTTGGTTGACGTTTCTCTCCGACCATCCTTCCACTTTGATGAATCCCATCTCGGCATCAGTCTCCCACTCGTCGACGATCCTCACGCCACACGAAGCGGCCGAATTAAACTTCATTCTGTGACTTTGTTGCTCGGCGTCCAAATTATGACGATGGCGATGATGGGCGTCGAGACGGTCGATCTCCTTTCCGCACGCAAAGCGCATCCTCCGCGAAATTGGCTTCTGGACGGCCAGTCTTGGGATGATCGTCGGCTGAAACAAAATTTAATAGTTGAACATCTTACTGATACAACTGAACTTACAATCAATCCGTCCACTTCAAGAAGGTATTGATCCCTATCCAATCTCTCCATGAGTCCGTTCAGCAGCTGGATTCCGATTTCCGTCGTCTTGAACAGGACGTTGAACAGGATTCCTTCGCGTTCCTCGGAAACCGTGAACAAGAGGACGTCGAGCAACTCTCGATCCACCTCTAGTCCGTACTCCCATCTGATGTCTCCCTGCGCGATGATGCCGAGCGATCTGGCAACGTCGTCGATTTGGCTCAGCACTTTGTACGTCATGTCCTCCTTGTCCGGGAGTTCCTTCATCTCATCGAAGACCGGCATGATATACGACCATCCGATGTAGTTCAGCTTACAAATCTGCTCCACGAACCACTTTTTCTGATCGAATCGATTGTGGTGTGGAGGGAAGTCGGTGATCACGAGCACGTTAACCTCATCTGCATCCTTACAGACTTTCAGTTTGTGGTCCCTGAAAATCTGCTCGAGGACTCCGGTCACTTCGTACTTCAGGGTCAACCGGACTCCTTGGCAGTTCTGATAATTGTAGAAGATCTTCAAATCCGCCGTCCTTGTGATGTTCATCGGATCGAACGAGCTTTCGCAGTAGAAGACGTCAACATGCTCAGCTCTCCTCGCGGCTCTGTTCCGTTCTTCGGGAGAAAAAAACTCGATGCTCCAGAAGCAACGACGACGATCCAATCTGCCGCACTTCTCGACGATGCTCTCCACCTCCGGCGCGTACAAAGGTCTGACCGATCTGACAGAGTCTCCGAAACGCTTCTTGAAGTGGTGCAATGGATCGGTTCGGAAGAAGAAGTCTTCAATCGTGATGAGTGTGGTGGTGAGATCCGACATTTGGATGAGCTCAGGTTCTTGTCCATGGGCGATCTTGATGAGAAAGTCGGCGTGGGGTGGGGCGATGAAGAGAGGTTCCACCTCCGTAATCTTCAGCAGCTCTTTCCCTATCCGTTTTGCATCTTCCGCACTTCCACGTTTCTCGATGAACATGTTCATGACCGGATGCTCATGTCTCATGAGAGCGTAGTAGCGGGCGAATGCTTCGAACGCGTCGAAGTCGAGCCTCTAAAGAAGTAATTGTTACTAATGCTACAGAAAGTGCTCACCTCCGCCATCCAGTCAACGATGTTCGTGGGGCCCATCGGAGTTGGAATTGAGTGGCCAACCCATATTGGTCCGATTGCTTTCTTCGAGGTCTTGATCCATTTGATCATCTGGTTCTTTTGCGCGAGGAACTTCTTCACATTCCCAATTTCGATAGGACCGCGATGATCTTGGAACTTGGCCCCACAAACCTTGCGGGTGCGCCACTTCTCCGCAGGCTCCTCGTCCTCCTGAAAACTGTTTTATTTTTGTAATTTTCTTCATATTTCTTCTGACTAACCTCCAACGAGCTCGGACGCAAATTGGCAAGCGCCGAGCTCAGCGGAAATGCGACTCGGATGGAAGTGCTGAACAGGGAGATTGCTGAAAAGTAAGTCACAGTCAGAGCTATTATTTTACGGGTGAACTCACGAGGATTCTCGCCTCTTCTTTCTCGGTACCGTTCGTATCCATTATTATGCAACATTTCAACTTACTACGCTAAATATATATTAGTAGATAAATAAACTGTTCGGTGATTTTCGGATTAGTAGGTATTTTTCACTTTCATGAATATATGAAATTTCAAAAAGCGTACACGCTGACGACAAATTGCGGACATGAGAAAATGCGTACTCGTTTTGAAACCACAGAATATTGCTTCGTCTTCTTCAGTTAAACTTATATTTATTGGTCAAACCATATGTGCCATTACATTCAAAGTCAAATGGAACAATTCAAGATTGTTTAGATTTTTCCTGAAACAGAAAGAAACAGAATATAATAAAATTGATGTGTGCAGGCTTGATAAACAGTACAAACGGATGATTTTGAGAGGGAAGAGAAAAAGAAAAAATAAGGGGGTTATTATAGGGGCACCGGACAGAAAGGGCGCGCTATTGAGAAGAGCCCGCGAAAACCTGGGGGACTCTAAATTTGAATGGTGTGAAAAGGGAAAGTTAGTCCGCGGCCACGTAGGCTGCTGCAGAAATTTTTGTTTTCCTTCTGTTTTCCGTTTTCTTTTTAATGAATCGATTGTGTTCTCACCTTAGAATTTCTATAAAAAGCTATCGCAGTCGAAAAATGGTGCACGTCGTCAATGTTTTCTCTTATTTTCCGCAAACTGTTGATTGAATCTGTTTAGAAACGCATAATTCGAACATGAAAAAAAAATTAATTAAATTCACTACGAAAAAGGTGAGAACACAATCGATTTATTAAAAAGAAAACGAAAAAACAGAAGGAAAACAAAAATTTCTGCAGCAGCCTACGTGGCCGCGGACTAACTTTCTCCTCTCACACCATTCAAATTTAGAGTCCCCCAGGTTTTCGCGGGCTCTTCTCAATAGCGCGCCCTTTCTGTCCGGTGCCCCTATAATATATCACTAAACGTGTAATAAACAAGTGCGTCCTGGACACACTGGATGAAAGAAAAGTTCGCGAAGAGAGGAGGAAAGAATGCGCACACATGGCTCTCGTTTCGTCTGATTTGGAAACTAGTCGGCAAGGTAATACAGCTAACGATGTGGTAATAAACTACCCAAACAAAAAGAGTAAAAAGAATTAGTTGATTACAAAATTAAGCGAAAATAATGATTCTATCGACGCGTCGTTCTTCGTTGAGGAAGTGCAGCAGACGAGCCTGCAAACACGGGCGGTTTGTGATTTCCAGTGTCTTCCAAATAAACATACGATATGAGCATGGACAAACACACACGACGAGAAAATGGACGAGTAGACGGAGAACAACACTGGAACGGACACAACATATACTACGGACTGACCAACATTCAGATGACTAACCTTCTGACAGAATCATTGCGTTCGCCAACTCTTCTCCGTTTTGGTTGCGAATCGCGCACAGATACTCTCCGTAGTGCTTCTTTTCGACAGAAGTGATTGCGAGCGACGAAGCGGTCTCGGTGCTGGTGATCGTGAAGCCGTCGAGACCTGTGGAATCGGAAGGTCTAGGGGACATATGTATGCGGCTTACCGTCAATCAATTCGCCGCCATTGTAAAACCACCGACACGTCGGGACGGGTGTGCCAGAGAACGAAGCTCGCAGCTCTGCTCTTAAAACAAAAAAAAAGCATTTAGTGGGCAACTAAAAAGTCTTCCTTACCTGTTCTTCTCGCACGTTTGCACGGAAACCGGTGACTCATTGAATTTGGGTTTCTCCCCGACGGTCCTGAATATCGATACATAATGATAAGTTCAAATAAGTTCATAATAGTTACTTGGTGGATTGAACAACCCTCAATTCCAACTCGGCGTTGGCTTGTCCGGATGCGTTGATCGCCGTCAACGTGTACTTTCCGGCGTCGGCACGAGTCACGTTGCCGATTCGTAGGATGAAAGTGTCGCCCTCGTTTCTCATCTGAAAAATGTCGTCAACGGTCTGTCAAAACATTCAGGTCACCAACCATGTATCGTTCTTCGTTGCTCAATTTCTGAGTGGCCTTCGACCACGTAATCACCGGATCCGGGTGCCCGATCACTTTGGCTCGCAGCTCCACATTGGCGCCCGGGTCGGCTCTCGTCGTCGGCTCGCAGTCGAACACTCGCGGCGCCTCGTCGGCTACCGATCGTTCGTTGTCTGGAGAAGAAAATATGAGTTCTGCGATTTCTGCGAAACTTCACTCACTTCTGACATCAAGAAGCATTGTGCAACGCGCAATACCAAATTGGTTTTTGGCTTCCACTGTGTACTCGCCACCGTCTTCCGGGAAGACGTCGGCGATGGTGAGGAATACCTGGGAAGAAGAAACGTTTAAAGAATTCCATGAACACCGAACTCCTCACCATCTTTTCAGATCTTGAATAGCTGAACGAAGGAGAGTCCACAATGGTGACTTTATTGCGGAGCCAACGGATTTGAAGGGGTTCGGAGGCCTGGACGAGCTCAGCAGCGAGCTCGACACGACTTCCGTCGACCACCTTCCGCACAGACTTGATCTTTTCGAACTTGAAGAGTGGAGTCGTTCCTTGAGCAGCATTAGGATCCATTCCACTAATTATCAAGTTCATCTGAACCACGCTACAGTTTTCAAATGTGAAACTTCATTAGTTAAGTACCGTCGATTGTGCTTTTCCGTGTTCGTTGACCGCCTCGCAAGAGTAGGTCCCTTCGTCGCCAGGCGCCACCGACAAGAATTTCAGGGTGGCGCATTCACCATCATACGACATGGTGTATCTGAAAAACAAAAGTGATTCTGATTGAGTTTGGATGGTAGAATTAAGGTTACCGGTCAGCTTGTGGCAGAAGTGTAACCGAGTTGCGAGTCCATTGAATTGAGGCGCACGGATATGCGCTGACAGAGCATTCCACGCACAGAGACTCGTTCAGGTTCGCCTAGAACGTTTTGTGTATAAAGTAGGGCTAGGATAGTGTAACATACCTGAGATTTACCAGGCAACACTTCGATGAAGTTGGGGGCTTTCGCCTCCTTACGACTTTTCCGTTTGGCTACCTGAGCAGCAGAATCTTCTTTGTTGGGCAGCACATCGATCTGTATAAATATTGCGCTAAAAGTTGTTTGATAGTGATACAAAGGCTACCTCAGATGTACAAGTGACGATTCCTTCATTGTTTGCAGCAGTACAATTGTAGAATCCTTTGTCAAAAGTCGAAACGTGATGGACCTGAAAAACTACCTTTAGCTGCGCTTGCCCGATCGGTCTGAACATACCTCCAGATAGTAAAAGTCCCCGTCGTTGTAGATAGAATATTTGTTGCCAGTCTCCAAAATGATACCTTCCTTATCCCAGTGCACTTGCGGCATCGGATTGCCACTGATAGCCGTCTTCAGCCGCAACGACTTGTACTCCTCGAGAATCTTCTTCGGCTTCGGCTTCACCATGAACTTGGGCCGGCAGACTCGCTTATTCCGGGTGCTAATCGCAGCACGGACCTCGTCCAAAGCGGTGTTCGCGGCACTTTCCGGCCGACTATCAGCTGACATCCGCGGCTCCTCGAGTTGCAGACTCATCGACAGCGCCTTCGCAAGCTTCTCCGCGTCGTTGGTTGTGCTCCGGTGAGGTCGCAGCTTCCTCCCGAGCTTCCCGGCAACGGCGGCAGACGCTCCCGCTTTCAGATCCATATCTTCGAGACCCTGCAAAAACATGGGCGCAGCTCCCTTTTTGACTCTTGCAGTGGCCGCAGAAGACGTGGCTCTCGGGTGTTCTTCAGAGAAAGCGACTTTCGGTTGGACGGCGAGCACTGGCTCGAGAACGTGCTTGAATTGTGGCGGCTCGGCTTTCCTTCGCTCGTCGGAGACATTCAACCTTCCGGCGGTTCGCAGCACACCGTGGATGTTGGACGCCTCGACGTAGTACATTCCGAGACTCGCCAGTGAAACGTTCTCGATGGTGAGGACACTTGTCGTGTCCGATGGGAAGGCGATCTTGACATCCTTTCCCTCGATGACTTTCTTCTCGTTGTGATACCAGGTCAAGTCTGGCGTGGGGAATCCGGCGAGTTCGACGGTGAACTCTACGGTCTCTTTGAGCGGGGTCCACGTGTCCTGAAGACACTTCACAAAGCGTGGCGGGCCGGCGGGCTCATCGGAGAGCTCTCCGACCAGAAGATAACATTGAGTGGTGGCCTGGCCTGATGGATTGGTGGCCACGCACTGGTAAGTGCCACGTTGCTCTCGCATCACTCGCTCGGATTTGAGCTCAGCGACCTTGCCAAACCGACATTCAGTCCAGCTGGTCGTCGAGCTCGTCAGGTTGGTTTTGTTTCCAGAATCATCAGTATAGATCCACTCGAGTGTCGGCTCGGGAGACCCGGTCACATTGCAGCTCAGTGTGGTCGGGTGTCCGTTGACGATTCCCATGTCGGTGAGTGGAATGGTGAACTTGGGAGCAACGTTCGCGTGCTCACTGGCCGGTTTCATTCGCTGTACGATGACCTGTGTTTCGGCGATGACGGTGCCGCTCGGATTCGTCGCTTTGCAGCTGAAGATTCCGGAAGTTTTGGAGACGACGCACTCGGCGAGCAGGTGACTTTCGCCGTCTCCGGTGACAAAGTGACGGTAGATGCGGTTGGTGCGCAGAATTTCGCGTCCGTCTTTGAGCCACGTCACGACTGGTTTCGGTTCTCCGATGGCTTTAGCGACCAGCGTGAACTGACCGCTTTCGCTAACCTCGATGAGCGACGGGGGTGCTCGGACGAATCGAGGCTTCTCTTCCTTGTCATCGAGTGCTTGAGCGATGACAAGATGAGAGTCGGTGCCGGTGGTCTTGGCAATCATGACCATGCTGGAGGTTGAGTCGACTCCGGCGACACTGGTCGCGGAGCACACGTAGACTCCCGTGTCATCCGATTCGCATTTGGCAATTGACAGTCGGCAAGTTCCATCGTCCTCAAGAACTTGTCGAACTCTCCTGGTCGTGGAAACTCGTTCTCCATCCTTTGTCCAACTGATTTCGGGAGCTGGGAACCCTTCAACCTTGCACTCCAGAGACAGATTGTGGCCCAGAATGGCGGTCGAATCGGAAAGGGTTGAAGCGAAGGACGGAGGCACGAATTTAGTGACATCTTCCACGGTGACAAGGCATTCACTCTCAGCGAATCCGTACTTGTTTGTCACCACACATCGGTACTTTCCAGAGTCTTGAGCTTGAACCGCGTGACAAACAAGCCTGTGATTGGACTTCTTATCGCTCGAAAGTTCGTATCTTCCAGTGGATTCGATTCGTTCGTCGTCCTTGAACCAGGAAACTGTGCTCTCCGATCGCGAACTTATTCGGCAGGTCAATGCGATTTGCTGTCCAGCCTGAGCACTCTCGTTGTTCATCGTTTTCTGCACGACTGGCAAAACGTTTCTCTCCAAAGAGTGGTCCGGAGTGGTGTGAAGTGATGCGGCGCGGTTGAAGATGGTGACGTGGCATGACGCGGAAGCCTGTCCTTGTTTGTTTTCAATAAGGCAGGTGTAAGTGCCATCTTCTTCATGAGACTTCAAATTGAGAGATGATGACGTGGCAGTGGTAGTAATGCTTATTTTCTCGTCGGGGACGACTTGAAGATTCGCTTTGTACCACTTGACAGTTGGTTCAGGAGATCCGATGAATTCCACGCTGATATCGACCTCATCGTCCTTGTTGGCAACGATCTTCGGCTGGGGAAGAAGCGTGAATTGCGGCGCCTGGCCGATGGGAGCGGTTTTTAGGGTCTCTTTCATCACCGCCCAATCACTGAGTCCTTTCTTGTTCTTGCTGGCCACTCTGAAGATGTACTCGGCATTTGGAGTCAGGCCAGTGACCTCGAGCTCCAAGTTCTTCGTAGATCCGCAAGACGTCCAAGTTCTCTGATCCGGACATCTCCTTTCGACTTCATAGCTGTCGACGGGGCCTTCAGACGCTGGCGGGGTATCCCATGCAATGGTGACTCGGTCAGTCTTCGGAGCTCCAGAAGGTCTCGGAAGTCCCGGTCGTCCTGGCTTTTTCTTGTCCTCATCCTTCTTCTCCACCTTCTCCTTATCCTTCGGCTCCTTTTGCTCCTTGGCCTTGATAACCGACACTTCAGTGTTCTGACGCACTTTTCCTTTTGCGTTCTCCGCAGTGATCGTATAAGTTCCCTCGTCCTCGAGTCCGACGTCTCGCACCACCAGTTGATAGTTGACGCCGTCGCACTTCATCTGAATGCGTTCGCTCTCCACCAACTCGCTATTATCCTTCAACCAAACCACTTCCGGCGTAGGTGAGCCATTCAGGTCGGCTTGAATTGAGAGCGTCGCGCCTTCAGGCACATTGATTTTCGGCTTTGGCTCAATGATAAAGTACGGCAATGAGGGCACCACCGTCTTCGCCTCGGAGCCAGTGATCGTGAGTTGCGCGGAAGTGTGCACATCTCCGAACTGGTTGGTGGCGACGGCCGTGTAAGTGCCGCACACCTCGTCGGTGACGTTCTCGATGACCAGTGTCGCCGTGTTGTCGTCGAACAGCCGTGATTTGTAATTACTCTGCTGTTGGAGCGCCTTTCCGTTGTGCAGCCAAACGACTTGGGCGGCTGGATTAGCGTATGACTGACACGTGAACGTGGCCGTCTCGCCAGCCTGCCTCAAAACAACATCTTGCAACTTTTTGACAAACGTCGGCATCTGTGTGACGTGGTCGGCGGCGTCCGGCTTCTCGACAATCACACACGCTCTCGTCTCCACCGCTCCCAATTTGTTGCTCACTTTGCACACATACTGGCCATTGTGCTCGTCGTGCGCTTCGTAGATCTTGAGGAAAGCGACGCGTCCATCAAAGTAAGTTCTCAGAGTTCTGCTCTCGGCGACCAGCTTCCCATCGTGGTACCATTCAATTGTCGGCGTTGGGAGACCGTCCACTTCGACTTCAAGAAGTTCTCGGTTGCCCTCGGTGACTGTCGCATCTGCCAGTGGTCTCGTCACGACCGGCGGCCTCTGGATATCTCCTCCGAGCACCGACGGAGATCTGCTTCGGCTTCTGCTCCGGCTTCTCACTGGAGTCAGTCTAGTCTTGGCCAATCCCATGTCGACCACCTTGACAGTGCAGTGAGTGAAATCCTTGCCAAGACTGTTGACAGCCTCGCAAGTGTACTCTCCCAGATCATCCATCACCACGTTCATGATGTTCAGCCTAGAGACACCCTTGCGATCGGTGTACTGCAGCATCCGGTTCTCGATGATCAGCTTCAAGCCATCCTTGTACCAGGTGATCGTAGGAATGGGCTTTCCGGTGACGCAGCATTCGAGCACAATCTCATTTCCTTCGCAAGTGGAGCAGTTGACCAGCGGCTCCAAGAACTTCGGCTTGACATGATCTTTGTCGACAGCTTCCTTGATTTCAACAACCGAGAAGCTCTGAGCGACTCCATGGATGTTCTCAGCTTCGCAGACGTATCGGCCTTGATCTTCATCCCTGGCGCCAATGATGTGCAACGTGCAGACACCGTTTTCATGGCGGACCTGCTTGTTGCTCATGTCGATTGGCTGGTCGTCCTTCATCCATCTGATGTTCGGATGAGGAGTACCAGACACGGAGCAGACGAGAGTGAGATCAGATCCTTGTGGAACTTCTCTCGGGGTCGGCAGCTGCATTCTGAACCTCGGAGCTTTCGAGCCATCAATCTTCTTGCTTCTCTTAGCGAGCAACTCCTCGATTCTCACGCAGCAGACTGTGTGCGCCTTTCCGATTTTGTTCTTCGCCAGACACTTGTACTCTCCACTATCTTCTGCGTAGGCGTCAATTATAGTGAGCGCGTAGTTGCCGGCTCCGTCGTCGAATTGAAGGCGATGCCGTTGCGAATGCTCAATTTCCACTTCATTTCGGAACCAGTTGATCTCAGGCGCTGGGTTTGCTTGGATGTTGACCTCCAGCTTCAGAATGTCGGATTCTTGGCACTTGACGTCGCTGAGTTGTTTTCCGAAAGACGGAGCAAACTGTCCGTCCGGCACCACGACAGAGAGCTTCCCTTCAGATTCGCACTCTCCGTACGCATTCTTTCCGACGGCCTTCCATACTCCTTCGTCCGTCGCGTCCACACTCAAAATGTGAAGCTCGTAACGTCCCTTGTCATGCTTCTGGAGGTAGTTGCTGTCAGCGACGGTGATGTGCTCTCCGTCGTGATACCAGTCGACTGTCGGTTCTGGCAGTGTGGTATTGGTAACCACAAGCACCTTGGGCTCTCCGATCTTAGCCTCGTCGTCTTGGAGCAAGTGATGGAAGTTGGGTGGCATATCGAGCATCTCCTCAATGACAACGACCTTCGACGTCTTCCTGTCCTTCTTCTTCTCAATTACAGCGGGCGAAGTTTCGGCCTTTTTCTTCTTTTTGTCGTCAGTTTTCACAGACAATTTAGCGTGCGTCATGATGCTTCCCAAGTCATTGGTGGCTCGGCAGGTGTACTTTCCGGCGTCCGATTCGACAATGTTCTTGACGGTGAGCTCGGCGAGTCCTTCGTTGTAGAACGAATCGTACTTCATGGATGGAACTGTGAGCTCCTTATCGTCCTTGAACCACTGAACCTTTGGAATCGGATGGCCATCGAGGTCGCAAGAAAGAGTGGCGATGAGGTCTCCGACGTTGGCGACAATGTCCTCGAGCTGCTTCTTGACGCTCGGGGCGGTGTCGGTGTCTGAATAGAAATGGTGAGAATATTGGGCACATATCGGGATCTACTCACCGAAGGCGATGTTTCTCTCGAACACTCCGTCCATTGTGAGCCTTCGGAAGATGGCTCCTCTCTTGGCAAGACGTCCGATCGGCAAAAGATCGTCGGACCATCTCTTGAGGGAAAGGAAGTTTCTCTTTTGTCTGGCTGGCACTCCGCTCTTGTCCGGCTTTGGTTGCATCTTCTGAAAACGACAATATAAATTTCAGATTTTAATTCGACAGAATCAATGTTAGTACCTTGACATATTCGGACAAATCATTGAACGCGGACAATAACGGACCCTGAACACGAACATGATGACATAAAGAACAGACCAAACAACACAGTGTCTTACCGTAATCCATGGATGTTTGAGTGCATCTTCCACCGACATTCTCTTCCTCTTATCCTTGATCATCAAACGGCAAATGAAATCTTTCGCCAGATCGGACACATCATCCCAGCTCGGGTCGTCAAAGTCCCAATCAGCTGCGGACACATTCGCCAGCGTGTCCTCGTCGCTGTCCCCAAGGAATGGCGAGAGACCGGAGAGCAGGACGTACGAGATGACTCCGACGGTCCACATGTCTGTGGAGAGACCCACTGGCTGATAGTTCACCACTTCTGGCGCGCAGAACTCTGGCGTTCCAAAGAGCAATTTGACGCTCTTCTTCGGGTCGAGCTTGCGAGCAAGGCCAAAGTCAATGATCTTGAGGTCTGTGGAGTTCTTCGACTTGAGCAGGATGTTCTCTGGTTTCAAGTCCAAGTGCACAATCTGATTCTTGTGCATGTGGGAGACGCCCATGAGAATCTGATGCATGTAGTCCCTCACTTCTTCCTCACTCATCAGAGAATCGTCCTCCAGAATCTTCTCGAACAGTTCTCCGCCCGAGACGAACTCCTCAATGAGCCACATCTCATTTCCCATGTCGAATGCCTCGTGAAGATTCAACAATTTCTCGTGGTGCAGCTGATTCATCATTGCGATCTCGTGGATCACATTCTCCTTCTTCACTCCCGGCCTCACCTGGACCATTTTGGCGGCCCACGTCTTTCCGGTGGCTTTTTCGGTTGCTCGGTACACGGTACCGTAGGCTCCCTTTCCGAGCTCCTCGTGGATGATATATTTGGCTTGAAGATCGTTCGGCAGTCTGTGAATATCGATAGTCTTGTACTCGGACGGTCCCGCCTCTTTTGTCGCTTTCTCGTAGTCCACAGATTCTTGCTCCTTCATTTTCACTTCCTTCTTCTTCGGTTCTTCTACAACTCGACTCACATCCTTCACGAACACTGGATCCGATTCCTCGGACGGTTCCGACAGTCCGAATGTGTTGTCGGCGCGCACGCGGAACGTGTAGCTCTCGCCGGGAGTCAAATTGAAGAGAGTGATGAACGCCTGCTTTGTGACTTCGGCCTTCGTCCACGTCTTCGTCTTTTCCTGCAATAAAATGTGCGTTGCTCGGGGAGACCTAATGGAGACGGAAAGGGAAACGACTTTCTTTGAGAGCCGCACTTACCGAGCATATTTCGACAGTGTAATTCCTGACAGGCGATCCTCCGTCGTTGGTCGGAGCCGCCCATCTCAGCCGCACCGAGTCGAGGTTCTGGTCCTCGACGGCAGGTTTTCCAGGTGGAGCCGGACGGTCGGTCACCTACAAACAGAACAAATTTCTCTCAGAGCTTCTCTCGCTCTCGCTTTTTTCTGCCTCGTTCTTCTCACAATACCAACAAATGAAGTTTGCGATGGAATTGAGAAATTCGGCACGTTTCGAGAGTGAGAATATGAAAGAGAGAGAGAGAGAGAGAGAGTGAGGAAGGGAGGAGCTGGTTTTTTTGGGCCACTCGCCAATTTGCACAAAGTATTCGGAATTGGCTTACTTCCAATCGCCCCCCATCGAATTTACTCCGTCCCTCGTCCCCCATTCTCCCTCTTCTTCTTCATCTTTTCCTCTCTCGAGAAAGGGTGGAGCCGATAACAAACTTTCTCTGAGGACCCCTCATTTTTTGTGGCTTTCCTTCCTTCCACTTCGCCACCACCACCACCACCAGCACCACTTTATTTTCAGTTTTTCAGACTCTCAACTCAAACTTTTACGTCCCACTTCTTCTTCCAGCCAGTTCAATCTGGTCCCGCCGTGATCAATGGTGATTCCGACGGTAAGTGATGATTGGAAAGTCATTGGAAGAAGTGATAAAAGTGGAAGAGTCAATAGAAAACACCGCGTGATTAGTGGTGATTACTACGTGTTGTGTCAACATGGTTTCGGCGTTTTGTACATAGAAATCAACTGGAGAAAGGGGGGGGGTCTAGAAAACCAGGAAATATGATGATCAGTGGGACTCTGGGAAAAATAGCGATTCTGGGAAAAAGAGCGTGTCATCCAATGATTCGGAAAATTGTTTTTCTAAATCTTCAAACCTACAGCATTGATTTCTTAGTTGACGACTGCTTTGTACAACCACTCCCATGGCTACTGTACCTCTTGGAAGTTATGTCATCCTAAACTTTCATGACATCACTTCCATGCGTTACAAATCAATTGACAGTGGTTGTACAGACAGGGGTCAATTTGTGAAGTACAGTGAACATTTGTCAAAAAGTTTTCAAGCACCAAAGAACATCATCTAACGGAAGCGTAGACACTCAAAGTCAGCACTTTTCAACACTAAATAAAGATTACCATTTTCAGGGTAACAACACGATGGTGGGCGCCGGCGGGGAATGGTGAGTGTATAAATTATCAGAATTTATTATGGAACATGTTGGAATGCGCAATGAAAGATGCTCTTGACGGAAAAGTGGTGCATAATTAGTGGTGGTAGTGGTTGTGTTACCAATATCGCATTTCAAATATTGGCCAAATCCTCGATATCTCTTTCTCTCTATTTCACACACATTCTAGTGTGCCTCGATTCGAATAAGAGTTACGTACCTGAATACCGATGGCGTACTTGTCCTCGCCGCACCGATTCTTGATCTTGAGCGCGAACTCTCCCTGATCCTGCGAGTCGATGCCGTTGATCGTGAGCACCGTGTTTAGAGCGGTCTTCTCGATCTGCAACCAATTCATAATATTCTAAGTCTCTCTGCTGCTCGGAGCGTCTGCTCATTTATCCAGGCCCCTGGAGCACACCGAGATAATAAGGAGACGTCGTCGTCGCTCATCAACATCGGGGAAGAGGCTGTCAAATTAAACCCAACTCTTCCCCTCTTCTCTTTTCCGTCCCCCCCCCCTCTCCGTATTTGTTTTTTAGTCGCCCCTCCCCGTCCATCACCTAATTCCCAATTCTTCAGATCATAAAACGGTGGGTGGTGTGTGAGCATCGGAACCCCCGTTTTTAGAAAAATTGCTTGGCACCACCCCGTCGCCGGAAAAGCTTTTTTTGGTTGCCGACAGGTGCATAAATTGCCACTCTCACGGGCGGTCCCCCTCCCCCCCCTCCCGAGGGGCTCTCAAAATTTATTTATTTTCCGTTCGTTTTTTTTTTCCAGTGAATTTTGAGTAGGAGTGTAGGCTTCGCTTTCAGCGTTCAACTTTTCGGCTTTTTAGAATCGGAACCCCCCAAAAGCGTGACCCAAAAGTATTAAGAAGGCAGGAAGTAAGGTTCGCTGCGACTAAAAGGGACCTTGAAACAAGATTCTGCTATTTCTGAAAGAACCTCATCAGCTAGTTTTCTCTTTAACTTTTCTGGCAATTTACTCGCTCCTATAGACTTTGTAGATTTGACATGTCACTTGAAAAGGATCAATTTTCAACCCAATTGAAAGTTTGTACGTATTGCAGCCACAGAATTCTGGCAATCGCGCTCTGCCGCTCTCCTCTCCTGAATTGTCAGTACTAAAGAGCTCTGCCGCGGCCGAGATTTCACGTGGGATTGCGGTAGATCGAGGTTGCTTCGAATTTAAAAAGTAAAAGACCAACCTTGGTTTTCCTGGACTCCTCGATGACCTTTCCATTGTTATCAATCCAAATGACTTCGGGCTGTGGTCGGCCTGCAAAAAGCTCTTTCTTATTCTTTACGTTGGAAGATCCCTCATTAATTTCTCCGCTCGCCAGTATCCATGACACTTGGCGCTGCCCCATCCCCATTCATTTCCCCCTAATTTAATGGTCCTTTTCCTCCCCCTCCTTCTTTTTCTTCTTCTTCTTCGTCTTCTTCTCATTCTTCCTCACTAATTTCCAGTCCGCAGTGAGCCGTACCGATTGAGAGAAAGATGCATTCGTCCAGGTACGTTACCAATGGTGATCGACAGGTGAAATCCGGGGAGGGGTTTTTGAAAAGAAAGCTTCAGAAGAAGCGCTTGCTCGCGTATTCTTTCCGAATGAGGTGAGCCCCTTTGAATTAGTCATTCGAATTTCAATTCCAATCCCAATTCAAGCTTGTCCTTCGCAAATAGCCCGCGCGCGCGCAAAAGTTCACACATCCTGCCGTCCGGATAATCTCGTTGACCCAAAAAGGCCAAACCCAGAATTCTGATTTCTTCTAAGACATCTCTTCTTCTTCTTCTTCTTCTTCTGCTTCTCCTCCTTCCCGGGGCACATCTTTTAGGCGAAAACGAAAGAAGAGGGCGGAGTCGCCGCATTCCTCGTGGCGAGAAGAAAGACACGTCTTCGGCTCCGCTCTCCTTCTTATATTCCGTCCCCCTCCCTCGCTCCCGTTTTTTTGGCCTTCCACTTAGAGAAGCACCGACGACGACGACGACGTCAAGGATCTTTCTTCGACTACTGGCAGTTTACACGCACATCGTCGTCAAACTCATTTATTCATCCTCCGAGCACCTGACCAGGAGAGCCAACGGAGAAAAACACAACTTCTTCTTCTTCTTCTTCTTCATCTTCATCTTCTACTCGGGGCCTACGTTGATTGATGACTGCCGGATGACTACTACCTAGTGCCCATACACATTCTGACTGTCTATTGTACAAAAACAAACATCTGCCAAGATGCCGACGATGTAAGTCTCTTTACTGGATCCGTGATCAACTCAAAAACGCGCCTAAATTCTCTTGTTTTTTCTCGTTCTCCTAACTTTTCCATTTTCCATACTCTCTCTCTCTCTCTCTCTCTCTCTCTTTCTCTTCATCCGCTCCCAATTATCGCCCGCTCCTCCTGTCAAGCCCATTTACCACTACAAACTTTATTTTTATTTCCATCTCTTTCAGTTCTTTGAGAAGAACTCAAACGTTCTTCTTTTTTGCTCGCTTCCTTCCTGTTTCAAACAATGTGACACCATTAGACGACGTCTTCACAAATCTTTTGTGTGCTCCGGCTTGGCTCCGGCTCCAGTTCTAAGCCGTAATTGGGTCTCCGAGTGTTTTATTATTATGAGTTGTTGTAGAGAGAAAGAGAGAAAGAGAACGAAAAAATATGACGCCTTCCTCTTCTTCTTCTTCTTCTTCTTCTTCTTCTTTTCCTTCTTGGACGACGACGACGTCGACGCCGACTTTGAATTGGTGGGAATGGGGTGGTCGGAAATAGATAAAGAGTATCGGATAACTGGCGGCCAGACCCCTCGTCATTCGGGAAATAAGTTTGAATGGATGTAAATCTAAGTCACTTATCAAATCAGTGCTGCCGGCACACACCTGCGCCTACTGCTAACTCAATCAATCAGAAATGGAGCGATTGCTCACACACAAGCAAAAAACGATCAAAGATCATACAGTGTTCCTCGAGAAGCCTGCAAATGCAGCACATCCTCATCAAACTGAAATGGAGTCGTGCACCAGCAATCAAAGAAATGAGTCGGTCCGTCATCTTACGACTTTTTTTCCGCCTTCACCCCTCAATGTAATCACTTTTTCTGGCGCACGCTGTGCAAATGACGGGTACATCGGACCTAATCCCGGAAAACCCCATCGTCGTGCCCGTTTATGGGCCGACACAACCTTTCATTCATTCTTCCATACAGAAGGCAGAAGATGTGGCCAGAAAAAAGGAAAGAAAAGCGATGGCGGAAATTTATGTATGCAAATTCGAGTGAAAACGAGGTCCACGAGGTTGAGGGGGTGACGGCGCGCCTTTTTGTTGCCCCGTTGTTTGGCCCAAGTTAGTTGGCGGACACTTTGCAACCAACTTACCGTAATCCTTCTCCTTTTTCTTTTCGCATTCACTATCACTTCGAGCACATCTTGGGGGTGACACGCAATATCAAGATTTCGAGGCGAACAACGTGTAAAACTGATAGAGCCGAGAGAAAAACGAAAAGGGCGGGCAGAGAAGAGAGCCTGGCTTTTAGATGTAAGTGTCAAAACTTTTTCACTTTTTTAAGTTGAGATAGATTCCTACTTCTTTGTGTGTTCCTTTCAAATTTACCACCCAAATTCCTCATTTTCAAGTTAGCAAACTCGCAAAAGCTGCAGCTGTCTTCAGTGCCATCAAAATGATGGAACAGCATGTTATTCATTCATTCTTTTTTGTAGTGTAGTCACGGCTTCATTCTTTTTTTCTCTCGTTTCGGTGGTTTGTAGCGGGATTTGAAGAATATATGCTAATGTGGCTTTCCACCACTCTAGCCGTCAAGTACGTGAAATTCGATATGGCCTAGGATCTTGAGTTAGGACGGACAGTACAGCGCCAATTTTTGACTTTTAACTTCGTAACTTTCATTCTTTGGGGCTTCAATTTTGAGAATTTAAAAGGAACACACAAACACAACAACCCCCCTCCCTCCCCCAGACTTCTTCTCCGTTTCCTCCGTGAACATCTTCTTCTAACATCCTTATCATAAACCGACTCCTACAGTCTCCTAAATGATACGTGCCTCGCGTACCACCTCCTTCAATCACCATCAGCTGCTCTATCACCAAACGTCAAATGCGAGCGGCGCCGTCGTCGTCGGGGATGAGGACGAGTAAGTGAAAACGGAATGGGGGAAATCCCTTGGGGACACCCCATTACATTATTCTTGAACGGAATGCCACCCCTACTCCAGCTTGATTTTGCTGTCGTCAAGTCAATCCTTTCACATACATAGTTCTAGAACCTTTCCTAAGTTTGTGAGATCTTTGACCGTATCTCTCTTGTCAAATTGCTATTCTCTGCTCAAGACGGACGGTCTAGCGGGCCACAGGAAGCAGCAGCAGGAGCACAAGAAAAAGCAGAAGAAGCCCCCACAACGAGGGGCGGAAGGAATGAGGACAACAGCATAGCAAACAGGAGACAGTACGAAGCTCGGCGGAGAGTGCACTCTCTGTTGTGTTGCTCTCTCTCTCTTTCTCCGAGCAGCCTTCACTTACGAGTGCATCCCTCCATCCGGATGAGCGCCAGACCAAAGCTTATCACTTGTTCGCACTTTTCGCGCTTGTTCTTGATTATATGCGCTGCTTTCGAGCGTCGGCTCTGTTTTTCTGTGCGCACTTTTACTACCGGAACATTTAAAGTTTAATGCGCTCTGTTGCGACACAAATTAAAAACTGAGACAATTCTTCTAGAGGCTGCAAAATTAGGTCCCGGAGATCACAAAAATAGGGATTTCTCAACAGCACTCAAATGAGCACTCAAATGCCCCGATTGTAGCTTGTACACTATTAATACCCTCCTAACGAACTAAATTTAACTTGTCTATCAATGTTTGTTCTGTTCTGGCTAACTTAGTGCAAAATCTTCCGCTATCACTCAAAAAACGTTTAATGGAAGGACCCGACTGCCTTGTTAGCAACAATTGGCGGCCGTTCATCCATATGAAAACCTCTTTCCCTTCTTCTTCTTCTTCTTCTTCTTCTTCTTCTTCATTCGACCGCCCACCCGGACGGCTTCCAAGAAAAACTTTCATTTTCTTCCCTCATTTCCCCTTCCACCATTACTGCTGGTCCCAATCACAATGATCCGTTGAACCCCGCGTTGAATGGACTCCATCTTTTGCGTGTAAGTTTGAATTTCGAACTGTTATCGATCATCAAGAGTTGCAAGCGAAATGGGCACGGCTCCCTGTTGTATGCCGAACAGATTATGTTGGCAGAGTTCAACCGAGGTTTATTTTTTTCCTCTCTCATCAGTCCGCCTCAAACGTTTAGGTGTCTGATAGGGCGGGCAGGGGGCGCAAGGAGCGAAGATCACAACTTTTTCTTCTTTTGATGTGTCCACCACCCACACCACTACATTCCAACACCACTACCAAAAAGCTATCGTTCTCAAGTGGTACTCACACTGGTCAAATGACTCTGTCAAAACCGCATGCGCATTATTTTGCAAATTTCTCAAATTTCCTCCCCCCCCCCTCTCCTCGTTCACCCATTTTTTCACATGTTACCCGTTTGTGATCGGTCTACTGGAAGCAAATTTATAATCGAGTATTGAGAGTCCCCGAGGCGGGGATTTTGGCGTCGAGTGGGAGATGGATAGAAGGGGTGCTAAACGGGTCCATGTGCAAAAAACAGAAAAAAACAGCACAATCGAGTTCGTCGCGACGCCCCCACTAACCAGACTTTTTGATTATTCTGGCGGTGTTCCGTGGCGCACAATGAAAATGGCACAGGCCAGGTAAGTAGGCTTTTCCAGTCGGTTTTTGGAGTAAGTGCGGTGGAGCGCGATTTCCATATCTCAGTTTCGGTTCAGTGATACCGAATGCGGTACATACACAAAATGTTGCAACTAAGTCAGAGTCATCCAAGTGTGTCCATTAGAGCCTACTACCACTTATAAGCAAACAATACCTATCATTTTCACAATGTAAACCTACAAGTGTACCTAGCCGTCGGATCATCTCCCACCTCGCTCTTCCCATCATCATTTCGTCCTGTTATTTACTCTGTCCTCCTATCTTTTATGCTTAGAGGGGAACGACGAGAAGAAACGGAAAAAGAAAAGAAAAGAGCAAGACCGAGTTTATGCTCAAAACGCACTTTGATGGCGTCTTTCATCTGATGAATCCAATTGAAAACACATGTTTTTTCGTCGGATTGATTGAATATCGTGTGTGGATCTCTCGGGCGGCCCCCCTGAGCATCTTCATTTGCTTTCTCCCGGAGCGGACCCCTAGACGTTTAATCTTAAATTCTAGACGAGTCGTCAACCGTAAATCAATCATGTTGCTTTTGCCTCTTTCTTTCCTCTCTAAACGGATAAAATATATGGTGGTGGGCTTGGTTTGGCGCGGCGGCTCGGCAGCTCCGAGGGCTCCGACGAAGTCAGCGACAAATTTGGCTGTTTTGGCGTCAAGCAGCACTGAATCGAAGAGCAGCTCATATTTGGCTAATACATGAGATATATCTCACACCTCTCTCGTCGTCTCACTCCCCTGTTCATCTCTCGACTTCCTAAGCTCCGTGAGCTTCTCTGGTTCGGCGCCCCGCGAGCCCCGAGAGCGCGGTTTCCCACGCGACCAAGACGGAGAAGCAAAGGAGAAGGGAGGGAAAAGACGAAGAAGAAGAAGAAGAAGAAGAAGGCAAGGCGTCAATTTGGCCACCTGCTGCCACTCTCCTCCTCATATCCTTCCTTCACACCTGCCGTGCGAAGCGAGAGCCCATCCCGGCAGCTCATAAAACGGTGCTCTATCAGCGTACATCATCTCGCGGTGCTTTTGAGCAGCAATGGCGTGTGCTAGTATTTCCTACTCGGCTCTCGCCTACAATGGACAGTAAGTTTCGGGGACCATTGAGGCTACCGGAAGACAAGGTTGGGGGCCTTCTAACTTCATCAGCGGTTCACGTCACGCATCCAATCCTCGTCACATCTTCTTCCCCTATCTCTCCTACTTTTACTTCTTCTTCTAGTGTGTGTTCTTCACATCACTTTAAATGTGTCAGTCCAATTCTCATCATCCTTGACACCTCTCATCTTGTCACCCACACACACACACACTGACGCCTCTCCTTAGACTTCTACTTCTACTTCTATTTCTCCTACTGAAAACAAAGCACTGAAATTGCGCGCGCAAAATGGCGATCGCGATCTCACAGGCGGTACTTGCGCATCGAAACTCTGCCGCGACATTCACGGTGCCCGGCTCGACGCAGCAACTCAAATTCCATAATTACAGGGTAACCGGAAACATGATCAGCGGGTAAGTCGTGATGTTTATCTTCGGTTACGGGCTTCCCCCTGTCTATCAGCTCCTTATTATTTCATGCATGAAGGTGTTGTTTGGTCGCTTTCCCCCTACACATATCACTAAAAAACTGAACTTTACTGCCACCAACCCTGCACCTGGGACCCCCCCCCTTTCCACCGAAACGACATTTATTCTCTTTTGTTTCAGGGCCGCACAACAACACAAAAAGCGGCTGATCCCGCTGCGTCGGACCGACGCGATGACGTTGGCCGAACGTCGCAACTATCAGGTCCTCGACGACATTTTTCGGGCCGGCGGGCCCGATTGCTTTCAGCAAGTCACGCCGAACAGTATGGGCAACGACGGAGATCCGTTGTTCCTGCGGCTCAACATCGGCGGCACCAGTTTTATGCTGCTAATCGATGCGATCCTTCGCGCCGAGACGACTACATTTCTGTCGCGCTTCATCCAACTCACGCACACCGCCAGATTAAAAGTGAGCAAAGAGCGGCGAAACGGATTATCGCATTATCTTTTTTTTTGTTCCAGGTCGCCGACGCGTATATTGCCTCTGAAGACGCCTACTATTTTCAACGATCACCGACCTCATTTGAGGCCATCTTTCAGTACTACGCAACCGGAGTCGTCCATCGACCTTCCGAAGTAAGAGCGATGAAGCGGAAAAGTCACATGCCACGCACATACACACATATTTCTCAGATTTGCCCCGCCTCGTTTCTGAGCGAGCTCGACTTTTGGCGAATATCGCATCAGCATGTCGGCTCGTGTTGCGCCGATATCATTCCGCAAAAGAGGGAAGAAGAAAAAGAAGAGGAAAAAGTGATTGGGGGAGCTGGAATATTAACTATTAGATTACTTCCAGGTCGATGACAACACATTCGATAAGCTCATGTGTGGAAAGTTACGGAGGCGGATGTGGACGTTTCTCGAAAGACCCGGCTCTTCGATGCAAGCGAAAGCTTTTGAGCTGTCTTCGACTCTTTTCGTGGCGATTTCAGTCATGGGACTCTCGTTTGGGACCATACCGGACTTTCAGGTAGAATGCGTTGAAGTATCATTCGTAATCATTATTTTGTAGGTGACTCATTTGATGCCCCCACACGATGAAACAGTAGTGTTGCCGAATGGAACAGCGACGATCGTGCAGAAAGTCGAACAGATGCGAGTGGAACATCCGGCTTTTGTGTTCACGGAACGGATATGCATCGCCTTCTTCACCGTCGAATACTGTCTTCGATTTTTCGCCGCACCCAGGAAGCTAAGATTCGCGCTGAAGCCGTTGAACTTGGTGGATCTCCTGGCCATCGTCCCATTCTATCTGGAACTATTGCTGACTCTCTGCGGAGTGGACGACCGAAAACTGAGAGATCTGCGATGGGCGTTCCTGGTGGTCAGAATTCTGCGAGTGCTGCGAGTCATTCGAATCATCAAGCTCGGAAGGTTCTCCTCGGGACTTCAAACGTTTGGAATGACACTTCAGCGGTCACAAAAGCAGTTGCAAATGATGACAATTGTGCTGCTGACAGGAGTGGTCTTTTTCTCGACCATGATCTATTTCCTGGAGAAGGACGAGGAGAAAACGCCGTTCACGAGTATCCCGGCAGCCTATTGGTGGTGCATAGTCACAATGACAACTGTGGGCTATGGAGACGCGGTACCAGCGACTACCAGTGAGTTTTCAACAAACTTTTATGATGAAAACCAACGATATTTCAGTGGGAAAGATCATTGCCTCGGCGGCGATCATGTGTGGAGTATTGGTACTCGCCCTGCCTATCACTATTATTGTCGACAACTTTATCAAAGTGGCACAGGACGAGCAGCAAGCAGAGCAGCAGAAAATCGACCAGCACAGCGAGCAAGTTGCTCTGGAGGCGATGCTCACTGCGAACTAATTTTTTAGCCTCCCCCCATATTCGTACTCAAGAGATGATTTGAAATACGAGTAACTTTTTCTTCAACTGACAAACTTTTTCCTTTGATAAATCTATATATCTCTTCATTTGTTCTGGAAGACAATGCAATTGCATTCGATTCCACCACTAAATACAAATAACTTATTCTTCTGACTGAGAGCGCTTTCTTTCTTTTTCCTTCTTCTTCTCCTACTTTCTGTCTAGATAGAAAAGAAGCTGAGCAGATTTCAAACTCTTTTCTCCCCTCGATGCAAAAGCGCTTTACACTGACTCTCTTTCGGAACACGCTAGAACCCATCCGTTTCCCTCTCCCACCGAATATTTTGTTAGACTACATATCAAACCAATGATGAACTTGAATAAAAGTATTGACTTTTGATTAGTGGGGGACTAACCGGAAAACGAGAGCCGCAGTTTGACGGTCTCTCCTTTATCGAAGACCAACGTGGAAGCGTATCGATCGACGCGATTGATCTCGGGCATCTGATCCATCGTGAGCTTGCATTGGTGCTCCGCCGAGCCGGACGTGTTCTTCACCACTATCTTGTACTCGCCTGAAAATGAAAAAGAGGTAACCGAAGAGGACGAGGCTGTTCAAATTTGGAGTGACAGACAGATTGGCTGAGGGCTTTTGACATAAGGTCTCGGGTTTCCGGCCGCTCAATTGGCCAGATTGGGAGACAAAGAGAGAGAGAGAGAGCAAAATGAGCAGAAGCTGAGAGCTCCGCCTCACCTTCATCGTCCTCGCGAACTTCTCCGATCGTCAAGGATGTCACACCAGCGGCCGTCTCTATCCACTGTCGTTTTCCCGAAAAGATCTCTTTCTTGTTTTTGAACCAATGCACTTCGGGAGCTGGATGTCCGGAGAACTCGGCAGTGATCTTGCTCTTCGTGTTCTTGATGACTGTCAGATCGGCTGGAGCGTTTGTAAACTTTGGTTTTTGAGATTCTGAAATTAAAATTGAATAATCATAAAAGAAATATGAGCCTAATACCTTGAGTATTCTTGCACTCAATGATCTCGCTTTGCTCGGACGTCACAGTTTGACCGGCTTTGTTTTGAGCAACAACGCGGAAGAGATAGGAGACTCCGTCCTTGAGCTGGGCGACTGTCGCCGAGCACTCGGAGATTTCCTTCGCGGCGACACTCCACGGCCGTTTTGAACTGGCCTCCTTCATCTGGACGGTGTAGGTGACGTCACCGTTGTCGGAAGCCCATTTCAAAGAGATCGATGTGGCCGTCGAGGCCATGGATTCGGGTTTTCCAATGGGTTTAAGCTCCTCGAACGTCTTTTCCTTTTCCTCGGACTTTTTAGCGTCTTTTTCATCTTCTTTCTTCGCCGCGGTCTTCTTAGACGTCGTCAGTTTTCCCTCCAACGCGACACCAGTTCCCATCTCGTTCACCGCCGACACGCGCACATCGTAGCCAGTCTCCGCCTCGAGCTCTTCCAATTTGTACTTGAGCTCTTTGGTCTTTCCGCACTGCTTCCATCCCTTGTTCTTTGATTCCTTCCTCTCCACATTGTACCCACTGATCTCGCATCCTCCGTTGTTCTCCGGGGCCTTCCATGAGAAGTCTGCAGAATTATCGGTCACTCCGTCAAAAACCAGGGGTCCGGTGGGAATTCCTGGAGCTCCTTTTGCTGCTCCCTTGATGCGCAACGCAATCTCTACTTTTCCTTTACCGGCATCGTTGGTCGCGTTGAGTTTATAAACACCAGCGTGACCGGCGTCGGTCTTGGTAATGGTGAGCTGGGCGGTTCCGTCAGCGGACAACTGGGCCTTCACGTTGGAGTCCTCCTTCAGCGGCTTGTCGTCCTTGGTCCATTCCACGTTGGCTGGCTCTGAGATCTGGACAGAAAGCTTCGCGGAATCTCCGACTTTGACCTCGACAACCGATTGCTCGGCTTCGACCTTGGGGACTTGCGGGAGTTTGACGGTGACCTCAATGGACACTTCTTCTTGTTCTCCGTCCTTGGATTTGGCTTTGCAAGTGAACACTCCGGAAGCATTCACATCAACCGTTGGGATCTTGACAGTTGAGACTCCTTCGTTGCTGGCAACGGTGTAGGAGGCATCCAGGGCCTTTCCGTCCTTCGTCCATTCAACGTCAACTCCAGTTTCCACTTGAGCAGACAGTTCTCCCGGTTGTCCAGCGATCAGTTCAACCTTCGGCTTTTCAGTCTTCACCAACTTCTTTGGGGCCTTCTTCACAACCTTCTTCTTCTTGGAAACTTCTTCTTCTTCTTCTCCGGCCTTCTGGGCTTTCTCACTGACTGCGGACTCGGCATCTGAAGAAGCTTGGAGCGATCCTCTTCTGGATTCGTCTTGTACTTTGTCCACTGCTTTTCCCTTTTTAAGCTTCTCCTTCACTTCTTGAAGCGTTTCCTCGCCCTTGTTCTCTTGGGCTTTCTTTTTCACAACCTTCTTGGCCTTCTTCTCTTCTTCAGCAGGTTTCGATGAGACTTCGGCAGCTTCAGACGCAGTTTCAGCTTGTGCTTCTGATTCGGCAAGACTTTCGGTGGTCGTTTTGGATTCCGCTTGGACTTCAGTGCTTTCTTTCGTTTCGGCTTTCTCAACCTTCTCATCCACCGCAGCCTTTTCAGCCTTCCGCTCGTCCGACACCTCCTTGAACTCCGATCCAGGCACCAAGATCTTGACGGGCTCCGTCTCATCACTCGGGCTCGAAATCGCGTGGATTCCAGTAGCCGTCACTTGATAAGTGAACTCTCCAGACTCGGTCACCGACCGATCCTTGAACTTGTTCCTATCAGTGTTGGCAATCTCGAGCCACTCTTCCTCGCCCACTTTCTTTCTTTCGATCTTATAGAGACTGGTCTCTGCGCACTCGTCCCATCTCAAAGTGACTTTGGTTCCATCCACAGCCACCGTGACTTGCGGAGTCGCCAGAATGGCAATCTTGGGGGCGAACAGTTCGGACGACTCGGAGACTGGCTCGGAGCTCTCAAGAGTGAGCACATCGACAGTGTCGCACGGCTCTGACTCGCCGACCTCGTTGACAGCGAGCACTCTGAATCCGTAGACCTGATTGCAGAACAGATCCTCGGCCACGAACGTCAACTTGTTCGGCTTGACTTGTCCGCAAGGCCTCCATCTGTTATTGTCCACTCCCTTTCTCTCGATAACGTATCCGGTGAGTGGGGCGCCGTTCGTTTCCTCTGGTGGTTGCCAAGAGAGGAAAACGCTGTCCTCGGTGACCTCTTTGAATTGAAGATCCAACGGAGCCGACGGCGTATCCACAATCTTCAGTGGAATCTCCTTGATGCACTGGCCAAGCGGGCTTTCAGCAATGATTCGAACGATTCCAGAGTTGTTTAGGGTGACGTTTTTCATTCGGACACTCACGCTATCATCGTACTCGGTCACAGTGGCGATGGCCTTCATCGGCGATCCATTGTTGGTCATATGGATGCTTGGGGCTGGGAATCCGGTGAAGTCGACCTTGAAGTCGAACTCGTTTCCAGCGTGAACAGTGACTCCGTTCTTGATTTCCTCCGGGACAATCAAGTTCGGAGCAACTTCGAAGTCCAGTTTGGCAGCCGCGGAGGTCTCCTTATCGGACACGGACGCGGTGTATGCTCCGATGTCGTGTTTGTCAAAATTCTTAATCTCCAACGTCGCCTTCTTTCCGTCCGTTTCCATGATCGCCTTGTTCATCTGCGGCCAAATCTCCACTCCGTTCTTGAACCATTTCACCTTGCGAACCGATTTGGAAAGCTCGCAGGAGAGGGCAATGGACTCTCCAAAGTCCTTGACGATGGCGTCCTGAGGACCCACGAGAATGTGTGGTTCCTCTTCGTTCACGATGACTTCTCCCTCCGCACGGCTTCTTCCGTCCGTCGTCTCGCACTTGTACACTCCGCTGTCCGCATCTGTGGATCCCTTGATTCGCAGTGTTCTCTTTCGAGCCATCGCGTAGAATTGGACCCGGTCACTGGCCACCAGCTTCTTTCCGTCCTTGTACCAGTTCACAACTGCTTCCTCGTCGGAAACCTCGCAAGTCAGCTCAATGTCGTGACCCTCTTCGATCTCGGTAAGCTCCGAGAACGAAGAGTTGAAGTGAGCTCGGACGTCGCTGATGGACACTTCGGATTCAGATTCGGCGGTTCCGTGAATGTTCTCAACGAGCACCTTGTAAACACCGGCGTCTTCTGATGACATCTCGTGAATGATCAGAGCGCTCATCGATCCTTCATTCACGATTTCCGTATTCTCATCCATCGGAATAATCTCCTTTCCGTCCTTGTACCAGATGTATTCAGGAGCTGGGTGTCCGGCGGCGTGGCATTCCAATCTGAGCTCACACTTCTTCGGAATCTTCACTGGCTTGATAGCCTTCAAGATTCTTGGAGCATCATCAGCAAGCACAACAACTGGGATGGTAGGCTCGCTGAACTCTCCGGTACCGTGTTCGTTGCGGGCGGCAACACGGAACACGTACGAGATTCCTTCGCGAAGACCGTCAATCACACATTTAGGATAGATTGTAGCGGAAACGGATTCATCTTGCGATCCGGCAGGAACTCCGATGTCCACACTGGCCCAGATAGAAGATCCATCGGACTTGTATTGGACCACGAACTCGTTCTCTCCGTCCGGCTGCCAGCTCACTTCCACCTTGTCGTTGTCGAGCACTCTCACGATCGGAGTCTCCAGAATCACATCAGGGACCAGTCCTTCGACCTTCAACTTCTCGGAAACCACGTTCGAATTGGAGCGGAGTCCGGCTTCATTGCAAGCTTCCACCTTGAACTCGTACTCCTTTCCGGAGCCCAGTGCTCTCACATTGAAGCTTTCAGTGAACACGAGTTCCTCTCCGTTCAACTTCTGCCACTCTCCGCCATTCTCTCGCTTGTACACATCATATCCGTACACTGGAGAGCCTCCATCGTCGATCGGTTTTGGCCAGGTCAGCGAGCAAGATGTCGATGTCACATTCTCAATTCTCGGCGGGAATTCGATCGTCGGCACTTGGAACGGAGATCCGGTTTGCACTGGCTTCGTCTCGACGAATTCTCCGGTTCCAAACTTGTTCACAGCGGCGATTCGGATAATGTACGGGGTTTCGATTTCCAGATCGTCCACGATGTAGGAGTTCTTCTTTCCGTTGACCGTCGCAACTTTGTGGAACTTTCTTCTGCCGCTCTCCTTCTTCTCAATGAGATAAGAGGTGACTTCGGCGCCGTTGTTCTCAGCGGGGGCAGTCCACATTATGTGCAGGCAGTTGCTTTCCGCTTTCACGACGGAAACGTCTCCAGGAGCCGATGGGCTGTCGTTGACCTGAAAAACATCATTGAGGGGAGATTGACTTATGAATTTCTCACCTTTACATCAAACTTCTGCGTGACTTCTCCAAACTCGTTCTTCAGTTTCACCTCATACTCTCCCGAATCTGCCTTGCTCACTCCTCTCTTCGTGAGCTTCAACCCATCGTCCACAACATCGATACGACTTCTTCCGTCAAACTCTAACTCCTTTCCGTCAACGGACATGGAGAACGAGGCTTCTGGATTACTGTCATAGGCGACGTGAATGGAAAACTGATCATCCTTATCAACCTGAACAATATTTCAATTAGGAAATTGAATCATAACAGATTCAGGCGCGTTCGTTTGGGAGAAATTCGAAGGGATTGCGTGAAGTGAAGAGCAATGGAATGAAAAGGAAAAGGGCAGAAGTGCTCGAACAAAAAGGAATTGAATTGAAATGCGCGGGGAAGAGATTCTGGAATAACTTACGTGAATCACCGGTTTCTGCTCCGATACATTCTTCAGAACCGGCTTTCCTTGCACAGACAGATGGGTGCTGCAGTCGACTCCATCGCACTTGACAGTGTACTTTCCACTGTCCTCGTACTTGGCTCTTCTCAGCGTCAATGACACTGAGCATCCGATGGTGTCGATTGAGTAATCATTGCTGATCTCCAAAGGCTTTCCGTCTTTGAGCCAGACGACCTTGCTCACATCGATCGGATGGTTGAGAGTTACAGAAATCGTCACTTCTTGTCCTTCCTTTCCGGACGTCTTTCTTGGAAGATAATTGACAAAGTCAGTTGGCAGCTCTTCAACCTTCAGAACAGTCTTGTGAACTTCATCTCCACACTTGACAGTGACTTCCAAACCGGAATCCTCGGGTTGGACTTCGTCAATGATCAGGGTTCGGAAAAATGTGTGGGACATTTCGTGGTATCTTGAGTTCAAATCAGCGTCTTTTCCATTGACTTGCCACGTGACGGTGTCTTCTTCATTCACCAACTCTACCTCAATTTCCACGTTGTCCCCACGAAGAGCAAGCGTTTCGGATGCGAATGTTGAAGCGAAGCCAGTACGACGACGTCTTCTGCGGCCTTCGGAAGAAGTCTTGCTGGAAACACTCTGCTCATTGTCACTGAGGATTTCTGACGCCTTCCTCTTGATTGTGGCCGATGTGAACTCGCATGGCGACTCCTCCACAGTTTCAGGCTTCTTCCTTTGCTGGAGGGTGTAGTCTGATTCTTTCGTGGCTTCTGATTCGACAGCCGAATCCGTTGTGATCGACTTGCTTTCAGCAGTTCCCGTTGAATCTCCTTCTGGCTTGCTTGTTTCAACAGATGACGTGTCACTGATTACGGAATCCGATTTCTCGGTCTTCTTCTTCAAAACCTTCTTTTTCGGTTTCTCCTCGACATCGCTGATCTTTGAGACATCAGCAAGACTAGAATCACTGGCAACAGAATCACTCTTCTCCTTCTTCTTCTTGATGACGCGCTTCTTCGAAGCAGCTTCACCGGACGGTTCTTCCGGCTTTGGAAGTTTTCCATCGGTCTCCACTATGGCCTTGGCTTCGGAATCCTTCTTGGGTTTAGCATCGGCATCTTTCTTAGCCTCGTCTTCTTCCTTCACCTTGACTTCAGATGTCTTCTTGGTCTCCTCTTTCACCTTCTTTTCTTTGACCTCTGCTTCGACTGCCTTAGATTCCTGATCAACAGCTTTGTCCTTCTTAGCTTCCAGCTTCTTTTTGGCCTCTGTTTTAGCCTCGGAATCTTTCTTAGCTTCGGCATCTTTCTTAGCCTCGGCATCTTTCTTAGCTTCGGCATCTTTCTTAGCCTCGGCATCTTTCTTAGCTTCGGCATCTTTCTTAGCTTCGGCATCTTTCTTAGCCTCGTCTTCTTTCTTCATCTTGACTTCAGATGTCTTCTTGGTCTCCTCTTCCGCCTTCTTTGATTTCACTTCTGCTTCGACTGCCTTAGATTCCTGATCAACAGCTTTGTCCTTCTTAGCTTCCAGCTTCTTTTTGGCCTCTGTTTTAGCCTCGGAATCTTTCTTAGCTTCGGCATCTTTCTTAGCCTCGGCATCTTTCTTAGCTTCGGCATCTTTCTTAGCCTCGGCATCTTTCTTAGCTTCGGCATCTTTCTTAGCTTCGGCATCTTTCTTAGCCTCGTCTTCTTTCTTCATCTTGACTTCAGATGTCTTCTTGGTCTCCTCTTCCGCCTTCTTTGATTTCACTTCTGCTTCGACTGCCTTAGATTCCTGATCAACAGCTTTGTCCTTCTTAGCTTCCAGCTTCTTTTTGGCCTCTGTTTTAGCCTCGGAATCTTTCTTAGCTTCGGCATCTTTCTTAGCCTCGTCTTCTTTCTTCGTCTTGACTTCAGATGTCGTCATGGTCTCTTCTTTCACCTTCTTTTCCTTCACCTCTGCTTCGACGGCTTTAGATTCCTGATCAACAGCTTTGTCCTTCTTAGCTTCCAGCTTCTTTTTGGCCTCTGTTTTAGCCTCGGAATCTTTCTTAGCTTCGGCATCTTTCTTAGCTTCGGCATCTTTCTTAGCCTCGTCTTCTTTCTTCATCTTGACTTCAGATGTCTTCTTGGTCTCCTCTTCCGCCTTCTTTGATTTCACTTCTGCTTCGACTGCCTTAGATTCCTGATCAACAGCTTTGTCCTTCTTAGCTTCCAGCTTCTTTTTGGCCTCTGTTTTAGCCTCGGCACCTTTCTTAGCCTCGGAATCTTTCTTAGCTTCGGCATCTTTCTTGGCCTCGTCTTCTTTCTTCGTCTTGACTTCAGATGTCTTCTTGGTCTCCTCCTTCTTTTCTTTGACCTCTGCTTCGACGGGTTTAGATTCCTGATCAACAGCTTCGTCCTTCTTAGCTTCCACCTTCTGTTTCGGTTTCTCCTCAACATCGCTGATCTTTGAGACATCAGCAAGACTAGAATCACTGGCAACAGAATCACTCTTCTCCTTCTTCTTCTTGATGACGCGCTTTTTCGAAGCAGCTTCACCGGACGGTTCTTCCGGCTTTGGAGGTTTTCCATCGGTCTCCATTATGGTCTTGGTTTCGGAATCCTTCTTGGGTTTAGTCTCGACATTTATCTTAGCCTCGTCTTCTTCCTTCGTCTTGACTTCAGATGTCTTCTTGGTCTCTTCTTTCACCTTCTTTTCTTTGACCTCTGCTTCGACTGCCTTAGATTCCTGATCAACAGCTTCGTCCTTCTTAGCTTCCAGCTTCTTTTTGGCCTCTGTTTTAGCCTCGGAATCTTTCTTAGCTTCGGCATCTTTCTTAGCCTCGGCATCTTTCTTAGCTTCGGCATCTTTCTTAGCTTCGGCATCTTTCTTAGCTTCGGCATCTTTCTTAGCTTCGGCATCTTTCTTAGCCTCGGCATCTTTCTTAGCCTCGGCATCTTTCTTAGCTTCGGCATCTTTCTTAGCCTCGGCATCTTTCTTAGCCTCGGCATCTTTCTTAGCTTCGGCATCTTTCTTAGCCTCGGCATCTTTCTTAGCTTCGGCATCTTTCTTAGCTTCGGCATCTTTCTTAGCTTCGGCATCTTTCTTAGCCTCGGCATCTTTCTTAGCCTCGGCATCTTTCTTAGCTTCGGCATCTTTCTTAGCCTCGGCATCTTTCTTAGCCTCGGCATCTTTCTTAGCTTCGGCATCTTTCTTAGCCTCGGCATCTTTCTTAGCCTCGGCATCTTTCTTAGCTTCGGCATCTTTCTTAGCCTCGGCATCTTTCTTAGCCTCGGCATCTTTCTTAGCTTCGGCATCTTTCTTAGCCTCGGCATCTTTCTTAGCCTCGGCATCTTTCTTTGCTTTGGCATCTTTCTTAGCCTCGTCTTCTTTCTTCATCTTGACTTCAGATGTCTTCTTGGTCTCCTCTTCCGCCTTCTTTGCTTTCACTTCTGCTTCGACTGCCTTAGATTCCTGATCAACAGCTTTGTCCTTCTTAGCTTCCAGCTTCTTTTTGGCCTCTGTTTTAGCCTCGGAATCTTTCTTAGCTTCGGCATCTTTCTTAGCCTCGGCATCTTTCTTAGCTTCGGCATCTTTCTTAGCTTCGGCATCTTTCTTAGCTTCGGCATCTTTCTTAGCTTCGGCATCTTTCTTAGCCTCGGCATCTTTCTTAGCCTCGGCATCTTTCTTAGCTTCGGCATCTTTCTTAGCCTCGGCATCTTTCTTAGCCTCGGCATCTTTCTTAGCTTCGGCATCTTTCTTAGCCTCGGCATCTTTCTTAGCTTCGGCATCTTTCTTAGCCTCGGCATCTTTCTTAGCCTCGGCATCTTTCTTAGCCTCGTCTTCTTTCTTCGTCTTGACTTCAGATGTCGTCATGGTCTCTTCTTTCACCTTCTTTTCTTTGACCTCTGGTTCGACGGCTTTAGATTCCTGATCAACAGCTTCGTCCTTCTTAGCTTCCACCTTCTGTTTCGGTTTCTCCTCAACATCGCTGATCTTTGAGACATCAGCAAGACTAGAATCACTGGCAACAGAATCACTCTTCTCCTTCTTCTTCTTGATGACGCGCTTTTTGGAAGCAGCTTCACCGGACGGTTCTTCCGGCTTTGGAAGTTTTCCATCGGTCTCCACTATGGCCTTGGCTTCGGAATCCTTCTTGGGTTTAGCATCGGCATCTTTCTTAGCCTCGTCTTCTTCCTTCACCTTGACTTCAGATGTCTTCTTGGTCTCCTCTTCCGCCTTCTTTGCTTTCACCTCTGCTTCGACGGCTTTAGATTCCTGATCAACAGCTTCGTCCTTCTTAGCTTCCACCTTCTTTTTGGCCTCTGTTTTAGCCTCGGAATCTTTCTTAGCCTTCTTCTCGATGGTCGTCTTTTGTGCAACCTCCGCCTCGGTCTTGGCTACTGATTTCTTCTCAACAACTTTCTCAACTTGACCTTCTCCCAAAGTCTTCTTCTCGACCTTCTCCTCAGCTTCTTCCTAAAAAGGGGAAGTGCGTATGTGCATAGGGTAAAAGGAGAGAGCAGGAAGTGCTCGAGCGGGATCGTGATTCGTGCTCACGGAAGGATGATGTTCGGATGATTGTACAATTCTCTCCGAAAAGTTTATAGTTTTTTTTTCAAACTTTCAAATCCATCCGGACATCGTCATGCTATGGGCAATTTAAATAAACTAACCTTCTTTTCAGTCTTTGCCTGTTTCTCATCGGTCTTCTTCGGAGGAAGTCCTTCCTTCTTTCTGGCTTGATCGTCTGGAGTCTCGGAACGGCGTTTGAATGAGAACTCTGCCTTTTCTTTGGCACTCTCCACCTGAAATACGTGGTTGTTATCAACTTTTAGTTGTTTTCTTAGCGCAAACCTTCATAGAAACGCTCGCAGACAGTGGTTCAACTAGCGGCGTCTTTGCATCGGCACTTCCCTCACGCCCACGGATGGTCGCGGTGATGTTGGTCTCAGAGTGCATTGTGCTCGGATCACCGAATCGGGAACTGATCTCATCTGGGATGAACAAAGCCTTCGGAATCATCTTCTTCTTCCTTCCGGCCTCCGTTGGTGGAGTGCTTTCTTTGGAAGATGAAGTCGTTGTGGGCTCTTTTTTGACTTCAGTAGGCTTGGCTTCCGCTGGCTTAGAAACTGTTTCCTTCTTCGGCTTGACTGCCTTCTTTTCAGCTGTTTTCTTGCTTATCTCAACTGTCTCGACACGAACATCGGCTGGAGTGTCCTCGATCTTCGCCTCAACAAGGGAGCCCTCGATTGGAGCCTCGGCCGACTTCTCTCCCGTTGGCGGAGCGCTTTCTTTCGAAGATGAGGCCGGTGTGGGCTCTTTTTTGACTTCAGTAGGCTTGACTTCCGCTGGCTTAGAAACTGCTTCCTTCTTCGGCTTGGCTGCCTTGTTTTCTGCGGAGCTCTCGATTGGAGCTTCGGCCGCCTTCTCTCCAGTTGGTGGAGCGCTTTCTCTGGAAGATGAGGCCGCCGTGGGCTCTTTTTTGACTTCGGTAGGCTTGGCTTCCGCTGGCTTAGAAACTGCTTCCTTCTTCGGCTTGACCGCCTTCTTTTCAGCTGTTTTCTTGCTTATCTCAACTGTCTCGACACGAACATCGGCTGGAGTGTCCTCGATCTTCGCCTCAACAAGGGAGCCCTCGATTGGAGCCTCGGCCGACTTCTCTCCCGTTGGCGGAGCGCTTTCTTTCGAAGATGAGGCCGCCGTGGGCTCTTTTTTGACTTCGGTAGGCTTGGCTTCCGCTGGCTTAGAAACTGCATCCTTCTTCGGCTTGACTGCCTTCTTTTCGGCTGTTTTCTTAGTCGTCTTAGCCTCAGCGGTCTCTTCTTCCTTCGTCTTGACTTCAGAAGTCGTCTCGGTCTCGTCCTTCCTCGCCTTCTCTGCATCAGCCTTCTTTTCTTTGGATTCTGCTTCAACAGCCTTAGATTCTTGATCAACAGAGTAGTCCGTCTTAGATTTCTTTTTAGCCTTTACTTCATCATCCTTTTGCTCTTGAGTTTCAGTCTTAGCCTCAATTTCCGATGCGGCTTCATCGATCTTTTCAGCTTCCACAGCTGAATCTTCTACATCAGTTGTCTTGGAAGCACTTTCCGCCTCTCCCTTCTTCTTTACAACCTTCTTCTTGGCTTTCGTTCCGGCTTCTTGCAGCTCTTGAGTTTCAGATTTAGCGTCTTGTGCAGCGGGTTCATCGATCTTTTCAGATTCTACAGCTGAAGCTTCGATAACAGCTGAATTGAAAGAACTCTCCGTCTCCTCTTTCTTCTTCACAACCTTCTTCTTGGTCTTTGGCTTGGCTTCAGCTGACTTCTCCTCTTCAGTTACTTCTGACTTGCCTATCTCAGCAGGTTCATCAACAGATTTATCTTCATCACGAGATTCTGAAACGAAATAATTTAGATGTTACTATACAGTTATCGGCATATATCATTTCTGTCTGAATCTCTGACCAACAAAATCTAACTCAAAAAACACAGAGCACAAGACAAAGACGACACCTTGGGACAAGTGGACAACGACATCAGAGAAACACCAAGCCTCTCCAGCCACGTTGATGGCCTGACACGCGTATTCGGCTTCCTCGTCTTTGCAGATATCCTTGAGAATGAGCCAATGCTTGCGCATCTCGTCCTCGTGACGGATTTCCATCTGAAAATGAATATGAAATGATTGGGAGAGTTTTTTCCCTAAAATAACTGACCCTCTCTCCGCTGTCGGTTCTCTCGTCGATCAGCTTTCCGTCCCTGTAGAATCTGACCTGTGGCTCTGGCTCTCCGAGCGTCTCCACCATCATCACTACATTCTCTCCCACGATCGCATCGTGATCCGAGAGAATCTTGTCGAATCGCGGTGGAATCAGTTGAGTCAGCCGCGGCGCGTTCGGATTCTTCCTCTCCACCACCCGCTTTGTTCTTCTCTTTCTCTTTTTCTTCGCATCATCCAGTTCGGAATCGGAAGACGCTTCCATGATCCGACGTCCTCTCTGAAGACGTCTTCTTCGGTTGAAGTGCTCGTCATCCGGATACTCTTCACAGTCGACGAACACTTGGAAATTGCAACTGTCGACACCGGCAAGGTTCTCCACGAGAAGACTGTAATCGTCGTCATCCTCGAATGTGCAGTTGGCAATCCGAGCCTCGAACTCTCCGTCAGAGTGGTAATCCAACTGATATTTGGTGGATGGCACCATCATATCGATTTCCTTTCCGTTCTTAATCCAGATCAGTTCAGGCAACGGGTAGCCTTCAACCTTTCCGCTCAACGTGGCTGTGTCTCCTTCCTTCACTTGCACATCTTCAACCGGGGCCAATATTCCAGCCGATTTGTGCGTTTCTGGGAGGTCGTCTATGAAACTTCCAGAATCACGAACGTCCAGAAGGATTGTGCACTTGTCCACTCCGAAATCGTTTTTGGCTTCGAACACGAGCTTGCCACCATCAATCTTGCGGATCTCCATGATTTTCACATTGAACGTGTGCTCGGCGCCTCTGCTGAATCCTTCGAAGGCCATCTTGTCGAAGTTGTCAACCGGGAAATCGTTGCGGTACATTCGAATCTGTAAAATGGATACTCTTTGATGAAGAAAAAACGTCACTTACCAATGGGACCTCATCGGCCACCACCTTGATTGTGAATGCCACCACGTCTCCTTCAATACACCCGATGTACTGCATCTTCTTCGCAAACGCAGGAATCTTCATCGCCAGCTCCTTTCCTTCCATGTAATCGCTCGGATCCCTCTTCCTTCTCCTTCTCTTCTCAACTCTAACTCCATGCTCGTCGAATGTGATGCTCTCGGCGTCGCTGAACTCTCCATCCTGCGAGATTGCCGAGATTATGAACTTCTTCTTCTTTTTGACAGGTCCAGCCTCCGAAGTGCTAGCTCCGGCTTCAGTTTCCGAGTCGTCTGACCAGTCAACCGTTTCGGCTTGGCAAATCTTCAGAGTAAGTTCCCGTTGTGGCACTTTAACCTCAGCGTCGGCCTTGGAGTCGGATGGTTTGGTGAAGGACAGATCGGAATCTTGAAAAGCTAGAGAATCTGAATCTTTAGCGGATTGTGCCGAGAAAGAAGCGTCCGCCTGGGCTCCGTGGGACGACAAATCGAATCCCACATTGTTTTCGGCGAAAGAAGCCTTTTCTTGCTCGGCCTTCTTCGTCAGATTCTTTGAAGTTTTTGATTCCTCTTCAGATTTCTCAAAGCTCGAGATCAAATTAGCCTTAGCTTCCTTCCCCTTCTTCACAGTCTTCATAGCTTTTCCACGGCTCTTCGTGTCTTCTGCTTGATTCACCGAAGCCATGTCATCTGCAGACTCCAACTTGACATCTTTTGACACTTCTCCATAACTCGTCGCATCTCCTTCCACACTCAACATCTTTCCAGTAGACGCTCCGAGCTCATTTTCGGTCGACTTATCGAATGAGATTCCAGAATCGGCGACTGAAAGCGAAGTGGTGTCGTGTCGTCCATCCACCGAGAGAGTGTCAGTCACTGTTTGCTTCTCCGGCTTCTTCTTCAGTGTTGTCTTTCTTCGACTCTCGGCGTACTTATCCTCAGCAGACTGCTTTCCAGTGATTGTCTGCTGCTCTGTTGACTCTCGAGCTTCTTCTTGAGCCAAGGCAGCATCGGTTTCAGCCATCGTCAACGAATCGGAGTCGTTCTCTTGTTTTCCGTCTTCTGCAATCAACATCCTCGTCTCAGCATGTTGCTCATCACTTTCCAACTTGTGCTCGCTGTCGAGATGACTCAAAGAAGCAACGGCATTCATATCTTCAGCAGTTCCGTGGGACGCTTTACCCGACTCTTCATCCTTTGAGATGTGAGCGTCTGATGATGTCATCGAGAACTCATCTGTCGCTTTCAGATCTTTCGACTCTGCACCGGTGATATTCTTCGTTGCTCCAGCCTCTGCTCCTTTCTTGTGCTTCTTAGCCCTCAGCTTCTGCTCACTGTAGCTATCCTTGTCTGCTTGTACTGACTGCTGATCGGCAAGTGATGCTTCGGCTGACTCTTGAGCATCTCGGTCCTTTTCAAAACCAGCATTGGCTCCAGAGATGGTGAGTTTGTCCTGTTTCGATTGAGATGTCGAATGAGCTTCAGCATGACCAGATTCTGTTTTCTTCTTCTTCGAACTCTTCAGAGTTTTTTCACTGTACGCATCTGACGCTTCAGTCTTAGTTGCCCCGGTTCCAATGGATTTCTCAGCATGATCGTAAGCTCCCGTGAAGTCGGCGTCTACATCCGTGACCGTGAGCACATCCGCAGCGGACATCGGGCTCTTTCCTCCAGTTTCCGCTGCTCCCTTTGCTCCGTCTCGTATCAAATCACCAGAAACACTCGCCACTCTCTCCTCGTACTCGGCTCGTTCCTCATCCTGCTGCTCCACAGTGGCAGACGCCTCGCCAGACTCGGCTCCCTTTCCGAATACTCCTTCTTGACTCGCGACGCTCATCGACTCTTTGTCCTTTTGAGATCCGGCCAAGTTCTTTGAAGCGCTTTTCTTAGAAGTTTTCTTCTTTAAATCGGCGCCGCTGTGAGTATCAGCAAGGCTTGTAGCGTCCTCATTGACCAGATCAATCTGTCCAAACGCTGATATTTCGACACTAGACCTTCGAAGTTCGGGATTCACTTCGGAGACTGTCAACGAATTAGAGTCCTGACGAGTGGGTCCTGTTGAGCCAATGGACGTTTCAGCTTCTCCCAACTGCTCGGCTCTCTTGAACTTTCTGCCTTTCGAGATCTCTGCATAGGCTCCTTGAGCATCTTGAGCTTCTCCTTGCGAAGTTTCCGTTCCTTGAGAGTCTTCATTTTTTGCTAACGCTTTGTTCCTGGAGACTTCGGAGTACTGATCAGAGGAAAAATCGGCAGTTGCTAAATTGGCGTCCACTTCAGCTCTGGAAAGTTTGTTCGAATCGTCGAGTTCTGCTGAAGTAGCGGATACGGAGAGCTGATCTTTGGCTTTGTTCTTTTGAGCCAAAGAGTTCGAAACTTCCGAATCCTTGCCTTTCCGTGATTTCTTTACATGCCTCGTCTGCTCAGTATAACTCTCTTTCTCCGTTTCGGCTGCTTCTCCGATCATTTTTGACGCTCCGAGTTCTTCTTCTTCTTTTTTCAGGCTAGCCCTCTTTCCAACACTGGCCAGACTGTCCTTTCCACTCACACTTTCCCAGTCTTGAAGCTTTGTTTCTGCTGATCCTGCCTCTTCATCCTTCAATAATTTCTGATTCCTCTCGTTGACGCTGAGCCGATCTTGAGCCTTGGCATCTTCCGCAAACATCATTTCAGCCATTTCCTCGTCGTCCATAAACTTGTCCAGCTCAGAAGTCAGGCTCTGCTCAGCAAAGCTCGTCTTTGTTCGTTTCAAAGGAGCTGGAGCTTTCAGTGACTTCTCAGCGCTCTCAGATTCCTCAGCTTTTCCGAACTTTCCCTTCTTTCCTGTGATAGCCAATGAATCCGTATCCTTTTCAGAGTCTCCGAGATTCTTTTCTGCGTCCGCTCCCGTCTCTTTCTTCTTGGCTCCCTTCTTTGATCTCAACGTGGTCTCCTCGAATGAAGACTTCTCCTTCGCCAGTGCTTTCTCTTTTTTCTCAATCTCGGCTGCCGCTTCCTCAGGAGTCTTCATCACTTTCTTCTTGAGCCCAATGATGCTCATCTCATCTGCATCTTTGTTCTTCTCCGGAATCATCTCTTCGACAGAATCGGATTTGGTGGACGAGTCGAAGCTAACTCTCTTCCTTCGCATCGCCAACGACGTCTTTTCCTTGTTTTTCAGTGAGACAAGGTGTTCAGCCTCATCATTCGCTTCTTCCTCGCTCTTCGTCAGGCTATCATCCAGATTAGTGGTAGCCAGGGAAGTCTCCTCACGATTCTGAATGTTCTGGTTGGATTCGGAGCTCTCAGAAGCTCCTTTCTTCGACTTCTTGGCTCTTAACGTGGTCTCCGCAAGAGAATCCTTCGCATCTTGAGATCCTTTCACTTTAGCTCCGAACTCAGCCTCCGCAGCTTCTTCCTGACTCTTCTTCAGCTTCTTATTCTTCCCAGTAACCGCCAGTCCCGTCTTCTCTTCATTCGAAGTCACCAAGTTTCCAGATTGGATCTCCTCAGCGTCTTGCCGCGCCAACTTCTTGTTCACATCCTTTATAGCCATTGAGTACTCTTCTTGGTCTTTCTCTCCAAAGTTGAACATCGGAACTTCTTTCGATGCAGTCGGTTTTTGAGTATCAACGTTTACATCCCGCAGTTCCATTGAAGTTTTTTCGGAGGTTTTCTCATCGAAAACAGTGTCGTTGGCTTCTGAAGCTTCTTTCTTCTTCAGCTTCTTCTTCACATCCTTCACTTCCATCGACGTCTTCTCTGCGGTTTCATCGGCCAATTTTCCAGCTGCTTCCGCTTCTTTTGCCGCCTTCGCCGTGAGCTCTTCATAAAGATCTTTCAGGGTGAAGTTGTCCGCTTCCTCGACCTTTTCCTTGAGTTTCAGCTCCACGTCACCGCTTGAACCCTTCTTTTTAATCTTTTTGTTGAGCGATTGGATCGCCAGAGCGTCCTGGTCTTGAGAACTAACTCCAAAGTTTTGTGACGCTTCATGATCTTTGAATGCTCCAGAGGACAGCTCCGCATTCAGATCGTGAACACTCAGCTGATCCTGCTCTCCCGCTCCCAGGTTCAGAATCTTCGACGCTCCGTCCTTCTGTTCTTTCCTTTTCGCTTTCTTATTGAGCTCTTGCACGGAGAGCTCTGATTGCTCAGCTTCCTTGGTCTTTCCGGCTTTGCTCTCAATCTCCGCTTCCTCCTTCTCTCCCTTCTTGTTCACTGACTTGTTCAGCTCCAGAATAGACATTCCCGTCTGCTCACTTTCCTTGATCTTCTCCGCTTGACTCTCAAATTCAGTCTCCTCCTTCTCCGTTCTCTTCTTCATCGACTTATTGAGCTCCTGAACACTGAGCTCGGACTTCTCCTGCTCTTTCCTCTTCTTGACTCCTTTTTCGACAACAGTCTCTTCGTTCTCTTCTTTCTTCTTCATCTTTTTGTTCAGTTCCTGGACAGCCATCGAGTCAGAGTCCTTCTCCGATACTTTAGTCTTCAAGGCGCCCAATCCTGTCTGATTCTCCTCCTCGATCTTGTCAAACGCATACGTGGCACTGATGCCACTGCTTGTCGGATCGCTCGGAATCTCCTCTTCTTCGACCTCCACCACGTCCGCATCAATATCCGATTCTCTGATGTTTAAACTACGAGTGAGGCTCTTCCGGGTGCTTTTCCGCACTTGTCTCTCAGTTTGTCCGTGCTGTTCTGGCGAAGTGAACGTTGAGTTCAGATGAGTGCTCTTTTCGCTTCTGAAATTGGAATGCGCTACAGTAATGCAAGTACAATATCAGAGAACTTACTCTCCGGGAGCTGTTTGAGATGCGTTCTGATCTTTCTGCTCAGGTTTTTCACCGCCCTCAGTGCCATCTTTATCTTCACTTTCTGAAAATCGCCAAGTAAGCGTATATTTTTGAGTTAAAACCGGTACCTGTCCGATCTCTCTTCTTTTCCGCTTCCTGTGGCTTCTCTGGCTTTTTACCAACTGAAAATCATAGTGTTAACGTAGAGAAGATAGCGATCGAAAAAGCTGGGCCTAGTAATTTGGCGGAAAATCTTTTAAATTTGTCAGAAATAGCCCAGTTCTGAAGTAAATATGAAAAAAAGAGACTCCCTGCTGAAAAACCTTGCTTCAAATCTGAAATATCTGAAAAGCCAGAAACATTGACACAGATTTTGAGCATGCAACATCACACAACATGCAAGAGATTCAGAGATCAATGATATACCGTATCCTTCGCAAACTCACCACCGCCTGCAAAGTCTTCTGGAGCCGCAAGAACGCCAGCGTCATCTGCAACAAAACGAGTACGTTTGGAAGGAAAGAAAGAAGGAGCAAAGAGCACAAGGAAAGATACTATGCAATCTTTGACTTTGCGGGCACGCTTTTTCTCGGTAGGCAAAACGATGATTGCGCGAAGAAGAAGAAGAAAAAGTCTCGTCGTTTTGAACACGTGTTGACACATACTCTACTATGAGTGACAAGCGAGAAAGTCTTGAGGATGATTGGCGCGATGAGGAAGAAACGAACAAGTGTGAACATGGCGAGAACGTGACTGATGGTGATGAACTTGTGTACTAACTTTCTAGCACGGTGATTTTTTCTGGGGGCGCAGTGGAGACAAGATGATGGTTCGGCCCTCGTGCCGTGAACTCTCAGGCAAATTCGTTATCAAAAATATTCAAAGTGCGAAAGTTATAAGAACAATCGCAAGATATTGGCGCCGCGGATACCGAGACGCGTGCTCGAAGGAAATACGGCTATTTGGGCAGAATGGCAAATTCTTCTCCGCATTCAGTTTTTTCAGATTCTCTCCGTGCGCCAATCGACGAATGCGACGAAGATATGGTGCTCTCGCTCAAATGTAATCCGAAGCCGAAGCAGATGATACAAGTAGTTGATGGAATCTGCCCTTCTACCCAACCAACCACCTGTTTGTACAGTTGTTGACTTTTCACTTATCATTTTGATATCCACCAGGAAAAGAGCAACAAAAAGCGACGGGATTCGGTGGGGCGAATTTAGTCGTTTTTGTTTTTGCAAAAAAGACAAAGAGCAAAAATCGGATGAATGAGCCGTTCGTGAGAATCGAAAAGAGTGAAGGAGCATGAGGGAGAAAGAGCGGCACAATGTCAAGTGGACGAAAAACATGTAATTTGTGTGTGTGTGTGTATTTGTTCACTGTTTGTGAGAGTCTAAAAATTTCTAACCTTCACAGGAAAAGAACTGGGAGGGGGATATCCCATTGAGTCATCGCATCAAAAATCGGACAGCAAGAGGGCGAGAAATACAAATAAACAGAGAGGATGATAGTCGTAAACTTTTTCGCAGAATGAGGACACCGTTCCATCCAAATGTTCCCCATTATATGCTGCATGGAAAAAAGACAATACATGGAGATTTGGAATGTTCAGTAAGCTGAGAAGATTCAGCTGCCCAAGACAGTTTTAGAGATAGGAACTTGGGAGGAATGAGGAAGAGGTGTTACCAAACAATATCTTATCAACTGAAATGTATGCACCTTTCTCTCATGAGCCCTGACTAAGCTATAGTCTCAAAAGTGTTCAGTTCAGGTTGCCGGCTGAGCGCGCTCAAGCATCGAAACATGACGGTGAGTGGGAGAGAGAGAGGAAGATCACACGAGAAGAATTACATGGAATGCTGCGAGGATGGGCTGGAGGCGCAGGAAGCAAAGTGATTACGTACGTATGGTTTAGTGGGATCTCGCCCCTCGAGGCGCCTAGAGCATAAAGCCGAGAGCAAGGTCGAGGCGACGAGAATGTCAACAGTGCGCGGGGGCGAAAATCTGTCGCGCGAGGATTTCTGAGCGTGTCTGGGCTTCTGAGAATCGCAGGATCTTTCTTTTTCTCAATGGGGGATTAGCTATATGATGCGTTCTCCACGAGGCACCGCACTCACCTTCCTCTTCCGCGAGGGTCTCCGCTTCGATGGAATCTCCCGGAGCACTTTGACCTGCGGCATTGACGGCAATCACGCGGAACACGTACTCGGTGCCCGAGAACAGTCCGTCCACAATCGTCCTGGTACCAGTGACAGTGCAAGAATGTCTCCATCTTCCACTCTCCACCGTTTTCCTCTCCACGATGTACTCGATCACTTCACTTCCGTTCAGATCCTTCGGAGCCGACCATTGGAGAGTGATGCTTTCCGTTTCACGGCTGACCGCTTGAAGAGAACTTGGCTTGCCAGTCACGTCAATGACTTTTACTGGGATTTTCAGTTCGTCTTGAGAAGTTTCGTTCTTAACGATGACCTTAATCTCTCCAGAATCCTCAATCTTCAGCCGTTTCATTCTAATGGAAATAGTGTCATCCAAGTCGGTGACATCGGCACGAACACGCAACGGCTGATCGTTGTGAAGAAGCTCTATTTGTGTTGGAGCAGGGAAACCGGCAATCTGAAATGAACTAACTTAACAAAAGTAATATTTTACAATTTTACCTTAAGTGAAAGATCCAAATTCGTTCCAGCCATATACTCAGTCTGTGTTGTCGTCGATTCTAGGGTGACCTTGCATGGGACTCGCAACTCGAGTCTAGCCATTGCTGATCTGTATTCACTGTCGAACACTGCGTAGATGTTGCCGACGTCTTTTCCGTCGACATTCTTAATCACCAGAACCGAAGAATCGTCAGTCGTCTCGACGGTTGTCTTTCCGTACGCGACACGGATCTCCCTATTGTCTCTCATCCATTTCACACCGATTGGCTTTCGAGAGAAGGAAACTGAGAATTTGGCCTCTCCGAGCAGCTCGGTGACTGTTGTCGTTTGTGGCTGACTGGTGAACGGAGTGTCTTCTGCTTCGGAAGTCTGCGCCATGCGACTGTCAATGCCACTCTCGTCAGAATCGTTAGCTAGTTTGATAGTGGAAGCAGTTGACATTTCATCCGACTCGGTGACTGTGTCCAGGCTGAGACTGATGTCTGACTCCAGATCTTTTCTAGATTCGTCTGAGCTAATCTCGTCTGGTTTCTTCTCCACTGGTTGTTCATCGGACTTCTTTTCTGCCTTCTGAACCTTCTTCTTGATGACTTTCTTTTTGGCTTCTTTCTCTCCTTTGGCCTTAACAGTGCTGTCGGTTCCCTCATCGGCTGCGTTCTTGTCGTCGGCCTCTGTCTTCGTCTTGGCTTCGGCATCCTTCTGGGCCTTGTCGTCAGCGGTCTTCATGTCGTCGGTCTCCTTCTTTGTCTCGGCAGGTTTCTTGTCTTCAGACGTCACATCATCAGAACCATCCAATGTCTTCTCGGAATCGGCCTTCTTCTTTATCTTTTTCACCGCTTTGGTCTTCTTCTCATCGGATGCTTCTTTGACTTGCTCTTGCTTTTCCACTGCCGTTGCTTCGGATTCCACCTGTGTCGCTTCCTTGCTTTCAATGACAAGTTCTGCATCTGTCGTAACATCGATACTACTAGTGACGTCAATTTCTGATGTTGCTTCAATAAACGTTGCGATGGATTGAGTAGTTTGAGCGGCTACAGTTTCTTGGCTCTCGGATCTCTTCTTTGTCTTCTTGACCTTCTTCTTCAACGTCTGTGTTTCCTCCGCTTGAGATTCTTCCACCTTCAGCACTTCAATAGTTGCCTCTGCGTCCACGTCGCACGTGGCTTCATCGTCACGGCCCGTCTCCACATCAAAACTGACTTCAGCGACTTGCACATCAGTTGGTGGCTGGGCAACTTCTTCTCCAACAAACTCAAAGTTCTCCTCTTGATCATAATCCAATGTGTTCACTTCCACAATGTCACTCGGTGCACCTTCTCCGAACTCATTCACGGCGACAACTCTGAATGCGTAGAACTCGTTGGGCACAAGCTCCACAGCCGTGAACGTCTTCTCTTGATTGTGCCCGATGTTCCTCCATCTCCGGCTTTCCGTCAATCTTCTCTGAACGACGTAGTGCAGAATATCGGAGTCTCCAGTGTGTGGTGGCAGCCATTTGATGGTTGCAGAAGTGTCCGTGAGCTCGACAAGTTGAGCCTTTCTCGGTTTGAGCGGAGTGTCGACCATGGAAATGTGCAGGTCAGACTCGTCCTTTCCGTACTTGTTCTCGAGCACCACAGTGTATTCTCCATCGTCTTGCTTGCTCATCTTGGGGATGTAAAGCGAGGCGAGATTGCCGTAAACTTCATATTTCACATCGAAAGAGACCGGCTCTCCGTTGAGCAAGACACGTAGTCTGGGAGCAGGAGCACCAATGAACGTGAACTTGTAGGTGAACGATTTGCCAGCTTGATGGGTGATCGGATTAGTGAGTCTGAAAAAAGAGTGATTGGTCATCGAGCCATCCCAAACCGGGAAAACTTGCTTGTTCAAAATCATCGGCGGAGATGGTCCAGACAAGATCGCCGGCTGACTTCCAATGGATCCATCGATAAGGACATGGTACTTTCCCTTGTTCTGTGGCAAGAATTTTGAAAGTTTCAAGACTGTTTCCTTTCCAGATGTTTCAATTGCAACGTGTCCATCGGCCGCGAGAATCATACCATTGCAGAACCATTTGGCGTCGGTTATCGATTTAGACGTTCGGCACTTCAGAACAACTTCAGAGTCCATGTTCTCGATTGCTTGCGATGTCGGTTGTTCCACAATCGACTGGCCAGTAGTGATGGTGAAACTAACTTCCTCCTCTGCGCTTCCAAACGTCGTCGTCACTTCTTCTTTCTCTTCCTCCTTCCGAATTGTGTCTTCGTCTTGTTTTTTCGAGGAAAGGAGCACCTTCTGCTGTACTTCTTGAGTGTCTTCGTTTGGTGGGAACACGTCTATTCCATCATCAGCTGCCACATTGTCCAGACTGACATCACAATCAATTGAAGCGCTATCATCATCCGAATCGTAATCTTCGAAGATGCTCAGCTCCATTTGGTCGTAGTCGTAGAAGTTCAGATCAACAAGAGCATCTGTGTGAATCGACTCTTCGCCGGCTTCAATGTCAACATCCACGAAGATATCACTGGAACCAGAATTGCTTCTTTTGCGCTCGACACCACTAATTTCAGGCTTCAGATGAGCCACCGGCTTCTCGTCCTGCTCAGTCTCCTTCACGGCAATCTTTTCCCTCTTATGATGCTTCTTCTTCTTTTTCAGATGTTTTTTCGGCTTAGCCGGAGGGCTGAGAATGGACAATCCATCAATGACATCAGTTAGCAGACAGTCTGAAACAGTTAGTTGAAAAAGAAATAGATGCATCGAAAACTTACTGTCATCCAGTTTCTCAGGCCTCGCAGGATCTTTCTTTGTCGCACCAGACTTTTCGAATATTATTCCGATACCGATTCTATCGGTTCTTTGTTTGACAAATGCCTGAGAATGAAAATATTACCAATTGAAAAACAACAAGGAGTTGTAACTTACTGCATTGCAATAAACCTCCAAAGTGTATGGCTCTTCCGTACTGAGAAAAATGCGCTCGATAGGCGGAACCGTTCTGGTAACAATGACTGACTGCTGCTTACATTTCAGAATTGACGTGACTTCCACAGAAACTTCCTTTTTGTCCTCGACACGAACATCGGCTGGAGTGTCCTCGATCTTCGCCTCAACAAGGGAGCTCTCGATAAGAGCTTCGACCGCCTTCTCTTCAGTTGGTGGAGCGCTTTCTTTGGAAGATGAGGCCGGAGTGGGCTCTTTTTTGACTTCGGTAGGCTTTACTTCCGCTGGCTTTGAGACTGCTTCCTTCTTCTGCTTGGCTGTCTTGTTTTCTGCGGAGCTCTCGATTAGAGCTTCGGCCGCCTTCTCTCCAGTTGGTGGAGCGCTTTCTTTGGAAGATGAGGCCGGGGTGGGCTCTTTTTTGACTTCGGTAGGCTTGACTTCCGCTGGCTTAGAGACTGCTTCCTTCTTCTGCTTGGCTGTCTTGTTTTCTGCTGAGCTCTCGATTAAAGCTTCGGCCGCCTTCTCTCCAGTTGGTGGAGCGCTTTCTTTGGAAGATGAGGCCGGAGTGGGCTCTTTTTTGACTTCGGTAGGCTTTACTTCCGCTGGCTTAGAGACTGCTTCCTTCTTCTGCTTGGCTGTCTTGTTTTCTGCTGAGCTCTCGATTAGAGCTTCGGCCGCCTTCTCTCCAGTTGGTGGAGCGCTTTCTTTGGAAGATGAGGCCGGAGTGGGCTCTTTTTTGACTTCGGTAGGCTTGACTTCCGCTGGCTTAGAGACTGCTTCCTTCTTCTGCTTGGCTGTCTTGTTTTTCTGCTGAGCTCTCGATTAGAGCTTCGACCGCCTTCTCTCCAGTTGGTGGAGCGCTTTCTTTGGAAGATGAGGCCGGAGTGGGCTCTTTTTTTGACTTCGGTAGGCTTTACTTCCGCTGGCTTAGAGACTGCTTCCTTCTTCTGCTTGGCTGTCTTGTTTTCTGCGGAGCTCTCGATTAGAGCTTCGGCCGCCTTCTCTCCAGTTGGTGGAGCGCTTTCTTTGGAAGATGAGGCCGGAGTGGGCTCTTTTTTGACTTCGGTAGGCTTGACTTCCGCTGGCTTAGAGACTGCTTCCTTCTTCTGCTTGGCTGTCTTGTTTTCTGCTGAGCTCTCGATTAGAGCTTCGGCCGCCTTCTCTCCAGTTGGTGGAGCGCTTTCTTTGGAAGATGAGGCCGGAGTGGGCTCTTTTTTGACTTCGGTAGGATTGACTTCCGCTGGCTTAGAGACTGCTTCCTTCTTCTGCTTGGCTGTCTTGTTTTCTGCTGAGCTCTCGATTAGAGCTTCGACCGCCTTCTCTCCAGTTGGTGGAGCGCTTTCTTTGGAAGATGAGGCCGGAGTGGGCTCTTTTTTGACTTCGGTAGGCTTGACTTCCGCTGGCTTAGAGACTGCTTCCTTCTTCTGCTTGGCTGTCTTGTTTTCTGCTGAGCTCTCGATTAGAGCTTCGACCGCCTTCTCTCCAGTTGGTGGAGCGCTTTCTTTGGAAGATGAGGCCGGAGTGGGCTCTTTTTTGACTTCGGTAGGCTTGACTTCCGCTGGCTTAGAGACTGCTTCCTTCTTCTGCTTGGCTGTCTTGTTTTCTGCTGAGCTCTCGATTAGAGCTTCGGCCGCCTTCTCTCCAGTTGGTGGAGCGCTTTCTTTGGAAGATGAGGCCGGAGTGGGCTCTTTTTTGACTTCGGTAGGCTTGATTTCCGCTGGCTTGGAGACTGCTTCCTTCTTCTGCTTGGCTGTCTTGTTTTCTGCGGAGCTTTCGATTAGAGCTTCGGCCGCCTTCTCTCCAGTTGGTGGAGCGCTTTCTTTGGAAGATGAGGCCGGAGTGGGCTCTTTTTTGACTTCGGTAGGATTGACTTCCGCTGGCTTAGAGACTGCTTCCTTCTTCTGCTTGGCTGTCTTGTTTTCTGCGGAGCTCTCGATTAGAGCTTCGACCGCCTTCTCTCCAGTTGGTGGAGCGCTTTCTTTGGAAGATGAGGCCGGAGTGGGCTCTTTTTTGACTTCGGTAGGCTTTACTTCCGCTGGCTTGGAGACTGCTTCCTTCTTCTGCTTGGCTGTCTTGTTTTCTGCGGAGCTCTCGATTTGAGCTTCGGCCGCCTTCTCTCCAGTTGGTGGAGCGCTTTCTTTGGAAGATGAGGCCGGAGTGGGCTCTTTTTTGACTTCGGTAGGCTTGACTTCCGCTGGCTTAGAGACTGCTTCCTTCTTCTGCTTGGCTGTCTTGTTTTCTGCGGAGCTCTCGATTTGAGCTTCGGCCGCCTTCTCTCCAGTTGGTGGAGCGCTTTCTTTGGAAGATGAGGCCGGAGTGGGCTCTTTTTTGACTTCGGTAAGCTTGACTTCCGCTGGCTTAGAGACTGCTTCCTTCTTCTGCTTGGCTGTCTTGTTTTCTGCTGAGCTCTCGATTAGAGCTTCGGCCGCCTTCTCTCCAGTTGGTGGAGCGCTTTCTTTGGAAGATGAGGCCGGAGTGGGCTCTTTTTTTGACTTCGGTAGGCTTGACTTCCGCTGGCTTAGAGACTGCTTCCTTCTTCTGCTTGGCTGTCTTGTTTTCTGCGGAGCTCTCGATTTGAGCATCGGCCGCCTTCTCTCCAGTTGGTGGAGCGCTTTCTTTGGAAGATGAGGCCGGAGTGGGCTCTTTTTTGACTTCGGTAGGCTTGACTTCCGCTGGCTTAGAGACTGCTTCCTTCTTCTGCTTGGCTGTCTTGTTTTCTGCGGAGCTCTCGATTAGAGCTTCAGCCGCCTTCTCTCCAGTTGGTGGAGCGCTATCTTTGGAAGATGAGGCCGGAGTGGGCTCTTTTTTGACTTCGGTAGGCTTGACTTCCGCTGGCTTAGAGACTGCTTCCTTCTTCTGCTTGGCTGTCTTGTTTTCTGCGGAGCTCTCGATTAGAGCTTCGGCCGCCTTCTCTCCAGTTGGTGGAGCGCTTTCTTTGGAAGATGAGGCCGGAGTGGGCTCTTTTTTTGACTTCGGTAGGCTTGACTTCCGCTGGCTTAGAGACTGCTTCCTTCTTCTGCTTGGCTGTCTTGTTTTCTGCGGAGCTCTCGATTAGAGCTTCAGCCGCCTTCTCTCCAGTTGGTGGAGCGCTATCTTTGGAAGATGAGGCCGGAGTGGGCTCTTTTTTGACTTCGGTAGGCTTGACTTCCGCTGGCTTAGAGACTGCTTCCTTCTTCTGCTTGGCTGTCTTGTTTTCTGCTGAGCTCTCGATTAGAGCTTCGGCCGCCTTCTCTCCAGTTGGTGGAGCGCTTTCTTTGGAAGATGAGGCCGGGGTGGGCTCTTTTTTGACTTCGGTAGGCTTGACTTCCGCTGGCTTAGAGACTGCTTCCTTCTTCTGCTTGGCTGTCTTGTTTTCTGCGGAGCTCTCGATTAGAGCTTCGGCCGCCTTCTCTCCAGTTGGTGGAGCGCTTTCTTTGGAAGATGAGGCCGGAGTGGGCTCTTTTTTGACTTCGGTAGGCTTTACTTCCGCTGGCTTAGAGACTGCTTCCTTCTTCTGCTTGGCTGTCTTGTTTTCTGCGGAGCTTTCGATTAGAGCTTCGGCCGCCTTCTCTCCAGTTGGTGGAGCGCTTTCTTTGGAAGATGAGGCCGGGGTGGGCTCTTTTTTGACTTCGGTAGGCTTGACTTCCGCTGGCTTAGAGACTGCTTCCTTCTTCTGCTTGGCTGTCTTGTTTTCTGCTGAGCTCTCGATTAGAGCTTCGGCCGCCTTCTCTCCAGTTGGTGGAGCGCTTTCTTTGGAAGATGAGGCCGGAGTGGGCTCTTTTTGACTTCGGTAGGCTTGACTTCCGCTGGCTTAGAGACTGCTTCCTTCTTCTGCTTGGCTGTCTTGTTTTCTGCTGAGCTCTCGATTAGAGCTTCGGCCGCCTTCTCTCCAGTTGGTGGAGCGCTTTCTTTGGAAGATGAGGCCGGGGTGGGCTCTTTTTGACTTCGGTAGGCTTGACTTCCGCTGGCTTAGAGACTGCTTCCTTCTTCTGCTTGGCTGTCTTGTTTTCTGCTGAGCTCTCGATTAAAGCTTCGGCCGCCTTCTCTCCAGTTGGTGGAGCGCTTTCTTTGGAAGATGAGGCCGGAGTGGGCTCTTTTTGACTTCGGTAGACTTCCGCTGGCTTAGAGACTGCTTCCTTCTTCTGCTTGGCTGTCTTGTTTTTCTGCTGAGCTCTCGATTAGAGCTTCGGCCGCCTTCTCTCCAGTTGGTGGAGCGCTTTCTTTGGAAGATGAGGCCGGAGTGGGCTCTTTTTGACTTCGGTAGGCTTGACTTCCGCTGGCTTAGAGACTGCTTCCTTCTTCTGCTTGGCTGTCTTGTTTTTCTGCTGAGCTCTCGATTAGAGCTTCGACCGCCTTCTCTCCAGTTGGTGGAGCGCTTTCTTTGGAAGATGAGGCCGGAGTGGGCTCTTTTTTGACTTCGGTAGGCTTTACTTCCGCTGGCTTAGAGACTGCTTCCTTCTTCTGCTTGGCTGTCTTGTTTTCTGCGGAGCTCTCGATTAGAGCTTCGACCGCCTTCTCTCCAGTTGGTGGAGCGCTTTCTTTGGAAGATGAGGCCGGAGTGGGCTCTTTTTTGACTTCGGTAGGCTTTACTTCCGCTGGCTTAGAGACTGCTTCCTTCTTCTGCTTGGCTGTCTTGTTTTCTGCGGAGCTCTCGATTAGAGCTTCGGCCGCCTTCTCTCCAGTTGGTGGAGCGCTTTCTTTGGAAGATGAGGCCGGAGTGGGCTCTTTTTTGACTTCGGTAGGCTTTACTTCCGCTGGCTTAGAGACTGCTTCCTTCTTCTGCTTGGCTGTCTTGTTTTCTGCTGAGCTCTCGATTAGAGCTTCGGCCGCCTTCTCTCCAGTTGGTGGAGCGCTTTCTTTGGAAGATGAGGCCGGAGTGGGCTCTTTTTTGACTTCGGTAGGCTTGATTTCCGCTGGCTTGGAGACTGCTTCCTTCTTCTGCTTGGCTGTCTTGTTTTCTGCGGAGCTTTCGATTAGAGCTTCGGCCGCCTTCTCTCCAGTTGGTGGAGCGCTTTCTTTGGAAGATGAGGCCGGAGTGGGCTCTTTTTTGACTTCGGTAGGATTGACTTCCGCTGGCTTAGAGACTGCTTCCTTCTTCTGCTTGGCTGTCTTGTTTTCTGCGGAGCTCTCGATTAGAGCTTCGACCGCCTTCTCTCCAGTTGGTGGAGCGCTTTCTTTGGAAGATGAGGCCGGAGTGGGCTCTTTTTTGACTTCGGTAGGCTTTACTTCCGCTGGCTTGGAGACTGCTTCCTTCTTCTGCTTGGCTGTCTTGTTTTCTGCGGAGCTCTCGATTTGAGCTTCGGCCGCCTTCTCTCCAGTTGGTGGAGCGCTTTCTTTGGAAGATGAGGCCGGAGTGGGCTCTTTTTTGACTTCGGTAAGCTTGACTTCCGCTGGCTTAGAGACTGCTTCCTTCTTCTGCTTGGCTGTCTTGTTTTCTGCTGAGCTCTCGATTAGAGCTTCGGCCGCCTTCTCTCCAGTTGGTGGAGCGCTTTCTTTGGAAGATGAGGCCGGAGTGGGCTCTTTTTTGACTTCGGTAGGCTTGACTTCCGCTGGCTTGGAGACTGCTTCCTTCTTCTGCTTGGCTGTCTTGTTTTCTGCGGAGCTCTCGATTTGAGCTTCGGCCGCCTTCTCTCCAGTTGGTGGAGCGCTTTCTTTGGAAGATGAGGCCGGAGTGGGCTCTTTTTTGACTTCGGTAGGCTTTACTTCCGCTGGCTTGGAGACTGCTTCCTTCTTCTGCTTGGCTGTCTTGTTTTCTGCGGAGCTCTCGATTTGAGCTTCGGCCGCCTTCTCTCCAGTTGGTGGAGCGCTTTCTTTGGAAGATGAGGCCGGAGTGGGCTCTTTTTTGACTTCGGTAGGCTTGACTTCCGCTGGCTTAGAGACTGCTTCCTTCTTCTGCTTGGCTGTCTTGTTTTCTGCGGAGCTCTCGATTTGAGCATCGGCCGCCTTCTCTCCAGTTGGTGGAGCGCTTTCTTTGGAAGATGAGGCCGGAGTGGGCTCTTTTTGACTTCGGTAGGCTTGACTTCCGCTGGCTTAGAGACTGCTTCCTTCTTCTGCTTGGCTGTCTTGTTTTTCTGCTGAGCTCTCGATTAGAGCTTCGGCCGCCTTCTCTCCAGTTGGTGGAGCGCTTTCTTTGGAAGATGAGGCCGGAGTGGGCTCTTTTTGACTTCGGTAGGCTTGACTTCCGCTGGCTTGAGACTGCTTCCTTCTTCTGCTTGGCTGTCTTGTTTTTCTGCTGAGCTCTCGATTAGAGCTTCGGCCGCCTTCTCTCCAGTTGGTGGAGCGCTTTCTTTGGAAGATGAGGCCGGAGTGGGCTCTTTTTTTGACTTCGGTAGGCTTGACTTCCGCTGGCTTAGAGACTGCTTCCTTCTTCTGCTTGGCAGTCTTGTTTTCTGCGGAGCTCTCGATTAGAGCTTCGGCCGCCTTCTCTCCAGTTGGTGGAGCGCTTTCTTTGGAAGATGAGGCCGGAGTTTGCTCTTTTTTGACTTCGGTAGGCTTGACTTCCGCTGGCTTAGAGACTGCTTCCTTCTTCTGCTTGGCTGTCTTGTTTTCTGCTGAGCTCTCGATTAGAGCTTCGGCCGCCTTCTCTCCAGTTGGTGGAGCGCTTTCTTTGGAAGATGAGGCCGGAGTGGGCTCTTTTTTGACTTCGGTAGGCTTGACTTCCGCTGGCTTGGAGACTGCTTCCTTCTTCTGCTTGGCTGTCTTGTTTTCTGCGGAGCTCTCGATTTGAGCTTCGGCCGCCTTCTCTCCAGTTGGTGGAGCGCTTTCTTTGGAAGATGAGGCCGGAGTGGGCTCTTTTTGACTTCGGTAGGCTTGACTTCCGCTGGCTTAGAGACTGCTTCCTTCTTCTGCTTGGCAGTCTTGTTTTCTGCGGAGCTCTCGATTAGAGCTTCGACCGCCTTCTCTCCAGTTGGTGGAGCGCTTTCTTTGGAAGATGAGGCCGGAGTGGGCTCTTTTTTGACTTCGGTAAGCTTGACTTCCGCTGGCTTAGAGACTGCTTCCTTCTTCTGCTTGGCTGTCTTGTTTTCTGCTGAGCTCTCGATTAGAGCTTCGGCCGCCTTCTCTCCAGTTGGTGGAGCGCTTTCTTTGGAAGATGAGGCCGGAGTGGGCTCTTTTTTGACTTCGGTAGGCTTGACTTCCGCTGGCTTGGAGACTGCTTCCTTCTTCTGCTTGGCTGTCTTGTTTTCTGCGGAGCTCTCGATTTGAGCTTCGGCCGCCTTCTCTCCAGTTGGTGGAGCGCTTTCTTTGGAAGATGAGGCCGGAGTGGGCTCTTTTTGACTTCGGTAGGCTTTACTTCCGCTGGCTTGGAGACTGCTTCCTTCTTCTGCTTGGCTGTCTTGTTTTCTGCGGAGCTCTCGATTTGAGCTTCGGCCGCCTTCTCTCCAGTTGGTGGAGCGCTTTCTTTGGAAGATGAGGCCGGAGTGGGCTCTTTTTTGACTTCGGTAGGCTTGACTTCCGCTGGCTTAGAGACTGCTTCCTTCTTCTGCTTGGCTGTCTTGTTTTCTGCGGAGCTCTCGATTTGAGCATCGGCCGCCTTCTCTCCAGTTGGTGGAGCGCTTTCTTTGGAAGATGAGGCCGGAGTGGGCTCTTTTTTGACTTCGGTAGGCTTGACTTCCGCTGGCTTAGAGACTGCTTCCTTCTTCTGCTTGGCTGTCTTGTTTTCTGCTGAGCTCTCGATTAGAGCTTCGGCCGCCTTCTCTCCAGTTGGTGGAGCGCTTTCTTTGGAAGATGAGGCCGGAGTGGGCTCTTTTTTGACTTCGGTAGGCTTGACTTCCGCTGGCTTAGAGACTGCTTCCTTCTTCTGCTTGGCTGTCTTGTTTTCTGCTGAGCTCTCGATTAGAGCTTCGGCCGCCTTCTCTCCAGTTGGTGGAGCGCTTTCTTTGGAAGATGAGGCCGGAGTGGGCTCTTTTTTGACTTCGGTAGGCTTGACTTCCGCTGGCTTAGAGACTGCTTCCTTCTTCTGCTTGGCTGTCTTGTTTTCTGCTGAGCTCTCGATTAGAGCTTCGGCCGCCTTCTCTCCAGTTGGTGGAGCGCTTTCTTTGGAAGATGAGGCCGGAGTGGGCTCTTTTTTGACTTCGGTAGGCTTGACTTCCGCTGGCTTAGAGACTGCTTCTTTCTTCTGCTTGGCTGTCTTGTTTTCTGCTGAGCTCTCGATTAGAGCTTCGGCCGCCTTCTCTCCAGTTGGTGGAGCGCTTTCTTTGGAAGATGAGGCCGGAGGGGGCTCTTTTTTGACTTCGGTAGGCTTGACTTCCGCTGGCTTAGAGACTGCTTCCTTCTTCTGCTTGGCAGTCTTGTTTTCTGCGGAGCTCTCGATTAGAGCTTCGGCCGCCTTCTCTTCAGTTGGTGGAGCGCTTTCTTTGGAAGATGAGGCCGGAGTGGGCTCTTTTTTGACTTCGGTAGGCTTGACTTCCGCTGGCTTAGAGACTGCTTCCTTCTTCTGCTTGGCTGTCTTGTTTTCTGCTGAGCTCTCGATTAGAGCTTCGGCCGCCTTCTCTCCAGTTGGTGGAGCGCTTTCTTTGGAAGATGAGGCCGGAGTGGGCTCTTTTTTGACTTCGGTAGGCTTGACTTCCGCTGGCTTAGAGACTGCTTCTTTCTTCTGCTTGGCTGTCTTGTTTTCTGCTGAGCTCTCGATTAGAGCTTCGGCCGCCTTCTCTCCAGTTGGTGGAGCGCTTTCTTTGGAAGATGAGGCCGGAGGGGGCTCTTTTTTGACTTCGGTAGGCTTGACTTCCGCTGGCTTAGAGACTGCTTCCTTCTTCTGCTTGGCAGTCTTGTTTTCTGCTGAGCTCTCGATTTGAGCTTCGGCCGCCTTCTCTCCAGTTGGTGGAGCGCTTTCTTTGGAAGATGAGGCCGGAGTGGGCTCTTTTTTGACTTCGGTAGGCTTGACTTCCGCTGGCTTAGAGACTGCTTCCTTCTTCTGCTTGGCTGTCTTGTTTTTCTGCGGAGCTCTCGATTTGAGCTTCGGCCGCCTTCTCTCCAGTTGGTGGAGCGCTTTCTTTGGAAGATGAGGCCGGAGTGGGCTCTTTTTGACTTCGGTAGGCTTGACTTCCGCTGGCTTAGAGACTGCTTCCTTCTTCTGCTTGGCAGTCTTGTTTTCTGCGGAGCTCTCGATTAGAGCTTCGGCCGCCTTCTCTCCAGTTGGTGGAGCGCTTTCTTTGGAAGATGAGGCCGGAGTGGGCTCTTTTTTGACTTCGGTAGGCTTGACTTCCGCTGGCTTAGAGACTGCTTCCTTCTTCTGCTTGGCAGTCTTGTTTTCTGCGGAGCTCTCGATTAGAGCTTCGGCCGCCTTCTCTCCAGTTGGTGGAGCGCTTTCTTTGGAAGATGAGGCCGGAGTTTGCTCTTTTTTGACTTCGGTAGGCTTGACTTCCGCTGGCTTAGAGACTGCTTCCTTCTTCTGCTTGGCAGTCTTGTTTTCTGCGGAGCTCTCGATTAGAGCTTCGGCCGCCTTCTCTCCAGTTGGTGGAGCGCTATCTTTGGAAGATGAGGCCGGAGTGGGCTCTTTTTTGACTTCGGTAGGCTTGATTTCCGCTGGCTTGGAGACTGCTTCCTTCTTCTGCTTGGCTGTCTTGTTTTCTGCGGAGCTCTCGATTAGAGCTTCGGCCGCCTTCTCTCCAGTTGGTGGAGCGCTTTCTTTGGAAGATGAGGCCGGAGTGGGCTCTTTTTTGACTTCGGTAGGCTTGACTTCCGCTGGCTTAGAGACTGCTTCCTTCTTCTGCTTGGCTGTCTTGTTTTCTGCGGAGCTCTCGATTAGAGCTTCGGCCGCCTTCTCTCCAGTTGGTGGAGCGCTTTCTTTGGAAGATGAGGCCGGAGTGGGCTCTTTTTTGACTTCGGTAGGCTTGACTTCCGCTGGCTTAGAGACTGCTTCCTTCTTCTGCTTGGCTGTCTTGTTTTCTGCGGAGCTCTCGATTAGAGCTTCGGCCGCCTTCTCTCCAGTTGGTGGAGCGCTTTCTTTGGAAGATGAGGCCGGAGTGGGCTCTTTTTTGACTTCGGTAGGCTTGACTTCCGCTGGCTTAGAGACTGCTTCCTTCTTCTGCTTGGCTGTCTTGTTTTCTGCTGAGCTCTCGATTAGAGCTTCGGCCGCCTTCTCTCCAGTTGGTGGAGCGCTTTCTTTGGAAGATGAGGCCGGAGTGGGCTCTTTTTTGACTTCGGTAGGCTTGACTTCCGCTGGCTTGGAGACTGCTTCCTTCTTCTGCTTGGCTGTCTTGTTTTCTGCGGAGCTCTCGATTAGAGCTTCGGCCGCCTTCTCTCCAGTTGGTGGAGCGCTTTCTTTGGAAGATGAGGCCGGAGTGGGCTCTTTTTTGACTTCGGTAGGCTTGATTTCCGCTGGCTTGGAGACTGCTTCCTTCTTCTGCTTGGCTGTCTTGTTTTCTGCGGAGCTCTCGATTAGAGCTTCAGCCGCCTTCTCTCCAGTTGGTGGAGCGCTTTCTTTGGAAGATGAGGCCGGAGTGGGCTCTTTTTTTGACTTCGGTAGGCTTGACTTCCGCTGGCTTAGAGACTGCTTCCTTCTTCTGCTTGGCTGTCTTGTTTTTCTGCTGAGCTCTCGATTAGAGCTTCGGCCGCCTTCTCTCCAGTTGGTGGAGCGCTTTCTTTGGAAGATGAGGCCGGAGTGGGCTCTTTTTTGACTTCGGTAGGCTTGATTTCCGCTGGCTTGGAGACTGCTTCCTTCTTCTGCTTGGCTGTCTTGTTTTCTGCGGAGCTCTCGATTAGAGCTTCGGCCGCCTTCTCTCCAGTTGGTGGAGCGCTTTCTTTGGAAGATGAGGCCGGAGTGGGCTCTTTTTTGACTTCGGTAGGCTTGACTTCCGCTGGCTTAGAGACTGCTTCCTTCTTCTGCTTGGCTGTCTTGTTTTCTGCGGAGCTCTCGATTAGAGCTTCGGCCGCCTTCTCTCCAGTTGGTGGAGCGCTTTCTTTGGAAGATGAGGCCGGAGTGGGCTCTTTTTGACTTCGGTAGGCTTGACTTCCGCTGGCTTGAGACTGCTTCCTTCTTCTGCTTGGCTGTCTTGTTTTTCTGCGGAGCTCTCGATTAGAGCTTCAGCCGCCTTCTCTCCAGTTGGTGGAGCGCTATCTTTGGAAGATGAGGCCGGAGTGGGCTCTTTTTTGACTTCGGTAGGCTTGACTTCCGCTGGCTTAGAGACTGCTTCCTTCTTCTGCTTGGCTGTCTTGTTTTCTGCGGAGCTCTCGATTAGAGCTTCAGCCGCCTTCTCTCCAGTTGGTGGAGCGCTATCTTTGGAAGATGAGGCCGGAGTGGGCTCTTTTTTGACTTCGGTAGGCTTGATTTCCGCTGGCTTGGAGACTGCTTCCTTCTTCTGCTTGGCTGTCTTGTTTTCTGCGGAGCTCTCGATTAGAGCTTCAGCCGCCTTCTCTCCAGTTGGTGGAGCGCTATCTTTGGAAGATGAGGCCGGAGTGGGCTCTTTTTTGACTTCGGTAGGCTTGACTTCCGCTGGCTTAGAGACTGCTTCCTTCTTCTGCTTGGCTGTCTTGTTTTTCTGCGGAGCTCTCGATTAGAGCTTCGGCCGCCTTCTCTCCAGTTGGTGGAGCGCTTTCTTTGGAAGATGAGGCCGGAGTGGGCTCTTTTTGACTTCGGTAGGCTTGACTTCCGCTGGCTTAGAGACTGCTTCCTTCTTCTGCTTGGCTGTCTTGTTTTTCTGCGGAGCTCTCGATTAGAGCTTCGGCCGCCTTCTCTCCAGTTGGTGGAGCGCTTTCTTTGGAAGATGAGGCCGGAGTGGGCTCTTTTTGACTTCGGTAGGCTTGACTTCCGCTGGCTTAGAGACTGCTTCCTTCTTCTGCTTGGCTGTCTTGTTTTCTGCGGAGCTCTCGATTAGAGCTTCGGCCGCCTTCTCTCCAGTTGGTGGAGCGCTATCTTTGGAAGATGAGGCCGGAGTGGGCTCTTTTTGACTTCGGTAGGCTTGACTTCCGCTGGCTTAGAGACTGCTTCCTTCTTCTGCTTGGCTGTCTTGTTTTCTGCGGAGCTCTCGATTAGAGCTTCAGCCGCCTTCTCTCCAGTTGGTGGAGCGCTATCTTTGGAAGATGAGGCCGGAGTGGGCTCTTTTTTGACTTCGGTAGGCTTGACTTCCGCTGGCTTAGAGACTGCTTCCTTCTTCTGCTTGGCTGTCTTGTTTTTCTGCTGAGCTCTCGATTAGAGCTTCGGCCGCCTTCTCTCCAGTTGGTGGAGCGCTTTCTTTGGAAGATGAGGCCGGAGTGGGCTCTTTTTGACTTCGGTAGGCTTTACTTCCGCTGGCTTAGAGACTGCTTCCTTCTTCTGCTTGGCTGTCTTGTTTTTCTGCGGAGCTCTCGATTAGAGCTTCGGCCGCCTTCTCTCCAGTTGGTGGAGCGCTTTCTTTGGAAGATGAGGCCGGAGTGGGCTCTTTTTGACTTCGGTAGGCTTGACTTCCGCTGGCTTAGAGACTGCTTCCTTCTTCTGCTTGGCTGTCTTGTTTTTCTGCGGAGCTCTCGATTAGAGCTTCGACCGCCTTCTCTCCAGTTGGTGGAGCGCTTTCTTTGGAAGATGAGGCCGGAGTGGGCTCTTTTTGACTTCGGTAGGCTTGACTTCCGCTGGCTTAGAGACTGCTTCCTTCTTCTGCTTGGCTGTCTTGTTTTTCTGCGGAGCTCTCGATTAGAGCTTCGGCCGCCTTCTCTCCAGTTGGTGGAGCGCTTTCTTTGGAAGATGAGGCCGGAGTGGGCTCTTTTTGACTTCGGTAGGCTTGATTTCCGCTGGCTTAGAGACTGCTTCCTTCTTCTGCTTGGCTGTCTTGTTTTTCTGCGGAGCTCTCGATTAGAGCTTCGGCCGCCTTCTCTCCAGTTGGTGGAGCGCTTTCTTTGGAAGATGAGGCCGGAGTGGGCTCTTTTTGACTTCGGTAGGCTTGATTTCCGCTGGCTTAGAGACTGCTTCCTTCTTCTGCTTGGCTGTCTTGTTTTTCTGCGGAGCTCTCGATTAGAGCTTCGGCCGCCTTCTCTCCAGTTGGTGGAGCGCTTTCTTTGGAAGATGAGGCCGGAGTGGGCTCTTTTTTGACTTCGGTAGGCTTGACTTCCGCTGGCTTAGAGACTGCTTCCTTCTTCTGCTTGGCTGTCTTGTTTTCTGCGGAGCTCTCGATTAGAGCTTCGGCCGCCTTCTCTCCAGTTGGTGGAGCGCTTTCTTTGGAAGATGAGGCCGGAGTGGGCTCTTTTTTGACTTCGGTAGGCTTGATTTCCGCTGGCTTAGAGACTGCTTCCTTCTTCTGCTTGGCTGTCTTGTTTTCTGCGGAGCTCTCGATTAGAGCTTCGGCCGCCTTCTCTCCAGTTGGTGGAGCGCTTTCTTTGGAAGATGAGGCCGGAGTGGGCTCTTTTTTGACTTCGGTAGGCTTGATTTCCGCTGGCTTAGAGACTGCTTCCTTCTTCTGCTTGGCTGTCTTGTTTTCTGCGGAGCTCTCGATTAGAGCTTCGGCCGCCTTCTCTCCAGTTGGTGGAGCGCTTTCTTTGGAAGATGAGGCCGGAGTGGGCTCTTTTTGACTTCGGTAGGCTTGACTTCCGCTGGCTTAGAGACTGCTTCCTTCTTCTGCTTGGCTGTCTTGTTTTTCTGCGGAGCTCTCGATTAGAGCTTCGGCCGCCTTCTCTCCAGTTGGTGGAGCGCTATCTTTGGAAGATGAGGCCGGAGTGGGCTCTTTTTGACTTCGGTAGGCTTGACTTCCGCTGGCTTAGAGACTGCTTCCTTCTTCTGCTTGGCTGTCTTGTTTTTCTGCTGAGCTCTCGATTAGAGCTTCGGCCGCCTTCTCTCCAGTTGGTGGAGCGCTTTCTTTGGAAGATGAGGCCGGAGTGGGCTCTTTTTTGACTTCGGTAGGCTTGATTTCCGCTGGCTTGGAGACTGCTTCCTTCTTCTGCTTGGCTGTCTTGTTTTCTGCGGAGCTCTCGATTAGAGCTTCGGCCGCCTTCTCTCCAGTTGGTGGAGCGCTATCTTTGGAAGATGAGGCCGGAGTGGGCTCTTTTTTGACTTCGGTAGGCTTGATTTCCGCTGGCTTGGAGACTGCTTCCTTCTTCTGCTTGGCTGTCTTGTTTTCTGCGGAGCTCTCGATTAGAGCTTCGGCCGCCTTCTCTCCAGTTGGTGGAGCGCTTTCTTTGGAAGATGAGGCCGGAGTGGGCTCTTTTTTGACTTCGGTAGGCTTGACTTCCGCTGGCTTAGAGACTGCTTCCTTCTTCTGCTTGGCTGTCTTGTTTTCTGCGGAGCTCTCGATTAGAGCTTCGGCCGCCTTCTCTCCAGTTGGTGGAGCGCTTTCTTTGGAAGATGAGGCCGGAGTGGGCTCTTTTTTGACTTCGGTAGGCTTGACTTCCGCTGGCTTAGAGACTGCTTCCTTCTTCTGCTTGGCTGTCTTGTTTTTCTGCTGAGCTCTCGATTAGAGCTTCGGCCGCCTTCTCTCCAGTTGGTGGAGCGCTTTCTTTGGAAGATGAGGCCGGAGTGGGCTCTTTTTGACTTCGGTAGGCTTGATTTCCGCTGGCTTGGAGACTGCTTCCTTCTTCTGCTTGGCTGTCTTGTTTTCTGCGGAGCTCTCGATTAGAGCTTCGGCCGCCTTCTCTCCAGTTGGTGGAGCGCTTTCTTTGGAAGATGAGGCCGGAGTGGGCTCTTTTTTGACTTCGGTAGGCTTGACTTCCGCTGGCTTAGAGACTGCTTCCTTCTTCTGCTTGGCTGTCTTGTTTTCTGCTGAGCTCTCGATTAGAGCTTCGGCCGCCTTCTCTCCAGTTGGTGGAGCGCTTTCTTTGGAAGATGAGGCCGGAGTGGGCTCTTTTTTGACTTCGGTAGGCTTGACTTCCGCTGGCTTAGAGACTGCTTCCTTCTTCTGCTTGGCTGTCTTGTTTTCTGCTGAGCTCTCGATTAGAGCTTCGGCCGCCTTCTCTCCAGTTGGTGGAGCGCTTTCTTTGGAAGATGAGGCCGGAGTGGGCTCTTTTTTGACTTCGGTAGGCTTGAATTCCGCTGGCTTGGAGACTGCTTCCTTCTTCTGCTTGGCTGTCTTGTTTTCTGCGGAGCTCTCGATTAGAGCTTCGGCCGCCTTCTCTCCAGTTGGTGGAGCGCTTTCTTTGGAAGATGAGGCCGGAGTGGGCTCTTTTTTGACTTCGGTAGGCTTGACTTCCGCTGGCTTAGAGACTGCTTCCTTCTTCTGCTTGGCTGTCTTGTTTTCTGCGGAGCTCTCGATTAGAGCTTCAGCCGCCTTCTCTCCAGTTGGTGGAGCGCTATCTTTGGAAGATGAGGCCGGAGTGGGCTCTTTTTTGACTTCGGTAGGCTTGATTTCCGCTGGCTTGGAGACTGCTTCCTTCTTCTGCTTGGCTGTCTTGTTTTCTGCGGAGCTCTCGATTAGAGCTTCAGCCGCCTTCTCTCCAGTTGGTGGAGCGCTATCTTTGGAAGATGAGGCCGGAGTGGGCTCTTTTTTGACTTCGGTAGGCTTGACTTCCGCTGGCTTAGAGACTGCTTCCTTCTTCTGCTTGGCTGTCTTGTTTTCTGCGGAGCTCTCGATTAGAGCTTCAGCCGCCTTCTCTCCAGTTGGTGGAGCGCTTTCTTTGGAAGATGAGGCCGGAGTGGGCTCTTTTTTGACTTCGGTAGGCTTGACTTCCGCTGGCTTAGAGACTGCTTCCTTCTTCTGCTTGGCTGTCTTGTTTTCTGCTGAGCTCTCGATTAGAGCTTCGGCCGCCTTCTCTCCAGTTGGTGGAGCGCTTTCTTTGGAAGATGAGGCCGGAGTGGGCTCTTTTTTGACTTCGGTAGGCTTGATTTCCGCTGGCTTGGAGACTGCTTCCTTCTTCTGCTTGGCTGTCTTGTTTTCTGCGGAGCTCTCGATTAGAGCTTCGGCCGCCTTCTCTCCAGTTGGTGGAGCGCTTTCTTTGGAAGATGAGGCCGGAGTGGGCTCTTTTTGACTTCGGTAGGCTTGACTTCCGCTGGCTTAGAGACTGCTTCCTTCTTCTGCTTGGCTGTCTTGTTTTTCTGCGGAGCTCTCGATTAGAGCTTCGGCCGCCTTCTCTCCAGTTGGTGGAGCGCTTTCTTTGGAAGATGAGGCCGGAGTGGGCTCTTTTTGACTTCGGTAGGCTTGACTTCCGCTGGCTTAGAGACTGCTTCCTTCTTCTGCTTGGCTGTCTTGTTTTTCTGCGGAGCTCTCGATTAGAGCTTCGGCCGCCTTCTCTCCAGTTGGTAGAGCGCTTTCTTTGGAAGATGAGGCCGGAGTGGGCTCTTTTTGACTTCGGTAGGCTTGACTTCCGCTGGCTTAGAGACTGCTTCCTTCTTCTGCTTGGCTGTCTTGTTTTCTGCGGAGCTCTCGATTAGAGCTTCGGCCGCCTTCTCTCCAGTTGGTGGAGCGCTTTCTTTGGAAGATGAGGCCGGAGTGGGCTCTTTTTTGACTTCGGTAGGCTTGACTTCCGCTGGCTTAGAGACTGCTTCCTTCTTCTGCTTGGCTGTCTTGTTTTCTGCGGAGCTCTCGATTTGAGCTTCGGCCGCCTTCTCTCCAGTTGGTGGAGCGCTTTCTTTGGAAGATGAGGCCGGAGTGGGCTCTTTTTTGACTTCGGTAGGCTTTACTTCCGCTGGCTTAGAGACTGCTTCCTTCTTCTGCTTGGCTGTCTTGTTTTCTGCGGAGCTCTCGATTAGAGCTTCGGCCGCCTTCTCTCCAGTTGGTGGAGCGCTTTCTTTGGAAGATGAGGCCGGAGTGGGCTCTTTTTTGACTTCGGTTGGCTTGACTTCCGCTGGCTTAGAGACTGCTTCCTTCTTCTGCTTGGCTGTCTTGTTTTCTGCGGAGCTCTCGATTAGAGCTTCGGCCGCCTTCTCTCCAGTTGGTGGAGCGCTTTCTTTGGAAGATGAGGCCGGAGTGGGCTCTTTTTTGACTTCGGTAGGCTTGACTTCCGCTGGCTTAGAGACTGCTTCCTTCTTCTGCTTGGCTGTCTTGTTTTCTGCGGAGCTCTCGATTTGAGCTTCGGCCGCCTTCTCTCCAGTTGGTGGAGCGCTTTCTTTGGAAGATGAGGCCGGAGTGGGCTCTTTTTGACTTCGGTAGGCTTTACTTCCGCTGGCTTAGAGACTGCTTCCTTCTTCTGCTTGGCTGTCTTGTTTTTCTGCGGAGCTCTCGATTAGAGCTTCGGCCGCCTTCTCTCCAGTTGGTGGAGCGCTTTCTTTGGAAGATGAGGCCGGAGTGGGCTCTTTTTGACTTCGATAGGCTTGACTTCCGCTGGCTTAGAGACTGCTTCCTTCTTCTGCTTGGCTGTCTTGTTTTCTGCGGAGCTCTCGATTAGAGCTTCGGCCGCCTTCTCTCCAGTTGGTGGAGCGCTTTCTTTGGAAGATGAGGCCGGAGTGGGCTCTTTTTTGACTTCGGTAGGCTTGACTTCCGCTGGCTTAGAGACTGCTTCCTTCTTCTGCTTGGCTGTCTTGTTTTCTGCTGAGCTCTCGATTAGAGCTTCGGCCGCCTTCTCTCCAGTTGGTGGAGCGCTATCTTTGGAAGATGAGGCCGGAGTGGGCTCTTTTTTGACTTCGGTAGGCTTGATTTCCGCTGGCTTGGAGACTGCTTCCTTCTTCTGCTTGGCTGTCTTGTTTTCTGCGGAGCTCTCGATTAGAGCTTCGGCCGCCTTCTCTCCAGTTGGTGGAGCGCTTTCTTTGGAAGATGAGGCCGGAGTGGGCTCTTTTTTGACTTCGGTAGGCTTTACTTCCGCTGGCTTAGAGACTGCTTCCTTCTTCTGCTTGGCTGTCTTGTTTTTCTGCGGAGCTCTCGATTAGAGCTTCGGCCGCCTTCTCTCCAGTTGGTGGAGCGCTTTCTTTGGAAGATGAGGCCGGAGTGGGCTCTTTTTGACTTCGATAGGCTTGACTTCCGCTGGCTTAGAGACTGCTTCCTTCTTCTGCTTGGCTGTCTTGTTTTCTGCGGAGCTCTCGATTAGAGCTTCGGCCGCCTTCTCTCCAGTTGGTGGAGCGCTTTCTTTGGAAGATGAGGCCGGAGTGGGCTCTTTTTTGACTTCGGTAGGCTTGACTTCCGCTGGCTTAGAGACTGCTTCCTTCTTCTGCTTGGCTGTCTTGTTTTCTGCTGAGCTCTCGATTAGAGCTTCGGCCGCCTTCTCTCCAGTTGGTGGAGCGCTATCTTTGGAAGATGAGGCCGGAGTGGGCTCTTTTTTGACTTCGGTAGGCTTGATTTCCGCTGGCTTGGAGACTGCTTCCTTCTTCTGCTTGGCTGTCTTGTTTTCTGCGGAGCTCTCGATTAGAGCTTCGGCCGCCTTCTCTCCAGTTGGTGGAGCGCTTTCTTTGGAAGATGAGGCCGGAGTGGGCTCTTTTTTGACTTCGGTAGGCTTGACTTCCGCTGGCTTAGAGACTGCTTCCTTCTTCTGCTTGGCTGTCTTGTTTTCTGCTGAGCTCTCGATTAGAGCTTCGGCCGCCTTCTCTCCAGTTGGTGGAGCGCTATCTTTGGAAGATGAGGCCGGAGTGGGCTCTTTTTTGACTTCGGAAGGCTTGATTTCCGCTGGCTTGGAGACTGCTTCCTTCTTCTGCTTGGCTGTCTTGTTTTTCTGCGGAGCTCTCGATTAGAGCTTCGGCCGCCTTCTCTCCAGTTGGTGGAGCGCTTTCTTTGGAAGATGAGGCCGGAGTGGGCTCTTTTTGACTTCGGTAGGCTTGACTTCCGCTGGCTTAGAGACTGCTTCCTTCTTCTGCTTGGCTGTCTTGTTTTCTGCTGAGCTCTCGATTAGAGCTTCGGCCGCCTTCTCTCCAGTTGGTGGAGCGCTATCTTTGGAAGATGAGGCCGGAGTGGGCTCTTTTTGACTTCGGTAGGCTTGATTTCCGCTGGCTTGGAGACTGCTTCCTTCTTCTGCTTGGCTGTCTTGTTTTCTGCGGAGCTCTCGATTAGAGCTTCGGCCGCCTTCTCTCCAGTTGGTGGAGCGCTATCTTTGGAAGATGAGGCCGGAGTGGGCTCTTTTTTGACTTCGGTAGGCTTGATTTCCGCTGGCTTGGAGACTGCTTCCTTCTTCTGCTTGGATGTCTTGTTTTCTGCGGAGCTCTCGATTAGAGCTTCGGCCGCCTTCTCTCCAGTTGGTGGAGCGCTTTCTTTGGAAGATGAGGCCGGAGTGGGCTCTTTTTTGACTTCGGTAGGCTTTACTTCCGCTGGCTCAGAGACTGCTTCCTTCTTCTGCTTGGCAGTCTTGTTTTCTGCGGAGCTCTCGATTAGAGCTTCGACCGCCTTCTCTCCAGTTGGTGGAGCGCTTTCTTTGGAAGATGAGGCCGGAGTGGGCTCTTTTTTGACTTCGGTAGGCTTGACTTCCGCTGGCTTAGAGACTGCTTCCTTCTTCTGCTTGGCAGTCTTGTTTTCTGCGGAGCTCTCGATTAGAGCTTCGGCCGCCTTCTCTCCAGTTGGTGGAGCGCTTTCTTTGGAAGATGAGGCCGGAGTGGGCTCTTTTTTGACTTCGGTAGGCTTGACTTCCGCTGGCTTAGAGACTGCTTCCTTCTTCTGCTTGGCAGTCTTGTTTTCTGCGGAGCTCTCGATTAGAGCTTCGGCCGCCTTCTCTCCAGTTGGTGGAACGCTTTCTTTGGAAGATGAGGCCGGAGTGGGCTCTTTTTTGACTTCGGTAGGCTTTACTTCCGCTGGCTTAGAGACTGCTTCCTTCTTCTGCTTGGCAGTCTTGTTTTCTGCGGAGCTCTCGATTAGAGCTTCGACCGCCTTCTCTCCAGTTGGTGGAGCGCTTTCTTTGGAAGATGAGGCCGGAGTGGGCTCTTTTTTGACTTCGGTAGGCTTGACTTCCGCTGGCTTAGAGACTGCTTCCTTCTTCTGCTTGGCAGTCTTGTTTTCTGCGGAGCTCTCGATTAGAGCTTCGGCCGCCTTCTCTCCAGTTGGTGGAACGCTTTCTTTGGAAGATGAGGCCGGAGTGGGCTCTTTTTTGACTTCGGTAGGCTTTACTTCCGCTGGCTTTGAGACTGCTTCCTTCTTCTGCTTGGCTGTCTTGTTTTCTGCGGAGCTCTCGATTAGAGCTTCGACCGCCTTCTCTCCAGTTGGTGGAGCGCTTTCTTTGGAAGATGAGGCCGGAGTGGGCTCTTTTTTGACTTCGGTAGGCTTGATTTCCGCTGGCTTGGAGACTGCTTCCTTCTTCTGCTTGGCTGTCTTGTTTTCTGCGGAGCTCTCGATTAGAGCTTCGACCGCCTTCTCTCCAGTTGGTGGAGCGCTTTCTTTGGAAGATGAGGCCGGAGTGGGCTCTTTTTTGACTTCGGTAGGCTTGACTTCCGCTGGCTTGGAGACTGCTTCCTTCTTCTGCTTGGCTGTCTTGTTTTCTGCGGAGCTCTCGATTAGAGCTTCGGCTTGCTTCTCCTCAGCTTTCACTGCTTCAACAGGTGCGGTCTCCGCTGGAACTTCGGCTTGCTTCTCCTCAACTTTCACTGCTTCAACCGGTGCGGTCTCCGCTGGGACTTCGGCTTGCTTCTCCTCAACTTTCACTGCTTCAACTGGAGCGGTTTCCGCTAGAACTTCGGCTTGCTTCTCCTCAGCTTTCACTGCTTCAACAGGAGCGGTCTCCGCTGGAACTTCGGCTTGCTTCTCCTCAACTTTCACTGCTTCAACCGGAGCGGTCTCCACTGGAACTTCGGCTTGCTTCTCCTCAACTTTCACTGCTTCAACCGGAGCGGTCTCCGCTGGAACTTCGGCTTGCTTCTCCTCAACTTTCACTGCTTCAACCGGAGCGGTCTCCGCTGGAACTTCGGCTTGCTTCTCCTCAACTTTCACTGCTTCAACCGGAGCGGTCTCCGCTGGAACTTCGGCTTGCTTCTCCTCAACTTTCACTGCTTCAACCGGAGCGGTCTCCGCTGGAACTTCGGCTTGCTTCTCCTCAACTTTCACTGCTTCAACCGGAGCGGTCTCCGCTGGAACTTCGGCTTGCTTCTCCTCAACTTTCACTGCTTCAACCGGAGCGGTCTCCGCTGGAACTTCGGCTTGCTTCTCCTCAACTTTCACTGCTTCAACCGGAGCGGTCTCCGCTGGAACTTCGGCTTGCTTCTCCTCAACTTTCACTGCTTCAACCGGAGCGGTCTCCGCTGGAACTTCGGCTTGCTTCTCCTCAACTTTCACTGCTTCAACCGGAGCGGTCTCCGCTGGAACTTCGGCTTGCTTCTCCTCAACTTTCACTGCTTCAACCGGAGCGGTCTCCGCTGGAACTTCGGCTTGCTTCTCCTCAACTTTCACTGCTTCAACCGGAGCGGTCTCCGCTGGAACTTCGGCTTGCTTCTCCTCAACTTTCACTGCTTCAACCGGAGCGGTCTCCGCTGGAACTTCGGCTTGCTTCTCCTCAACTTTCACTGCTTCAACCGGAGCGGTCTCCGCTGGAACTTCGGCTTGCTTCTCCTCAACTTTCACTGCTTCAACCGGAGCGGTCTCCGCTGGAACTTCGGCTTGCTTCTCCTCAACTTTCACTGCTTCAACCGGAGCGGTCTCCGCTGGAACTTCGGCTTGCTTCTCCTCAACTTTCACTGCTTCAACCGGAGCGGTCTCCGCTGGAACTTCGGCTTGATTCTCCTCAACTTTCACTGCTTCAACCGGAGCGGTCTCCGCTTCAACTTCGGCTGAGGTTGCCTCAACAACAATTTGTGATTTTGAAACAGTCATCTCGATGAACTCGAAGCATTCCATCAACAAGTCAAGTTCCAGACCAGACAAAATCTCTGCCTGAGAGAAGAAAAGATCAACTTCGACGTCTGTTTTGAGTTTTTTCTCGGTGAGTTTCACTTCCACGACTTCGGTCTCCGCTGGAACTTCGGCTTGCTTCTCCTCAACTTTCACTGCTTCAACCGGAGCGGTCTCCGCTGGAACTTCGGCTTGCTTCTCCTCAACTTTCACTGCTTCAACCGGAGCGGTCTCCGCTGGAACTTCCGCTGAGGTTGCCTCAACAACAATTTGTGATTTTGAGACAGTCATCTCGATGAACTCGAAGCTTTCCATCAACAAGTCAAGTTCCAGACCAGACAAAATCTCTGCCTGAGAGAAGAAAAGATCAACTTCGACGTCTGTTGGAAGTTTTTCCTCGGTGAGTTTCACTTCCCCGATTTCGGTCTCCGCTGGAACTTCGGCTTGCTTCTCCTCAACTTTCACTGCTTCAACCGGAGCGGTCTCCGCTGGAACTTCGGCTTGCTTCTCCTCAACTTTCACTGCTTCAACCGGAGCGGTCTCCGCTGGAACTTCGGCTTGCTTCTCCTCAACTTTCACTGCTTCAACCGGAGCGGTCTCCGCTGGAACTTCGGCTTGCTTCTCCTCAACTTTCACTGCTTCAACCGGAGCGGTCTCCGCTGGAACTTCGGCTTGCTTCTCCTCAACTTTCACTGCTTCAACCGGAGCGGTCTCCGCTGGAACTTCGGCTTGCTTCTCCTCAACTTTCACTGCTTCAACCGGAGCGGTCTCCGCTGGAACTTCGGCTTGCTTCTCCTCAACTTTCACTGCTTCAACCGGAGCGGTCTCCGCTGGAACTTCGGCTTGCTTCTCCTCAACTTTCACTGCTTCAACCGGAGCGGTCTCCGCTGGAACTTCGGCTTGCTTCTCCTCAACTTTCACTGCTTCAACCGGAGCGGTCTCCGCTGGAACTTCGGCTTGCTTCTCCTCAACTTTCACTGCTTCAACCGGAGCGGTCTCCGCTGGAACTTCGGCTTGCTTCTCCTCAACTTTCACTGCTTCAACCGGAGCGGTCTCCGCTGGAACTTCGGCTTGCTTCTCCTCAACTTTCACTGCTTCAACCGGAGCGGTCTCCGCTGGAACTTCGGCTTGCTTCTCCTCAACTTTCACTGCTTCAACCGGAGCGGTCTCCGCTGGAACTTCGGCTTGCTTCTCCTCAACTTTCACTGCTTCAACCGGAGCGGTCTCCGCTGGAACTTCGGCTTGCTTCTCCTCAACTTTCACTGCTTCAACCGGAGCGGTCTCCGCTGGAACTTCGGCTTGCTTCTCCTCAACTTTCACTGCTTCAACCGGAGCGGTCTCCGCTGGAACTTCGGCTTGCTTCTCCTCAACTTTCACTGCTTCAACCGGAGCGGTCTCCGCTGGAACTTCGGCTTGCTTCTCCTCAACTTTCACTGCTTCAACCGGAGCGGTCTCCGCTGGAACTTCGGCTTGCTTCTCCTCAACTTTCACTGCTTCAACCGGAGCGGTCTCCGCTGGAACTTCGGCTTGCTTCTCCTCAACTTTCACTGCTTCAACCGGAGCGGTCTCCGCTGGAACTTCGGCTTGCTTCTCCTCAACTTTCACTGCTTCAACCGGAGCGGTCTCCGCTGGAACTTCGGCTTGCTTCTCCTCAACTTTCACTGCTTCAACCGGAGCGGTCTCCGCTGGAACTTCGGCTTGCTTCTCCTCAACTTTCACTGCTTCAACCGGAGCGGTCTCCGCTGGAACTTCGGCTTGCTTCTCCTCAACTTTCACTGCTTCAACCGGAGCGGTCTCCGCTGGAACTTCGGCTTGCTTCTCCTCAACTTTCACTGCTTCAACCGGAGCGGTCTCCGCTGGAACTTCGGCTTGCTTCTCCTCAACTTTCACTGCTTCAACCGGAGCGGTCTCCGCTGGAACTTCGGCTTGCTTCTCCTCAACTTTCACTGCTTCAACCGGAGCGGTCTCCGCTGGAACTTCGGCTTGCTTCTCCTCAACTTTCACTGCTTCAACCGGAGCGGTCTCCGCTGGAACTTCGGCTTGCTTCTCCTCAACTTTCACTGCTTCAACCGGAGCGGTCTCCGCTGGAACTTCGGCTTGCTTCTCCTCAACTTTCACTGCTTCAACCGGAGCGGTCTCCGCTGGAACTTCGGCTTGCTTCTCCTCAACTTTCACTGCTTCAACCGGAGCGGTCTCCGCTGGAACTTCGGCTTGCTTCTCCTCAACTTTCACTGCTTCAACCGGAGCGGTCTCCGCTGGAACTTCGGCTTGCTTCTCCTCAACTTTCACTGCTTCAACCGGAGCGGTCTCCGCTGGAACTTCGGCTTGCTTCTCCTCAACTTTCACTGCTTCAACCGGAGCGGTCTCCGCTGGAACTTCGGCTTGCTTCTCCTCAACTTTCACTGCTTCAACCGGAGCGGTCTCCGCTGGAACTTCGGCTTGCTTCTCCTCAACTTTCACTGCTTCAACCGGAGCGGTCTCCGCTGGAACTTCGGCTTGCTTCTCCTCAACTTTCACTGCTTCAACCGGAGCGGTCTCCGCTGGAACTTCGGCTTGCTTCTCCTCAACTTTCACTGCTTCAACCGGAGCGGTCTCCGCTGGAACTTCGGCTTGCTTCTCCTCAACTTTCACTGCTTCAACCGGAGCGGTCTCCGCTGGAACTTCGGCTTGCTTCTCCTCAACTTTCACTGCTTCAACCGGAGCGGTCTCCGCTGGAACTTCGGCTTGCTTCTCCTCAACTTTCACTGCTTCAACCGGAGCGGTCTCCGCTGGAACTTCGGCTTGCTTCTCCTCAACTTTCACTGCTTCAACCGGAGCGGTCTCCGCTGGAACTTCGGCTTGCTTCTCCTCAACTTTCACTGCTTCAACCGGAGCGGTCTCCGCTGGAACTTCGGCTTGCTTCTCCTCAACTTTCACTGCTTCAACCGGAGCGGTCTCCGCTGGAACTTCGGCTTGCTTCTCCTCAACTTTCACTGCTTCAACCGGAGCGGTCTCCGCTGGAACTTCGGCTTGCTTCTCCTCAACTTTCACTGCTTCAACCGGAGCGGTCTCCGCTGGAACTTCGGCTTGCTTCTCCTCAACTTTCACTGCTTCAACCGGAGCGGTCTCCGCTGGAACTTCGGCTTGCTTCTCCTCAACTTTCACTGCTTCAACCGGAGCGGTCTCCGCTGGAACTTCGGCTTGCTTCTCCTCAACTTTCACTGCTTCAACCGGAGCGGTCTCCGCTGGAACTTCGGCTTGCTTCTCCTCAACTTTCACTGCTTCAACCGGAGCGGTCTCCGCTGGAACTTCGGCTTGCTTCTCCTCAACTTTCACTGCTTCAACCGGAGCGGTCTCCGCTGGAACTTCGGCTTGCTTCTCCTCAACTTTCACTGCTTCAACCGGAGCGGTCTCCGCTGGAACTTCGGCTTGCTTCTCCTCAACTTTCACTGCTTCAACCGGAGCGGTCTCCGCTGGAACTTCGGCTTGCTTCTCCTCAACTTTCACTGCTTCAACCGGAGCGGTCTCCGCTGGAACTTCGGCTTGCTTCTCCTCAACTTTCACTGCTTCAACCGGAGCGGTCTCCGCTGGAACTTCGGCTTGCTTCTCCTCAACTTTCACTGCTTCAACCGGAGCGGTCTCCGCTGGAACTTCGGCTTGCTTCTCCTCAACTTTCACTGCTTCAACCGGAGCGGTCTCCGCTGGAACTTCGGCTTGCTTCTCCTCAACATTTCACTGCTTCAACCGGAGCGGTCTCCGCTGGAACTTCGGCTTGCTTCTCCTCAACTTTCACTGCTTCAACCGGAGCGGTCTCCGCTGGAACTTCGGCTTGCTTCTCCTCAACTTTCACTGCTTCAACCGGAGCGGTCTCCGCTGGAACTTCGGCTTGCTTCTCCTCAACTTTCACTGCTTCAACCGGAGCGGTCTCCGCTGGAACTTCGGCTTGCTTCTCCTCAACTTTCACTGCTTCAACCGGAGCGGTCTCCGCTGGAACTTCGGCTTGCTTCTCCTCAACTTTCACTGCTTCAACCGGAGCGGTCTCCGCTGGAACTTCGGCTTGCTTCTCCTCAACTTTCACTGCTTCAACCGGAGCGGTCTCCGCTGGAACTTCGGCTTGCTTCTCCTCAACTTTCACTGCTTCAACCGGAGCGGTCTCCGCTGGAACTTCGGCTTGCTTCTCCTCAACTTTCACTGCTTCAACCGGAGCGGTCTCCGCTGGAACTTCGGCTTGCTTCTCCTCAACTTTCACTGCTTCAACCGGAGCGGTCTCCGCTGGAACTTCGGCTTGCTTCTCCTCAACATTTCACTGCTTCAACCGGAGCGGTCTCCGCTGGAACTTCGGCTTGCTTCTCCTCAACTTTCACTGCTTCAACCGGAGCGGTCTCCGCTGGAACTTCGGCTTGCTTCTCCTCAACTTTCACTGCTTCAACCGGAGCGGTCTCCGCTGGAACTTCGGCTTGCTTCTCCTCAACTTTCACTGCTTCAACCGGAGCGGTCTCCGCTGGAACTTCGGCTTGCTTCTCCTCAACATTTCACTGCTTCAACCGGAGCGGTCTCCGCTGGAACTTCGGCTTGCTTCTCCTCAACATTCACTGCTTCAACCGGAGCGGTCTCCGCTGGAACTTCGGCTTGCTTCTCCTCAACTTTCACTGCTTCAACCGGAGCGGTCTCCGCTGGAACTTCGGCTTGCTTCTCCTCAACTTTCACTGCTTCAACCGGAGCGGTCTCCGCTGGAACTTCGGCTTGCTTCTCCTCAACATTGACTGCTTCAACCGGAGCGGTCTCCGCTGGAACTTCGGCTTGCTTCTCCTCAACATTGACTGCTTCAACCGGAGCGGTCTCCGCTGGAACTTCGGCTTGCTTCTCCTCCACTTTCACTGCTTCAACCGGAGCGGTCTCCGCTGGAACTTCGGCTTGCTTCTCCTCAACTTTCACTGCTTCAACCGGAGCGGTCTCCGCTGGAACTTCGGCTTGCTTCTCCTCAACTTTCACTGCTTCAACCGGAGCGGTCTCCGCTGGAACTTCGGCTTGCTTCTCCTCCACTTTCACTGCTTCAACCGGAGCGGTCTCCGCTGGAACTTCGGCTTGCTTCTCCTCAACTTTCACTGCTTCAACCGGAGCGGTCTCCGCTGGAACTTCGGCTTGCTTCTCCTCAACTTTCACTGCTTCAACCGGAGCGGTCTCCACTGGAACTTCGGCTTGCTTCTCCTCAACTTTCACTGCTTCAACCGGAGCGGTCTCCGCTGGAACTTCGGCTTGCTTCTCCTCAACATTCACTGCTTCAACCGGAGCGGTCTCCGCTGGAACTTCGGCTTGCTTCTCCTCAACATTCACTGCTTCAACCGGAGCGGTCTCCGCTGGAACTTCGGCTTGCTTCTCCTCAACTTTCACTGCTTCAACCGGAGCGGTCTCCGCTGGAACTTCGGCTTGCTTCTCCTCAACATTCACTGCTTCAACCGGAGCGGTCTCCACTGGAACTTCGGCTTGCTTCTCCTCAACTTTCACTGCTTCAACCGGAGCGGTCTCCGCTGGAACTTCGGCTTGCTTCTCCTCCACTTTCACTGCTTCAACCGGAGCGGTCTCCGCTGGAACTTCGGCTTGCTTCTCCTCAACATTCACTGCTTCAACCGGAGCGGTCTCCGCTGGAACTTCGGCTTGCTTCTCCTCCACTTTCACTGCTTCAACCGGAGCGGTCTCCGCTGGAACTTCGGCTTGCTTCTCCTCAACTTTCACTGCTTCAACCGGAGCGGTCTCCGCTGGAACTTCGGCTTGCTTCTCCTCAACTTTCACTGCTTCAACCGGAGCGATGTTGCTCACGACATACACGGTGTACGCCTTCTGATTGTCCAGTCTCAACGAGTAATTCATGTCGTAATTCTCTTCTTCTCCGTCGAGTTCTTCAGGAGTGAAAGTGACTGTCCTTGTTTCAGAAGTTGCACCTATTTTATTCCAAACCCGGAATGTTAAGTCTTTTTCTGTTTTTGTAAGTTGACCCAAGTCCATAGAAATCGAGTTTTCAACGAAGAAGTCTTGAGGCCTACAATTCTAATGTTTTTTTCATTTCAACATTGGTTTGCTTACATTGGTTTGCCGTTCATTTCACAGACAGTATTCGCCTCTTCTTGAGATATCACGACTGCTTTCAGAACGGTGTTCCGTGCTCCATCCACAGGTTTTTGACCGACTGCCATGAAGTTTTGGCTACTGAAATTTGATGAGATTGTTGGAAGTGTGATGATAAGTGGTCTCCTACGTTGAGTCAGTGAGTACGATGTCCGACATAGTGTTGTGTATTCTGGTTACAATGCACTCTGTCCAAATGGTTGATGCTCCGTTGCTGACTTCGCATTCGATACCTCGAGATCCGATCTCGACCATCCGGAGCTGCAGTGTGGAAACGCATTCGTCACTTGTGATTTGGTGGTTACTGAATTGCTTTCTTAGTTTGACTGAAACCGTCATTCCGCCCAACCTGTCATTTTCCACAACGTTTTTATCGTCGAGCCATTTGAAATGCAACTGTCCTTTTCCCTCAACTACAATTTTCAATTGTACAAGCTCATCGACGATCGTAGTGTTCTGCAAATGATTCGGTTCTTTTTCAATCAATTTGTAACCAAAACTCACATTCAAAGCTTTCACAAATGTCAAATTCTCCCCAGCTTCTTTCTTGGGTCCGATCTCCACTGGAATGCGCACTTCGGTTTTTCCATGCTTGTTCTCAGCCACACACGTGAATTCATGAGATCCATCTTGCACATTAAAAACTTTCAGAATTCCAATACCATCCTCAAAAATCAGATGATAATCTCCCTCATCTCGCACTTCTTCTCCGTTGTGCTGCCAGAAAAGAGTGGGCTCCGGAGAGGCGATCACTCCAACTTTCAGCGACATTTCTCGGTCTTCCGACACTGCACTGGCTTGGTTCAACACGAAAACAGGTCCTTGTTGGTTGCGCTGGCTATTTTTCACTCTCCTGACGACGCATTTGGAGGATACGACGCCCGAAACATTAGTAACTGTGCATTCGACGACGATTCCATCTTCGGTAATGTCAGTGACATCGATGAGGGCCACACCGTCTTCGGTACGACATCTGAAAAGAGTGAGTGAATTGAACTGTTGGAATAGTCAGAAACTTACTTGGATTCATCTGGAACTCCGTTGAAAGTGCACGTGACATCTGGAAGTGGTGTTCCCACAACGATGCATTTCAGGGTGGCGCGGTCGTGAGTGGTGAAGACGTCCTTAAGGTGAAAGTTCACTTCATCTTCTGAATTTTAGCTGCAAACCTTCAGAGGGAGCACAAAAAATGGCTTTTGAAGATCGCCGGCCTCGCTCTCGTCCACTGTCCCTCTTGAGAGAACACAGCTCGTGGTTACAATTCCCTTGCAATTCGTCGCTTCACACTCGACTCTCGCTTTCAGACTTTTGAAGTTCTTAATGCGAAGAAGGGCGATACCGTCTTCGAAGTGGATTTCATGATCTCTGAAGCTTCAGTCAGTTTACTCAGTTCACCTTAGAACTCACTCGTCATCCTTCACCACTTCGCCGTCAATCTTCCACTTTATAATCACCAACGGAATTCCCATCACGACACACTTCAATGTGCACTTCTCCTCCGCCACAATCTTATCGGAAAGTGGCAACAGGAAGTACGGTGGCTGACGTGCGAGCGTCTTGTTGACCGGCGGAAAACTGAATGTGACGCCCAGATGGTTGGGCGATTGCACGAGAATGTCCAGTTCCACGTCGTTCTGATCTCTCTCACAAAGCACGTGGATTCCGGTCCGCTCCATCTCCAGATGATCGTCGACAACGTCGATCTTGCAGCTCGTAGACTCACATCCCGCTTCGTTGGCAATTGTACACGTGTAAGTGGCCTTATCGTCCAGAGAAGCGTTCTCAATCTTCAGAATACTGATTCCGTCTTCGGTGGTCACTTGGTATTTTCTGCAACGAACGTGTGAATTATCGAAAGCAAGAAAACAACTCACTGTAAATCCAAGAGCACACCGTCCTTCTCCCACATGGCAGCGGGCAGAGGCTGCCCGGCAAACTTGCATTTGATGGTGATATGATCATTGACAGTGTGAATCAGATGCTCCGGGAGAGGAACCACAAAGTGTGGGCGCGTGGTTGAGGTCATCGAGGATTCGCTGAAGTTCGACATCTCGTCGGCTGCAATGATTTCGCAGACGGTCTCCACTTGACCGGCCGAGTTGAGGGCTCTGCAGAGAAGAGTGCCGCCGGCGTTGTGATCCACGTTGAAGAACTTGATAGTGCTCACTCCGTTTTCGCATTTGATCGCTATGCGTTCACTGAAAATAGACAGTCAAAAGAGGACTTTTGAATCAGAGACAAACTTGTCAGAAATGAGTTCATAGCCATCGAGCAGCCAGGTGATCTTTGGTTGTGGAACTCCGGTGAACATGACCTCAAGAACAAGTTTGTCATGCGAGAAGCACGCAGACAGAGGAAGTTTGGAGGTGAACACTGGGGCAGTGTAGAGCGGGCTTGAGGAGAGAGAGGTGATGGTGTCGGCGATGGTTGAGCACTCTGGAACGGAATCAGTTTATTCATAATGTATTACTTGCACTAACCATCTTCATCATATCCAACTTCCGCTACGATGACGTCGGATACGATTCCTTCGGATTCTCGGCTGAAAGTCAGGTCGACACTAACGCTGCGAACGTGTTCTTCCTGATCTTGTAGCTTCTCCTTCTCTCCCACAAGCTCTTTTTTTGGCTTGATGGCTTCTAAGACTGCTTCATCTACAACGAGATGAGCAATTTCAGAAGCAACGTCTTCCAACGGAGTTTGTGGCGGAGCATTCAGTTGAACTGCTGCGGGCTCAACAATTTGCTCCGATTCCATACCCCGAATTGCTGCGTCATCGGTAGTCTGAATGTCTTGAGGTACTTCTGGTAGTGGTTCTTCAAGTTGGGTTGGAGCTTTTTGATCTTCTTGAATTGATTCAGTTGGCTGTTCCAAAAGTGCTGCATCTTCTGGAACAACGATCTTTGGCACGTCTTCCAAACGACTCTGAAGTGCTGCTTCTTCAAGAGTCTTGGCTTCCGGTGCTTCTGCTTGCTCTTCTTGAACTGGTTCAGTTGGCTGTTCCAAAAGTGCTGCATCTTCTGGAACAACGATCTTTGGCACGTCTTCCAAACGACTCTGAAGTGCTGCTTCTTCATGAGTCTTGGCTTCCGGTGCTTCTGCTTGCTCTTTTTGAACTGGTTCAGTTGGCTGTTCCAAAAGTGCTGCATCTTCTGGAGCAAAGTTTTCTACAAGACTCTGAAGTGCTGCTCTCTCAAAAGTCTTGCTTTCCGGTGCTTGATCATCCCTAACTTGCTCAGTTGGTTGCTCCACAGGCGCTGCTTCCTGCGTAGCTTCCACTGGTGCCTCAATGAGTTCTGGAGATTCCTCCAGAGTCGCTGCTTCCTCTGTCGGCTTCTCCACAATCTCAAACTCATTCGATTCTTCTGATATTCTAGACTCGGCAATTTCTTGAGCGTTTGGAGTCACAGGCGCTGCTTCCTGTGGCTCTGCAGATGGAATCATGCTCTCGTGCGATGCATCGAGTCGTGGCGACTGCGGAACATTCAACTCTACGGCATTCTCCGATTCTGCCACATGAAGGGACACGTCCACTTCCGGCTCTACTTCCTCTTCAACCGCCTGAGTGATCAGTTCCCCTTCTGAACGAGAGTAATTAAAAGTCGGACTGCTTTGAGGCTCCCTACCAACTACAACAATCTTCGAGACAAACGAGTTCTTTCCGTTGATCACAACCGAATAAACTCCGGCGTCGGACCAAGAAACGTTGGAAATAACTAGTTCGTGGCTTTGATTGTTGTCCAGCGAACGGAACTCGAAGCGGGAGATGTCCGAGGGGATGGTGGTTCCGTCCTAGAATTAAACGTGCAAGTAGTACTCTAGGCGTGTTTTTATGCTAAGCTACCGTAAATACTGTATTAGAAGAGCACCCACTGGCCAGCCCTGGCACCCAGAAAAGTGAGCTGTAGTTTTGCAGTTTTCAGTCTATTGGGCATACCCTTCTAATACAATGTTTACAGTATGTTGGTGACCATTGGTATTCGTCTAAACACAGTGAAAGGATCTGATTGTCCAACGAGTAGTCTCTCTGCCTGGCCACTGAGTTCACCACCCAACAGGAGCTTTGTCAACAGTTTAAGTTTCAGTCATACAATGAAGAACTTGAGCGACAGATCTTCCTAATTTTTCAGTTGACAAAAACTAGTCGATGACTTTTTCTATCTTTACCAAATGCTCATTTGTTCAAGCAGACTTCTTTTCCGTTATTTTAATACCTTGCACCATTGAATTGCCGTTTGCGATTCAGATGTTTGGCACTGAATCGTGGCGACCACTCCGAGTGGAATGACGGTTTCCTCGCATTGTTCCTCCGATTGTTCTGTCGCTGAATACCCAAGTTTTATCGACTTTTTACTCTATTTTATTCATTGGACAACCCATTTTTCACAAACATTCAGATTTATTTATTCGCAGAGTTCATAATAATGATAAACGCAATTCGAATGAAAGTCATGATTTCGAAAAGTTCCCTGGAAGTTGGGTTGGAAAACAGGCGCCTGTTCTGCAACCCTACCTGGAAGAAGAACGGAAAAGGAGAGAAGATCAATCAACGAAAGAGAGGAATACAGAATAAGTTAGTTATGCAGCGAATTGTTCGAAATACGCTTTCTCTTAAGCGCATGCAAAGTAGACGTCACACTATTCACACACAAATGAGCCACGCGGAACTCGACATTCGAAATGCACACACTGTAGAGCCCGCTGTCGAGGCTCGTGGCGTCGTGCACCACAAGATAGTGCTTGAGTCCGTTCTGCACGTGCTCCGTCTTGCCGGGCTCGAATCGTATGTCCTTTCCGTCTCGCAGCCAACGGATCGAACGTTTCTGCTCGCAGTCTTCGAGCTCACAGGCAATTGTGGCTGTGCTACCCGGCGGAACAAGGTACTCCTGCACGTCGTCGTCTTCGCTTTCGGTCCCTGATGCGATCACAGTGACCTCTTTCTCGTCGATTCGCTCTGGAAAACAAGGCAATTTTTGAAGTTAGTAAAGGGGAAATGTTATTACCTTCTACGACCAGAGTAATGGCGACACTTTGCGATGAGGTCAGTGCCAGGTAAGTTCCTTGATCTCCGATGCAAGTGTTCAGAATCACCACCCGATGACTCCCCTGTCCGTCAGTCTCCAGCCGAATCCGTTCGCTCTCATGTAGCGGTCTTCTGTCTTTGAGCCAATTCACAATCACACTTGGCTCATCCACTTCCACAGTCAGAATAGTTGGCTGTCCCTCCATCACAAACTGAGTTTCCGGACGAGTTAGAATGTTGGCTGAGGTAGTCAATAAAGTATTCTCGACGATGAGATAGGCAACTGGGAAGAGATCGTCGTTGATCTTCAGACTGTACAGGTTTCCGTTGACGAGCTCCACACTTCGAATGATGAGCACTTCCAGAAGATCGTGACTGATCCGATCGAATTGCTCGTTGTCGATGACAATCTTCGTCTTTCCACAATACCAATCAATCGTGCAGTTCTTCGGGAGATAGTTATTCAGCTCGCAGGTGATAGTGGCCGTGGATTCCAATTTGACGACGTAACTCGGGATACTAATAGTTCCGGTTGAGCTCAAAGTGTTCTCAATCTCGGAGACCGAGTTTTGCGAGCTTCTAAAGGACACTTGGGACTTTAGAGACTTGGCCTCTTCCAGATTCGTTTCCGAAACGGTCACATTGAACTGCACCGAACTCTTCTCCTCCGCGCTCATCTGCATCACATCCGGCACCGTCATTTCCACCTCTCCCCACGCGATTTCCTCGAGCGACGCGTAGATGCCGTCGTTGAGGCTTCGAGCGACAATTGAAACGGTGATGCCGGTTCGGGTGGTTGCCACACTGATGTCATCGTAGGAAAGCGCGTGCAGTTTGGTGGTGTCCTGGGGAATGTGCATGTAGACCTCCTCTGGCAAGTCGTCTTCGCAGTCCGACATGATGGTGAGCGATGTGAAGTCGACAATGTCCTCGATGACTTTGATGGAGATGTTGTAGCGTTGTGGCTCTTGAACGACGTCCACGTCGAACGTGTTGTCCTCGGCGATGTTGGCGGAGATGGTGTAGGTCAGCGAGTTCATAACAATTCCAGTCACACGACGACGAGCAGGCTTATGGGTTAATGAGAAGTTTTCTGTGACTTCGACGGGCTCCACTTCCACTCGAGGTATTGGAACTTTCGTTTCTGGCTCCAGCGGCAGCTCCAGTGACTTCTGCGGCTCCGGGCTTTTTGGATACGAGTCCTGGGTGATAGACTCATCACTCAGAATGTCAGTCTCCCGAATGGTATTCGAGGAAAACGCGCGATCATCGAACGGCAAGCTAGTAGATCCGTTCATCATGCTCATGTCCTTCTCTTCGAGCACCACGTCTAACGTCTCCGTCGATATTATGGATTTGCCGACAAATGACAGATCAGCCGTCACTTCCTCATCTTCGTCAGCCGCTCTCATTGAGGATCTCTCCGATGCGGCCATGTACGGATTCGCTGCCACCAGCGAAGAGAGGGAAGGCACCGAATGGAGCTCCACATTTACATACACGTCCTCTACGTTTTCGACGTCTTGATCAGACCGCTGTGATCTGAGATCAACAGATATGATTTCCAAGTTCTGACGGAACGGCGAAATTTCGTGAAGAGAAGGACTGGCACGGTTAAAGTAACGAACAGTACCGGCGAGCAGAAGAGATCGGTCGGTGTCGGAGGTGTAGTCAGATTCCTCGCAAAGCATTTGAATTGATGCCAAGTCGTCCAGAGTCTGCACATTGCAGTCCAGTTGGGCGTTGTTTCTAAGATCAACAATAACAGAAGCTCCTTCAGACTCATGCGCGGAGTTGGTGAACGCAAAGTTGGTCTTTTGAATGTGAATGCAAGACGATTGAGATTCCTCGAGACTGTCGACGAAAATCGTCGGCACTTCTGCATTCTTGCTTTTGCTCCTCGGAGGTCTCACTGGTCTTGGCTCTGGAGAGAGTTCGTCTCCAGATGGACGGCTTCTGCTTCTCGGCGGACGAACTGGAGTTTCAGGAGACTTGGGGCTCTTGCTTCTGTTTCTCGGAGGAGCCACTGGTTCCGGAGAAAGCTCGGAACCTCGAGATCTTCTTGGCGGAGGAACTGGTGCTTCCTGAAGATCCAGAATTCTCTCCGCGTCTCTGGAAAGTGATCTTCCTTTTCTGGGAGGCGCAATCGGAGCAGGGTCAGACACAGGAGCAGCTATCGTATCATCGGAAGAAGCGGTCATCTTGCTGGTATCCTGAGATTCTTGAGACGCTGTCAGCTGGTTACTACTTCTGGTCGAGCTTCTAGGAGTGGATGCCGGTCTTCTATTCGTCGGCTCCTCGTCCACAATTCCAATTATATCCTCTGATTCTGGATGCACATCGAAGCTGTACCACACTGTGACCTCCTCGGTGTTCGTGGAGTGCACCTCGATCGGCTGAAGATCCTGGGCGACTCTGATGACGTTGATGATACTTGCCACGTGTTGAAGAACCGAATTGAGTACGTGAGTGACCGTTTCGGCTCCCTGCTTTGTCATCTTTTCCTTGCAAAGCCCCGCGATCGTGTTGATCTCCTTTTCGATTCTAACGAAAAGTTCTCGGATTTCTTCGGCTTCCTTATTCTTCGATGTGGAGTCTTCGGACACTGTGAGCTGGTGGAGTTGATTGAGCCGGTCCCGAATGTTGGTGGTAATCGGAGTGATACGCGCGGAGTGAGCACTCGGGACTCGCTTGATTCGGGTCGCCTTACGTTTATCCTTCTCGTTTCCTTTGCGCTTCATGATTTCCGTAATCTCATTGTCCTCCAGAAGACTGTTCTCGATGGCTGAAATCGCTTGTTTCAGCTTTACAATAGGGTGAACTTCGGCCTCTTGAACTTCGATTTTCGACGTCTGTATCTCCGATTTCTCCATCTTCTGATCCGGTCGGGCGTCTTTGAGCGGACTGGTTCTGTTCAGAATCATGTCCTGAAGGGCTTCCCGGAGAGCCTCCTCGCTTGCTTCCTTTTCAGCAAGTTGATCCGAAATACTGAAGATGGCGTTCTCAATGTCCTCCAATTCCTTGGGCTCAAATGCCTTCTTGCTCGGACTGCTGCTCGATCGATCCATCTCCTCCAGGTCCCTCTCCACTTCCTTCACAATCTGCTCCGTTGTCTTGTCCTTCTTCGAACATTCTTCCTTCGCCTGCTTCATCTGCTTCATATCCATTTCTGCATCGAAAAGCAGCAAAGTCTCGACGCACTTCTTCAAATTCTCCACCTCGCCGTTCATTTTATTGTTTCTCTCGACGGTGTTCGCGAAAATCTCTTGACCTTTGTAGGACAACTTCTGTGGAAGCAACGGAACTCTCGGCTCGTAGAGTTCACTTTCGTTCACTTGAACTTCCTGGCTTTCCGGGAACGGGTCCTGGAGCATGTAGTCCCAGGAGTTGGTAGAGCTGGAGATGGAGAGACGCACGTTACCAACTGTGGATGCCGTCGATTCCATCACGTCCACTTTCTGGTTACAGAACATCACATCTGTAGTGCTCGTGGAGACTGGCGCCGGTTTCTCGGGTTCTGGGAATTGAGCATCGGCCGCTTCGCCTTGGAACAGCTCCGTGACTTTGACAGTGGTCTCCGCTGATTCGTAGAATCTCCGGAAGGATTCTGTGCGGGAAAGATCGTCGTTGAAGGTGGCCGTGACGGGGAGTTCTCTGTCGGTGAGCAGAACGTTCGATATCAGTCTGCTCGTGTTCTCCTCGTCGGTCTCTGACAGTTGGCTCATCGGATATCCGGTTGAAGCGGTCGGATCCAGAACTTTGATCTCCGAGAGTTGCCTCAGAAGATCAACGGCATCGTCTTCGACTTCTGAATATCAAAATCATGCAAGAAGCACACACACGCACACGCACATGTACATGCACGGCCACCACCACGAGCACACTCCGGGAAGGGAGCAAGCGGACAGATTCGGAAAGAAGTTGAGCCCTGGTTTAGGGGCGAGCAAGACCAAAACGAAGTGCACTCGTAGCGGCCGCCAACGTAGGAATAGAAGGAGAGAGTGGTTAGAAAGTTTGGGTTGCATAGAGAAGAAGAGGAAGAAGAAATGATAAAAGCAGAAGAGAGAACTTTTCTTGATCATGATGCTAATATATTGGGAACGATATCGATTGCGCCTCATTTTGTTGGTTATCTTACTCACCCAAAACACAAAAGAATAAAAAGTCTCCGAATGTGTGTGTGTGTGTGTGTGTGTGTGCAATGGGAGTGTTATCCCTACGATACCCGAAATGGAAGTGCGCTCTACGAATAAAGATCACTTGCAGCCGGAGCGTAGGGCTAACGTGTACATATGAATGTGAATGCGATTTTTGGACTTGAGAACTAACCTGACAATTTGAGATAGCACTTGCTGAATGCGGTGCCGGCCACGTTGCTCGCCGTGCAACAGTACTCTCCCTCGTCCTCGATGAGCGTCGATTCGATGCGGAGGATGCAGACGCCGTCCTCGTACACAATATCGTACTCACTAAAGAATGGTTTTTATTCATTTAATTTCTGTTCACGTTGAACACGCTGTCAAAAGATCGAAAGTCAACTGCCTTAATTTCAAGCAAGTGAACAATTGAACTATCATTTCATTTCAAGTTCACGTGATTTCTATGCGATTCTTCAAACTCACTCATTGGGCACAATCGGATCGCCGTCCACAGTCCATTCAATTTCCGGCTGCGGCATTCCGGCCACTAGACACTTCAATTGTATGGGATCTCCGATCCTTCCGAAGCAGTTCACCAACTTCCTCAGGAACTTGGGGCCTTGCGGTGCTGCACTGGACTCGGTCGCCAGCGACTGGCTCACTTCGGTCAGCGGCTCGTCGGTCACCTTTTCCCGAAGACCGTCTCCTTCGTAGGCGGCGTTGACGGTCGCCACAATCTCGACGCTTTGGTCGGGACAATTGGCGTCAACCTCGACGAACACGGCAACCACGTGCGCTTCCTCTTCGTCGTACTTGGATCTTCTCGACCAGACATGTTGTTCGGGACCGGCTGGTTGTTGTTGTTGGAAGATCAGATGGGAGGTGTTATGCATTGGCTCGATCATCGGCTCATCGATAGAGCTTTCGTACTCGATGACGAGCTCCTGATGGGCGTGATCTCCATCCCTGACCAGTGCGACACTGACATTCTCCAGCTTCAACTTGTTGGCGGCGGCGGCCAATTGCAAGACTTGCGGGACAATGGTGTCGTTGTCAATGATGGTCATGACCTGTTCATTCGTCTCGTCTTGCTTCACCACTTCGACGTCCGCGTAGGCCTTCGCCTCCGCGTCTCCCACAAGCTTCTTCACTTTCTTCAAACTCCAAGTAATGGCGTTGTGGAAAGTGTTAGACATTCCTTGAAGGACCACTATTCTGTGCTGCGCGTTGGCTGTTCTTCTCGACTTCTCCACAAACATTCTGTCGATGCTTTCACACGACGTGCTCGGCTTCTGAATGATCGTCTCGAGATCGATGAACTTCAACGGCACCGAGGAAGTCGTGCTCAATCTGAGCGAGTGGTGCTCTACGTTGGACTCCACGACGGTAACGAGTTGATCGAACTTTTGCGGTTGTTGCGTGACAACTACAGTTGTCGTTTCGTCGCAAAAATGGTCATTCTGCAAGTAATTCAGTCTCTGTTGATTACAGTAACCCTAAGCGCATACCTTTAGCTGCAAAGCGGTGTTCAACAGCATATTGGTGGCTTCGATCGGCTCTAGCTGCTCTTGAGAGCTCACTCGAAACAGGTTCGATTCAATTGTCTTGACCTTCTCCTCGTAGTTCATCGGGCTAGCAGTTCTTGGCGGTGACTTCTTCGGTTCTTGCTGAGTTTCCAGAGGAGTGGAAGATGGAGCCTCAGAAGTTGGAGTAACTTTTTCCTTCACTTCAACATGCTGCACTTCTTCCTCTGGCAATGTTTGAGTTGCATGACTTTTCTGAATCTCTACCGCTTCCGTCTGAGCGTCATGAGTCCAGAGTTGAGCAAGTTGCTCCGAGACCTGCTCGGCGGCCTGTCGAAGCTGACGTTCTTTTTCCAATTCGAAAAGATTTTCTTCTTCTTCTTCTTCAGAAACCACAACGACTTTCGGTATCGGTACAGGAGCGGTTGCTTCCGCTTCTGCTTCCAGAACATGCGTGACGGCTTCTGAAAACCAGGTTAGATGGCAAAAACGTGGATTTCGAGGCTCACCGACAGGATCCACAGTCAGTTTCATTGGAAGTAATGTCTGTCCGTGGCAATTTCTGGCGTGCAGGACGTATGTTCCTTCTTGTCGTTTCGCCACATTCTTCAGAATGATTGCAGAGGTTCCGGCCTCGTACGACATTGCGACATTTCTGCAAGGATCTTCAGGTTATCAAGAATCGAGCTGCTGAAAACGTACTGTGACACTTGAATCTTCTGGTCTTTGAAGAACCACTCGAGGAATGGAGTGGGGTGACCGCTGATCGTGGCGCTCATTTTTATGGTACCATTTTCCTTGACATGGTACTCATCCGTGCTCGTTTCGAAGCGGGGCTCCTGTGTGAGTTCAACTTGGTTGTCTTCTTCCTCCTGCAAGAATACACTCTTGCCTACCTTCCCTCCTTTTGAAAACTCACGTCTTCACTCTCGACGATCTTTTTGACAGCCTCGTGAACCGCTTCCAGGAACACCTTCGCGACGAGCGTGCTTGCCACCTGATCGGCCACCTTCACCAGTAACTTGAACTCCTCTTCCCGTTTCTCAATCTGCGCAGTTCCCGTAACTTCCTCCTTCAATACCACCTCAATATCGTCGTCAATACCGGTTTCCTTGACTTCTTCCGCCGGAGCCATGTCTATTTCCTCGAAGCTTGACGCCTCCGAGCTCTTGAGCTCCACTTGACAACTGCTATTGCTCACTCCGTGCTCCGATTCGGCAGTGCAAGTGTACACTCCTGAATCCTTAGACGTCGGCTCGCGAATTGTCAAGATCTGTGCTCCATCTGCGAATTGAAGCATTTCAAACTTTTCGTCCTCGTAAATGTCCTCTCCGTCTTTCTGCCACGTCACCGTAATTGGGGCGACCGACTGAACAGTGGCCACCAGTCTCACGTATCCCAACTGCTCGAAGTTGTCAGTCTCAGCTGTGAGAAGCTCGATGAACTTGGGCGGGAGAATGATATGAACGTCATGGATGTCGTCGGTGAGCACAGACTCCGAAATTTCCGCTTCTTCCCGATCTTTCATATACTCTGCTCCTTCCACATTGATGAAAGCGGCAGTTTCCGCAGTTCCATGGGGGTTGGTGGCTGTGCACTTGTATAGTCCGGCATCTTCAAAGAAGCACTCCGGATTGAGAAGCTCACAAAGTCCGCCGTCCAGCACTGTAGCGGTCACGTCTTTGTTGATGACCCAGTCCTCAACATTCACATCGTCCTTGGACCAGACCACTGCCGCAGATGGGTTTGCAGTGATTCTACAGCGAAGGGACATCGGCTGACCGTCCAGGAAACTGGCAGAGTGTAGTGGTTCGACAATCTTCGGGGCGCACTCTTCTGGAAGATCCGGTGGAACGATCTCGAACGATGAATCGTCATCGCCTGGAAAGAAGAATATATTTGAGAAGCCAATGAAAGATTATCAGTTTCAAGTTCAAACTCAAAAGTGTTAGAGTTTAGAGTAAGAACCAAAGATGAAAGAAAGACTCACGGATTCTGAGGTGAGCAGAAGAGGAGAACACCTCGCCGTGCTGGTTTTTCACAACGCACACCACTTCTCCACAAAGGCGCTCTTCCAATTTCTCGACTATCAAAGAGGACTCAAACTCTGTGGACTCGACGGCAACGATGGTCTCTTCGAGTCGCTCCACGTTCACTCCGTTGATGCTCCAGATGAATTGACAAGCCGACGTTTTGTTCTCGTCGAATCTCACGATGATAACAATGCGGTCGCCAGGATCTGCGGCGGTCGGGACGACTTGAGTGATGATAGCTTCTTCCAAAGTGAACGATTCCGTGATTTTTTCGATTGTCGTTGTGCGGGTTGTTCTCTCCGGACTTTCATACTGAAGCACCACTTTCCCAGTCCAGCGGTCCTCTCCCAAATGATTCTTCGCTGTGACTGTCAGGTTTCCGTTCGGCGTTTTCCTGAACTCGATCTCCGAAACGTTCTCCTCCGAGTTGCTGATTGTGATGTTTTGATTTGAGCGCAACTCGAAGTTGTTGAGCATCCAGAGGAAGGTGGCTGGCGGCAGAGCTGATGCCATGACGCGGAGCTTCAATGGCGAACCGTCGAGTATCCGGAACATTGATTCAGATGGATGGGCGGTGATTCTCGGGGCGAAAGGCAAACGCTTGCCGGCCGGGGAGACACGTCCTTCGCGATTCTTTGGGTTCAAGACATTGGCGAAAGGATGCTCCGCTGGTTCTTTCACTTTTGGGCTCGTGGCTTCGATGAATGGTTTGATCGGATCGTTGTCCTCGTCTTCTTGCATTTCCTGGATTCTTCGGACAGTTTGAAGAGATGAGTGCGAAGCGACGTCGTCCTCGTGCGAACAGGTCACAGTAACCGCAGACTCGACAATATCCGGCGGCTCGGATCCTCGTGCTCCCTCCTCGAGCTCCCCAATTCGTTTGACTTGCGTCGTGACTGATTCGCTTCCGACGTCGTTTCGGGCGGTCACCTTGTACTTTCCTTGTTTCACCGGCGGATGGAGCACCAGTGTTGACTTGTTGTGCTCATTGAGCAACACCAGATTCTGGCTCTTCTTCACCTCGAATCCATTGACGTGCCAAGCGAACTCCGCTGCTGGAATCGCTTGCACATCGACCGAAAGTACGAGTTTCTCGTCGACGTTCACAGTGACAACTGATGGCAGTGACGTCACAAAAATTGGTGGCTCTGGAAGGAATCTTCGGGATCCGCCACGTGGCGCTTTCGGCGGATTCTGTTGGAATCGCGACTCGACGATACTGGCTGCATCTGAAACAAAAAAGCATGCGAAAAGCGGCACACTAATCGGGTCAGAGTGGTGAGGAGAAACCATCACACTGAACTTAAACTACAACTTCAAAAAGTGTGAAAGAAGCAAACGCTTACCAGTGACCCTCGAGTGCTGCTTCCGCTCTTCGACCGTTGTGTTCGACACTTCGATGTGTGATTCAAGATGGCGTACACCGCGCGGAACGCTGCTGGACCGCTGCGTGTAGTTCAACTCGAAGAGGTTGGTGGCCTGGCGCGAATGCCTACCGTTGCTTCCCAGAGCTCTCATCGAGCTCGTCATGGGGTCGAAAGCAGTGGTCGAAGTGGTCACTGATGTCTCCGACACTTCGAGCTCCACAACTGAAATCATTCCGATACAAGCAGTAGGAGAACCAAAATCTTTTCGAACCTTTCTGAATGTCCACGTGTCCGCAAGACATGGCCGATCCGTGTACGTTCGACGCCACCACCTTGTACTCTCCGGCCACCGGAATCGAGAATCGGACGACGCTGCGATTGACGTCCGGCGAGAACATTTCGACGTTGTGCGTCGATTCTCTATACTCTTTTCCGTTGACGAACCAGGAGAATCTGGCGGGCGGATTCGCGTCCACTTCCACGTCGATGATGACGTGGCTGCCGGCAGTAACGAACAGGTTCGGCACTTGGGTCAAGAAGCGCGGCGCCTGATGGTAGGTGACCGAGTGCTGACGCTGCAGTCGCACGTCTTCTTTGGACGAGGACAAGTGCTCGCGATCGGCTGAAAACATATTGTCAAGGAAAACATACTATTGAAAAACTCACAGTTGACAGTGATGTATCCGTAACTAGTGCTCACACCAGCTGGATTCCGGGTGACACACTTGTAAACTCCTTGCTCTGGCTGGATCACTTTCAGCCGGCTTATGTTGATTCCATGACCGACTTGGAAGCGGTTACGATCCTGAAACTCTTGCAGCATCATTAATAATTCCATTCTCAAGCTTCACATACCTGTAAAACCGATTTCTCATTGCAAAACCACTCGAAAATCGCGGGCGGATCACTGGCGACCTCGACGACCAAACTGATCGTATCGGATGCCAACACCCGGTACGCCTTGATAACCTGGATGAACTTCGGCGGCGCCAGAGCCACGAAGCTTGTGATCTCAGAGCTCCAGTGCTCCTCAGTGTACGACTGCGATGTGGATCCGATCGAGCGGATGAGGTGAGTCTCGGCCACTGTCGCGTGGCCACTCGCACTTCTCATCACAGTTTCTCGATCTGAAAGTTGGCATTCATTCAAAGAAAGGACCTTCTGATGTTGGGTACCAGTTGAGTAGCTCATGGAAGGGCTAGTTGGTTGTGAGATGCTCCGTCCGACGGTCGTGTCAATGTTGAGATGACGTGCTGACTGGCCCTTCTTCTCGTCGCCCTCCATTCTGAGGGCTTCTTTTCGATCTTCTTATCGTTTTGTTTCGTTCTTTCCTTCTTGTTATCCTGTTTTTTCGTGTTTCGTTTGTTGTCTGAAAAACGAGCAAGGTAAGATGGAGTAGTAGAAGAACGACGGAAGTTGAAGGACACCGAGAGAGAGATAAGAAGAGAGACCTGCCACTCGGGAGAATGTAGTGGGATCAGGTGGCGAGGGGACACGGACGCCGGAGAGGTTCAGAGCCGCAGAGCACGTTGTCTACGGTGATTGATGAAGGGGCGAGCACAGGAGGGGAAATGCAGGGGGATGGTGATGAGCGGAGGATCCCGGGGAGCCGGCCGGCCGCAAAGCGGGTCACCTCCTCCCACGGGATTGAGCGACGAAAAACGGGTTGTCAGTTGTATGATTTCCAGGTTTCTTCTCAGTTGGTGTTCGGAGGTAATCCCCTAAGATCTACCTTCACACGGGCTGGACATTCCAGAATAATCTGGTCTCCCATCAAATGGACGTTTAACTATGGAACCCCAGAACCGTAAAAAAGGAACAGCTACAGTACGAAAAGCATTAAGGACCAAACCGGTTTGGGCTCAAGTCAATGGAAGGCTGAGCGTCGAGACGGGAAAGAAATGAAATAACGAGAAGAGCGCCCTGAGCTCATAATTTGTAAATGTGATGGGGGTTTTGGGAGGAAAGGAATAATCGTTGTGAGCACAAAGAAGAATGCACATATGTTTTTCCTAGGAACACAGAGTTCTAAACGAAACGATGTCGTTTCGGACCATCGCTTTGATTTGGTTCACAACCGGAAACTGGACTATCTTTAAACTTTAAGCTTCTCGTGGTCCGAGAGCCTGAGCCCAGAAATGTATCATTAGTTTCAATAGCACAAGTGTCGCGCTCAAAACAGGTGCTGCACTTCTCGCGGGGAATGCTCAAAGATCGCTCCAAAGTGGATTGACGAACTTTTGCTCTGGAGAATTCGGGACTAATCGATAGTGATCGCGAAGAGAAGAAGAAGAGGGATCCGGTCGGAAGCATCCTCATCATCATCATCACCATCATCCGTTAGGTTCCATGGTCCTTCTTCTCTGCGTCTGCGTCCCGTGCTCCCCTTCGAAATCTCTCCCCCGCCCATTGTAAACGTCGTCCCCGCCGCCGCGGCAGCAGCAGCAGAAGCAGAGCCAACAAGAAGAGATTTTCGATTCTATTCGAAATTTGTTGAGCCGTCTGCGTGCCCACAACTTCTCTGAAACTCTCGGCTCCCGCGGGAGGAGAGAGTAGGCGAGGCGGCCGAGACGACGGAGGTGTTGGGGTTTGTTGGGGTTTAATTACCCAAGTTTTGAGTCAGTTCATCTTGGGATTAAACCACCCTGCCTTCTGGATCTATTCCCCCCCCGCCATATTCACACTATGACCGAGCTAGGTACGACCGAATTGCTCCAAAACAGCATTATTCGCTCCTCTGCCGCCCGTAGGTCCCAGTGTACTTCCCCGGAGCACATGTTGTTCCAAACCCTTGATTCCCCTTAACGGAATTGCTCACAGGATGAGCTCCGCCCATAACGGTGGAAACCCCAATTCTCATAACAGAATTGCTCACAGGATGAGCCCCTGCCCATAATGGAATGGCTCACAGGATGAGCCCCGCCCATAATGGAATTGCTCACAGGATGAGCTCCGCCCATAACGGTGGAAACCCCAATTCTCATAACAGAATTGCTCACAGGATGAGCCCCGCCCATAATGGAATTGCTCACAGGATGAGCCCAGCCCATAATGGAATTGCTCACAGGATGAGCCCCGCCTATAATGGTCTAAAAAGTGCATTTAGTATTCGCATAAACGAATATTATCTGCCGCCGAAGTCAAATGACAGAAGCTCCGCCCCAAAAAGTGGAGAATTGAAGTCAAAATGACGGAAGCACCGGCAATCTCAAAAAGGAAAGCCTTCCAAAGATCCTCTGTGAAGTGGAAAGTCTGGGAAATTGTATAGTTGTAGGTAAAACTCCCGCAACTCAATCGATTCTCTCGTCTGACCCCTCAGAAATCGATAATCTGGCAAAGGACCAGGCCGACTCCCAGGTCTCGTGGAAGACCATCTCTGACCATAGAATTAGAGGTGGCGCAATGAGAGAAAGAGTAAGGAACGATCCAAACGTTTACACGATGGTATTATTGAAAAAGACAAGCGACTCCCCAAAACCGTCGTGTGTCAACTACAATATCCAACAGATAAACTGGTTTGTTGTTACCACCGGGGATGTGAAACCCGTTCCCAAGCAGGACTTGGAGCGGAAGAATTGAAATACTTGACTAGACATTTGGAAAAGGTCCATGCTGTCAAAAAGGTCAAGTGGACTTACATTTGTACGATCTGCGGGGAGACCCCCAATGAAAATCTTGCATACCCGTCCAGATGGATGAAAACGCATCTGGAAAAAGTCCATAACAAAGAAGCCGAAAAGAAATTTAGTATCGGAAGCGGTACTAGATCTCGAGCGGCCAGTGCACTGAATGATTCAGCACCATCTTTAGCACCTCCTAGGAAGACAACGTCCAGAAAGACCGAGTCCAAGGTGATAGAGTTTTCGACTCCTGAAAAGATTACAGAGTTGGAAAGCAAGATTCAAACGAGAGGAGTGGCAAAGTCCCTCAGTGCTCTGAAAGAATCGGTAACAAAGAAAGAAAGAGAGGAAGTTGGCAAGAAACCAAAACTTGCTCCTATCCTTGAAAAAGCTGAAAAGAAAAGTGCTCGGAAAAGCCTAGCGAATGTTCTGAAAACGGAGACAACATCAAGTTCCAGAAACAGCTCTATCGGAGCGGACTGCGACCTGAAAATGTTGACCGGAATTGAGAGAATAAAAGCGGCTCGAGAGCAAAGCTCAAAGCAGGCTCGCCTTTCTACTCAGAAAAGGATGAGTTTGTCAGCAGTGGGAAAAATCTCCAAAAAAAGGGAGCCACAAACAAAGGAATTGGAAAAAAAGAAACCATTCCTGATCCAGTAGTGACGACAATGGAAAACCCCATTGAATCGGAAGCGCTGGAAGAAGAAGAAGACCTGAACAGAACTTTTGTCATCGATGATGATGATGAAATAGTCTCGAGAAGGTTCAACACATGGTGCCTGGACCATGAAACCTCAAAGGAGGCATGGTTAAGTGACGACATCATATTCTGGTATCTGAAGCATCTTTTGCGCAAAAAAAGCACAAAGTATGAAACTTTGGATCCAATTATGTGGGAAATGTACAAAAGAGAAGGAATCATGCTCATAAAGCAAAAAAACTTTGGAGCACGAAAACCTACTTTTTTTCCCCAGTTTGCGAAAAATAACCACTGGATCCTTTTTGGTGATAAGCTTTAACTGGAATCTGGTACGCAAACAGCTTCCTACGTGAACCCGAAGGAAAAAGTTCAACAGTTTATTGAGGAATTGGGGACTGAACGGAAAAAAAGTTCGACACTCCAAATCCCTGCCAGACAGATGGCATAAACTGCGGTGTTCATGTATGCCTGATGGCAAAATCATGTCTAAAATGACGACTATTGGTATACCGAAAAAAAGAGGTCCAATCGTTCCGAAAAAGATGTGAAAAAGATGCTCAGAGCAAACGGATATGACCTGTACTCTGAACAATACCGTGATTTCCACCAAACAGATGAAACCACGAAAAACCAGAAAGTCCAGAAAAAAAGTGGACACTTCTGAGGTGTCAGTTGAATCCCCAATGGATATTCCACATGTTGGTCAACCGGAAGAAGTGGATAGAGTTTCCATCCCAAAACTGATGGACCTAAAACTCGAATGCCCTCCACATCTTCTACAAAAAAAGTTGCTCCAAAAAGTGGTCAAACCAAAGGAGAAACCCACTAAACAGATGGGTAAAGCACGCAAAGTGCCAACTGGAAAACCAGAGGAACTGGTCGTGAAAGTACGAGAATGGTTCCAAAAAGAGTTCCAATCGTACATTCAAGACGGTAGAAGCTTCCAAAGATTGGAGTGGATCACCGACGTCCTGACAGCCGCCATACAAAAGGCCTCTGTTGGGGACACCCAGGCAATCGAGAAGATTGTGAAAAGATGCCCACCCTTGGAAGTGGAAGAGGGTGAGATGGCAACGCAAACGGATCCAAAAAGGATTCCCAAGAAGGGTAACAGCAACCCGACTGGAGATGGTGACAGCCGCAAAGGGCCACCAGTCTCTCAAAGGGACTCGTACTGGCAAAACCGGACGAAGACCTTTAACCAACTGATCGGCAAAGAATCGAAGCAATGCGAGATCCCGATCAGTCAACTTGAACAGTTCTTCAAGAAAACCACCTCTGTCACAAATGTAACAAAAAGAGGTTCTGGAATCAAAAAAAGTTCCAAAATCCCAAAGATAAAAAGTGGGACAGTGGATTGTAGACCCATTCACTGAACAGGAATTGGCAGTTGCTCTTAAGAAAACCAAAGACACTGCTCCTGGAGTTGACGGACTGAGATACCATCATCTAGAATGGTTCGATCCTGATCACAGAATTCTGACGCCCCTGTACAATGAATGCAAGGAGCATCGGAAGATTCCATCACATTGGAAAGAGGCAGAAACGATCCTTCTATACAAAGGAGGAGACGAATCTAAGCCCGAGAACTGGAGACCAATCAGTCTCATGCCAACCATCTACAAACTATATTCGAGTTTGTGGAACCGAAGAATCCGGTCAGTGAAGGGTGTCATGAGCAAGTGTCAAAGGGGATTCCAAGAGCGGGAGGGTTGCAATGAAAGCATTGGAATCCTTAGAACCGCGATTGATGTGGCGAAGGGCAGGAAAAAAAGAACCTGTCAGTCGCCTGGCTCGACCTTACCAATGCGTTCGGTTCAGTGCCACATGAGCTCATCGAGCACACTCTGGAAAAAGTATGGATTCCCAGAAGAAATCGTCCACGTCATAAAAAGACATATACAATGGGGCATCCATCCGAGTAAAGAGTAAAAAAATGAAAAAGAGTAACCAGATCAAGCTGAATTCTGGGGTGAAACAAGGAGATCCCATTTCACCAACGCTTTTCAACATGTGTCTAGAAGGTGTCATCAGAAAACACCTGGATACGTCCTCAGGCCACAAGTGTCTCAAGACAAAGGTCAAAATACTGGCATTTGCGGACGACATGGCCATATTGTCTGATTCCAAGAAACAACTCCAGGAAGAGTTGGAGAGAATGGATGATGACTGTACCCCACTCAAACTCATATTCAAACCGAGCAAATGCGCTAGTTTGATAATTGAGAAGGGCAAGGTACGACCTGAAGCACAAATAATGCTGAAGGGTGAACCCATTCGAAATCTCGCTCCAAAAGACACCTACAAATACCTGGGGGTCCAAACAGGAGTCGAGACTAGAATATCAGAGCTCGAATTGCTGACCAAAGTCACCAAAGAGCTGGAGAAGGTAAACACAAGCGACCTAACTCCACCACAGAAACTCGACTGTGTAAAAAGCCTTTTGTGCTACCGAAATTGACATATATGTACGCCAATTCGGTACCAAAGATGACAGAGTTGGGTCAATTTGCCAACATGACGATGAGGGCAGTAAAGGTTATGCACTCAATCCCAGTCCGAGGATCCCCCGCCAGAGTATATCCAAATACCAACTAGTAAAGGGGGACTCGGCGTTGCGTGTCCAAGAATAACCGCAGAAATCACTTTCTTAGTGTCCACAATGAAAAAGTTGTGGTCCTCAGACCAGTACATCCAAAGACTGTACCGGGAATATCTGGAGGAAGTGACCCGAATCGAAACGGGCAAAGATCAGGTCACCCTAGGCGACCTGGCGGCCTATCTCAGCAACGAGATACCAATCGATAAAAAAAGGCGTTCGGTTTCAGTTGTTTCACAAGACTACGCGAAGTATGCAACAGTCTGTGGAAAAATCAAGTCCGCTCCTTTGCATAAGGTGAAAAATTGTTGAGTTCGAAGGTGAATTGGCAATCTCCGTACAAGCAATCGAGAAAGGCAACGAGAGAATCTTTACCAAAGAGAATGTAAAGAAACTCCAACAACTGCTAAAAGGAGAAGTGAATGACGCTCTCTCTCACAGATTCACGACCGAGAAAGTTGTGAAGAGTGAGGTAGTCCGAGTCATCCAGCAGTATCCCTCAGTGCAACAGCTTTGTCAGAAAAAGGTGGCAAAGTGAGTCGAGCAGCACACAAATTTGTGCACAGAGCTCGCTCTCAACTTGTTGTCGTGCAACTATAACACGTACGACAACACAAAGTCAAAAGAATGCAGAAGATGTCATTATGAGAATGAAACTCAGTGGCACATCCTACAAAGTTGCACTTTCGGACTCCCGAAAAAAATCACTGAAAGACATGATGCAGTGCTCATGAAAGTGAAAAAACTCATCGAAGCTGGTTCAAAGAAAGACTGGAAACTGAAAATAGATCAGGAAATACCAGGATTCACCAGACTTCGACCAGACATCTACATGAGAAGTCCAGATGGAAAAAGAAATCATCATGGCCGATGTAGCCTGCCCATATGAGCATGGTGTGGAAGCCATGAAAAGAAGCTGGGACAAAAAGGTTCAGAAGTACTCTGACGGTTTCAGCAATCTCAAGGCTCAGGGCAAAAAGCTTACTGTCCTACCAATAATAGTTGGATCTCTCGGAAGTTGGTGGAAGCCCACAACTGACAGTCTGAAAAAGTTGGGAATAGAGGATGCAGTGATCCGTAAAGTGATTCCTGAATTGTGTTCTACAGTATTAGAATACAGCAAGAACGCTTATTGGAACCACATCTTCGGAGACTCCTACACTGAAATTCCACTCAAATTCGGAGACGAGAAACCAAAAGGCAACTCCTGGAAAAAGGAAAGAGCAAAACATGCTCCGACCCTTCCGGGGACGTAGCCGGGTTCGAAGTCAACATGCCAAAAGACCTGGCTCTGAATGGACATGGATAGGACTGAAAACGAGACTGATTAATGGAATGAGTAACCTGAAAAACCAATCCAAATTGATCGATATTGTGAATTTCCAGGAGAAATCGCAATAAATTTCTTTCAAATTACCACCTGATTCCCAAAAAGGAACAGACCATAGCCACAAAGATGGCAGCTGACTCTTAAAAGGTGTGATGACAGGATCATAAACACAAGAGTCACAAAAAGGCATCTAACTAGACAAAATAGTTGGGTGCCGATCCCCCCTCTTGAGACTGTGCAAAGAACACAGTCTAGAACAGACGGGAAGACCGATCTAAACGCACAAAGGTGCCAGGTTGGTATTACTGTTTCATGAAGCTTGTTCCCAAAGTTCAGCCTCGCCTTTTTCTCTTTAGTACTTCCTAACCGAGTACGTAGGGTAAAAGAAAGGGTCGAACGGGAAGGAACAAAAAGAGCTGATTGATCAGATTCCTCATTCCAATGCGAATGGGATGGCCGTGAGGCTACAGGCGGGTAACTCAGTCAGATGCTAGCGATCTTCGGATCCAACGGCGCTGACACAACATGAGGAACCCTGGGTTCGTTGGAGATAAAAACTCAAATGGGCTGGAAATGGCTTAATCACAATGGATGACCACTGCCTTGCAACCACTTAAACCAGTGGGCTATGCGGGTGGGTCAATCTGAAATTGTGTGACCATATCCTGACTCGGCAATATCTACTCAAGGCTCTGAGAGCAAGTACATAATGGCCCTTCCCTACTATAAACTCCCAAGCAATTGGTGGCCCCGTTCGGCGGGTAATTACCACTGTTGCGCCCCAGGCTCGCCCTGTAACACAACACATGTGTGTGTGTGTGTGTGTGTGTGCTCCAAAGAGTTTCGCTGTGTCGCGAGAGGACTCCGGACGGACGGAGAAACTGCTCATCAGTCGGCGAACGGAACGGAACGGCGAAGAGAAAGAGATAAAGCGAGGGAGAGGGAGAGCACGACGTCAATCATCAAAATGTTTTGCATAATGAACACGCATCAAGATCGAAGGCTGTACTTTTGATTTTTCTTGAGTGATCTTGGGAGTACGGCTAACAGCCGCTTCCGAGCGTTAGCTCGGCACTTTGTTAGCTCGAAGAACATCTGAAACGAATTATTGAGAAAAGGAACGTGAAAGCGGCTAAGCGACGTGTTCGTAGTTTGGCGGCGCATTGCTGTCTTTCCTCTCGACCTATATTAAGGCCTATTTGGAATGAAATGACTGGCTGATTGTGAAACTCTTGTCTATTGAACTAATTTTTCTGATAATTAAACATCTCCAGGACGAAATACGACGCTGACATCTGACTTTTTCCACCTGTAAGATGTGGCCTTCACGTTGAAAACCTCACACAGACCACTTTTTTTCCAGTCTGTCAAATGGACTCCTTATTTCTGGTTCAGGATGGCAATTCCAATTCAATGCCAGAATTAGGAGAAATGCTTCTAATCCAAACGATATTAGGTTTTGTGGACATAATCAGCAATGTCTCGTTCATTCTCCTTCTCCTTTTCCGAAGAATCAAGAAACACAGTGACTCTGTTAAGGACTATCACGCCCCAATATTCAGTCAACTATTCATTATTTCCAGTTTCATTCTCATCTATCGCGACTGTTTACGCCTGCTATCGTGGTTTTGCTCAGGAAGTCTCAAGGGCGTTACCAGTGTACCTGGTAGTTTTGCAACCATGCTGTTTGTCTTTTTGAGTACTTTTCTTTATTTTATCAATGATTTTCTAATCAATATAGTCCTTTTGCTATCTTTTTTGGCTGCTCTCCAACGACTTGTGATTATGTATCACGCCGAGTACAAGTATTTGGTCACTGGGTAATTTTATATTTTAAGAAAAGAGTGGTACATGATAACATGCTCAGAAAGTGTTTGAGCTGCTTAATTTTGATTGTTTGGTGTTTATCTATTCATTATTATTGGTTGACTTTAAGTAAGTTGCCAACAGTTCCCAGTTCTGAACTTCTTACAATGAATTGGCAGTGGAATGTGGTGATATCATACTGGGTACGCTTCCCGAGTGCCCAAATGTGTTCTACACAATTCTAATATACGTATATCGTGCTATTTTCCTATTTTCAACCGTATCGACGGTACTCATTTACCGTCACTTTTACAAACTCCTCTCGAAGTTGACAGTTATTGAAAACTATCAAAAACATAATCTTCTCTATCAATTCGTGCCAATTCACACTGTCCTTATGGTAGTTTCTGATTGCGTTTCATCAATTCGAATATATTGTTCAGACCAACGTGTTTGTTTACACCCTCAGCCGGATATTTGGTGACATTGCGCAGAAAGGAGGTTTATATTATGCCTTTTACTTTCTGTTCGCCTTCACATTGGTTCCATCTATCCCTTTTGTCGTTGCCATGTCCTACATAGCTTCGAAAGATAATGTGAGAGCCCTTTTGCATCCTTTAATTAGAGCTACTTGGTATGAGATCACTGGTTGATTGTGATATTCAATGCATTGCAAGGTACACCTATTTCTGTTTTTATGAATAAAACATTTAATTTCAATTATTCTGAATATCATACGTCTCTTAAAGGTAATACGTCACAGAGTGGGTTTCACGTTTAAGAACATGAAAATCACCTGCCTTCTCAAGCAAATCACGGTGATTCTTTGCCAGGGTAATAATATATATTTTGCCGTTCTAGCGCACCTTTTCGACCATCCTCAATTTTCTGAATGTACTCTTTCGCTAGACATTTAACCTTTCCCCTTCCATTTCCTTTTTGATTGTAGCTACTACATGTAGTCACACTTCTATTTTTCACTTATCTCTGTGCTTTTAATTCCTCTTGTGATTTTTTTGTAATAAAGTTTTATTCGACAGAAAATACGTTCTCTAGAATAATAAATCTCTAATCAATTGAGGATAGATCAGTTTCGCTGAACTGGCGCAGTTCCTTTTACATGTGTTTCTTTATTTTTAGGTTGAGTAATGATGTTTGCACAAAAATTGTTTTTTTAAATGATAAATTACGTTAAATAACGATGTTTTCCGAATAACGAGTTCAGGCATTGCGTATTCCCGATTTTCCGTCAAATTCCAGCTGGAATTTGAGTGGATGGAGCGCACTTGCATCGCCTCCCAAATTGTGTCGGACATTTACGTCAGAGTAAGAATCACCGTGAGCTCTCTTCACTGAAACAAACCAGACTTGAGCAGTTTCCCGAATGGAAGCCTATCTTTTGCTTTTTGATGACAACTCTTTGGCGAGTAAATATAAGTTTGCACCAGGACAAACTGAACTCATTTTCATCAAGACAATATTAGGTTTTGTGGACGTTATCAGCAATGTTTCGTTCGTTTTTCTTCTCATATTTCGAAGATACAAGAAAAGCACAGAGAAAGTACATGATTATCATGAACCGATATTCCGTCAACTGTTTATAATTTCTGCTTTTATCATCATCTATCGAAACTTTCTAAACTTTCTATCTTGGTTTTGTTCGCTTGATTCAACGGTTGTGGCGAACAGCTATATTTTCATGCTCAATATGATATTAATGCTCTCAAGTTCTCTTCTTTTTTACCTAAATGACTTTCTAATCAATATTGTCCTTTTGCTTTCATTTCTGGCTGCTTTCCAACGACTCTTGATTGTGTATTATGCCGAATACAAGTATTTGGTCACTGGGTGAGAGCATGGGTCGATCGAATACAAAAACCATTTCAGAAAGTACTTGTACTGCTTAATTCTGATTGTCTGGTGCTTACCAATGCACTATTATTGGCTAGCTTTGAGTGAGTTCCCCTATCGTTCTGTACTTTTCACAGTGAATTGACAGTGGAATGTGGTGACGTCATAATTAAAACGCAAACCGAGTGCCCAAATGTCTTCTACACTATCCTCATTTACATTTATCGTGCTATTTTTTTGTTTGTGATCTTCGCAACTATGCTGATATACCGTCACTTTTACAAACTTCTCTCAAAGTTGACAGTTGTCGAAAACTATCACAGACATCGTTTGCTTTATCAATTCGTACCAATTCACACTGTCCTTATGGTAAGTCCTTAGTCGTTCATATGATACTCAAATATATTTATCAGATGAATTTGCTCATTTACACCCTCACTCTGATAATTGGTGACCTAGCACAGGAAGATAATTTATATGTTATTTTTTACTTACTGTTCGCCTTCACATTGGTTCCTGCCATCCCATTCGTCATTGCCATGTCCTACCTAGCTTCGAAAGATAATGTGAGAGCCCTTGTGGTGCCTATTTTGCAATCTACTTGGTATGGATGATAAGTTAAGATGAACCAGTTGGCATTTTCATTATTAGTTTGTACAATAAATATTTTGTTGTCTGTTTCGTTATTTTCAAAAATGAAAAATAAAAAACGCATTTCGTAGTGACTTAAGTTTTCACTCTCGCACCGTCCAACTTAACAAATGATCTCGCCTTAGGGACAGGTTCCTTATTCTCGTTATCAGAAACGTATCGAATGACTGTGGTCACAGTGCCCTCCAGAATTTTCTTCGGAAGATCCGTTCTGATTGTCGGATGACCGATTCCGATTCCTTGAGTGGCTCCGGAAGTGACGGCTTCTACCATCGAACGGACGGTTGGGTATCGCATTGTCATGTACACAACGGTATCTTTGAATACTGGACGGATCTGAAACACAAATGTTTATTTAGATTGCTTCGGGTTTTCAGGCCAAACCTGCTCAGCAAACTCCAACACGGACGATTCATTTTGTGGCTCGAAGGAGAACTCGACAAAGTCAAAGCCAGTGCGTTCATACTCTTCGCAGGTCTTCAGAGCTTCTTTCAGTGAGATCTTTTCAGATGTGAAATCGTCGGAATCGACTTTCAATCCGATCATAAATCCGGTTGACGCTGGACATTGCTGCCTGATAGCTTCATGAATCTTTGAAACGTCGGGTTGGGAATGCAGTTGAACTCCGTCAAATCGAGCTTCTCGAACGTACTTTGCGGCTTCAACTGGATCATGGTCACGAGAAAACTGCACTACAACAAGTGATCCGATTTGCTTTACCAATTCGTCAGAGACTTCACGGTCCTTAACGGTTATTGCGATTTCGAAAGAGTTTACGGGATGTTTTGTAACTAACCACAAAAGTATTGATGTTCCCAATGATAGTCATTCCGTACCGTTCCTCATAAAAATCGGTTGAAACGGAAGAAGTGAAAGTAGAAGTAGAAGCTTTCAGAAATCGATTCTGTGCAATTTTCCCACTCGGAAACTTGAGCTTAGCGCCCAAAATGCTAACGTTTCTAGCAACATCACTGTGATAATGGCGAGACATTCTGCAGAAAACAAGACAATAATCATCATGATCATATGTTTATATAGGCCACCGAAAGCTGATGAAATAACGTGTTCTGACGCAGTGATCCTGAAGTCGTACTTTGAAGTGCATTGTGGGACGATACAAAAACAAAAAGTACTTTGTTTAAAAGATAAATGATAAATTATGGAGATGACACTAATATTGTGAACGTATTTTGTTTTCACGTGAAATAATCTTCGAAGATCCCCGCTTTATTGAGCCTCTTCCAACTCCTCCTGCTCATCTTTCTCTTCAGCTTTGCCGCCATCATCAACAACCAATCCAAAGTAGTACTGAAAATACAAATGCATCACTCCAAACAGTAAAGAACGTACCAGAATGTAATCAACCGCCGTCCACTTCATCATTCTCTTCTCCAGTCTCAACGCCTTCCTCTCCGCCTTCCGCCTGATCTCGTAGATGTGCGTTTTGGTCATCCACGGACGCGAATAGATCCAGACTGCCTGGTCTTTGGCGAAATCGGTACAGTCATAGTTCTGGATGGCAATGTATGGAATGTAATTGCTCGTTTCCACCGGGTACAGGTAGAACGCTCTCGTCAGGAACGAGAGGAGCATTCCGATGAACGCGATGAGACAGTTGTACCAGACAATGTCGTAGAGCGCCGACGTCATGCACACTTCTGGATTCTTGAAGCAGACGCCGCCGTCGATGACGAACACGCAGACGTGTCCGTGGAAGCAGTCGGAGTCCCGTTTGCACTCGGTGTCCTTGCTGATGTGCTGAATGAGCCCGCACTTGTTCACCACACCCACGTAGGCAATTGTACTGGAAAAGTTGGAGCAGAAGGCAAAGTTGAAGCCGGGTGGGATCGGATGTCCGGGGATGCACGGGAAGTTGCTGGAGTAGAAGTGCGTGGGCGGCTGGAGAGGTTCGTTGGGGATGTGATGATCTGAGCAAAAAGTTGCATGTAGAATATTAGAAACTGACTCACAATTCGGACAGCAATGCCCGCTTTTACAAAGCGCTCTCTGATTCTCACAATCCGCATCGACATTGCATTCATTTTCTCCGAACAATGGCAACCTTCGATCGTAGCACAGTGACTCGACCTCTTCCGATTCCTCCTGACAACAAATGCTCTTCTGGGAGCAGTACGAATTCCAGTTGAAATCCGAATGGCAATGTCTTTGATGCTCACAATATTTAATCGGCGACACCGGCGTTCCAAATGGGCAGTCTGTAAATGGAAATGACAATGAAAACGGAGATGAATTTCCATTACTCACATTCTTTTGAAGTAGCAATGCGTCTCGAAAATTTAAGTTCTCGTGGTAAAGGTGGCTTCGGTGGCGGAGGCTTTGGCGGTTTCGTCGTGCCAACAGATGTCGAATTCGTGAAAGTGACATTTGAAAAAGGCGTCGTTTCTGTTGTTGTTTGTCCGTCGGAAAAGATTGCTATTGCGATGAATACAATGAGCTGGCTGATCCGCAGCATTTTGAAAGGAAAAAATGACTGAGCTCCACGAATGCATAACAACGTTAGGGGTCAAGTTCACGTGAAAGATCAAAAAGATTTGATTTCCTTTTGATGCGCCCATCTCCCAGCTGATCCTCTTGGTCTCGTTTGTCATCATTACAACTTTCAAAGTTCAAGATCACGTAGGTCACACAGGCCACACATGTCTTTTCTGCAAGCACCAGAGAACAGTCAGCGGGAACACTGCGCTCTCCGGCGTCTCACCATTTATTATCATCCTATTTCGTCAGACGCTCTTCACGGTTCATCAATTACACGAAACGGAGGATTTCTATATATACCACTTGCAAATGACCGCCAATTATCCTTCCGATACGAGAATATTTCCAAACAAAATGTCCCGCCGTTTCGACACTACTATTCCTGAGAATGTCGCGGTTCTGGGTGATAAGCTCAAGTTCCCCAGTGGCAAAGTGGCTCAGAATCGATTCCTGAAAGCCGCGCTGACTGAAATGCTCTCCACTTTCGAGCCGTCTGATCCGAAGGCTCATGGAGTTCCGACTCAAGAGATTCTGAATGTCTACGACAAATGGGGAAATGGACAGTTTGGAATGATTCTGACTGGAAATGTTCATGTCAGTCCCGTGAGTTTAAAGCTCAAATATTTTTATGATTTATTTAACTTTAGGTTCATCTCGAAGCACCTGGAAACCCAATCATTTTCAAGGAAGGAGATACTAGTGCCAGACGGGAAGCGTACACGAAATGGGCAAAGGTCAGCAAGCAAGACGGTGCTCTGGCAGTGGTTCAACTTTCCCACGGTGGTCGTCAGACTCCGATCACTGTCAACAAGGCGCCATTCTCTGCTTCTGACGTGAAATTGGAGAAGGAAGTTCGTTTCTTGGGATTCGGCCAGCCGATCCCGTTGACTGTTGACCAGATCAAGACAGAAGTGATCGACAAATTTGTGTACGGTGCCAAGTACGCCTACGAGACCGGATTCGACGGAGTTCAACTGCATGCAGCTCACGGATATCTTCTTGCTCAGTTCACCTCCCCGACCACCAATAAGAGAACCGATCAGTACGGCGGATCGGTGGCCAACCGACAACGTATCATTTTGGAGATTTACGAAGCAATCAGAAGGGAAATCCCCGCTTCAACTGGGTTCTTAGTTGGGTTGAAGACTAACTCGGTCGAGTTCCAATCCGGGGGAACAACGATTGATGAAGCTGTTGAGATGTGCAGAGCATACGAAAAGATCGGTTTTGACTTTGTCGAACTCTCCGGCGGAACTTATGAGCAGTTGGCTTTCCATCACCTAAGAGATTCGACGAAAAAGAGAGAAGCATTTTTCCTAGAATTTGCGGAGAAGGTAAGTATTTGAATGCTTTGTTGTAGAAGCTATAAATGTTATTTCAGATTCGTCCAGTCTTCAAAAACACAGTCGTCTACCTGACCGGAGGCTTTCGCACTGTCAATGCTATGGTCGATGCGGTCACTTCCGGAGCCACCCAGGGGATCGGACTCGGCCGTCCAATTACAGCCGAGCCAGATCTCCCGAAGAAGATCCTCAGGGAAGCGGTGCCCTCCGCCATTCGCGACGTTCTGGATCAGAACAACTTCGCCGTCACTCTTCTGGCCAGCAACACGCAAATGGAGCAGATGGGCAGAAACTCATTCAAAGAAGCCAACAATAACGTTTCCTATGGACTCAGTGACTTCAGCGATGAGGCGACCGCGCAGAGATTCGGAAAGGCCATCGAGGATTTCATCGAGCTCCTCCGCGTTCAAGCCTCGAGAGGAATCGCAATTCCCGCTGTGATCCCGTTTGAGGGCGTCAAAACCCGAGCAAACTGATAGGGAAAGTGTATCTTCGAAAAATGTCTAGTCTGAATTGTATAAATATTTGAACTATTGTTTTCACTACTTGACGTCTGTACTTTGGTTGATAAACAGAAAAGAAAACGAAAGAAAACGCGAACAAAGCAGGTGCAAGTTCTAGTATTTCTGCATTATCCACACTGAAAGTCACCGATTAATGGCTTCTCTAACTTGACTTTAAGCACATCAAACTTTGCGAAACATTCCCTAACAAACCGATGAAGTGCCGACTTCGTTTTGATACTTTGGATGTGAGACAAACATGCCCCTTATCTTTTTTACACTTTGTCACAAACAGGGATCCAGAGAACACTTCACTCTCCTCCGATTTCTCATCAAAACACCATCACCCTGCGGTTTCTTGTTTTCCATCTGACTCCAGACCACTCCCGCTCCTCCCTCCTGGGTATACAATTTCAGATGAAGGAACTTCAATTCTCATTTCTGCCGCTTTCCTATCCGCCGCCGTTCTGGGCGAAAAACTGCATTTCTCGAGTGGAAGAGCGGCTCAGAATCGTTTCTTAAGTGCTGAAATGACTGAACTGCTCTTCACTTTCGTCACCCAAGAAATCAGACTCGGAAGACAAAGAAATGAGCAGTAAATTGACTGAAAGTGTCGGGTGGAGACACCCGTGGTGCAGTTTCAGCCAGGCATCACATCTCTCTTTATAACTCAGGTCGCAAGACACGCCATTATGCCCTAAAATTCGCATCGTCAAGTGCGCCAACGGCGGCTGTTGACGCGCGGAGAAGCGTGTAATGCGCAAGCAAATTCCACTCTCTGTTTTTGACCTAAAATTAATCAGTCTTGTGTTTTGCCGCAGCCACGGTCTCCAGAGCTGACAATATGGGTGTGGCCTCGGCCAAATGGCGTTTTCATGAATTGAGCAAGTTTTCTCTGATTTTTACGGTCAAAAGCGATGAAAAATGATTGTTCGACATGAAAACACACTAATTCTCAGAATTAATGACGTTTTGGCGCATTGTTCGCGGACTTTGCTTTTTTGCCTTCGCCGCCGATAGCCGCCGATCGCCGCCTCAAAACCGCACTTCTCATTTTGCGCTTTTTGACCGTTTTCAGACAGAATTGGTTTTGAGAATGATAAATCACGTAAATACAAGCATTTTGAGCGCTCGAAACGCGAAAACTACCGAAAAGAAACTGAAATTCACGCAGTTTTAGCCAAAAACCTTCAAACGAATAAATGTGATTTGCGACTTGACCAAGTTTAACACTCTTGCGCTTAGAAATTTGTAATAGCCTATACAATCGGTCTATCGAGAGACAAATGAAAAATTATCGGTTTTTCGTGGCTAATCTGGCAAAAAACACAAATTTTTCTGTTAATATTTGAATTTCGCGCCAATGTATCGCTCTATTGGGCTGGGCGCACTTGTGCCCATTGTCAGCTCTGGAGACCGTGAGAATGATAAACCACGTAAATACAAGCATTTTGAGCGCTCGAACGGCTAAAACTACCGAAAAGCAACTGAAATTCACTCAGTTTTAGCCAAAAACATTCAAACGGATAAATTTGATTTGCGACTTGACCAAATTTAACGCTCTTGCTCTTAAAAAAATCGTAATAGCCTATAGAATCGGTCTATCGAGAGACAAATGAGAAATTATCGGTTTTTCGTGGCTAATCTGGCAAAAAATACTAATTTTGGCAGTAAAATCGAAGGGCTTGAAGGCCATCTGATTAAAAAACGAAAATGAATGGTGTATTACATCTCAGCAAAGCACAAACCACGCATTTCGTATGACTACAAAGCGATTGGAAACTGAAGATCTTGTGGTTGTGTAGTGTGTAGTGGTTGTAGATTGTAGCGATAGTAGTGGGCGCACACACCGATAGGACGTATAAATATCAGCGATGGACAGACGGAGAACAATCGTCCTACTTTAGGCAATATCGACCAAAATGTCCCGCCGTTTCGACACTACTATTCCTGAGAATGTCGCGGTTCTGGGTGATAAGCTCAAGTTCCCTAGCGGCAAAGTGGCTCAGAATCGATTCCTGAAAGCTGCAATGACTGAACTGCTCTCCACTTATGAGCCGAGCAACCCGAAGGCTCACGGAATTCCGACTCAGAGCCTCGTGAACGTTTATGAGAAGTGGGGAAACGGACAGTTCGGACTCATTCTTACTGGAAATTTGCTAGTTGACCCGGTAAGTCTTCAGGATTTTCAGACTTTCGAGAGTATGTGCACTTTCTAATTTCAGAATCACCTGGAAGCACCTGGAAATGCAATCATCTTCCAAGAAGGAGACTCTGCAGCCCGCCGAGAAGCCTACAAGAAGCTGACAAGTGCTTCCAAGCAAGACGGAGCACTCGTTATCGGTCAGCTCTCTCATGGAGGAAGGCAGACGCCGATCACAATCAACAAGACACCTTTCTCTGCGTCTGACGTTAAACTGGATCAGCAGGGACGCTTCGGTCAGCCTATCCCATTGACCGTTGAGCAGATCAAGACAGAAGTGATCGATCGATTTGTGTACGCTGCCAAGTTCGCCTACGAGACCGGATTCGACGGAGTTCAACTGCATGCAGCACACGGATACCTGCTCTCCCAGTTCACTTCCCCGACCACCAACAAGAGGACCGATCAGTACGGAGGATCCGTCGAGAATCGGCAGAGAATAGTGCACGAAATCTATGAGGCTGTCAGAAAGGAGATCCCGGCTTCCACAGGTTTTCTCGTGGGGTTAAAGACCAACTCGGTGGAGTTCCAAACGGAAGGAACCACTGTCGATCAGGCAATTCAAATGTGCGAGACTTATGAGAAAGCTGGCTTTGACTTTGTGGAGCTGTCCGGAGGGACTTATGAGCAACTCGCTTTCCAACACATTCGAGAGTCCACCAAGAAGAGAGAAGCTTTCTTTTTGGAATTTGCCGAGAAGGTAAGTAACACAATTTATCATCCATTCCTATGAGTTCTTATTAAGATCCGTCCAGTCTTCAAAAACACGGTCGTCTACTTGACCGGAGGTCTCCGCACCGTCAATGCCATGGTCAATGCCGTCACTTCCGGTGCCACACAGGGAATCGGACTCGGCCGTCCAGTCACTGCTGAGCCGGATCTCCCGAAGAAGATTCTCAAAGGCTCAGTGCCGTCCGCCGTTCACGACGCTCTCGATCAGAACAACTTCTTCGTCACCTTTTTCGGTTCCAGTGCTCAGATAGAACAGATGAGCAGAAGTTCATTGAAAGAAGCGAAGAACGACGTCGCCCACGGAATCAGTGACTTCAGCGATGAGGCGACTGTTCAACGGCTTGCCGGGGCAATCGGAGAGTTCATGGCGTTGAGCACAGAGAGGACCAAGCAGGGTATTGTTGCTCCCGCCGTTCTGGTATTCGATTGAGAGCTGTAATATTTTCAATGAATATTTATGAAACTGAATAAACAAATGAAATGAGAATCACAAATGAATTCAACAAAGAAGAGATAACCCACAAGGAACGGTGGAATAATAAATATGACGAAGAAAAGAGTAGTAAATCGACTGAAAGTGGTTAAACACGTGATTAAATAGGTATCATTAAGTTCTTAATCCGAATCCTCGTCGGCAGTAAAATCGAAGGGCTTGAAAGCCGCCTTCAATTTGGTGACCAGTTCGATCTCCTTCTCTTTCGGGAGCACGCAGCCTTTCCAATCCACCTTGTCCTCGCAATCCAAGATCGGTGTGGAGGCGAGGACTTCACGGCCGAACTGAAGCGGGAAACCTTTCATGTTGCGGGTGAAGAGCTTCGAGCCGTCGGGAAGTTCAGCAACAAAGTACGGGCATCCTTCGTTTACCATGTCCAGTAGCTGAAAAATAATCAGTTTAGAAATGAAAATACTAGTCAGTTCTTGCTCATTGCACTTACACCATCGTTAGAAGCCATCGTCACCAGCTCAAATCCTGCTAGCGCTGCAGCTGAAGTGAACGAAGTCTTGAGCGCCTTCGTCGACGACTTGTCAATCATGACCATTTGCACTTGAAGGTGTTGAGTACGGAAGTTTCGTTCAAACGTGACGAGCGCTTTTCCTTGCTTATGGGCCATGAGCGTGAATGCGTTCTTCCACTTTTCGATTTCATCGCGGACCTCGACAGGAGCGGACACTTGCGACTGGATGTGGCCGACAGAGAGAACCATGACATGATCATCAGTCAGCGGACCTTTTGGCATCGCTGCATAACAATTGCTGCCGATTCCGACGACCAGATGCTTTTCGGCGTCCACGTTAGACAAACAGAACCAGCACGGCCCGGCCGGCTGCTTGTTTCGCGGTCCATCACGGTCTGAATACGAAAATATGACTATACTGGCTTAAAAGTATAACTTTTCAATGATAAATTTTATGCCTATTAACAAATTGATAAGAATGTACTAAGAAAACTGAAGTACAAAGCCCTTTGATTATTCAAAACGACAGCCATAGGATGATTTTTTTTAGCAAAGCACAAACCACGCAGCAAGGCACAAACCACGCAATTCGTCTGACTACAATTGTAAACTGAAGGTCTTGTTAGTAAATGTGTAGTGGTTGTAGATTGTAGTCGTTGTAGCGATAGTAGTGAGCGCACACACCGATAGGACGTATAAATATCAGCGATGGACAGACGGAGAACGCTCGTCCTACTCTAGACAATATCAATGTCCTTTGCTCGTTTCCCAAACGCTACTCTGGTTTCTACAAAAGTTCTAGGAGAACATTTGAAGTTTCGTAGTGGACGAGAGGCGCAAAATCGTTTCTTAAAAGCTGCTCTCACCGAACTTCAATCAGTTTATGCTCCGAATGACCCGAAGAAACACGGTATTCCTACAGATGCTATTCTTAATATTTACGACAAATGGGGTAATGGTGGTTTTGGAATGATTTTGACTGGAAATATTCTCGTTGATCCGGTGAGCTCTTCTTTTTCAGATAGTTTCTGAGACGTTTTTTTTTCAGACTAATCTGGAATCTGCTGGAAACCCAATCATATTCAAAGATGGCGACAGTCAGGAACGTCGAGCTCTCTTCACTCACTGGGCAAAACTTATGAAGCAAGACGGAGCTCTCGCAGTTATGCAGCTTTCGCATGCGGGACGTCAAACTCCAGAACACTTGAATCCGACTCCATGGTCCGCTTCTGACATTCAGCTCACTACCAACGTTCGTCTGACGGCGTACGGGAAACCAAAAGCCCTTTCGACAGAACAAGTGAAAACAGAGGTCGTTGACCGGTTCGTATATGCTGCCAAGTACGCTTATGAGTGTGGATTCGATGGAATTCAACTGCATGCAGCTCACGGATACTTGCTCTCCCAGTTCACTTCCCCGACTACCAACAAGAGAACCGATCAATACGGAGGATCACTTGAGAACCGTCAGCGGGTTATCATCGAGATTTTTGATGCCATTCGAAAGGATATTCCATCCTCGACTGGTTTCTTGATCGGAATTAAAACGAATTCGGTAGAATTTCAAGCTGAGGGAACTACTCTCGAAGATGCGAAGGAAATGTGCGCTGCGTATGAAAACAAGGGGTTCGATTTTGTGGAACTGTCCGGAGGGACTTATGAGAAGCTCTCTTGGACCTACGAACGAGAGTCGACAAGGAAGAGAGAGGCGTTCTTTGTGGAATTTGCGGAACAGGTTGGTTTTGATTTGAATTCGATTATTAAAAAGTGATCAAAATGTGTTTTCAGATTCGTCCAGTTTTCAAAAACACAATTGTCTACCTGACCGGAGGCTTCCGAACAGCTTCTGCAATGGTTGACGCAATCGCTAAGAACGCAACGCAAGGAATAGGATTGGGAAGGCCAGTTACTGCGGAGCCAGATCTTCCGAAAAAGATCTTAGCTGGCGGTATTCATTCTGCTGTCCAAGATTTGTTGGATCAGAATGATATGATTAAAACTGTATTGGCCAGCGGAGCCCAAATGCAGCAGATGGGACGGACAAGTGTACAGAGTGCAGGTGGAAAGTGAGTTGATTCTAAAAGAGGATCCTTGTAAACATTTAACTTTCAGCTTATTGCACCAAATCAGTGACTTCAGTGATGTCAAAGTCGTCGAAAGATTCGATAAAGCCTTGTCTCTCTTTGTTGAACAATCAGTTATAGATGCGGGCGAAGGAAAGCTTCCAAGTCATATTCTTGTATTTGAATAATTCTCAATTCTCGATCTATCTGATCGTCATCAAAACCTACGAAGAAACCCCAAACTTCTCACTCTGTGTACGTTGATGTTTTTTGACACTAGTGTACACTGTTATATTGGTACAGGGATAATAAATTACTTGTTTTTTGCACTTGTTTACCGTTTCTTAGACGTCGAGCTTTGCGTTTCTAATCTATATACGTGCAAGAAATTGTCATCTTGCGATTAGCCTGCAGGTCTCTCGTTGTCTGCCGCCTCTTCAGTCGGTGTACTTTTTTCTGCGTGTTTGCCAAACCTCCTTGACCAAAAAACACACTTTATTTGAACCGCACGTACAATAGTGTAGTATTCAGTTCTTTATTTCTTCGTTTTCCTACCAGTTCGGAATCAAAAGATTATGACGAAGCGTTACTGTGAAAAGCTTACTGTTTCTTCTGCCATTCTCGGTGACCATCTCAAATTTCCCAGTGGAAAAGAGGCTCAGAATCGTTTTCTCAAGGCCGCTCTGACTGAGCGAGTGTCGACTTATGATCCTGAGAACCCGAAAAATCACGGTTTGCCAACTGACTCTATTCTAAACTTGTATGACAAGTGGGGAAATGGAAAGTTCGGAATGATTCTCACCGGAAATGTGCTTGTGGATCCGGTAATTCCCGCTTTCCCAGGGTTTTTACTCAATCTCCATTTTTTCAGACTAATCTAGAATCTGCCGGAAATGCCATCATTTTCGAAGAAGGAGATAGCGCAGAGCGCCGTGCTCTTTTCTCGAAATGGGCCGAGAAGATTAAGCAAGACGGAGCTCTGGCAGTTGTTCAGCTCTCTCACGGAGGTCGTCAGACTCCAGCTACTATCGAACCTCATCCGTGGTCGGCTTCCGATGTTAAACTTGTTGGAGAGCGTCGTTTTACTCCATTCGGTAAACCGGTTCCTTTGACTGTTGAGCAGATCAAGACGCACGTAATCGATCGGTTTGTGTATGCCGCCAGGTTCGCTTACGAAACTGGTTTTGATGGCGTCGAGTTGCACGCTGCTCATGGCTACTTACTAGCTCAGTTCACTTCTCCAACTACCAATAAGAGAATCGATCATTACGGAGGATCTATTGCCAACCGTCAACGTATCATTTTGGAGATTTACGACGCGATCAGAGCGGCTGTCCCTGCTTCCACCGGATTCATTGTTGGAATCAAGACAAACTCGGTTGAGTTCCAGGAGGAAGGAACTACAGTCGATCACGCCAAGGAAATGTGCGAGGCCTATGAAAACGCTGGTTTCGATTTCGTCGAGCTGTCCGGAGGAACCTATGAGAAGCTGGCGTTCCATCATTTGCGCGAATCCACCCGCAACCGCGAGGCGTTCTTCCTCGAGTTTGCAGAGAAGATCCGTCCAGTCTTCAAGAACACTGTCGTCTATTTGACTGGAGGATTCCGAACTGTGAAGGCGATGGTCGAGGCAGTTGAGACTGGAGCAACACAAGGAATCGGACTGGGTCGACCGATCACGGCTGAGCCCGATTTGCCGAAAAAGATTCTCGAGAGATCGGTGGCTTCCTCAATTCGAAATGCGCTCGACGACAACGATTTTGCAATTACGAACTTGGCTAGCAACACGCAAATGCACCAAATGGGAAAGACGACTTTCAAGCAAGCTGGACAAAAGTAAGTTGAAGTTACTCGAAACTCTTGTAGTTCAATTCTTCAGACCGACCCACGGAATCAGTGACTTCTCTGACGAAACAACTGTCGAGCGCTACAAGGAAGCTCTCAAGGAGTACACGATTTTCATGAAAACCCTCGCCGCACAGAAAAAGCCAATTCACGGAGTGCTCGTTTTCGAAGCTATTTACCAAGCCTAATTTTATCACTTTTCTTGTGTGATCTTTTATAAATTTCTAATCAGCGTTCAAATAAAACATACCGCTAGCATTGTGTCGCTTCCTTCCGTTTCCTCCTGGTCCGTCGTCGTGTTCGCCCATCTGGAATCGGTATTGTGATCCTTCTGGTCGGGATTCCTGACTGTTCAACCGATTGAGAGTTTCTCTGAATATTGCTGCATTGATAAGGTCCTTTTTTCGGAACTTTCATACGTTAAAACTCTCTTTTCACGCAACTTCAGATAGTTAGCCCAGAAATGAGCAAAAGGAGAGAGGGTTTCACGTGAAAATATGCAATTTTCAGGCATGTCTGAAGAAATTACATAAAACTCACTTGGCGGCGATCTCCTCGAGCAACTCTCGATACGGAAACTCCGAAGCGTTCGGCGGCTGTGCAGTCAGCTCCTCTTTCTCCATTTTCCGCATCGGCTTCACATTGCACGCGTACAACCACTTTTGTTTCTCCGCGTTTCCGACGGGCGCCAATCCGATGAATCGTGTGACGTGTCTCGCCGGCTCCAGGAGTACCCGATGGTTTCTGTACGGTTGTCGTTCGTAGTGGACTCCGAGACCCGCGAAATGATAGCGGGGCTTCAGTTGGGCCGCCAATTTCGTGAGGAGCGCTGAGCCGGCGGGCGGGTTCGTCGGCTGATTGTGCGAGTGTCTTGCCACGTCGGCAGGCCACATTGAGGTCAAAAGGATGTCGGTGCCGGAGAATCCGACCTGCGTTCCGAGCGGAATCAGAAGCTCATCGACATCGGACTTGTCGAACGTGCACAAATCCTTCGATGTACCTTCCACACCACTCAAGTAAGCAATCTGAAGGCCTGATGCAGAGTTCAGAAGACCTTTTTTTCCCAGATACGTCAGATTTGAGGAGAACTCTACAGATTCTTCTGGATAGAGGTAGGTGAGACGAGGACTCGCAGGACCTGAACGATTTTGAGGTTAAAAGTGCCATTAGCTTAGAAAACGGACCCAAAATGTAGGTGGGCAGAGGGAATTCAACGCTGCCGTTGATCACTTTCTCGTTCGCTTCGTCGTCGTCTCCGAAGAATTCGCCTACGCAGAATACAGAGTCGAACGGTCCGTTCTGCAGAACATCGGGTCAATTATCGATTTGATAAGTGGCAAAACTCACTTTTTTCTCGGTCAGTGTTAGTTTCTTGATGAGCTCCACAAATTTACCGTTCACATCGCCACAGCACAAAATCTTTGGCTGTTTCTCTGTCATCTGCAAGAGAATGAGGTTAAAGAGAAGTGATAGGCTAGAGAAAATGAATAGAACATCGAAACGCTATGAAGTTTGCTAAATTTTGACTGAAATACTATGATAAATGATAGAAAACCAAATTTTTGCGTGGAAAATTGAAAAGAACTCGAGAAAAATAATTCTCGCGGCCATCTGCAAAACTTCGGCCACGCGCTCGATTTCGATAGCCACGATGGTTTTCAACGCAAAAGATGAGAAATTGGTGCATCTGGATATGACTGTTTTATCAATAGAATTACAGGAAAAGAGTGTTTTAACACAAAAATAAAATAGAATTCGTTTGTGACCTGAAAAGTCATCGTCCTCCCACGACTGCCAGCCGCCACTGCTCGAGCCATCGCCGCTCACGACCTGGAAGACTCATCAGTTCAGAAAATTGTCGGGTGCTAGGAGTATGGGCGTCGACCATCGATGCGAACCGAGGTGCGCGGCCACCTCGTCCTCCATCGACTCGCCGCCGTCGGGACCGTCTTCCAAAAGTCGTAGTAGTCGTCGCCGTCGTCCATCTCGAGGCCACCGTGCGCCGGATTCAGCAGCGTCACCGGGTAACGGTTGGTCATCAGTCCTGCAACTGTTTTGTCTCGTGTTTTCGACTGCTCCTCCGAATACGTTACCTTTTAACACGTCCGTGTAGCTCGACATCTTCTTGAATAATCTCTTTCTCTTCTGCGCCTCGTTCGTTGTTTGCGTCTTTCGCGGCGGCGGCCGAGTCCGATTCCCCGCTATTCACCTCCTTCAGGTTGGGAGGACGATGTGGACCATAATAATAATAATAATAAATAACAATAACGTCAGCGGGAGGAAGAGAGACTTCGCTCTTTTCCGCAAAGGCGCCGCGGATACCAAGACGCGTGCTCGAAGGAAAGACGGTTAGTTGGACAGAATGGCAAATACTTCTCCGCACTCCATTTTTTCAGATTCTCTCCCTCTTCTGCGACAACTCACTGAACGCTTACTGAATACCAACTGAATGCGTCGTCATTTTTTATAGATAAATTAGTGATAGTTGTTATGTGAATTTACAATTAACATATATCGCCAGATTTCAAAAGAAATTTGAAGCTAGCTGTGGACTGCTCCATACAAATACTTAGAACCCCTTCGAGTGCAAAAGTGAGCATAGGAAGATCTGAAAGGTTCGATTGTGATCTGTTCAGACGTCATCAAACTTGATCACGCAAACTGTACGAGATTGTAATAAAGTATCGCCATCTCGGTCATCATCCTCATCATCGAAGCCCTCGTGGCCCCTTAACCCTTTCGGCTCCATCCGAAAATGCTTGAGCCACACTCGATGTCTCGAGTGACAAGTGAGAATGAACTGAGTGACAGGGGAAGAATAGAGAGGTGCGAGAGCAAGATTTGTCGTCAGTAAAACGGGAGGCGAGGAGGAGCACAAAACGGGTAGAATGGATAAGTGAGTTGCCGTCTTCTCTTCTTCTTCTGCTATTTCACTTCTCGACGTTTGAGGCTGAAAAGAAAAGATTTTGCAATATGCATTCTGTACTCGCGGTTGGGTTTTTGGTCTGAACTGAAGTACAATAGTACAATTTTATGCCATTTTTAGACATTCCCTCGTAGTTGGTTTAGACAGCCTATGCTGATTGCGTCTGATGTCATGCAAGGGTTTGATGTCATATTAATATTGTCAGATACAATACTTCTGACTTCATACACACATATATATATAAGAAGACAATCTATTCTTGATACCTGTGACGCCTCAAACGTTTCTGACCTTTTACCCGGCCCATTCCCCGTAATTGAATGTTGAATGTCATTTTCCATTAGAGAGAATACTCCTCTTAAAGCCCACAACACACATTTCTAGCAGCCTCTAGACAGACATCGCTTGTTATTCGTAGTATTCGATACGTTCACGTGAATAGCTGCAATTACATTCATTGAAAGTCTACAATGGATGAATGAATGATATAATCTAAAATTCGTGAGGAGAAGCTACCTCAAGTCGGTTGAATTATTCCTCGCCCACGACACTTTTTGTGTGCCGGCGCCGCTGTACTGGTGTGATCAGAACTCATCGTTTCTCCGGCAGAAGAACGCACCAAACATCCTCATTTTTCTTCATTTTTGACACGAAAGCACCGGATGGATCGGGTGTCATCGTGAGAGCAGTTTTCAACTTTTCCGCCTACCGCTTCTCTCGTTTTTCCTTCCCCATTTTACTTTTTTGTTTTCACAACACATCTCGCTTCCCTCAGGTATCCCTTGAGGCTATGGCTAGACTATACTGCTGATGTCATCCAGAACATCACCTTTATATAGTAGTAAAACGTATATGTCTAGTGTCTGTGGTATAAAAGGCTAACTCGGCTCTCAGGATTCAATCGAAATCGTTAGGTTTTTTCAATTTGCCGGCTCGTGTGTCATAGTCCACAAGTGCTTAGGCCAGACAAAGAATACTGAGAAGTTTGGGTCCGATCTGAAGTTCAGGTCTCGAAAAGCGTGGGCCCAATTCTGCTTGTCAACCGAATCCATCCCGTTCCAGTTCCAAACTACACATACCTTTGCTCTTCTCAAAGAGAGATCAAAATGTTAGCCCCTCTTCACCACTTGTCGGAAGTAACCAACTTAACCCTTGCTCACTCAATTCGAGCGAGGGTCTTAATCAGGTTCTTACCCCCCTACAGAACAAAGTTTTGTCTTACTCGCTTTTTCAATGCCTCAAGAATATCGGCAAACACAAAAAGTGTGGCGCGTGCTCGTACGCATGTGCTCTATCTCGCCTCTTGATTCGAGTAAGTCGAAATAAAACAGTTTTGTTGACAACCTGACAAAGTCAGTTTGATAGGGTAAATGTTTGGATGGCAGATAAATTGAAGGGCAGATGATGCCGCCGCCCGGAGAGCCCCGGCTGATTTCAATTTTGTTTGTTCTACGCCAATGTGTGATCTATTTTTGCCAGGAGAGAGAGAGAGAGCAAATGCTTTGAGGGTCTCCTGGGGGTAACAGTTAAATGATAAAGGGGAAAATATTTACAATGTATCGAGAAGATTCAAGATTTGTGATGGTTGGTTGGTGAAGCCGACAAGAATAGAAGTTGACAGAATGTTCTGGAAAACAATAATAGTAGCACGGAAACATTGAGACATTACTGGCCTTTGAGGTCTGAGCACCACTAATCGTGAGACATGGTGCATCGGCCGGCTATGTAAGATCATATTGAAGCCCTAGAAGTATGTTCAATCGAAAACAGATAACTTTGAAATATATTTCCTCGAGTGCAGTCTTATGGGCTCTAAAACCTAACCTGCCTAATCATTTTCTCAAACTGACACGGTACATCACTAAATTGCACTCGGTAGCCTCTGGTAAGAAACCCAAAAGATCAGTTCCACTAGAGTATTCAGCGAATAATTTCGAAACTTGGCAACTTGTGAACCTTTGCCTTCATCCGACATTCCTCTCTTTGTTGATTCACCACGTTTTTTGCCGCGATTGCGCAGACGGACAGATGCCATCGAAATGACCCTCTCGTGCACTTGACAACACGAATGAGTAATAGCGAGCGGGGCGCAAACAATTACCCTGTTCTTCGCACCTTTTGGCAGTTTTGTGCTTCCTTCTTTCCTTCCGACTCTCTCTCACTCTCTCTGTCTTTCTCCATCTACAAGTTTACAGTTTACAGGCTGCGCAAACAAACAAACGCAGAGAAACGAAAGGAAGGCAGCGGAAGGGGACGACCTGGAAATCCCACCCCTTCAGTCTCGGTCAGGATCATTCGTTTCATTCGTTCTTCGCCTCAATCACAGCCATGTCTCCATCGCTCGCTCTCTTCGCGCTCATTGCCGTTCTTTGCCTCGTTCCGTTCGCGGACTCGATTCGGTGTTATGATTACACCAGCACCAATTTGGTCAAGACCAATATGAAGACCTGGGTGAGTTAGAATCATGTAATCAATCCGGGAATTGTGCTCATGCATTGGCCGGAAGGTGAGCCATCCCTGGTACAGATTATTAGAAAGTTCGCCAGGTTAAAAGTTCACAAAATCAAATTGTTTTGTGGAACTGTACCAAGATCAATCAGGGACCAAATATATAAACATTCCAGGTCGACTGCCCATCGGACGCCCAGTACTGCTACAAAAGCTACCTGGAATCGCGTGACTTCAACAACGACAAGACGTACGTGGAGGGAAGAGCCTGCGGATCCAACAACCTTTGCATTGTAAGTTTCAATCGACAGTACTCCCAGGATTATTATCCTTTTCTAGCAAAACGGATGCGTGGGCACCAAGACGGACAAGGCGTGCTGCTGCCACGGAGAGCTCTGCAACTCGTCCTCGCTCGCCAAACTCACCGCCTCCCTTCTCACCATCCTTGGATTTTACCTTTTGAAGAACTGAGCGTTTCTTTTCGTTTCTTTCTGTGTTCGTTTCCTAAACGTCTCAGGCCTTTCTTTTGCTCTCTACTCTCTATTTCTTCAACTTTCCCTTCTCATTCCGCGCCAGCTCATCAATCAACGAAATCGTTTAAAAGCATCGAAAAAGTCAAGTGTCCTTATGAATTGTGTATATAAATTCTACTAAATTCTACTAAAAATAAAAGTGTCATTGGTTCTTGACTCGCGATTTTGCTCTTTCAAAGTTCCATTTAAACAGATGCCACACTGTTGGTTTTGACAGTTTTGATGAGGATCTACAGTGGACAAAATACACATTTTTATTGGCCTAGTATGAAAGACATCGTTAGAAAGTTCATTTTCGGGCACTTCTTTTCTTCTCCTTCTCAATGAAAGCACTGTAGTTTTCCGCCCATATCCTCTGCTGCCGCCACAACCAAATCGCAATGCTCTCCCGCTGATGAACTGTGAACACGGAGCCGTCGAACCGGGTGATCGGGACCAGTTTGTCCTTGTTGAACGATCTGGTGACCACGGCGAAGATTTTCACGTGGAGTCGATCGTGAAGATGCACACTTTCCTTGTCCGCATTGTCATCTGAATAGCCATCGGAGACTAGGCACAGGATCTGAACACAGAACTTTAGTTGAAGGAAAACTAACCGGGAAATAGTACCTGAAGTCTGTCATGTTTCGGTGTAGGTAGATACTGATGCTTCTTGTGCGGTTTCTTCAAATTCTGCTCATGATACATGATTCCTCCAGCGAATGCCAGTGCTTTAGAGAGCATTGTGGCTCCGCCGGTGTACGAGAGACGCATTACTCCTTTTCGGACACTTTCAAACGAGTAGAACTGATCGAAACCAAAGACGACGGTCGGATCTTGAGCGTACTGGACCATTGCCACTCGGGACCGTCCGGGCGAAATGTCGACGTCTTTGAGGATCTCGCAGATGAAGTTCTTTTGCTGAAAGGAGGTATATGTATGATCATGACTCTTTTTCAAACTCACAATATCAAAGTTGTTGATTCCGATGCTGCTAGACGTGTCGACCAGGAACATCAGGTCGATTGGCGGTAGCTTCCTTGCTGGATGGTCCCTCGGCAGATGGGTTCTTCTGTTCAGCTCTTCCAAATCCTCTATGCTACTTTCAGTTAGCTCGCTTCCAGAACTTGTTTCTGTCCGTTCTTCTTCCTCTTTCTCCTTTTCCTTCTCCTCGTTCTTATTTGCACGTGGCGTCGGAATGGGAGTCACTTGAACCTCTACATTCTTCGGGCTTCTGGGTGGTGACGCAATACCGGAGTCTCGTCTTCCTCCCCCTGGAAAAAGTAAATCGTGAGTCTGTGAAGTGGACGGCACCTTTCCTATTGGCTCCATCTGATGGTTCTGTTGAACGGGAAGGATCTGAATCTTGGCGCCCTGTTGATAAGCCATGTCCAATTGCCGATCGAACTGCGCCTGCATCACGTCCTGCTGCTTCTTGATCTCCTCCGCATGCTTCTCGCCGTTCATTATCTGCTTTTGCATTTCCGAATGCAACTGCGAAGTGAAGTACTCGTTCTGCTTCCGCAGACTCTTTTCCGATTCGGACAGCCGGTGTTTCAGGCGACGATCTGAATGAGGAGATTCGTCAGCAAAAGAGTGACGGAAACAAGGAGAGAACTTACTTTCTTCGTGATAATTGTAAATGGCGTATGCTAGGAGCGAAGCTAGAACGATGGAAAAGAGCAGGATAGCGGCAATGATGATCCAGCAAAGAGGACCGAATCGGGTGGTTGAGGTGCCTGCAGAAGGGGAGTGAGAGTTTTTGAAGTCTTCGTCGAAAAAGCATTGCTAGGAACTCACATGGAACCGTCCAGAAAACGGTCTGTTCGGCGTTTTGCCGATGGCAACTCGTCGAGTTCCAATTCAAAAAGTTCCACCACGAAACATCAGCAATTATCTTACTCATCCATACACGAAATCGTATAGATGGTGGTGCTGGTGGTCAAAAAGGAATGCGCTTCCCTCTTTCTTTCGTCCCGCGCGCTCGTCGACACCCATGACAACGGGGGGAGCCGAAAGAAAGAGAAGGAGGTCGGTGAGCACGGCGAGCACTTTGAGCATCATCACATCAACAAAGAACACAACTGACCTCTGATATATCCATTTACACTTTGACAGAGTGGGTTGACCAGATGGGGAAGGTACTCAAAGTCGGTGACTTTTATGCCGACTGTGTGGGCGGACGGCTCGAATCGGGTGATGTGCATGTTCGAGCCGATGACCACGTAGAAGACGTGGAGTGGAGAAGTTGGAGAGATCAGCGGCTCGTTGGGGAGCTGCAAGTGCTCGGTAGGTTACTGTAGTCTCGTATGTCACTTACGACTTCCAAAAGCGGCTGATAACTATTGGATATCACTAGAATAACATCTGGGACTGACTTCCGGTTCGCCGGGGTCATTGCAGATCTTGCTAGCGCGTTGATACTCGTAGTCGGGCATGTATTCGCTTCACACGGACAGTACGGCATCTCCTGGACACGAGATTCGGGGTAGGACGCGTTGGCGAGACTCCATTCCACTCGGGACCACGGAGTGAACTGGGCCATTGACACTTTGGAAGAACTCATCGTCATGGTCGACATTACCTAGAATTTTAAAAGGCATTTCAAAACATCTTTATGAACTGACCTGTCTCAAAAAGTCAATTTCGGCTCGATGCTGGAAAGAAGTGACTTGTGGCGTGGAATCCACTATGAACAGCGCATCAACTTCCGGCCAAACACATTCGAAACTGACGGTTACCAGTTCGAATAAAAGAGCAACGTAGTACTTTCTCATTCTATTTTCGTATATGTTTGTTGTTGCGAAACGAGAGAAAAAAGTGCTCGCCACTTTTTTTGCTTCGTTTTCTTTTTCAGTTGCTAGGAGGCTGCTGCTGAGCTAGGGAATTTGGTTTTTTTTTCGTATAGTTGTTTCGAAAATAAAGTGTTTATGAATAATTGAGAGAAACTGTTCCAGTGTTGTGAAAATTAGGGGAAAAAGACTGCATGTGTAGATTATTTCGTTGAAAATCGCGGCGTTCTCGTAGAACGGCATGATGATCAGGATGTTCAGAAGTTCTAGCAATTCGGCCTAAAAGACAATATACTACTTCTCGGAACTCGTTTTTCTGAAACTTACACAAACAGAAGTTTCAGAAATTGTACAATTATGCCCTCTTGATAAGCGTAACTCGCACAGGATCCTTGGGCCTCATGATGATCCCATTGACATCCGGCACAATACTCGGCTCTCCCGGCATGCTCAACTCGAACTTGTCCACCAACTTGGCAATCGTCGTTTTGAACTCCATCTCTGCGAATCGCATGCCCACACAGTATCTCGGTCCGACGCCAAACGGAATCCATTTCAAAGAGTTTCTCTCGTTGAAATCCAGAAATCTCTCCGGAATGAACTCGCACGCATTCGTCCAATTGGCCTCGTTCATGTGAACCGTGTAGGGAAGTACAGTCACAGAGCATCCTTTCGGATAGAATTGTCCGCGGATCGTGATGTCGTTCATGCAGATTCTATTGACAAAACTAAACAGGTTCATGATTTCTGTGTGATTAACAAGCGCTGCAAGACTATGACTCACTGAATAACTGGTGGGTACATTCGAAGAGTCTCTTTGTAGACTGCATCCAAGTACTTCATCTCGTGGATTGAATCATACGTAAGTCCCTGTGAATCTTTGGTGTCCTCGACTTCTTCGAACAACTTCTGCTGCACATCCGGATGTCTTGAGAGCAAGTAGGAGCAGTAGGTCATCGCAGTGCTCGTGGTTTCGTATCCGGCCAGCAGGAATGCGAAACAGTTCTCGATCACTTCCTGCTTCGACATTGACTTCGCCGTCGTTTTATCGTCCTCTCGGTCTAGGAGCAGTTTGAGCAGGTCCACACTTTCCGCTCCTTCTCCGGCTCGACGACGTTCATACCTGAAGTTGACACAATGAGATTCACGGTCAGATTGGCTCACTAACACATCGGAGAGCCCGTCAATCAGCGGAATTTCAGCAGCAGCAATTCCTGTGTACTTATAAAGAGACTTCCAAAACCAGTTAAGCTCCGGAAGGATCACTGAAATCGAAAAAAAACCATGTTCCTCTCTGACGACCTAATTGTTACATGAAGTACTGATGATCGGACTCGAACGGAAGTCAATGTTCGTGATGAACTTGCGCGCTTGCACATAGAACACTTCGGTCCGATCCCTCTGACAATTGCTGTCAATCGCGAATGCGCACTTTCCGATCACGTCAAGAGTGAGACCTTGGAAATCTCTATAAACAACTTACAACAGTTTTCAGAAGTACTGGTCTCTCACACTCACTCATAAATGTCTCCTTTCTGCCCGCTCGCTTCTGATTTCTCCTCGAGAATTGACAAAAACGTTTCAATTTTCGAGTTGATCGTCTCGTGCATCGCTTTCATTTTTCCACTCGCAAAGATTGGAGCAACTGCGCTTCTGGAGTTCTTCCAGCCGCCGGCGTACGTGGATTGGAGAAGAGACGTCGTGAGCTCTAAACATAATACTTCTGTGATAGACATTTTGTCATCCCGGTCTTACTGGTTTTCTCAAAAATAGGCGGCAGCATGCGATCGCAAAAGTTGGAAAAGTGCTTAATGAAAATCTCCTTCACATCTTCCTCGTTCGACACGACAATGTTGATCTGCTTTCCGAAATACATTCTGTAAACTTGAGCATGACCATTAATCAATGAAAATTCCAGTAAAGGACAACTTACCCAAACGTTTCACCAAACTTCTTGTGAAGTGTTCCGAACCATTCATAAGAATCATCGTATCCCATTGTCTTCTGTCGCCTTAAAAATTCAAAAAAAAACTCATAGACTCTTGTTTCAAGTTTCCTACTCGATGATTTCTGCCAAATTACCCAAAAACCAATGGGTGTCCGGTCCTTTGAGACCGATTTTTTTGTGAAGTTTGAAATATTCTCGTCTAGAGGCAATCAAATAGCTAACAAATGTGACAACTGCCAGTAAGACGGTAGTCAGGATTAGAAACGCCATCTGAATAGTGATGAAATACACGACAAATTATGAATGATTAGAGAGTATTTATATGTAGATATCAGGTGGGAATCGTTCATAATCAGTAGAGAGGAGAAACGGAAACGAACTGATAAACTCTTCCGAAACAGTGCTCTTCAAACAACCAGCTGAGCAGGCGGGGGCTAGAGTCTAGCCAGTGATCGTCAGGAGTTTGTGCTGAATGTTCAGTGGTCACAAAGCAGAAAAACTCGAGGAAGGGTATACTGTAGAGCCATCAAAAGTTTGATACCAAAGTGGAATTGGCAAAAAGTTGTGTTGAAAATGAAGAATGATAGGCTCAGTTATGCACGATTTGGTTCGGAGTTAACCGGCTAGACTCTAGCTAACCACTTTCTGTAACCCATCCAAACGCACTCTCTCATTCTCAATTTACATTTCCTATTCTCAGAGCATTGGCTAGACTCTAGCCAATTGTATAAAAACTGTCTGCCACGACTTCAATCCACACTGATTCCGGATTCCTGAAAGCCGCGCTGACTGAAATGCGCTCAACTTACGAACCTTCCGATCCGAAGGCGAATGGAGTTCCAACTCAAGAGATTTTGAACGCTGACGACAAATGGGGACACGGACAGTTTGGGGTGATTCTGACTGGGAATGTTCAAGTTTGTCCGGTTTGTTGATGAACTTATTCTTTTCCTTAGAATCATTATTTATCTTTAGAATCACTTGGAATACGTTCGAAATGCGATGGTCTTCCAGGAAGGCGAGAGATCTTCACGAAATTGGCCGAAACCATGAAGCAAGATGTTCATGTGATTTCTATATGTAATAAAGTAGCACCATATCCGATGTCGTTTCCCTTCTAAACGTGCAATTGTTGCAATCTGTCGCTTCTTTTCAAAATTTAGTTGGCCCGGCCCGGAATTACTTCGCGGCATAGAAATTCGGCCAGATTGCGAACAGCTCGCTCTTTCTGTCCGGTGCCCTATAATACGCTACCTTTACGTCATCTCTGATCATTGCGAAACACGCAACCCATTTGCATACCGCATATAAACGTAGCGCTCGCGCTCCGTTACCTCACTTCCGAAAAACCACGAAAAACAAACCCCCGCCGCCCTTTTTCGCTCCCTTGGCATGCAACAATTCTTCCGAACGGTGCCACGTGGCAATCGAGACGAATTCACTTTCTTCCCAGGTGAGAAGCACGGTGAAACTGAAACTGGAACACGTCATGTAAACGAAATAATGCATGCGAACTCTACGGCCCGATCGATTGTTCCCGTTCTTTTTGTTCGTGGCAGCCGCCAGCGGCCAGCGCTTTATGTTCAAACATTGACAGCTTGCATGTATGCTTTGTGCTCAGCTCTAAATTTGAATGGAAAAACTTCTTTATCCTACTGATAGTTCAAATTTTGTTCGCTATCGTTGCGTTTGACACCACGTGGCGGATCTAATTTAGGGCAGTTCTGATTTGGGAGCGTTCTATTATAGGGGCACCGCACAGAAATGACGCTCTGTTGAGAAACTCTTTTTGCAGTTTTCGCGTTTTCAGTGGAAAATTACTTCGCGGCCTAGAAATGCGGCCTAGAAATTCGGCCAGATTGCTAACAGCGCGCAATTTCTGTGAGATGCCCCTATAATATATGTCGTTGTGTACTTCTCCTCGAAAAACCGTCAAATTGAATTTGCATACCTCAGTTTTTCCGGCGGAGCACACACCATATGGGCTGTCAGCCTTGTCGGCCCACCGTAATCGACGAAGAGCCTTCGGACAAGATCTTCGCCCGTCGGAGCACGAATCCGTTCGATAAATCGTCGGCCGATCGCTTCTCGACGAATCCGTTCGGAAGTGAATTCGGTGAGTCATTTCCACTTCCAAATGTTTCATAATCTTGGAATTCCCCCCGTTTCCACTGTCTGCGTTTACATCACTGTCCATTCATTTTGCCATTCTGCAAGAGAAAAACTGAGAGGGGTGATAACACAAAAGTGATTGCGAGAAAAAAAGAGTGTGCGAAACTTGTCTCCGCCTTTGCTCTGTTCTTCTTCTTCTACTTTCACTTACCAACACACTTTGACTGACCGTATCGATCGATCTGATTATGAGTTCGGAGCAAGAGCAAAAAGAGCTCGTGTCTCAACTGCCCGTCATTGTCATTAATAGCTCCAACGAAGAGGAGCCGGAGGAGGCGACGAAAGAAGAAGAAGGGAAAGAGCAAACGATGAGGAAGGAGGACTCGGATTCTGACGTCGTCGTTGTGGAGAATGAGGAAGAGTTGACGCCGAAGGAGGAGGAAGTTAAAGAGGTCAGTGAGACTAAGTAAACCGTTTATTTTTTGTACGAAACTCCAGAAATTATGCTCAGAACAGTCAACCTGTCCGACTTTTTTCTTCCATTCCGTTCCGATTTCAATTTAGACTGTACAAAACATTTTTTGAGCGGGCCTGAAGGAAAAAGGCTAGTGTACAACCGCCATTTTTCATTTTTCTGTTCCCCACCACTAACTTTCGTCTCTTTCAGGAAGATTTTATCACTAACAACTCCATATCGAGCTTCGAAGATCTGAAAGCGCCTTCTGTCATCTCGGAAGAAGAAGTGAAGATGAGCGCAACGCTTCCGATCGCCGCGCCAAGACCTATTCGAAGAGATTCGATTGCGAGAGCCTCAATGATGGTTCCGAAAGCGAGTCCGAGATTGACAAAGTATTTGAGCTTGAAGCCGGTCAAAGGTTAGATGGCCTTCTTTCTTTCTGCGGAATTCCGACAACGCAAACAATTCGCAAATATTCCTTTGATTGGAAGATCGATCGGAATCAAAGAATTCTATTCGTAATGGTCAACTCTGTCTCTCCTCCCACTCTTTCAGTCTCGAAAACGCTGCACTTTCCGTCTTTCCCCCATCTTATCATCCGTCTGCAAAATTGACAGGTCACACTGATAACGTGTGTTCCTGTCACTTTTAATACCCCCTTCGACTATACGATTCTGTTCCCCCCTCTTCGGGATGCTTTAACTTGTTATACAACATATAATTGAGCAAACTGTTATATTGTTTGCTCCATCCATCCTTCCACACGGGCGGTCTCTATGTGTGTGTGCGCGCGCGCAAAAGCAGGAAGAGTGTGAGTAATACAAGGTTTTCGACGTGACCTTGGTGACGCATTCCTGAAATTTATTGAGCCTTCTGTATCAAAATATGACGTCGACTATTGGAAGAGGTAAGCGCGAGATGATTTTGAAATTTGAACAATGGATGCAATGAAAAAGTTATCGGACTGCTGGTGAGCGAAAATTTTGAATGGAAGAGTAACGTTCGCCTGCAGCAGAAAGAGTTTCGCGCTGTGCAGTATGTCAAACTACGGGTCTCGCAGCGATTGAACAAAATATCTAGTCCAATAATAGATGCGCCTTTAAAGTGAGCGCACGCGTTGCGGCCTTCTGGGGAGGCAGGCAGGGCAGGGAGAAAAAAAGAGGATCGTTCTCGCCAAGATTGAGTGTAGAGACCCTTATCGACAGCCGGCTGTGCGGTTCTCGCGCGAACATTTTGACCGGGCCAGGGACCGTTCAAAAATTTCGCACCTATCGCATAGATCAAAAGGTGTTAACGAGGGGTTTGACTGGCACATCGTCACGTAAACAGACCATCGAAACACGTGTTTGTAGTTTGGCGTCGCGTTGCGGTTTTTCCTCTCGACGGTCCGTCCATTCGGACGACTCGTTCTCTTTTTTTCTCCATGCCCAGACTGCCTTCCCAAAGGCTACTGCCGCAACGCGACGAGCGGAGCGTCGTTCAGCCAAATTCAGCCTACCACTCTTTTTCTGCTCTTCATTGTGAGATCGTTCTTATTTCTATAGCTTTCCTAAATACATACGTAGTTAAAAATTACCTAGTTTTCAAAAAAGCAGTTGAATATATTTTTTTTTTCAAAAAATTTCCGAAAATTCTTGAATCCTGAATCTCCCGCGTTCTCGGCCGTGGCCGTTAGACAGTCGGTTCTTCAGCCGCCACTCGTGTACTCCTCCTGGACAAGTTAGTATTCATTTCTTTCCATTTTTTCGTTGGCATTCCGAAATAGTTTTTAAGCGTTCAACTTTCCAAGCTCTCAATTTTTACTTCTTCAATTTCCGTTCGAGTACTGACACCTCGGTCTTCTTTTTCTGGAAATCTTGCCAATTTCCAGCTGTTCGCAGATTAGAAAAAATATCTTAAACCTTCCAAACCGCCCATTTCCCGAATTGTTTTGCGAAAAACAAAACGTTGGCGCATTCGCACGGTCTAACGAGCTAATCATGCCGCAATCGCTCTGGCTGTTTTGATGCGATTCGCCCGCAAACCACCCTCGTCTCTCTTTTTTCTTCTTTTTTTGCGGTGATGCATGACCCCGCGAGTTCGAATCAATAGTGCACTGGCAGTTGTTGGAAGCTGCCTGCTCCGCTCTGCCGTGGCTCCGTATAATATAAACTCACAACTTCCAGTTAGTTCCTCTCTCCAAAATGCATTGAATAGCGTGAATGACTGCGAGTGGACAATGCTTTTTCGCGCTTCTGTGGTTTTCTTGCCGCAAAAAGGATCTTTGCAGTTCGAGGACAGGTGGTCAGCCAGTCTCCTTGGGCGCGTATTATTTTGTCTTGGACTGTCTGCCGCCCTCCCGGATCCATTCGCTATTTGTCGCTTTTGCGCAGTCCGTGTCGCCCGGGGGTTGAATGCATTCACTACCTGATCCCTCCATCGACCAATCTCTCCTCGGAAAAGAAGATGATATAGTCTTCCGTCCTTCTTCTTCTTCTTCTTCTTCTCGATGTGATACTCCTTCTTGTGGATTCTCCCATCTAATTACAATTGATGTGTTCATGTTCTGTTCTGTTCATCATCAATCCTGTTTGCTTTACGATTCACAATAGTGCATCATAAGGCCAAATTTGCCACGTCATCTCGGCCCACAAAGCCGCCCGTCTCTCCACGAACCGCTGAACACTCGGCCGATCTCGCACCGCCTGCGTCTCTCCTCTCTGTGCCACACTCTCGCCGCCTGATTGTCGGCTGGCCAGACCGATGGATGCGAGAGAAGATGACTCACTTTGTGGGAGCATTTCGCAATTCCCTTTTCCGTCCTTTTTGTCTCTCGCTTTCCGCCCATTCAACGATCCCCCACCTATCTCTCCCTCCCATACATAAAGAACAACATGACTGCTAGAACGTTCTATTCGGTTTTCAACAAAGTTTGACAAGGTTTGAGTCACCTTCATTCCTTGTCAGTTTGGTTATTTTGAAATTCTCTGGAGTTTCTCAGATTAACATCTAGAAAAGTCGGTTTTTGAGCCTTTTTTCCACGGGCCGACGAGTCGCTCCGCAGCTCAAGTGCCACGCGGTCGCCCACTCAGTTGACCACAGAGTTTGCTTTTTCGATTTTCTTTTGAAAATTTTTGTTTTTTAATGGATTCTCCATGTGTGTTGACTTTTAGGGCAGAACTTTTGCAAATCGGATTATTTTGCGCTTCGTTCGTTTTTTGCACTGGAAACGTTTCACTAGAAACAAACCTGACGTTTCAGTTCATTTTAGTAACCAGTTTGCAATTCGAAAAATACTCTGACTTTCGAAAAATCGTTGTTTTTGTAATTGCAATACGATTTTCAGTTGCAATATTTCTCTGTTTTCGCTCGCTTCTCATCGCAATTATCCAATTTTTGTAGTCGCTCGCCTCAAGTTCGCCCACTTCTAACTCTTTCCTCACCAACTCTGTACACACTAATTCAATTTTTCTTCATTTTTCAGAAGAGAGTCAAAAGAAGAAAAAGAGTCGAAGCATGTTTTCTTGGCTCGGCGGTGATTCATCAAAAAAGAAGAATAAGGAGGTGCTGGAGACGGTCTCTGAGGGTCTTCGCAAGATTTACAAGCAGAAGTTGTTGCCGCTTGAGGAGTACCACAAGTACCATGATTTCCACAGCCCCGCTCTCGGTGAGTTCTTGACCAATATTCACAAAATGATATCAATTACCACTTCAGATGACCCGGATTTCGATGCCAAGCCGATGATCCTTCTGGTCGGACAGTATTCGACCGGAAAAACGACATTCATCCGCTACTTGCTCGAGTCGGATTTCCCGGGAATTCGCATCGGTCCAGAGCCGACCACTGACCGCTTCATCGCCGTTATGCACTCCGAGGAAGAGGGAAGCATTCCCGGAAACGCACTTGTCGTCGACGCCAAAAAGCAGTTCCGCGCCCTTTCCGGATTCGGAAACGCATTCCTCAACCGCTTCCAATGCTCGACCCTCCCGAATCAAGTGCTCGAAAGCGTTACCATCGTCGATACGCCCGGAATTCTGTCAGGAGAGAAACAGAGGTGAGCAAGTGTATAAATATATAGAATGAGCCATTTGTTTATCATTATCATCAACTTCTCCTAACCGGAGACGCCTATCAAGTTTCATAATTTGCACTGCTGACGAGTGTTCGACACTCGAACTAAAAAAATAACAGTACTTGTAACAAAAATATTTTTCTAGAATCGATCGTGGCTACGACTTCACTGGAGTCTTAGAATGGTTCGCCGAACGCGTCGACCGCATTATTCTGCTCTTTGACGCCCATAAACTCGATATTTCGGACGAATTCAAGAGATGCATCGAAGCTTTGGCCGGAAATGAGGACAAGATCCGGATTGTGCTCAACAAGTCAGACATGGTCGACCATCAACAGCTGATGCGCGTGTACGGAGCCCTCATGTGGTCGCTGGGAAAAGTGTTCAAGACTCCGGAAGTGTCGCGTGTCTACCTCGGATCCTTCTGGGATCATCCTCTTCACTACGACATCAACCGCCGGCTCTTCCAAGATGAGCAGCACGATCTGTTCCAGGATCTGCAGGCTCTGCCCCGAAATGCGGCTCTCCGCAAGCTGAACGACCTGATCAAGCGTGCTCGTCTCGCAAAGGTTCACGCTTACATCATGGCCGAACTTCGCAAGCAGATGCCATCGATGCTCGGAAAGGAAAAGAAGAAGAAGGATTTGATCCAGAATCTCGACAAGATTTACGAACAACTTCAACGCGAGCACAACATCTCGCCTGGAGACTTCCCGGATGTCAACAAAATGCGCGAGAAGCTTCAAAATCAGGACTTCAGCAAGTTCAACCCGTTGAAGCCGAAGCTTCTCGAAGTAGTCGACGGCATGCTCGCCACTGATATTGGTGAGTTATCAACTGACTTTTGTGAGCTAAATACATAATTCCAGCTCGTCTGATGGCACAAATTCCGAAGGAGGAGGCAGCTGCACCGGTCGGAGCCAATGGACCCGCGGACCCGACCGTAAAGGGGGGAGCCTTCAGTCAGACGACTGAAGCCGAAACGCCATTCGGATTCGGACGAGTAAGTTTTGAAATATTACACTGTGTGCCACGATTGCATCTCATTTCATTCTCAACATTTTTTTAGTATGCTACACGATGGGTGAGCCATTCTAGAACTGTATTGGTGGCGGATTAGGGTTTGAAGCACGAGAGTTTGGAGTGACTCTATGCTTTTTGTGTCTTTTTTCTTTCTGTCGAGAATTGTTATCCTTTGGAGCTTCTATCTTGTTGGCTTGAATGCTAGTGCGCTTTACAGTAGAGCGCACTTCTCATGCCGACCGCGTGAACTCGTTTCCCGTCCAAATCTTCACACAACCACGCTTTCTTTACCTGACTTCTCTTTTCTGTTCCCTCAAAACACGAACTTTTTCCCTTTCCCCATTCACTCGCCCAGTGTTTTCTCGTTTTCCGAAAGTTGACTACCATTATCACTCAGCCATTTCACTACCCTTCTAAATGCTTCTAATCAACACTCGTTTCTTACAGGGCGAAGGATTTGACAAGGGCGCCGACGAGACCGAATGGATCGTGAACCGCGAGCGCACGTCCGCCGACTCGACCTTCGAGAGCCTGGGACCAGTCAACGGATACTTGAGTGGACGGGCGGCCAAGGAGCACATGGTGAAGAGCAAACTTCCAAACTCGGTGCTCGGAAAGGTGTGGAAGTTGGCCGATATTGACAAGGACGGACAGCTCGATGCCGATGAGTTTGCCCTCGCCAACTACCTGATCAACCTCAAGTTGGAAGGTAACAGATTTGAATTTAATCTTAAAAACTCTATAACTACCTATTTTCAGGCCACGAGCTGCCAGGAGAGCTGCCGAAACATCTGATCCCGCCATCGAAGCGCGACGTGCAAGACGCCGTCTACCCGAGCCTCAACGACAATGACGAGTGAACCGCTCGCCTCTAGGCACCGTCCATTTTTCCATTTGACAAAAAAAGAAACCAAATGAATGCTTCCGTCTTCCGCTCTAATCTAGTTTATTCATTTTTATAATAAGCGAGTTTTGTGATACGACCCCCTCATTTCTATAGTCTCACCCCAAAAAAGGTACTCTAAAATTGATATGCTTCTTTTTTTGCATAATTAATTGCCCGTCCTATCGTTTGTGATGTCCCTCCCGTTTTTAGTCTACCTTCCTCTCACATTGAAATAATTTATTGCCTGCGATTCTTCCCCCATTTGAATTTGAAAACCGCCGTTTTATCCTAGTATTTTCCACCGAGCACCCCCAACCAGCACCCACCCACACATCGAGTGATTTTAATAAAACGTTTGCATTTTGAAAGGCATTCGACGAATGATTCGAGTGGATTTATCGTAAACGTGGTTCGTGAGATATTATGATACATTCAGGTACGAAGTTTATGAAATTACATAATGTTCAGATGGTGCTCACGGTCATTTGTCGAATTCGCTGCTCGTTGCCACGTGCTCACACGCGAACCTTTTTTTGGTGGACCGGCAATCAGCAGTTGGAGCCAGTATCGGCGGCTCTTCGGAACGCCTACCAGCAACGACTCCTGCCGCTTGAAAATTGTTACAACTTTCACGAGTTTCACAGCGCAGCACTCGGTAAAACCCAGATAAACCCGGCCATCCGCATTGTGCATATCTTCAGATGAATCCGCGTTCGACGCGAAGCCGATGGTCCTGCTGCTCGGACAGTATTCGACCGGAAAAACCACGTTCATCCGCCATCTTCTCAACTCGGACTTCCCGGGAATACGTATTGGCCCGGAGCCCACGACAGATCGATTTATTGCAATTATGCATGATAATAAAGAGAATGTCGTTCCTGGAAATGCGCTCGTTTTCGACAAGAAGATGCCGTTCCGTCCGCTTTCCAAATTCGGAAACGCTTTCCTCAACCGCTTCCAACGCTCGACCCTCCCGAATCAAGTTCTCGAGAGTCTGACGTTCATTGACACGCCCGGAATTCTTTCGGGAGAGAAACAGAGGTAATTCAACTCCTATTCTTCACGTTCACGAGCGTGTCTCAGAATTGATCGTGGATACAATTTTCCTGGAGTGCTGGAATGGTTTGCCGAGCGGGTCGACCGTATTATTCTCCTTTTCGATGCCAATAAACTTGATATTTCGGACGAATTCAAGAGATGCATCGAAGCTTTGGCCGGAAATGAGGACAAGATCCGGATTGTGCTCAACAAGTCGGACATGGTCGACCATCAACAGCTGATGCGCGTGTACGGAGCCCTCATGTGGTCGCTGGGAAAAGTGTTCAAGACTCCGGAAGTGTCGCGTGTCTACCTCGGATCCTTCTGGGATCATCCTCTTCACTACGACATCAACCGCCGGCTCTTCCAAGATGAGCAGCACGATCTGTTCCAGGATCTGCAGGCTCTGCCCCGAAATGCGGCTCTCCGCAAGCTGAACGACCTGATCAAGCGTGCTCGTCTCGCAAAGGTTCACGCTTACATCATTTCTGAGCTGCGACAGCAGATGCCGTATGTGTTCGGAAAAGAGGAAAAGAAGCGCAAACTGATTGAAAATCTTGACGTAATTTTCGAACAACTTCAGCGGAGACACAAAATCTCGCCTGGAGACTTTCCCGATGTTAACAAAATGCGCGAGAAGCTCTGGAATCAGGACTTCAGCAGCTTCAACTCACTAAAACCGGGCCTGCTCGAAGATGTAGATAGAATGTTGACTACAGATATTGCGCAAATGATGACTCGAATTTCGACAGATCAAACATGTGCAAGCGCTGAAAGAGAATCGACGAATACCGAAGTGAAAGGAGGCGTCTTCAAGAATGCCAGAGAAACGGAAACTCCATTCGGATACGGACGCGTGAGTGTGTTGTTACTCGAAAATACGGTATCCTTGATTATCACAGAGCGAAGGATTTGACAAGGGTGCCGACGAGACCGAATGGATCGTGAACCGCGAGCGCACGTCCGCCGACTCGACCTTCGAGAGCCTGGGACCAGTCAACGGATACTTGAGTGGACGGGCGGCCAAGGAGCACATGGTGAAGAGCAAACTACCAAACTCGGTGCTCGGAAAGGTGTGGAAGTTGGCCGATATTGACAGGGACGGACAGCTCGATGCCGACGAGTTTGCCCTCGCCAACTACCTGATCAACTTGAATCTGGAAGGTGGTGTCCATTCAATTAAGAGAAACAAAATGTTTTTTTTCAGGCCACGAACTTCCGGAAACGCTGCCAGAGCACCTAATTCCTCCTTCGAAACGTGTTACCGATTTGTGATCAATGAAGTTTGCCGCATTCTTTAATAGTAAGATGACTGTCCGATCTTTTCATTAGTGCATTTGAATATCCAGAGAAGCATTTAAATTCTCCTTCTGCTGCAAATTTCATGGCCGCACCCGTTCGTATCCCCCCTTTAGTGACCCCTCGGCGAACCCTCCGAAAGGACAAAAAACGGTGCGAGGTCACCACCTGCCTACCCGTCCTCATGCAAATGAATGGGTTGGCAGGCCCGGACCTAAGTGCCCGAGGGCCAATGACCATTTCTTCGAATGTGACACTGGTGGAGAGAGAAAGAGCATGTCGTTGCCCTAAATTTGGCCAATTATCCTTCTCATTTTGTTTTCTAGAAAGGTTGTTAGCTGAGCTTGGTACACTTTTTGAAAATCTCTCTTCGCGTAAGAAAACTTTTATTTTTATGTTTTTGTAGTCAGGTTTGCAACCAGGAATGTTCGGGGGGCCTAAAACTTTATTTTTTTCCGGTCATCTCCTCCGCATCTTTCTCGCCTTTTCGTGCTTTTTATCATTTCGCTGCTACTGTCCATCACTTCACGTTTTCCGGTTCAAATCTAATCGAATCATCGATTTATTTTTTGGAAGAAAAGGGTACGTGTGTGGGCAAATTTACACTGCACCGTATCATCCAAATTAATTTCATTTTTCGCGTTTTGGGGGAAAGAACTGGAATCCAATCAGAATCGTAGGAGAGAAGAAAAATTTTGAAATTCTTGTAATACTCGTACAACTATACAAACCTCCAGAGAAGAAGAAGAAGAAGAAGCGGGTTCTTCTTCTCCGCCAACGCATTCTCGTCGATTACCTCATTGTGTCTGTCTGTGACAATAGAGAAAAAGAATGGGGAAGCCCGAGGGTGTGTACTTGGGACGACTAAGAAGAAGTTTTCACTTTTTGTTGGTCTGTCTGTCTTCTTCTTCTTCTTCTTCCTCATCTTCGATTCGTATTTCTCCTCCGTCGTTTTTCGTTTTTATGTGCCGATTAACGACCTCTCTGCGCGCACTCGTTACGAGACACAAAGAGAGAACGAAAGAAAGAAAGACAGGATATGGATCTGGTCGGAACGGATCTCTTTAGATTTACCGCCAGTTTCAGCGCTTTTATGATCCTCTCCCCCGTCACCCATTCATCTGATCGTTAATGTCACTCTTATGATCTTGCCACGAAGGGCAGGTTACTTTTTTATTTGTGCTACTATTATCGTCTTTCTTTCGATGGCTTGATAGCGAATCTGCCTTTAATAGAATACCGTAGGAATTAATGCGCGTTTTTCATAGAAGAAATACGTTAACATTAGCAGCACTAGGCAACTAGGCAAAAAAGATTCAGTTGTCTCGCGGGGCTCGACACGAAAATTAAAGGCACAATCAAGCAGCACTGTTAAACCTGATCTAGTTTTTCTCTTTCTTCAAAACCTCCCAGCTTGCTTTACAAAAAATGCATAAAATTTGGTATGCATCTGTGAATGAATCTACCGTAACCACATTTTATGGGCCGCCCTCGTCGACAACATCGAACGCTCATAACTTGTTTTCGTGCCAAGACCGCGTGACTTTAAAAATTTACACACATTCGAAAGTAAAGTGCAAACTTCGGTCGCCGCGGCGCTCGGTGATGAGTAACTAACACGTTGTGATCATTGTCCCTCTCTCAAATAATAACACGTGACGTCGGACCGTCTACTCTCTGTAATTATAGTTCTCCAGACAATTACGTAACTTGTTTTTGTCTGTGCCCGGCTCGCTGATTATCAGATTTTCGAGCTCTAAAATGTAAAACTTCAAAGCCCACAAATCGGGAGACGAGAGGTTAACCGGTCGACAAAAAAAACGCGAAACTCGTCAATATTGACACCGCGCTGAGACGACCTTATGTCAAATGGAATCGAAATGGCAATTGGAAAACAAGTAGAAAACGGTGTTTAGGTGTGGAATCTTCCAGATTTCGCGACGAGAGAAGGTCACGCGGTTTTGGGTCCGGCCTACTTATGACAGGCCCTAAAACATAGGACTGGAGGGCTATAAATAAGGCCGCATGACTCTATTTTCATCAAAATCTTTCAAAACTATATGGAACCTTCCAGATCTTCACACTCATTTAAAAGGTACGTAATGTAGAGTTTCCACACCCCCGCGCCTTCCTCTCGACGAAAAATGACTCACTTCTGTGCCAGATGGTTCTCATTATAATTCCCCCCGCAGCCGCAGCCGATCTTTTACCCTTTCGCCTCGCTTCCGCAAATTTTCAATTGAAAATAATTGCGCTCAATTATGACCTGTCTATCCGTGACCAGCGGCCGGTCAATCATAATAAGCCTCTTATCGAACTGGCAAAGAGAGAGAGAGAGAGCGAAAAAAGAACATTTTGTACTTTGGTTTTTGATGAAAATCTGAACAAAAGGAGGAATTTCTCGAAAATTTCAGTGCTGCGCCTTTCAATTTTAGCGTAAGATACGGTATTTGACATCAAAGGCGCAGCAATACCGGAGAATTTCGTCAGATTCTGCAACAACAGCTGGTAGAACACTCTCGAATGCTCCCCGTTTCATCAGATGATGTAACATAGACCTCCAGGCCGTCTTTCTTACTTTTCGTTTCTTTCAAATCCTTTAACCCCCTTACATGTAACGCTTAAAGGCCCACAATCCGTGTGTTTTGTCTCTCGCTTCTTCCGTCGACGAAAACATGGCCGAGTAGGCCAGAGAACGTTGAAATAGAAGTGTTTTCTGGAAATTTCTCCTCGGCTATTTTCTGTCCACAACGAGCGCCGACTAAAGGCGAACACTTGTTGACGTTGCGTCTGCCGGACGGACAGCTGCCGTTCAAGCTAGGTCCCGCAAGAATGTTTCTCTCCTTTACACCCCTCTTCGAAAAAGAAGCGAGGCGAAAAAAAAAAGAAAAAGAGCGAGACTGCGAGTATTGACGCTCGGGGCAATTCTTCGAAAGGTTATCAGTCAGTTGGTTGACTGGTCGGAGATCGCGGAAGCGACGGCGAAAATCATCCAGCGCAATCTTTTCCCTCCCCCGTGACACCCGATCGGCCAGAGAGATGATCCTTATCAGTACACCACCCCCTGGCTCCCCTCTCCTTCATAAACGGCGCGCACGTAACAAAGTGATGGCGACGTCCCAATTCATCAATTCTGTCTTCTTATCATCAAGAAACAAGATGTCAACGACGGATACGGTACTTATCATCACTGTAGAATGAATGTGTGTTCACATTCACATTCGATGATGATGATGATGATGATGATTATGTACCATGCGCCTTTATGATTCACATTCGCCATTGATGCGATGCTAATGAGATGCTGGTTGAGTTATAAGTTATGAGTCAGCGCGCAAATTTGCCTTGCTCAAATGTAATTTAGAAGAGAATGTTCAAAGTCCAGACTTGTTTTCCATTATCTCCGATTTTCAAAGATCCACCTCCCTCATCATTTCCGTCGTCTTCAGACCTTGACGTCATCTCCTCTCATCTCATATAACTGTAAGGACCTTCTCATTCTTCTCATCTATTCTTCCTCGAACACACGTACACCACTTATCGACAAATACCAAACGGTTTTTTTTTTGGGCGCGCCTGGTCAAATACACACTTTTGAAGTGATAGGATGGGGGAAAGTTAGGAAGATAGTATAAAGTAAATGCGCTTTGTTGCAATTGTGATCTCCAGAAAATTCTTCCAGAATTCAAATGAGAAACAACTGAAACTCGTTTCGCGGCTGCAAAATTAGGCCCCGGAGATCGCGTTTTCACATTGAAATGCCCCAATAGTAGTAATGTACCCTAGTTGAATGTTCTGCTTCCATTTTTAAATCTGAAAAGAAGCTGCGCCCATATATGTCCAAGTTTGGTTCTTTGATTCTTTCCACTCTTTCGAACAATAATCCAAATTGGGAGAGGCGCTGCTGCGCCCCGACGACTGAAAGCGGATCACATACACACACACACACAAGGATATCGGAGTCAGAGAAGCGTGCGCAGAATCTATAAAGAGGCATCAAAAGGGAAAGAAGAGAGGGAAGAGAGAGCAAACAAGTGTACTGTCTGCCCGTCTCTCGCCTCGCGGCTTCTCTTCTCTTCTCTTCTCTTTTCTTCTCTTCTCTTTCCATCTCCCTCGCGAAGCCTGGTGTGTCGTCAACAGACCGACCGACCGCGCCGATGTTTGCCCGTCGGAGCGACGTCGCGCGCGAATCTCTGCGTCTCTGATGTTTCCACGCTATTTCGCCCGCCGATCCCCGCTTCTCTTGGGCCGTGTGCCCGCCCATCCCTCTCTCTCTCTCCCTTCCATTCTCTCGCTTCTCTCTTTCTGTCGATTCGCACGCTCGCATTACAGCGGCCCGAGCGGGCAGCCCGGGCGGCCCCCCGTCGATAAATCGAGGCAGAAGGGGGAAGAAGAAGAAGACTGGTCTGGCTTCCACTAGGACTAGTGTTGTATGCGATTCATTCATTTCATTTCTGTTCCGTCTCTCCTTCTCTCCTTATCGATTGATTTGTATAAAAACTCATGGCCCATAATTGTAGAGTATTTAAAAACCACCCCGGGTCTATATCATGGTGTTGTTCTACACGTCCTGTCCAACCTCTTCACTGGTGAGCCAGCAGCCGCATTCGGAGTGCCCGTCGTCGACGAATTCATCCGAAACGACGATGACACACCAGCAGCCGCTCTTCTTCGAGCACCGCCAATCGGCACCCATCCCTGTGAGGTTAGTAGAGCGGAATGTCTTGTGCTTTGTTGCGCAAGAAGTAGTAGTAATATATAATGGGGCGACGACGCAATGTCTGTAAGACTATATTTGCACAGTTCTTATCGAACGTCGTTTGGGGAGTAATGTGATAGACATGTCTTAAAACATTGGTATTTACAGCACCACTGGAGGACAATGGGACAGCGAGAACCTCTCGTGTTCCCCGCCCGAGCGATTCCCATCTCCGCTCGCCACGTCAGCGGAGTCTGTCAACTCGATCAAGTCGAGGTAAGCACAGGACTTCTGCCAGGACTTCTAGGATTCCAAGAGGATCGTTTCAGTTGCTCGTCGCGCTCATCGGCCGAACGTGAGACGGAACGCTTCCAGCGGCGTCAATTGCTCAACACGAGCCTGAGCAAACTTCGCGAGGAGTCGAACATGCCGCTCCGGAAGCATCTGCTGATCTTCAACACCGTCAAGACCATCCAAGTAACTATAGCAGTCTAAACCAAATCTACAATATCACTATTTGTTCAGCACGATCTGGATATGCTCGACGACGAAGACCTGTACTGCTCTCTGGTGGGTATGGCGAACGACACGACCGCGACGCTGATGGAAGTGGACGGAAGTGAGGAGTACAACTGGGAGAAAGAGTCGAAGGTTGATGTGGCCAACTCCGCCGTCATCTGCGGAGCACCTCAGAAACAAGAGGAGCGCGGCGCATTGTCCGACATTGGAGGAATGATGTTTGGAGGTAACACATTTGTCTTTTTTCTTCTGTCGTACGGAATCGAATCGAATCGCCTTCGGTGATTTATGGAGCTTGTCGTGTGAGGCGGCGTCGTTTTTGTTGTCTGGGTGTGTGTATCGGCGCGCGCGGTAATTATGTATACGTCCTTCCTTATGGTCACAAAGAAGGATTGGGAAGGAGAGAACTGAACTGGTTTTCCTGGTTAGAGTGCCTAAAAGCATGAATAATCGCGATTCGGATTGAGAGGGGGCGACGAGAATAGGGCCTTGAAGGAAAGTACGGTAGCTTCAATTTCGGGGCTACCCAAAATCAGCAAGACTTTCCATAATCAGTACTATCAGTAGATCTAATTGGTTCTATATCGGGGTAGCCCCTCAATTTCTCACCCCCTACCGTACCCTTTGACCAGAAAGCATGTGGGTGTCAGAGTGTTTTTGCTGAAAACGGCCACACACACGCACACCCACGTCATGGCCCATTTGAGCCGCCCATAGAGACTAACGAACACTCCCCCGCCCGCGGGCAAAGCTTTTCAAGGAAGGCTTGCCCATAAACAAGATATGTATAGGAAAGGGGGTGTGCAACGACAATGACGTCAGTTTTTTTTTCGACAAAACGGATTAGAAAGTAGAAAGATTCCCGCGGATTAGTATTAGTAGAAAACTCATGATTTTAGTACGAAATGAAATCATCTCATCTAATCCAAATCTATTTCCAGACGATCTCGAGATGGAGGATTCGGTGGAGACGAAAACGTGGTCGTGGTCGTCGGGCTCGTCGATCTTCGATTCTATTCCGGTAAGTTCTCGGCTCTGCTCCGCAAGAGAGACCCCCCAAGAGACTAAACTTCAAAGTTTCTCTGGCGTCTCTCTCTCTCTCTCTCTCTCTCTCTTTTTCTCTCTCTTCTCACTAGTCACGCGACTTGTTTATCGGGCCGTTTCTGTGCGCGCTCCTCGCTTCCGACGCTCTCTCGCCGACGTCATAATCGTCTTTCTCTGGCGGTCTGTGGTGGCCTTCGCCCTCCGTCTCTTCTCTTTTCCATCGGCGGCGGAGGTCGAAAATGTCACATCACGTGTGAGAATTGAAAAAAAGGGGGGGGTATCTATGAAGGACGTTTTGAGGCAGGGATCATGAACCAAATACCGTATCATTCTAGGAATCAAAGAGCGGCTCAATGGACGCGCTGTTCAAATGGTGCTCGTCGGACTCTAACGCCTTCTCGGCGCCGGTGATCTCGAACAACTCGTTCGGTGGCTGGGGCGCCAACTCTTCGCCGCTCTCCGACACCGGCCTCTTCGGCTGCGCGGACGATGCGAACTCGTCGTGGTCGCACGGAGCCACCGGATTCGACATGTGGGGAAACAACGACCCGCTCGGATCGGCTCGCTTCGACATGCATAATCTGCTGCTGCTCCAGGCCTAGTATGGAGTCTGCAGACGTTTTGTAAGAAGAAGAAGAAGACGGCTCTCGCGTTGAAGAAGAAGAAGAAGACGGCCTCCCACAGTAACATCATCATTCAAAGGACACACCACAGTTAAGAACTCTCTCGAACACTTTTCCAATTTTTAAAAACTCTCAAACTCTCTCCACTCCATTCTTGTCACCATCTCTTTTGTTTCCGATTATCAGCATATCCCTGTACAATCTTTAATTCCATTCCCTTCCCCCGTTATGTAGTGATTAGTCGACGTGGCAACCGCTTGAATAGTGCCTAGCACAACGCTTTTCAAACCCGAACGGTCGCCACGTCACACGTTGTGAATAGCCCCTCCCTAGAAGCAAGGAAATAGGTCTCTTCGTTCCCTATATCTTAATATTTTTGGTGTACTACTGCCTAGTGATCTCCAGCCGGGCCTATCTCCCTTCTCTCTCTCTCTCTCTCTCTATTTCGGTTCTCACTCTTTACTTTATATATTCCCTCTTTCTGGTTTCTGGTCCGAAAATCTCAGTCTCCCAAAACATGTGCATTTCTTCCCCCCAAAACTTCCATCACCAGTGCTACAATTGTTGAGCGTAATAATTTTAATGTAAGGCATCGTGTACATAGAAATGTGTATCATATTATGATCCCATCCTAACACACACACAAAATCTCGGTTACTTTTACGTGGTCCCCCCATCTCCATCCAGAACTTGTTGCAAGTTTTGCCACGTCATAGTCCCCGAGATGAACTAGATGTAGAGGACGGTGACGTGGCAACACCCGGTCAAGTACAAAAGAACCTTTCTCTCTCTCTCTCTCATCCTAAAACGCGGTTTTCCTACTTTTCCCTCTCTCTATCCGATGTTGTCTTACCTCCATCTCTCCCTGTCTAGTCATCATGATTGTTACACATTTCCCACCTTTCCTGTCAATTCCAGAGACGAGTATTGTTTGTTTCTTGTTTGTTTGTCACCATCATCATCATCATCATCATCTCAGTGCACCTTAGGAGTATGTATAGGTACTGTAGGGTCGATTTAGCGCATTTTCTCTTCTCCAGAAAAAGTTTTCCCCTCAACTACATCCGTCCGGGTTCTCGTGTTGTTGTTTTCGCATTCTTCAGGGATTTTGTTTTGTCTCTCATCTCCATCACTACCAAATCATCGTTGTTTCTCTTCCGTTTCCGTTTTTGCCACTCCGGGTTTGTTCATTTTCCTCTCTCTCTCTCTCTCTCTGTCACACCCTTTCGCTATTAACTTTTTCTCTCTTGCACACTCCTCATTTGGTAAAACCGGTATACCATTCCATCTCTCTTCCCCCAAAAACCCCCCATTGTAATAATGATAATTTGATTATGTAGTCGGCTCCCCGTACCCATTTGCGCCGCGCGCAACCCCCTTCCCCCAAGCTTTACTTCCCTGTAAATTGTTTGTGCGCCGCCTCTTTCCGTCCCACCGCCCGTGATTACTGTACAGTGCATGGGCGTAGGCGTCTGAGTGTCCCCCCGAGCAACGAAAGTGCTGTAGGCCTAGGCGCGCGCGTGTGGCGCAGTGTGTCGGTTGGTTTGGAGCCGAAGATGAAACCGAAAAAACAAATCCCTTTCTTTTCAAAACAACCGAACGCTAGTCCACCGAAGAATCCCGTAAGTTGATTTTTTCCGAGTAGAACTGAAATTGGTCGCTTCCAAAGTGACAACTTCCCCTATCCCCCCACTCCCGTACTTCTATTGTAGCCCCACAATACTTGTCCCTCTCCCTCGACATTGTACCGCTGGTCCCACCGGCCGTCAGAGTTCCTCGCAAGATTTCTGACCGGTGAGCCAGAAGTCCCGCATTCTCCATTCCATCCAACATGCCAAAAGAAATACATGTATTTTTGTTCCACCACAACTTCCCAGATCCCAGTAGAACTTCTATAGAACCCCCAGACACATGTGCAAAAGAAAACAACATTCACTCCACAATCTTAGTCGTGTATACATTCTTGTCCAAGCCTTAACCTCCCCCCGCCCAATGCAGAACATAATGTGATTCCCTCCGATCATTCTCAGTCATCGCATTTTGTGTACCGTTTTCTCGATCCACCCAAGTGTGTACCGGTGTGCGTGTGTGTTTTGTGCTCCAAATTGGAGCCATCTCCAACGGTGTCCCTTTCCTTCTCTCTCTCTCTCTCTCCCTCTCCTGATCCCCTCCCGAATCTTCTCTCAAAACCCTCCCGTACTCCGACAAAACTCAGTTTGCTTTTGCCTTTTCTTTTATATTTTCTCTCTCTCCCTCTCTCTGTCTCATCCAGCTCGATTGTGTCGATAACTTATAACTTACACTTTTCTCACAAAAGTAGATTCCATCCGTTTAATATATTTTTCGACCTCTCGAGAGGATTCCATTTCTCTCTCTCTCTCTCTCTCTTCCCATTTTCATAGTGTCTTATCCTGTTCCCAATTCGTTTGAACTCGATTTCATACGCGGTGTGAAGGCTATAAATAAATACGTTTTTGTTAGCAAATGTTCAGCTTTATGGGCAAGAAAGTTTACAATAGAAATCGGCATAGGAAGCCATTGAAAACTTTGAAAATTTGGATCAAAATGCCGCGAATAATCTTCAGAATACGGGAAAATAAGAAAAAATGAGCAGAGATGTTCGAAAAGGTTTATTTGAAATAAATTCACAACATCATCATCTCTTTCGCATACTCTGCAGTTGATATCCTTCTGGAAACTGTCGATACTGCTTCGCTCTTCGCAACTCCGCTTATGTACAACTTGAAAAATTTGCATGGAAACAGACAATACTCCTTCAGCCCCACTCGATAGTTTTTGATTATGAACACGGTGGGCAATGGGTCAACGACCGGGTAAAACGCAATCGTGATCGAGACCAAGTTGCTCAGTTTTCCAATTCCATAATTCAGAAGAGCACCCGAGAAACTGACGAGAAATGGAAAGTGCATAAGTGTAATGGGGATGACGGTTTGGAGCACGAGGGCCAGAAAGAACTGCGTCTGGAGGGTACGGTAATGCTGAGAATGACCGTTGTCCGTCAGGGCTCGGTAGCATTTGAAGCCGAGGTAGAAGATGGTGAAGAGGGAGGATCCCTGAATGAATGAAATGAAGTGAAATAAAGTGAAGAGAAGAGCTGACGGGAAAATGAACCCACAATGAGAACTACGGCTCCTGTTAGCGTTATGATCACATCAGAGTCCAGGAGAAAGTCTCCGTTTTCCGTATACAAGTATATGCCGATATAGACGACGTCGTCGACTGACAACTCGAAGGATTCCATCAGATTCTCCCTGAACAGTATTCATATTCCACTTTCATCAGTCCACAATCACCTGATGTAGGCTGACAGCTCATCTTTCGGCCCACAACAAAAATAAGAAACCAAGCCCCAAATGCACCCGTAAGCAATCGGGATTGACAGCCAAAAAAGAATTTTGAAACCTTTGAACGTGGAGATGAAAGTGCTTCTGAAAACATTTTAAAAAAAGTGCCCAGGGATCTGAAATTTTGTACCCAGTGACTGCGAGATAGCGATAAACAAAGTGAATTCCGAATATTGCCATGGAAGCGCCGAAGAATCCGCACCAAGCCGCCTGCATAATCAGCGCTGTCGGCTTGCCGAACATGATAATATTGACAGGCGTCATGATGAAGAATGAGGATCCGAAGGAGTGCATGATCGGAAGGACCAGGTAGTCCATGATGGAGTAGATGATCTCAAACACCGAAATGAATATCATGAGATGCTTATATGGACCCAAGTTTTTCGGCGACTTTCTTTGGATTAAAGTGATGAGACAAGCGTTGAATAAAATCGAAATGAAGACGAACACGATCATGAGGACGTGCTGGAATTGAAGCCATTCCGGGCCAGTCATTGGGAACAGAACTTGAGTTTGATACTCGTCTGATTGTGGCGGCGGTGAAAACGAGTAGTGCGAGTGCGCCCCAAGGGGATGTACGTCAGGACGATTCATGTTGTTATTGAGAAGACCGACTTTTCAGGCAGACGAAATATATTGTCATGAACGAACGGTACTGGAGGTGCCCTTTGATAGTTTTCAAGATTCAGCCTTCAAAATGGGGTGTTGGAAAGTGATCCTTCTACAAAACATCTATTAGGGACCAGAAGACGTTCGAATTGACGAGAACGTTTTTAGTGATCATAGATTTTACATCATTTCCCGTCTGAAAAACAATACGAAACCTGAAAGCAGACAGTACTCAAGGGAATGCAGATATAGTAAATTGGTTTTCGAGGCAAAACATCAATTCATATTAAAAATAACACCTCTCTGAAAATGATCGGAAAAAGCTGGAGCAGCATCCAACACGGTATCCAGATCGGATGCGCCGTCGTTTCGTTCACCCTCAACTCACTCCTGATCTTTCTGATTCTCCGGCACTCTCCTAAAACTCTGGGTGCTTACAAGTATCTGATGATCTACATTTCCGTGTTTGAATTATTTTACTCGTTGATGGACATCATCGTGAAACCGGTGAGTGTCAAACGGACCAACTTCATTCAATTACCTATTTATCAGGTTTTTCACTCGTACGGCTCCACTTTCCTTGTGATGGTCAACGTGAAAGAATCCGTATTCAAAACGAGAACATGTCTTATTTTGGGCTGTAAGTTCTCTTCTTTTTCCGCTTCCAATGCTCCTGATCCTCAGCGATCTACTGTGGTTGCTTTGGTTGTTCCATGGCCATCTTCGGAATTCATTTCATCTATCGGTACTTGGTGGCTTCTGGAAGCAAGTTGCTCAAAAGTTTCAATGACTGGAGAATAGTCACCTGGTTCTTGGTGCCACTAGTCTACGGCTCTATTTGGGGATGCATGGCTTATGGTCCGGTCGGGCAGAAAGCAGCAACTGGAGAGCATATCAGAACAAACATCCTCGAGACATTCGATTTGCGAATCGAAGACACCGTCTACATGGGACCATACTTCTACCAAAAACAGCCCAATGGTTCATCGCGAATCGACATCGAATCGATCACCGGAATGTCCGTCGTCTTCGTCATCGTTTGCTCATCCTTCTTCACCATCATCTACTTTGGAGTCAAGTGCTATGTTCTCATCTCGAAACTGGCTCCTTCGAAGAGGTGCTTCCGGAGCAAGGCTCTTCAATCCCAACTCTTCTGGGCTCTTGTCACGCAGACAATGATTCCGGTCATTCTGATGCACACTCCGATCACTCTCGTGTACGGTTCCGCCCTTTTGGACAAGGATATCGGAATGCTCAGCGGCTTCCTGTCAATGACGATTGCTGCGTATCCGGCAATCGATCCGCTGCCCAGTATTCTGATTATTCCGTGCTATCGCAAAGCATTAATTTGTGAGATTATCGGCTGGCCAGCGGTGTTCTTATCTGTGTACTTCAATTTCAGACTACTTGAAATGTTGCGGACGCTTCGAGAAAAAGGATGACGAGACGAGTGCAGGCATGAATCGCAACAGCTCAGCAGTCCTGAGCCAATCAGTCATTCCTGCTCCACCCACAGAACTGTCCACAGCTTTCTGAAAATAGATCTTTACAGAGTTGCTTTGCTGCTGCTGCAAAAAGCACTTTTCTTCTGAAAACGTACTTGTTTTTGACGAATACATCTGCTTGTGGTACATCATTTTTTCAACACTTTCTCGTCGCTCTAGCAGATACTGTTTAGCAGCAAGACCATGACTTGAGAATGACAAATTTCATGAATAATATGCTCTACTACAATGTTATAGAGCAGAAAAATAAGAACAACGTCTCAGTTGACCAGTTTTCGAAGAAAATCATTCGTTCTTTTGATATACGTGTTCAAAGATGAGGGGTGTTTAGAGTAGAGCCCCAGAACTGAATATGCGTTTTTAGAAAAATGATTTGCTGCAAGCAGATTTAACTTTTTTTTTGCTCTATTCATTGGTAGAAGTAGCTTTAACATTAATTTCTCAGTGACAGACCTTCTTGTGTCAAAGTGTAGAATAAAGTTGAAATGTCACGTACGACTTCTGGAACTTTGAAACTTCCAATCTCGCCCGCGTAATCAAATCTTTCAAATGTCTCTTCTAGCTTGCAGCCGCACTTAATCCGATTTCCAGCTCGTTGCGCCAACTTTGATTGTTTAACCCTAACGGAGAGATTTTCGATGCCCTTCTTCCCCGAGGTATCAGTTTTCTCGCGAACTTCCACCGAATGGTCCCAACTGCTCTACGATGATCGGGAAATATGTGCAAAAGGAGGGCCCGTCGGGTATAGTATCAGTTTGACGACGGCTCACTTCATTGCCGCTCCCATTTATTTTGTTGCGTTCTGGACGTTGTATGTTGAAGAATCGACAAATTTCAAGGTGTACAAGAGGTTTTTGGCGGCACATGCAGTAAGGTTGGCCATCACAGATACCGTAATTACTGTAAAATTCAAGACAAGGTATCTCAGCTGTCTGTAGAGATCAAAAAGTTGTGTCAACTGACAAAATGCTTATTCAGACTTTTTGTACATTTCATAAGTTTACAACGTTTTGATATCTCATCAGATTGCTGAGATACGGTGTCCCGAATGAACGATATTTACTGTATCAGCTGTCCCCATGACTGTTCAACTTTCAGCAACTTTCTCTTCGAACTTTATCTTTCCGTTGGCATGAAGCCTGTCCTCTACCTCCCCTACCCCACTGTCCGCTTTGTCGGAGTTTCGAAACTCCGTTTCCTAAACGGAGGAATCATTTTCTTCGTCTTCTTCCAATTCACTTCCTTCACCGGCTGGTCTATCGTCGAGCTCTTCTACTATCGATTCCGACTGATTGCCAACACGAAATTGTGCTCTGACTGGGTTCTGGAATGGGCAAAAGTGATTCGAGCCGCCAGAGTGATTCTGATGATATTGACGACGTCCACGACGGTTTTCATGACGCTCTGTCTGCAGGGATTGTTCGATCAGCCTATGTACAAGAAGAGATTGGAGGTTCAAAGGTTTGAAGTTCTAAGAAACCGATGTTTTTCAGATTATTGATCGTTTCCCAGAGCTCATGTGCAGCTCAGCCATCGTGCTCCCGAAAACTTCCGATTCTGGCATCAAGCCCATTCACCTCTTCAACAGTTCCGTACTCATTTACATCATCGTCGGCGTCTTTCTCGTGTCTTCTATGGGCTTCGTATCTTTATGGGCTCTTCGAGAAATCGTCCTTCACGCCAGAACTTCAATGAAGACGATCTCAATGCACAGGGCGTTCCTCATCAGTTTATTCTGTCAAATCGGAGTTCACGGCTTCATGCTGGGCTTTCCTATGATTGTCTACATCGTCTCCGTTTGTTTTCATGTGGATGAAAACGGTAAAGTACTCTCTAGAATGCGTTTCTAATACTTATTCAGATGTCGGTTACGTGGCAATCGTGATAGCGTCGCTTCACGGAGCAATGAGCACACTCTCAATGATCCTCTTCAACCGCCCGTTATGCGAGGTGGCAAAGTCCAAACTATTGGGCGTCTTTCGCTCGAACAATGTGTTCATTCATGACATTTCATTCATTTCAACGCTCCGATCGTCATAATCAATGAACAATTTCAATTCCACTTTCATGCATTCATTGTTTATTAGAAATCGATCGACAATCGGTTAATTACAAAGTTTACAAAGATCTCAAGCAACATATCCCCAGACGAAATCATGTCCACTCGAAAAGTTTCTCGCATCTAGAATAGCAAATGCTTCTTCATTGATTATAAACTTGTTGATCACGTAGGTCCGCTGTCCGTTCGCCGGCGATTTCCATCCCATTGGAGTACGAACTCTTTCGAAACTCTCTAGAAAGGCGTCACAGCGTTGCGTCGATTGGTCTCTGGGTTCATCTGAATCAACAGTCTTTGAGAAGTTTTTATTTTATCGTTTTCCAACCCTTGAACACTACGATGATGAATCTGGAGTTGTTGAGAAACGCGAGTCTCGTGAAGATCCGCGGCCAGTGCGTCGAGAATTCCTCTTTTTCCCTCTTCGATTCCATCACTTTTCTACCGTCAATACCTATCAGAAAATGATTTTTGAAAACGGTCATGTAGAAAGATTGGAATTGCCGGCCGTTTTTCACTATTCGTTCCAGAATATCCAATAGAAGATCGAGTCGTGTTCGGAGAAAATCACAGTTGAGAAATTCCATTTTTTCTGGAAAGAAACTATATTGAAATCACAGAATAAAATCTTACCGTTTAGAAAGAACTGAATGACTTGCTCTCTCACATTTCGTTCTTTCAACATCAAATCGATCGATGCATTGGCAGACTTGAGAATCAATGAACCGTGGCTTTCTTTGGACATTTCTCGTGTAATAACATATGGAAGATCGAGCGGAGCGCCCGGAAGACAGACGGCCACAAGTTGTTGAAGTTTATCGGAATCCATTGTGAACAATAAGGGAGAGAACGAGCGGGTCTAGTTGTGCACGAATGAGAATGGGGTAACACCGACTCGAAAGACGAGAGTGCGTCCCTTACGTCTTCCCAGCAGTTCATCCCATGAGCAAACTCGTACAAACAAGGAGACCGAGCAAAAAAGATGTGTAGATACGTTTTCTGACCGTATTGCGATACCCATCCGGTGGAATTTTGTAAAAACAAGCTGAAACGCTCCAGGAAACTCGTTTATCAGTTCAAATGAGGAAAAATATATGATGGCCTCAGAAAGGTTATTTAAAATCCTACAGCACCTCATTTAGAAGCACTAACTCAGTTTGCAAGGACTGCGACAAAGCACACAACCGCCTATTTAAGGGTTTTATTGCTTTTGCTTTAATTTTACAGTTGATGCTCATTCCGAGTGCCGCCAAAAAAGCCTAAGATGCAAACGCGCTCCAATGTGAACAGCGCGCGCACCGAATCGCGATCGGTTGGCGCTACAACGAAGTTTTAGAACTCGCACGGAATAGAACTGTTACGATTCGGAACTCGCAGTTATATTTTAACGTTGCGAGTTTTAAATCGTAACATTTCCATTCCGTGCTAGTTCTACTTCGTTGTAGCGCCAATCGGTTGAAATGATCATAATCAACCCGACATTTTCAAACTTTTCAGCATTTTCTTCTTGTTTCTCAACTCGAACCATCTAAATTCAATGTCATTTTACAGGCGTGATGGTAGATTTGATACAAATATTGGAGAAAATCGATCAATGGTATCAAAAGGGAATCGACGACGTGATATTAGTTGTGCAAACTGCCGCATACCAGTTGTGAGTCGGATTTTGTCAGTTTTGAAGACGGAATTTTCGCATTTTTCAGCAGTCGTTGGATTTTAACTAAGAAGAAGCAGTTGTCGATTGAAAACGAGGAAGAGCGGGAAGATTTTATGGATATTATCGTGCCGCCGAAGAGAAAACTGTCTATTGATGACAAGAATTCTTCTTTTGAAGACTTGAGAGATAGCGGTGTGCAAACGGGGACTTCAGATGAACAACTGACGTCGAGTTGCTCCGAATCGACGGAATCAAGCGATGAAAGCCAACTAGAATTGGATGATTCCGTGGAGAAATGTGAACATGATGAGAAAAACCCCGCTCAGATTACGTGTCCATGCAGCTACAGACGGCTGCCCAGTTCGTTGTTTCCTTACCCGCATCCTCCGAATACCGCCTGTCCCTTCCGTTACATTCGTTTGTCGGACACCTCCTCCTCCGAAAGCGATGACGATGACGTAAGCGAAAAGGAATTCCTCCCGAAAAAGCAAGATTTTGTGAGCTCTGCGCCGATCAACGGGATTCTGACGATGCCTACTAATGGCAACTTCTGCTCGTGTCTCAAAGGAAACCAAGAATCCGCGTCAGATTCAGATCGAAGCTCAGCTTCTGAAAGTCAGCAGCAAGAGGCACCCGCTCAAGAATCGACATTATCTTCTGCTAAACCTCCCAGCGGCGGTGCTTCCGAATCGGAGAGTGACAACGAGGTTCGTCCCACAATCTGGCCATGATCTGGCTAATTCCAATTTACTTTCAGAACGACGGAAAGGGAAAGTCGGACACTTCAGCGGAAGAAGAAATCGATACGGACGACGAAGAATCCAATAAACTGGACGACGCTCGTCTCTCAGAACCAGGCACTTCATATGATCCTCAGTCACAAGAGGGGACGTCTGCTGGGCCTTCCGGCTGTCCAGAATTGGAGAATGATGAGTATTTAGAGGTGCGTCGGATGAGTTAATAAAGTAAATAAAAACTGCATCTCAGAATCAATTAGAAGCTCTGAAAAGACAAGAAGAAGTTCCTGAAAATAATCCGTCAATCTTGGACGAGTTCAAACATCTTCCCGTTTGGAAACGATCAAAGCGGCGACCAAATAAGCACTGGGCTCACTATCTAAATACCGGAACGCTGCTCAAACCAAACGGAACCCCTGGTCCCCACTTCTCAGTGTTCAAGGCGATCGGACGGTACCCACCGGTTAGCGAGAAGGAGAAAAAGGAGGAAAATCCGGTCGAAGAGCTTGATCCGGAGGCGTGGAAGGATGTGATGGACCAGGAAGGCACCGATTTATAAATCCTCAAACTCATCTAACCTTATGTATTTACTAACTCTCACTATTATGGTACCTATTTTCACATTCATACTTGTATTTGTTATCATTTCATGTATCTTGCTTCGATAAACCTTTTTTGTAAAAAAAAAGTGTGGGAAAGTACAACTTCTCACACATTTAGACCCTTTATCACTACTTTATCAACTCAATACAATACATTACAGAAAGAGGGCAATATCTATTCGGCCTTTAGATGAAGTACATGCGGCTCTTAAAATCTGCAGCCACCGAGACGCAGTCCTGGAGCATCTGATCCGAAGATCCGTCGGGGGCCAGGAACGCTTCGTCGTCGACACTGGACCCGCCAGACTTCTTCGATTTTCCGCTGCCGGTTCTCACGTTGAGCATCGAGGAGAGCGACGAGGAAAGCGAGTTGGTGTCATCCAGAGAGTCGACGAGGCCGCTGAAAGCACAAACGGTTCTTACCGGGGACCGCGTCCCTTCTCACTTACAGCTTTCTCTTGACATGACAGCGGGCACGAGTGGCCACCAAATCCGCATAGTAGACGGGCGTCGGGATGGACACCGAACGGGTGCAGCGGCCGTAAGTGTGGCACATGCCGTACGTGATGCTCTGAATCTCGTCGGCCGTGAACTTGCACTCGTCGAGCAGCACGTGGTAGCGAGCGGGACGCGACGTTCCCTGGACTCCGTAGTGCGAACACAGGTAGAAGTCGAACCCTTCGGGAGAGACGATGCCCGTGTCGACCGTCGTTCCGGGCGGCACGTTCTTCGCCTTTCCCACCATGTCTACCGGGAACTTGCAGAAGATGCGCGCGTGATGACGCTTCTGGACGACAATATAGGTGATGGGCGGACGGAAGTCTTCAGCGATCGCCAGACACGCGGTACGGATCGACTGGATCTCTTCGCGCAGCACTTCGGAGAACTGGCCCTCGGAGACTCCATCACGGTAGACGATGATGCGCGCCGGCTTCTGCTTCGTGTGCCTGAAAGAAACTATTGATTTGGGTTCAAAATGTCATGGGGTTATTCAGGCTGTGAAAAAATGATTTTTTTACGTCAAAAAGATGTAAAAAAAATGCACACCAACCTGTAGAAAGTGATGATTCTCTCGCGAATAGCGTCGAGCAGATAAACGACCGACTCGCGGCACTTCTTCTGAACCTTCACATTGGCTCCGTACGACTGCGGCAGCAGATCCACGTTTGCGACGATGGCGGCGACCGATGGCATGTTCATGCGCATTTCGGCTTGCGTCGGATGAGTCACGTCGATTCCGACGACCATCGTCGGCTGATCGACAAGGTACTTGTTGGTGATCTGATCGGCGACGATGCGGCTGTTGATGCCGCCCATCTTCATGTTGAGCTTGAGCACAATGTTGGCGCAGGTGGCCGGAGTCGGACGGCTCACGTTCTTCATGAGAACGCACTGCGACATGATGCCGTGCACAATGTCCGATTGCTCCTTGACGGTCACTGAAAAAAAATGAAAAATAGTTGGAGCTGGAGCAGAGGAATGAAATGCTCACTGTAAAGATCCGAGTTCTTTCCCTGCAGCACGACGATGATGCAGTCGCAGACGGTGCTCGTCACCCTGTACTCGTCGGCGATTTCCGTGAACAAGTTGCACACGTCTTCCTTGCTTCTTCCGTACTTGACGAGATCTGGCCAGCGGGGAAAGTTCATGCCCATCGCGGTGGCCTTCATCGTCAGCGCCTGACAGAATCCTTGAAGGTTCGCCTGGTCTCTCGGATCGCACAGCGCAATCATCGAGTAGCTGCGACACGTGGCTGGCATATAGAGGGTCTGGTGATCCATCGACCACGATCCGTCCTTCGGGAACACGACCGGATTGACAGAACGGTTGTTGCTTCCGAACATGATCGGCGGCGGCTGGATGACACGGGCGGTCGTTTCGATCATTTGAGACGAGACGGAAACTCCAAACTCTTTGAGGAACGGATCGGTGCCGAACGAAGCCTGCGCGGCGAGCTGCTTGATGCGCTCCTCGCGTTGAGTCGCATCCACGGCAGCGGCCTGCAAAACAAGAGCGTGATAGAGCTCAAATTTATTTCTTTTCACTCGCCTTGATGATAGCACTCGTCTGCTTCTCCGTCATTTTCTTATTATACTTTTGTGGCGAGTCGATCAGACAGTGCTCCATTGGCAGAAAGATGTTGCGCGTGGGCGGTCCGACATGGAGACACGGGAGCTTCGGGTACTTGAGCGGTCCGTACTTGTCCGAGAAGTAGTCGGCCACCGAGCAGACGACCTGGCGACCTTCTTCGTCGATTCCTTGGAACCTGTAAAGCATAATTTGTAAAGTGTTGTGAAAACTAGCGATGCTAACATGAGCTTGTCGGCCGGCAGCTGCAGACTGTTGACCTTGTAGACGCGGACAGCGTTCGGGCGGTGGGTGGCACGGATCTTCATTCCACGAATGGCGTCTCCAAAGATGCGAGACTCGAAGCTCGACAATTGAGTCTCACGACCCATCGTCTCGATGGTGAACGACGGTCCGCAACTGCCAAAATCATCACGACCTGGTGGCCCACTCATCCCTCCCGGCGCTCCTCCACGCCCTCCAAAGTTGTTGTATCCGCCGCCACGACCGCCACGACCTCCGCCACGGTATCCGCCCGGTCCGCCTGGTCCGCCACGCTGCTGCTGGAAGCGATTCGGCTTGGCAGTGCGCTCGTTGAGCACGTCACACATGAACTGGAGCACCGAGATGCGAGCCTTGTAGAAGGCGGTGTGGGCGACGTCAATGTTGAGGAGCGGCTTGAAGTTGCTGGCAATGTGGGCCGACGAGAAGAATCCCGTCCACATCTCCTTTCCGCCCTCCAGATCGAGAGCCTGTCCGGCGGCAGTGGGGATACGGTAGCAGGAGGACTTCCACGTGTAGAAGTTCGCCGCGTTCTTCAGCAATGGACAAGTCAACGATTGACGGCAGATGATGTCGAGTATCTGGATGGGAGTGAGCACACGGTCGTCCAGGTTGTTGGTGCGAGTACGCTGCATCTCCAGCAGCACTGGTCCGACGTTTTGGATGGAGATGGCACATCGGGTACGGTCTCTGTTGTCCTTTGGAAGTGTGGCTTCGCAGTCCAAACGCACGGATCCCTTGTCTTCGGGGAATTCGAGCCGAGCAACGGTGTAGAGTTGGTGAGCTCCGTCGTAGGCCAGAGCAAATTTGTTGCTGAAGATGTCCGGATGATCGGAGACTACCTTCCAGAAGATTATGCGCATCTCGTCCTTGTCCAGTTTGCGGCAGCCGGGGTGATGAACCTCGACGTGGTATTGGATGACCACCATCTTCGGATTCTTCAGGTCGACCGAGAAGAAGTTCGACTTGACCGGAATCTGACGTCCGACAGTTCCGAGGCCAGGTCTCGCGACCACCTCGCGCATGTTCAGACACGCCAACTCCTGCAATCAGTTCAGGTTAGAGCACACATCTTTTCCGCAACATTTACCGAAAGAAGCAGCGGGCTCAGATCACGCGGAGATTCCGAGTTGTAGGAGACAGACGCTTGCTCGTCGGCAAGATGTGGCGGTGAAAGAGAGCCGTTCGTGGAGAGCGGGGAGGCTTGGCCCGAGGCCGCGTGGGACAGGATTGGCGGAGACATCGAGCCGGAGCCAGAAATCCCTGAGCTAGTCAGAGAGTTGTTTTCCACAAAAGTGGGTGCATTCCTTCTCGACATTTCAGTTTCTTTAATTGTGCCCGTACTGAAACAGCATCACGGTCAGCGGGACGGGCGCCCAGAGGCCTACCTTAAAGTGGAGCGTTTTCCGAGGAAAAATCAACAAACTGAAGTTGTTCTTTGCCTTCCCTGACTGTTCCGTCTACATCGCCGGCCCCGGAGATGCTATCAACACGCGATTATTTCCGATGCCACCACGCTCAATTCTATTGAAATTCAAATACTTCGTAATGAAAACAATAACCCGTAAATATTAGAAATAACCGGAAAGTAAATATATACATGCAAATTATCCTTCTACAGGTTCCTTCTCCTTTTCAGAATTCTTATCAGCTTCTCTCGGTTTTCTCGGGTGATTCCATCGTTCGGATTGATCTCCAGAGCACTGTCGTACGCCTTCAGAGCCGCTTCGTACTTTTGATTCAGATGAAGGATGGCTCCGAGATTTGCATGAGATTCGTAGGATTCTGGCTGAAGATCCACAACTTTCCGATAGAATTTCTCCGCCTCCAGATGATGATGAGTCTCCTGAAGCAAGTTGGCCATTCCTCGTAGCGATTCCACGTGGGCGGGCTCGACGGCGAGGGCCCTCTGGTAGAAGAGCATCGATCGATTGTAGTTTCTCATGTGGAACTCGGCGAGAGCAATGTTCTGCAGTACTGTAATCGAATCTGGAGCCAGTATCATCACTCGGTCGAACAGCTTCTCGACTTCAACGCTCTTGTTCTGCCGAATCTTCAGATGTGCCATAGTCAGGTACGAGTTTACATGATTTTCCTGAATCGCCTTCTCGAAATAGTGCTCGGCTGCCAGCTCGTCTCCGATTTGGCTGTAGCAGGTTCCGATTGAATTGAGAACACTTGTCGCGTGCTCAAAGTGCGGACCTCCGAGCTCTAGAGCCAGTTTCAATGCTCTGATGGCTTGTGGATACTTTTCAGCCTTCTGCAGCAAACGTCCTTTGTTGAACGCGCACGTTGCTTTCATTTTGATGTGACTACGGTAGGACTTGAGATTTTCACCAGAAACTGTCAAACATTGATCCAGATGTTCGAAAGCCTTTTGTTGATTTCCAGAGTCATGGTAGAGGAGGGCGAGGTTCAGATGGGCGGCCGCAAAGTTCGATCTGCTCATGAGTGCCTGATGGTAGCATCGCATGGCTTCCTGGATTCCGTTCTTGGACTTGCTCGTCAGAATTCCCCTGGAATTGTTTTAAAATTTTCAATAATCATCGTCGAGACGCGAGAAACACTTACAAGTTATACCAGGCATCTGCCAGGTTTCCCTTTCTGCGGAGAGCTTGAAGATAGTGATGTCTGGCCAAGTCGTACTTCTTCTGCGTCGTATACACGAATCCCAAGTTCATGTGAGCTTTTGTGGGATTTACAGAAAGTGCACTCTTGAATAGCGACTCTTCGGATTGCCAGTCCTCGACACGATTCATCGTTCGCTGCGCGTGAAGAGCGAGTAGAATGAGGAGAAGGAAGTTGACGCTTGAGTTTGGGAATAATAATCTGGAAGAGAAAAACGGTCAGTGAAGATCTATCTCTTTGCATTTTAAGTACCTCTTGTTGATCAACTGTACTCCAAACGTCACGAGAATACAGTAGCCCACCGCCGGCAGGTACAATATCCGTTCGGCGGCCACGAAGCCGACGTAAGTTAGCAGATTGGATGATATCAGGTGTGGAGCCGCGAGGAGAGTGAGCACAAAGAGCAGCGACTTTGATTCTTCGGACTTTTTGCTCTTTTTCTTCAGGTTCCAGACGAGTCCCAGTGCTGTTCCGTAGACAATCAGAGCTCCGAAAAGACGAGAGTCCAGAATACTCTCAACTTTTGGAATGGCATCCATGGACCAGTCGAAGGAAAGCGTTTTCGGGAAGATCATGAGCCAGAGGTGGAAGATCGGAAGGTAGAGAAACGTCGAAGTGCGAGTAGTCCAGCTTGGATCATGAGCGATTGGATTATCGTTTTTGGAGAATGTGGGCGATTGGAAGTTGTTAATAGCCATCCGGAGATAGCAAATCAATCCGAAAGCAATCGAATATCTGGTAAGATCCCTCCGAACAATGTCGTGTTTTCGCTGGGTTCCCTGAAAAGAAAGAAACCGGAATAGTTGATGAATTGGCCCGAAGAGTATTGTTCTGGCGTGTTCACGCCACTTCCAATGATTGTCCATCATTTCTTCCCGCCTTCAAGGTTACTGTAGACAATGCCGCCTGCCCAACAAGACCTTTAAGGACGCCTCATTTGTTGTGAATGCGCGAATGTGCCACGGGCGGGCCCTTCTTCCCCCCGCAGGCCATCTTTCCGTTTATTAATGGGTCTCATTTCTCCTCCCGTTCATCTCGAGAAATGAGAAACGTAACGAAAGGAATCGAATGGCTCTTCTCACCTTGAATAATAGCTCGTAGGCGGAAATGAGCGGTAAAAGGATGATTCCGGTCTCTTTGGAGAGCACTGCGAGGATGGAAAGAGCCACAGAAACGCGAGCGCTCGGGTGCTGGAGGTGAGATATTGTGGCCATGAGGATGAAGGTGGTGGCGAGCAGATCCGCACGACCGACAATGGAGCAAACGGCTTCGGAAGTGATAGGATGGCACGAGAAGAGGAGGGCGGCGAACAAGGAACATCCTGGAAACATTCAGCATGACTTAATAACACAGTTGTCAATTACAATTTCACCCAAAACTTTTCAGACCGATCTGACGATTTTCATCTCTTCTGTATAAACTCGAATGTGTTATTTTTTAATGAAAACAGTCTTTCATGCAAATTCCCTAAACGGCTCATCTCAATTCAAAAACCTTTTCCGTATAAACGTTATGACAGATGCCCGCGGCGTCGTATTACTTGTTCCTAATTGAGCGGTTCTAACGCGATAAGCAACTGTCCCTCCCCGATATCCTATTACTTTGTCGTCTATGTTTTCTTACCATCCTCAAGTATTCTCAACTGCTTCGCCAGCTTCAGCACCAGAATCGAGTTGATGACGTGGCAGAGCACATTGACCCCGTGGAACCTGAAATGAATTCAGAATACAGGCCAATTTCGATTCGTATTCAATTCCCCAGAGTGCCCTAAAGAGCTTTGGCTCGTGTGCTCCGAATGTTATCTACATACGCGTACTCATCATAATTCCATCTTCCTTCTCACTCGAAACCCGTCTCTTTATGCATACACGGAGACAGATTTCGTCGGATGACACTAAGAGAGAGATACTCACTAAAAGGGGGCTCCATGTGACGCCTCGAATGTTGTGTCTATGTATACAATTACCAAATGTTAAGTAACGTCAACATCATTATTATCTCTTTCTCCCTCTCGCAACATCTTCTTCGGCATACGGAGGATCCCCTTGAGCTCTTCTTGAAGCGGAAGAGCATCATGTGGGTGAGCTTTCTCAGAAATCCGATACGCATCGGTGTGTGAGCCAGAAGGAAGATGGAGCCATGACTCCCCTCGGCTGTGAAATCCTATTACGGCCCAACATGTACACGGCAAGAAGAAGAAGAAGAAGGAGAGAAAAGCAATTTAAGTGGGCAGAGTTGGGCGGGGAGGAAAGCACTTTAATCGCGTTATGAAATCAACTTGTGTGGGAAAATGTGCAAGCGGGGGAATTCAATTAGGATCCGAGATTGGAAATTCGCGAAATCAACGTCCGAGTCTGGAGGGTAAAGGTTGTAAATTAGGAGTTCCGCGGAATTCAAATTCCTTTTTCAAACAGCTGTCGGGAACCGGGCAGCGCCTAGACTGTTGAATCACTTGAAAAGCACGGGCTTTTCGACCCAGAATCACAAAATTTCGGGGCCGGATAATAACTGCGTACCTGCCTTGTTTCTAAACTACCGTAGTCCTTTCTATTTTCCCGCTAAGGAAGCCACTCTCCCGCCTTTCCCTAAACACCCCAATTTCCCGCTCATTTCCCATCCTCTTTTTACCTAATTAACCACTATTTCCTTCTCTTCTTCTCCCCCTTTCGCTCCTCTTCTTCACGACTGGATAAGCCACTCACCAAACGGCGTGGAATCCGTGCGCGGCGGCTTGAACGCGAAACGAGGCGGTGATCAATGGACGATAGCTTTTATGGGATCCTTCCAAACCGATCGGATTTCCCCAAAAGTCGTTGGTGAGAAGGAGCGAGCGCCACGAGGAGGCGGAAGCGGAGATGACGTCGTCGTTGGTGAGGATGGCGGGTCTGGAAAACGTTGAATTTCCATGGCTCGAACTTTTGGCTCAAGTTCCAGACCGATCGGTTTACTGTAATAGAAGTGCACCCCAATACCGTGTGTACCTCAGCTGCTGGTAAAGATATCACAAAGCTGTCAACTAAAAAAATTTACAAAACGTCGTGTTAGTGAGCAACTTATTAGTTGAAAACGTTTTAATATCTGTTCAGGCAGTTGAGATATATATTGGGCAGTACTCGGGTGCTATTCTAATACAGTTTTGAATTAGTCAAAGGTTGAAAGCTCGAAAAGCCCAGAAGCTGTTCAAACTCTACTTTTCAGTTCCAAAGTTGCACTCCGAAACTATTCGAAAGTGCAATTGAACTTGTAATTGTTTCCCTTCGCCCCCACTATTATCCATTCCCTCAGCCGAATGAATTTCCATATATCTCTTCCCCTTCTTGCTCAACAAGCTCCTTGTTGACAGCCTTTTGTTAGTGCGCTCTCGAGGTTGGTAATAAAAACGAGGACAGAAAATTGCTGTCACGACTTTGTGCCAACACACCCAGGTTCCGGCCCATAAACCACATAAATATTAGATCGCCTGGCCCCTTTACGACATCGTTTTTTTGGAGAGGGAAGAGATGGAATAGGAGAGGGATGATGATGAACGTATTCAAATATTGATGTATTCCAGCGCTATTTGATTGACATGTTCTTCATGGCGAAGAAATTTCGTCTTCATCGGAAGCCCCGTCTTCAACTCAATTTCCTGGTGGTCTTCGGGAACAACATGTTGGTCCGAAAACGTACTTTGTGGGTTAGCACCGGACATTTTGCAACCACGACTTGTCGAAGCTAAGGAAATCAGTTGCGAAACGTGACTTTCGGCTGTTAGGACCGGAGACTTAGAACCGGACACTTTGCAACTATAAATATTTCTTTTGCGAAATGCCCGTGACTAACTAATTGCTCGAAAAGTTTCTTGAAACCTGAGCTGTCCGCCCGCAAACGCGTCGCCCATCTCTCTATTGTTTTTGGCCACTTCTGAGCACCTTTGAAAATGGTAAATATACACACTAGCGAATTCTTAGTACGTTTCTAATGTATTCCGTACTTGCTACATTTCGGAATTTCTAAAGAGTGTCACGCCAAATTATGATCAGTCGAGTGAGCATCGGGGCGAAAAATAAAGATAAGAAATGAGAGAAAGAGGATTAGCCTTCTTGCTCATAATCCGTTAATTAGAGAGCAGGGAGTACTAGTGTTGTGGGCAAACAAAGGGGAAAGTGTTGAATAATACATAAACACCGATGATGATGGTATTAAGATTATAATGACCTATTGCAGGTGTTTGCTTGGGATCAAAATGGGTGGACGATAAGGAAAAGAAGGTTAAAGTACACAAAAAGAGAACTGAACAATACCTGTCATCATAGACAAAATCAGCTGTGAGCGCGTTCGAATACACTCCGAACGCCACGCAGGCCACGAGCACACTTTGATAAGCGAATGATAGCGAGGGACCCTTTTCCTTCTTCATTCCTTCAAAAGGCGATAGAAGAAGGACTGGATGTTTGTTGGCAAAATAAAGGGAGAGCGCGGGGAAAGAGATGGAGGAAGCCCCGCCCCCGCGCAGAGACGCAGGGAAACGGTGGAAGTGACAGGGAGGTGTCGTGCCTACCACGTCTTCTGGAACGGAGATAAGAAAAGAACAGTCTCGCGAGAGACTGGTGATGATCTGATCGGCACCCCTTGATCCTCCAGTCATCTATAAATCTCACTGACCTTCGAGAGTACACGTTATCGCTTCGCGCATCGTTCAGATCTTGACGTTTGAGAACGCATCGGGAGTAAAAGCGCTTTTTAATGATGATGGTGATAAAATAGAAAATGAATAATAAACAATCAATAGGAGAAAGTCAATGCAGATGAACAGGGGTTCTCTTTGAAAGAAAGGAAAAATAAGAGAAAAACAAGGTGAAGGAATGCGAAAGAGAGATGAGATTGAGTTATTCTCATTCGACAACTGGATCCTGTTCAACCGTGTTGGCACCCGTGATATCCTCGTCTTCTGCTCGAGATCTAGAGCTCTTCTCTTTCTTGCTGCTGCTCTCGCGGCGATCATCATCGTCGTCTCCGCGACGGCTACTCTTCTTCTTTCGATCGTCGTCGTCTCTGCGCTCTCGTCGCTTCTCCTGGTCGCGGTCGTCACGACGGCGCCGGCGGTCTCTAGAAGTGCTCCGACTCCGATGTCTTCTTGACGACGTTCGATCACTCTCGCGCTCCCCTCTGCGTCTTGAGTCCCGGTCACGATCACGACGAATTGGACTACGCGATCTCGACCTCTTCCGCCGCGAGCTTCTTCTCTCCTCATCATCGTCGCTGAGCTGTGGGAACGGTCCAGCAGACATTAGACTTCTCGGCGGTACTGTTGGGCCGCCCATTCCAATTGGACCTGGACCGAATCCAGCTCTAGAGTGCCCGAACGTTGGCGGAGGCATTCCGAATCCCGGTGGCGGCATGCTCGTCGATAGCATACCCATTGGGCCCATTCCAGGCGGCATTCCGGGCGGTGGCATGTTCGGATTGAAACCTAGAGGAGGTAGTCCAAGACCGAGACCAAGATCCAGGCCGCCCGATGAAGGCATAGACGACGTCACTCCTGGAGCTGTTTCGACGCCTGGTGGCCTCTCCGAAATACCATCCACTCCTGGAGGTGCTTCTGAAAGATTGAATTCTATTGAATGTAAGTCGTCGTCATTTAGAAATTTACCTTGAGCACTCGTGGGCAGCATGGCTGGCGGCTGCATTCCGGGTGGTGGAAGCGACATTCCCGGTGGCGGCTTCGTAAAGTCCATGATAGGATTCGGCTGCATTCCGCCTCCGATTGTAGTGGTTGTGGAACTGCTTCCAGTGATAACTGTCCGAATGACCTGCTCATTGTTTGTGGGCACCTGGTGCGTGGGCGGCGGGTTGTATGGCTGCTTGAATCTTCCTCCATTGTCTGTGAGCACTTTGACGACACTTGATGCTGAAATTTATTGTTGACAAAATCCTGGTAATCCTTGACCTACAAGTATTGATAACTGGATTTGCAAGCGGATTGGATATTTTGATGTTGGAGAAAAGAGCGTTGTTGGCTGCCGTTTGATTATTGGAGAACTCGGCGCGAAGCTTTTTCTGACGCTCGCAGTACAAATTCCACGTTTCTTCGGTGAATCCATAGTTGAAGTAGTCGGTGATGTCGGCTCCAGGCTTCCTCCACGGGCGGTCTTCCATCTGTGCCAGATCGAGATCGTAGATTGGTTTGTCGTTGACCATCACAGTGGAGTCCAAGTCCAGTTTACCTTGACGCGCAGCTGGTTTCTAGAAACGTGAACGTTGAATGAATAGAAGTTGAAGACATTGAAACTCACTTCAATTGGTTCCACTTTTCTGATTGTAACCTGAACACCTCCACCGTCTTCATCGGAATCCTCGTCATCGGCGAAAGGATTGTCCTCTTCCTCGTCTTCCACTTGCTCTTCGGCTTTCGCATCTGTTCCGTTTTCTCGATTTTCTCCGTTCGTCGTCGCTTCTTCTGCTCCGTTCGACGTCGCCTCGTTTTCTACATCGCCGTCATCATCGTCGAGAAGAATGACGTCTGGATTGGCGGCAGGATCTTCTGGAACAGCCGTTAGACTGTCATCCTGAAATGTCATCGATTTTTGCTGCGAAAATTGAAAATTTGTATATTGCAGTTTCTTCAAGGAATTTTCAGAACGGAAGTCGGAAATGATAAATTTTAAAGAAACCGCACTTTTTTCGTTATGCCGAAAATTTTCTTGTAAAACTTTGCTTTTTGAAGTAGAAAGAAGCAGTATAGGAACTTACATTGTCAGAAAGATTTACAATCAGCGGTTCCACTTGGACTTCTTCCATTTTTGGTGTTATACTTTGCAGAAACTCCGCTACAAACGATTCGTTTTGTTTGGAAAAGGGTACAGAAAAAGAAATGAAATTCTGCGTGTCCACTAAACAGGGCGCGATGTCGTGGCGGAGTCTCGTTGTCTGCTCTTTTCCTGTCTGATCCTCTTCGCCCCGCACACTGTCTCGCAGTTTAGGGCTCTATCCCAAAACATTTCAATTTTTGCCCGTTCCGTTTCCCGCCTAATTTCCTCTCGATTTTTTAATTTTGCCTTTGAATTCCAAATTTTAAATTTCAAACTATAAATCTGGCGGTTCTGATAAAAAGTACAAACCGGTTCTGCTCGAAAAATTGATAAGCGCATCACTCGATCGGCCAAATTCGTCTCGGCGTCCCGTCTCGCCGCCCGCCTTCTTCTTATCAGCACGCTGTTTTTCAAATTCCGCCCACATTTAGGCCTTGATAAACTGCCATCCACCCGTCTATTCTACCTTCTTTATTACAGGGTAATCGAACGAAGATGCCGCGCATCGAGTTCGAGCCGAAGCTCGACTTCAAGGACGTGCTGCTTCGTCCGAAGCGTTCTACGCTCAAGAGCCGCGCCGATGTCGACTTGGACCGGACTTACGAGTTCCGCAACTCGAAGGCCACCTACACTGGAGTGCCCGTCGTCGCTTCGAACATGGACACTGTCGGAACTTTTGAAATGGCGTCTGCTCTGAACAGCTACAAGATGTTCACCACTATCCACAAGCACTACTCGGTAAGAGCTTTTCATAATGTTCTAGTCAGTCTTTATTTTTCAGGTGGATGAGTGGAAGAACTTCGCCGCTTCTGCTGCTCCGGAGATGTTCGAGAATCTGGCCATCTCTTCCGGAATCTCTGACAACGACTGGACGAAGCTCAACCAAGTGGTGACGGAGCTCCCACAGCTCAAGTACATCTGCCTTGACGTCGCCAACGGATACTCTGAATCCTTCGTCGACTTTATCCGTCGGGTCCGTGAGGCGTACCCGAAACATACGATCATGGCCGGAAACGTCGTCACCGGAGAGATGGTCGAAGAGCTCATTCTCTCAGGAGCCGACATCGTGAAGGTTGGAATCGGACCAGGATCCGTGTGCACCACTCGTAAGAAGGCCGGAGTCGGATACCCGCAACTGAGTGCCGTGCTCGAATGCGCCGATGCTGCCCACGGATTGAATGGACACGTGATGTCGGACGGAGGATGCACCAACCCCGGAGATGTTGCCAAGGCATTCGGAGCCGGAGCTGACTTCGTTATGATCGGAGGATTATTCGCTGGACACGATCAGTCCGGAGGAGACCTGATTGAGCAGAACGGAAAGGTTAGTGGCATAGCACTCGGGGAAGGAGCCTAATTTTAAAATTTCCAGAAGTTCAAGCTTTTCTACGGAATGAGCTCGGATACGGCGATGAAGAAGCATCACGGAAGCGTTGCCGAGTACCGTGCCTCGGAAGGAAAGACGATCACGATTCCGTACCGTGGTGACGTCAACGGCACTGTCCAGGACGTGCTCGGAGGCATTCGTTCCGCGTGCACCTACACCGGATCGAAGCATCTCAAGGAGCTCGCGAAACGTGCCACGTTCATCCGAGTGACCCAGCAGACGAACGACATGTACGTGCCTTTCGAGGTGCCAACGGCTCCAGCTGCTCCTAAGTAATTGTCAAATATATTCGTGTTCATAGCTCATTTAGCTTCGTATGCGCCTCGATTTCTCCATTTTCTCACTTTTTATGATGAAGTTTGAACCTAGAAGCGTTCTTATCAAAACTGGGTTACATCTTTTTCTCTCTTATCATCCAGGGCGACGGGTGAAAGCGATACGCGAGGCAGAGAGAAAGCTTCACCGCGCGGAAAAGCCTTCGCTTCTCTCACTTCAGCCTCTTTTTCTCGAAAACAACCCCATTCGCTTCAGTCTTCTCCTCTTCTAAATACCTTTTTCTTGCTACTCTGAGAATCGACCACGAAGCAAATTGTGTCAAGTGTTCGGTTCGTTTCGTGTGCCCAAAACAACAAAAACAAGACACTTGAGAAGCGGCGAAAAGACGAAAAACTAATAGTATTACAGTCAAACACCTCACACGTGTTGCGTTCATGTTTTTGCACTGTTTTTCAGTTCGAAATGGACAAGGAAACAACAACACGTTTATTTATCATGCACTCAAAGTGGCCGGCAGTTTAATTTCACACTTGGAGGCGGTTCTCGAGGTCTCTTCTGTGTTTGTGTCGTTTTCGGTGCGAAGTACGGTTATCACTTTACTCTAAATCGCGCTCTATAGTAGAAGTTGCGGCCGCTCTCCCATTTTCAGTCAATTCTAACTCGGAGTTGGTATTGCTTTTTTTAAATTTTCGAATAAAAACTAAATGGAAGAGTGACCGCAGTTGGGGAGCAACAGAAAGCAAGTGAGATGAGGGACTAGAAACAGCTAGGCCGGCCGCTCTTTGTTTTTCCATTACAGTCGCCATTTACTAATTTGCATTCCCCATTTTCTTCCATTTCTGCCTCCTCCTCGAAGATTTCGTCGTTTTGATTGATAATGATCTCCTCGTCGGCTGCCGCCGCCGCGCCGTTCATAATTCGCTCGTCCAACCAGTCATCATCGTTTTCTGAAGCTTCTTCTTCTTCTTCTTCTTCTTCTTCTTCTTCTTCATCCGTCCACACACACACACACACACACACACACACTTTGAAAGAGGAAAGGCCCGTTTGTCAATTATACCACCCAATTGCATATCACTCTTTTATTATCCGATCGCGTGTTTGTAATCCTCCTGGGAAACTTTTGGGCCTTCTTGATCCGAATCTTTCGACGTCACAAATGATCATGATGTCTTCTTCTTCTTCTTCTTCTTTTCCGTTTACCTTTGGTCCTTCTCGCCCTCGCATTCCCCCACTCAACCTCATTTCATTTTTGAATTTCCCCGACACAAACCGGATCCGTTTGTAATGAGATTGTTCCGTAGACGAGTCAGCTGACCGGCGGGTACAAAACGTGCAATGTTTCCAGATCGGTGAAAGGATAGGCACGGAAATGTTGAAACGTATTTCGCTCGGTCTCCTTTTGCTCGTTTTGCACTTGGGCGCCGAGGCGTTCGAGTGCTACACTTGCAATACCGAAAGGACGAGGACTGGTCCCTGTATTGATAGGGTGAGTAGAGCTATTCTCAAAGAACTAGGGATGGGCGAATAACCTAGAGCCCAAACGACCCGAGCTTTGACTCATAGAACCTCAATTTTGGTCAAAGCTGGCAAAAGGCCGGAAGGTCTGTCGCGGACTTGACTTTTGACCGACTTAAAATAATCCGATCGGACCCACACATCGAAAATTGCGTCCTTTTCGGCTTTGCCACATTCGATCGGTCTGAAACTTGGACCCAATATACTTCAATCCAAGTCCAAAAATCCTGCAAAGTTTGGGTCTACAATAATATCATCATACTCATGTTTCCGATAGCACGGAATTCCAATCCCCTCAAAATTCCAGAAGACAATATGCGAGAATTCGACATCGTGCTCGATGGCAGTCATGTACCAATCGGGCCGTTCGATCGTCCGCAAGTTCTGCACGCCGCCCAACACGCCCATCTACCAGTACCTGATGATGATGCCCGGCGCGTCCATGTGCCAGAACATTGACATGACCGAGATGGCGCCGCCCGTCCGCCACCGTCGTCACGTCACCGGACCACCCGCGTCTCCCGGAGAGCAGGCCTCGTTGCTCTGCGTGTGCACCACACCGCTTTGCAATAAGGGAGTCTACTCAAAGGTACTTATGACTGGCAATGGATCGGTTACATACATTAGTTCGTTGTTCAGGTGCTGGAGAACACAATGCTCAACAACTTGCCACGTCGTCTTCTGCCTCCACTTCAGAACTTTGAGAAGGAGCTCAAGTCGGAGCAGAACATCGAGTTCGACGACACGATGGAACAGCAGATGGCCGACGCCGGATTCTAGGCCATTCTCAGTCTAATAACGCTCGCTTACCGGTAGTGTCCGATAATTTTGAAACCATCCAGTTCATAATCATAATCGCGGGTCTTCTCTGTGTCGTATTTATTGTCACTTTTTTGAGTTGGATGTCAATGAAGACTTTTTCGATAACGTGTTCTCAATTGTCCATCTTTTGTTTCTAGACAATCAAAACTTCGTGAAATTTCAAAAAAGAAGAAAATCAAAAAATGTTCGATGCAGATGGAGAAGAGACACCAAGGTCGGCTACTTGCACCGTGACTGGAAGACGGCCAACTGCGCCCTAGGATTCGTGAGTGAGGAAGTCACTTTATTCTCCCCAAAGTCACTTTCAGAAGAACTCCACGGTGTGGAGGACAGAGTGAAAGTGGGCGAGCTCTTCGCGAAGAGCCCCTCGCAAATGCTGGACTTTGTGAAGATCGTCCGGACTACGAGAAACTGTTCAAATTGCTGGAGGATGTGATGAAGAAGGCGGGCTACAAGTGGTCGGATTCGTATCATTGCGAGCCTGAGAAAAAGGAGTAGAAGAAGCAAGGATTGTTCTCTCTGAAAAGAACCAAGCACAAGAAGTCGGCGGAAATGAAAGGTTCAGTGCTTACAGCACAGCCGATGACTTTAGAACCAATCCGATCGGATTCTAAAGTACTCTAATTGTTGAATAAAGGCACAGTATTCAATTCCGAACATCATCTATTGTAGCTGTCCTTTCTTCCCTCTCTCGCAGGTCGTCTAATCTGAACGTCAAATCTGCTAGTCTATGTATGTGTGCGTGACCCAGAAGGCAACATTGCCACGTACGCAGGCGAGCCACAGTCCTCTTCAGTCCTTCTATTCACCACTTCTGTACCCCTTTTCTTTCCTCTGTTACCCCATTCTGTCCGAAAATGAACTACAATTGCTTCGGTTTTGTGGCCACCTGTTTGCCAGCCGATGTCGGGCAGCCGAGAACATTCAGTTTCTTAGAACTTCTACTCAATAAAGACACGAGTAAAGTGCAGACAATTGAAAAGTTGGCATTGAGAGCAGTTGTCAAACAGGCGCTGATCGAGAAGCAAGAACAGCTCGTGAATCTTCTCAAAACAGGTAAGTTCATCTCATTTTTACAGTAATCTTACAATTGCCACGTTTTCCAGCCGCCCGCATCGAGACGTTTGCCCCTCTAATGCTATGTGATACTCCGGAAATCCAACGTTTTTTCGTTGAGAAACTAGTGGCCAGGCACCAAACGATTTCGTGTTTCTTCAAGCCGAATAGTGTTCGACTGATTAATACGCGTGGCACATGTTTCATGGAGTTCAGAGTGAAGAGGGTGAAGGACGGAATCCCGATCGATGAGACCCTCCGAATGCTCGTATTGATCTTGCAGCGAGGGTGCAGTCTTCAGGCTGACGTAGACGGTGAGAAGGCTCCTGGGCTGGATGTATAATAACACAATTTCATACTTTCAGGTGTCGTTCCCTACCTAAACGAGCTGCGGACACGAATCGAAGGCCTACCAAAGACAGACGACAGCATTCACTGCCTGAAAGTTCCCACCGGAACCCGGAATCTTCTCTGGTCGATAACTCGGAATACCGCTCTCTTGTGATCCTCTCTTCTTTTACTTTTCCAGCTTTTCACCACCACCACCACCATCACAATAAAACTTTGAATCTATGCGTTCGAAAAGCATTACCTGTTTCAATTACCCCACCGTAATTACCCTCCGGTTCAGGTTCAGGTTCCGCCTCGCCACTTCCGCCGCTTTCGCTTTCCGCACACCTCTTTCTTTCCATTGTGTTGCGTCACACAGTACAACAACAAAACAACCTTTGGTCGGTTGGTCTCGATGCTGCTCTTGGTCGCCATGACATTGCTGCTCGGCTCATCAGCAGAAGCGCTGTTCTTCGGCGGAGGCGGCGGATGTGGGTGCCGTCCTCAACAGTGCAGTTGTGCTCCACAGCCCGTTGCTCAGAACTATTGTCCGGTTAGTTCATTCGTCAAAGCTCTATGCGAACTGTGATTTCAGCCGTCTCCGTGTGGTCGTTCCTATCCATCCTTCCCGTCTTATCAATCCTATCCATCCTATTCTCCAGCAGCCTATCGTCCACCACCCTTGCCGATATCTCAACCTTTTTACGCAGTCCCCCAACCAATCCCAATCCAGACAACCTATCAGAACAGCTATCAACAACCGCTGCTCACAGGTGATTCAATCCTTCCTATCATAATTCGATTTCACAAGAACGTTCAGGCAGCTACAACGCCCCGTACTCGAGTGTTCAGAATGCTCCGATTCAAGTCAGCTCTGCCAAGTCGATGTCGGAGACGTCCTCGTCCGACGTGTTCGGCGATACCGTAGTACAAAAGAGCAAATCGTTGAGCTCTGTGAAAAACGATTTGGACGAGGATTCAGTGAGTTTCTAGAACAAGTTTACATTGATTCAACTCATATTTCAGAATGCTCTATCAAACTTCGAAACGTCATTGCTCGCTTATAAGTCGATGGGACGGAATGGGATCAGGAGAGCACAGGGAACGAAGATCGAGAAGCCGGAGAAGTGCTCGAGTAGTCGATTGCAGGAAATTATGGAAAAGGTTCGAGAGGATTACTGTAGAGGAGCATCATCTAATTTCAGGCAATGACCTCGAATGTTTCTGTCTCCAAGTTGAAAATCTCTCAAGGGGCGAAGCGAGAGTTCGGCTATAACTTCGACGTAATCTGCAGTCAATTCGACTTTTCCTACTTGATCTCTTCCAATATCTATTGTAGAGTTGAGATGGACGGACAGACGTGTCTGGCTTATGAGAACTAGGATATTATTATCATTGCACTTTATGTATTTTGCTATTCTGACAGCCTATTCACGATTCAGATGAAATTATTTCCTGTTTTTCATGGAGGCTTCATAAATCGTTAACAACATTCACGGCTCTTCTCGTTGCGCGGCGAAAAGGATAAACGCGACACTCCATATCGGGAGGCTACCCCGAATCAGAACTGTGTCCCGGATCAGAACCATACCACAGCAAACTCATTGCAATCAGTACTATCAGCAGTTATATTACAAAGAACGCCCGGAAGTACTTGAATCAGAAACCCCTTCCGCGCATTTAGAAGCAGCTCCCTGGAAGCAAATATATTACATTAAAAAAAAGAACGCCCGCGAGTACTATGAGAATCCGGCAGAGAGGTGCGCACTCTGAAAACGCTTTTTGCTGAATGTCACGTGTGCGAAGTGTTATGGTTACCCTAGAGTGGGGCTTTTCACGGGAACCAATTGCACAGGCAAAACCGGCGGGTCGGCGAGGGTGAGTTTGGTACATCTTTCGGCATGAGCGTTTGGCATATGAGACCCCCACGGGCGGCCAAAAATTGGGCAGGGGCTTCGCTTGCTTGGTATTCCGGGTACTCTTGGTATTTTGACAGTTCTCTTAAAAAAACAAGGGTCCCTAGTCGGACTTGGTCAAAAATGCAATTTTTTCCTAATTTTATTTCTGTTTTACACTAGTACCATAGTACATCTGCCTGGCCCTATTTGAAATTTTTGCGGTCCCGCCTCCTCCACCTTTGTGATCGTCACCAAAAGGAGCGTGGTGACGGTGAAGCACGGCAACCACCTCTCTCTACTTCCTCTGATCCGACGTTATTGCAATGCAAGAAGTCAACCAATTTTTTGTTTTTCATGACTAGGCCTCCTGCGAGGAACGGAAACTGAGGCTTCCTCAGGAAGCCCGCCGGCTAATTAGTTAACGTACCTTTTCTAAATAACGGTAGTTTTCTATTTTTCTTTATCCCTTCGGAAGTAAACCTGAAATTCTAAAAACTCTATCTCTCACCACACAGTTTTCCACTTCAGGCCGAAAAAGACTAACCTTTGACTAACCTTTCTACCCGCCAGCCGAGTGTTTCCCAGGAGGAAATGTTTACGCACGCAAAGGACATGTCTCCACATCCCCATAATCGATCGTATTTTGTCAGTGTCAGTGCCATTCTGTGCCATTCTCTGTCCACCTCCTCCCATTAGTCTCTCATGTCTGGAACGCAATCACACCGTGCCCATCCGTGCCTTCGTTTCATTGCTGTCTGTTTTCCAAACGTCGCCCCTCATTTTATCATCCGATTCCTCGCCGAATTACTCTCCAAAGACGAGGAGGGCACCGTGCCAACTCTGCAAAAACTGGCTGTGCGAAAAGTGTTCGAGACAGCGATGGAAACGGAGAAGAGGAAGTTTGCGAGATTGATCAGAAGAACAATAAGAGGTGAGTGAGTCTGTTTATTTTTTGCTTTTCTCATTGGTTTGCTGTTTCAGTCGATGAAATGGCATTGAATGGACTTATTTTCTGCGACACACCAATCTTGAGAAAGTTTATGATCGATACTATCCTCGTGCCGGACAACTTGTATCAGATGACAATTATGCGAAGAGGTTTTACAGTTCAGGATGGGATCACCGGACGCATAATTATCGGAAGAGTCTTCAAATGGAGGAAGGTTCCGATCAACGAGCTGCTCCTGTTCATCCTTCAAGCAATGAACACCGATAATAATTTTGTCGTTAGTCTGGAGAGTGAGTTTGCGTTTCTGACGCTTTCAAGCCAAACTTCCTTCCTTGCAGCAAACGTGAAGCACTTTACCAAAATGCATACGGCGCTCGATAGGATTCCCCGGGTGGTTTGTCCTGATGTTACCTTGAACCGTCACGAAACGAGAGCGTCGGAATGCGCGTGGTTCTTTGAGCAGAAAACCACCTAATAAGTACCTATATTTAATGTTTCTATATCAGCTGTTTGTTTAATAAACATTGTCTTCAACCTAATTCGGCGTCATACGAATCGAGGTCTCGTCGTGGCTGCTAGTTACTGCTAAAGATTTTAAAAAGTTCAAAAGAATGTTGAAAAGGACATTTGAAGGAGCAACGAGTGAGTCAAGTGCAAACTGAGACGGTCTCGACACCGACCACACGTGGTTTGTGCATGCGGAAACAGCATAGTCGAAAGTTTTAAAAGCAGCAATTTTATTGAGACTTTAAAATGTTTTCTTTCTCTTACTCTCTATTTTTGATATATATACGAAAAGTACTTTTAACAACTACAGTAGACATATGAATATACAGACGACTTAGATAACCGATATAGAAAAAATATGAATATACGTGAGCTTGGGCAAACGATACGGGGGTGGGGTGGCATGCATCAGGGGGTATATATTAATTGGTGGTTGGGAATCGGGGTTTGGGCCAGGTTCTATTTCATCATCTTCAGCGTGATCTTTCGGCCGCCTTGTTGCCAGCGGAGCACGTTGTCCTTCAGATTCACGTCCATCGGCTTCGGACTTTCCTCGTTTTGTATTATCGGAGACGACCATGGGCTCCCGTCCGATTCAGTTGTGTCCGTTTCGCTGGTTCCTGACATCTTCGACTCTTTGACCTTCTTCGCTCGCTTTGTCGTCTGATTATCCTTCTGACTCGCCGAATTTCTCCGTTTTCTGCGGTTTTTCGGCGTCTGCTTTTCTTCGTCAGAATCCGTAACATGACCGAGTGGAAATTGCGTCAGTGGCCGAGTGATTGGAGACGGATTGGAGACGAATTCAGGGGATGAGCACGTTGTGCTGTATTCCGAAGTGGGCGATGTGACCAGTAACGATGGTCTGTCGGACAAGGGAATCGGTAAAGCCGGCTGAAAAGAGTACATTCTTGGTGGTTTCTGGAAAGATAACTCACCAAAGACATTGCGCGCCTCTGCTCCATTGGCGGAATGTTCCAGAAAAGCGGAGGAGGTCCCACGCCATTCGATCTGTCGAGCGGAGAATTTGTGCAACTGAACGAGCCGAAAGGGATCGCAGGGATTGGCTGGGTGCCAAACGCGAGAGGACTGCTCCTGGCACTGTGTTCGTGAATCGTCGCCTGAAAATAAACCTTTTCTGAGGGAATCTGGCTGAAATCCGCTCACTTGTGGACTCGGCGACATGAACCGAGCGATTTCCGGGCCCAGATTGGTGTGCTCTGCGTAACCGTACGAAGGCATTGGCATCTGGAGGGGATTCGGGCACGGCATGTACATTGATTGTCTTCTGAATCCTTCCAGAAGACATTCATTGTAAACCTGAAACAATAAACATGATCACAAAAACAAACTTTCGCAACTAACCTGTGCGGCATTTTTTTCCACGGATTGCTGGTGGGCGGCGATGAAGGTGAGCATTTTCAGGCACTCGTCCATATCGATCTGAACACGAAATTTAGCCTCTTTTTACGAAGAAACGACACAAAAAAAGTGAGAAACTTTTGAATTTTGCGAAACAGATGTCAATTAGTAACTGAGGAAAAACTTTTCCGACAAACAGCCGCGCAAGAAACGAGACTCAAAGAAATTTCGGAAAGCAATGAGGTTTTAAAATTTAAAATTGGCGGTCGCCAATTTTTGCCGCCGGACGGGTCTCGAAACGACTTTGAACAATTCCTTGCTGCTTCTTCAAATATACAGTACTCATCACGAATAATCGAGGCTACCCCGAATCAAAAGTGTCCGAACTGTGCCGAATCAGTATCAGAACTGTGCCGAATCAGAACCGATCGGCTGGTGGTTTTTGTTACATGAAGTCATGTTTTGATCGGTTCTGATCCGGGGTAGCCTCGAATAATCTGATCAACTTGTGCCCATTTTGAAAGTTTATAATAAATTTTTAGACTATTTTATATCACCTCAATTGTTCCAGAAGTTTTCTCAAAAACTTGATTTCATTTCGAATTTCCCAATACCTTACCCATGGTATCCAGAGCTGACAATATGGGCGTGGCCTCGGCCAAATGGCGTTTTCATGAATTGAGCAGGTTTTCTCTGATTTTTGTGGTCAAAGGCGATGAAACATGATTGTTCGACATGAAAACACACTAATTCTCAGAATTAATGACGTTTTGGCGCATTTTCGCGAACTTTGCTTTTTCGCCTTCGCCGCCGATAGCCGCCTAAAAACCGCACTTCTCATTTTGCGCTTTCTTGACCGTTTTCCGACAGAATTTGTTTTAAGAATGATAAATCACGTGAATACAAGCATTTTGAGCGCTCGAACCGCGAAAATTACCGAAAAGCAACTGAAATTCACGCAGTTTTAGCCAAAAACATTCAAACGGATAAATGTGATTTGCGACTTGACCAAATTTAACGCTCTAGCGCTTAAAAAAATTCGTAATGGCCTATACAATCGGTCTATCGAGAGACAAATGAGAAATTGGCGGTTTTTCGTGGCTAATCTGGCAAAGAACACAAATTTGGCTGTTAAAATTTGAATTTCGCGCCAATGTATCGCTCTATTGGGCGGGGCGCACTTGCGCCTATTGTAAGCTCTGGAGACCGTGTACCAATGAAAGAAGCTTGACTAATTCTTCGTGTTGAGCTTCGATTTGACTGAAGTGTTTTTTGCTTGCTTCGAGCGCCTCCTTGCTGGCCTCGAAGGTATCCGACAGCTCCTTTTTCGACGAACTGATCAGATCACCGAGATCAGAAGAGAACGAACTGATCTGCTCGTCAAATGAGCTCTGTCGAACCGTTGACGCCTTCAGTTCGTCGACAGACTCTTGAATAGTTTTTTGTTGTTCTCCAATAGTCGTCGGAACATGAACAATAGTACTGTCTGTTCTTCGAACAGGCTCTTTGAGACGTAGTTCTTCTTCATATCCTTCTCCCATTCCACCCGACTTGCTTTTACTTCGGCCTTGATCATTTCCGAAATGATCTCATCCACTTTCACAACCTCGAGCTCTTTTTTAATTGGGATCTCTCGAATAGTCTGATTATGCTGACGGGGAAGGTTTTGGTCCGATTGAGGAGTGCTGGACTGACGAGTTGCGGATAACCTGACGACAGACGTGAACGCCGAAGCGGATCCGGATCCAAATTGGTTCGTCTGAATATTTTCTGATCTAGCTCGTTTTGCTCTAAGACCTCAGTTATGGTCTTCTAATCAGTAAAACCTATTAGATCGACTGAAAAAACTCACGTCCTCATAGCCATAGGCCAAGTTGATTGCCGGCGGAGCTTGGTGGTACATATTGCCAGATTCTAAACTTGACCGAGATCAATTAATTTAGCTGTTAGTAATAAAGCGTTAGTGATATTAGAAGCGTTAACAAACACGTGCAAACTTCATGACAAGATTTTTTAAGATGCCAATTTTATTCGTAATAATAACAACAGCAATGACATAATATAGATAGGAAAAGTAAAAGTAAAAAGATAACACAACAAACACAAAATAACACGACAAAGGGAAGAACAATAATTAATAAAAGTTAAAGTTTTGCGTGCTTCCCATTTTCCATTCCATCCGGATCGTTCTTCCTCTTCGCGACTCTCGCCTATAAAATAGATATGAAGAGGGAAGATTAGACATTTTCCAATTTTTTAGATCCTCTTACCTGCATAACCGGCGCCCTGCTGGTGGCAATGCAGCATGACTCCTGAAATCAACACAATATTAGCCCGGGCACCTTTCCAAATCACTATTACCTCTTCAATCTGAGCTAGTTTGAGGTAGCCCTCCATCATCCGTTTATTCTTCTCCGCCACCTTCATCTGATTGCACTCCACGTTAGCGAGACGTCTTTGCGTTTTCTTGAGTTCGGCAGAGTACGCGAGCTCGACCTTCGGAAGCGCTTTCTCCAGCGAATGGACTCGAACGTGGAAGGAGTTCCGCAGGTCTTCGATCTTTTTGATCAGTCCGTCTTTGACTGCCTTCTGTTCCGTCGTTGCTCCGCACAGTTGGTTGCGAAGTGTTCGAATATCGTCCGATCCCTTTGTCAACTCGTTCTCAACTTTCTTCACTTTTTCATCCAACTTGAAATTAACTTTCTTAACCACGCCGACCTCGATTTTTGTGGCAAACCGTTTTTCTGAATTCTCCTTTATCTCGATCATTATTTTTTCAAAATGTTTCATCTCCTCTCGATTTTCAGCAATTCTTGTTTCGACATTGTCCACTTGAGTTTTGACCACACTCAACTCTTCTTTGAGGCTCTTCTGATCAGCAACGCTTTTCATCATTTCCGTCTGATTCGTCTCGATCGCCTCTAATCTCTTTTTGAGAGCTTTCACCTCGTTCTTTTGCTGTTCAATCGACTTCTGCATTTGACATTGTGTGGCCACGAAGTTCTTCATCATTTTCTCCGAAGTTGTCTGATTTTCGTCTTCGAGATATTTAATTCTCTCGAGAGCGTTGTCCAAAACTCTTTTGAAATTCATCTCCATATCCATTCTCTCATTTCGCAGTTTGTCGAGCTCCGCTCTCGACACTGAGTTCACGATGTGATCGATCAACTTTTCCTCCAAAGTTTTGATCGCGGCACGATTCGGGGTCGGAGCAACCGGATCTTCTTGTTGTGGCGGGATGATCGGAGGCATCGGAAACTGTGGATATTGAACATTCGGAAGCGTTCCACTGCATGGAATCTGCATAAAATCCGTGAGAGAAGTGGTCGGGGCTGATAGCGCCAACGCCGGTGAAGACAGCACACCGAGACTGGCAAGGTAGCGGTCCAACCACGTGTTCGGGCCCTCATCGGAATGTTCCTGAGAAAGGTAGTATGAAGGTTTCAAAGTCCTGCGATGGTAGATTACCGGGACTTGGAGTGTGGCAGAGAAGTGGGGCGCCGGGTAGATGGTCATGGATCTTTGTGGAGCCTGAAACGAACAATGTCAAAACTATGATTCGAACTGAACATGCATTCTCATGCAATTGGAACACCGGGTCTGAGGACGTGGCAGATGACTGAGGTGTCGGGTAGTTGTTATCCATTGTGGAGTTTTGTCTGAAATACAACAAAGTCGAGGACTTTGACCCAATCAGGAAACGTGGAAGAATCAAGTTGAGAAAGAAGGAAATTGCTTGGAAAACAGGAAAAATGATGAGCATTCTCTTGATGCTTCGCGTAAATCTGCAGACATCTGAGTTCCCACCGAAATCTGAAAGAAGAAAAAGTAAGTTCTCTAAAGTTTCTCAGTAGTCATAAACTTATCTTCTTCAGCGTTGCCCTCACACCGAAAACCATGTGCGCCTGTAGCCAGAGAATTCAGTTATCAGAAATATGTAACGTGTCACAATACACTCAATAAACACACGTTTGTGGAAGATCCAGTTAACGTATTCATAGACCAAGACAGAATAACACGACAGAAAAGGCAGAAGGCACTTAGAAAAAAGAAAAGTGAACAGGAGTGATACTCAAGAAAACGTAGTACTCCGAGTCGTGTAGAAAAAAAACACAGATTCGGACAAAAGGGAAATAGAGGAAGAGAAAAGTGTAAGATTGGTGAAAAGCAAAGGTCTCTCTCCTTTTTTCTAGACTAACCCTACCGAAAGGTACCAAAAAGAAGTAGTGCTTAAAATGTGGGGACAGTTACATATCGATTGGCTGGTCATTGAACATGTCCTGGTTCAACAGAAGCGGATCCACAAGGAATTGAGGCTGTTGTCCGAGGTATTGCTGAAACTCCTGTCCTTGTTCCTGATTCTCCGGTCTCTCGGCTTCCATCTCGGCAGGAGCATCAGCTTCGCTTCTCTTCGCCGGTCCTCTTCTTCTCGGAGTTCTGCACTCGGGCGACACATGATTGTCCTCTGCCATGTACTTCTGATGGCCTTTCTGAAAATAGATCTGTCGCTGACCGAGGGCAGGCGTGAAACATACCGCTTCTCTCGATGGGTTTCGACGAGAAGACGACGAGAGACGATTCTGTGAACGACGCTTTAAAATCTTTCACTCAAACTGATTTACCTCATCGAGGAGAGTCGATTGGTCAACAATGCTCCGATTGGCAGTAATGCGTCTCCGTTTCTTCGACGTCGACTCTTCCTCGTCTCCGTTGAGTCCATCCCCCGCCGCACCGCTGCTCTGCTCGATCTTCCGCGGACGATACGTCTGTCGGACTCCTCGTGCCCTTCCTCTTCCTCTGCGAGCTGGAGTGCAGGGAACGACTTCCATGCCGGCGACCTCGGAAAAACTGAACTTGTACGGTGTCTGCGCGTTGTTCGATCCGGATAGAACCTGAAATCTAACGTTCAATTGATCTTATGCTCATCCGCTAGTTCAACTGACCGCTTCGACGAATGCGTGTGGCTCAGCACCGGAAAGTTCGGCGAACTTTGCCAGTTTTTCGCACGCGTTCTGCAGCTTCTGTCCCAGACTCATCTTTTCAGCCAAGTGAACTATACGAGACTTCTCGGCGGACTGCTCCACATTGTCGAACTTGTTCTGCAGGTGCCGATGGCTCGTCTCTGCCTTGATGTACTTGGCTTTGAAATCGTTTCTCTCGTCCTCAAGTTTTCTGATGTCTTCCGCCTTCATCTCGCTCAGTATTCCGTCGCCGATCTGAAATTTAAAAGTCAACACGATTTCTCAAGATTCAAGAGCATCATCATCACTTTGTTCACATCCGCCGACGCCTCGAGCTTCTTCTTCATCTCGATATTCTCCTGCGTGATCTCTTCGTTGCGCTTTTGAAGATTGTCGATGATTTTATCTTTGTTTTTCATTTCCGCTTTCATTTGCTCCGTGTCGCCCATTATTCCGGCTGCCTTAACGAGAGTCATCGCCCTATCCAACTTATCGTTCGTCTCTTTGAGCTGGGCCTGCAGTTTCTGGTTCTCGGTCTCCGGGCTTGTCACCATCGGGGTGCTTCCTCCGGAGTCCTTGAGAACCACAGAGCTCATGCCCGGCAGCGTCTGAGGAGGCGGATCACTCATGGTCGGAAGGCCGCACATTCCGGAATAGTAACTGGGTTGAGCCTCCAAACCGTTCTGTAACCAATTCGACCTGATTAAATGATTAAATGCTGAGAACCACTCACGTAAAGGTTGAAGCAATACTGCCCCTGATTCATTGTTTCGAAGATTGCCCAAGTCTGAAATGAACGATATTTCTGGACATGTTATGCGACATAAGAGGAGGATAATTCGACGGGATAGAGCAATTGAATGAGGAAGAAAATGAGCGGGTAAACAGCTTCAATGAATTTCTGGAGGCGTCAAATCTGGAGGGAAAAGGTAAAAGAAATGAAATGGAAAGGAAATTGTGTCCAGCCACGACGATGAAGATGTTCGGAGTATCTTAAAAAAACAGTATTGCTAAGGGCAAGGAGCGATGGAAAACTCATCTTCTGGGTGTCTTCCTGCTCGGCATTCCATTCGCTTCTGTGTGGCATTAAGAGTGTGCTGTAAAGGGCAAGAAGAGTCAAAATGAGAAGACTACATGACAGAAGGGTTAAATGTTCATGAGATAGAAGTTGTTAGGAGGTAGGTATAGTGAAAGGTTAGTACAGTATAAGCATGCTGGTTAAATGGGAATTTCAAAAATGGAAGTTATCCTCTTCCTCCTCCTCCTCCTCCTTCTCGCGCTCTTTCCTTTCCAGTGCTCCATTCGCAACCGCTTTTCTTCTGGCCCACGACTCTTTCATGGCTTCGCTTATACGTGAATGTCTGATCGGCTGAAAATAGTTTTAATTCGAAATAGGTTTGCTCAAAAACCAACTCAACCATTTTGCGTTTTACAGGAGTATCCTCTTCTTCATCCGATTTATTATCATGACGACGACGTCTTCTTCTACGTCGAACCTGTAATTCAAAAACATTCGAGGTTCTATTGGCAATTCTTTTCGAAATTCTGACAATTTCGCTCCAATTTAGCACTGAATTCATGCGGAGAGCGGAAGAGCGCGATTGCTTACCTGATTATCAGAAGTTCCGCCGATGAGGCCAGAAGTCCCATCTCCAGAAGCATATGAAAACTGAGCATCAGGTATCTGAATATAAGTAAACTGTTTGACTGAATGGGATCTCGATTACTAACCGAGGCAAATCGCTCATTCCGTCCGTTTCGCAACTGATTCAGTGCACGTGCCAAACGCTCTTCTTCTGTGGACAGCGGGCAGTCAATGTTTTGTCCTCTACTCGAAAAAGAAGGAGATATTTTAGGACTTAGAGGCCAGTTTTTGTTCATTTCCAAGTGTGAAGCGATCTAGGAGAGAACCTATTCGTCTTGTTTTGTCTTCTTCAGAACTCACATCCTCATAACGGATATTGTTGAAGATGGGAGTTATCTCATTCGATGCAGATTGGCGACAATAAGGATTTCCAAGAGGAACAATAGAGAAAGCCGAGCCTGGAGGCATGAAGAACGGATCATTGATCATGGGATTTATCTGAAAATCGATGCCACAATCATTAAGATATCTGCATTGAGCCGCCTTACTTGAGCATATTTGAGCCATGAGTTGGGGAGCTGATTTGGATTCTTATACTGATGCTCATGCCACGGGTTCAAATGGGCAGGTACTTTAAAGTTCCCCAACAAGTGCTGATAGCTCGGCGGAGAACTCCAAGGACCATGTTGCTGCATAGGGATATAAGGATTGTTGTGTGCGCTGTCCATGGTTCCCTGTAATGTTGTGACTGTCAGAACCCGACTCCAGTGGTCCTTTTGATCTTAGACTTGAGCAGAAGTCAACTTAGGTCGGAGCCAAGATCAAAAGGACCACTGGGCCTGGAGTGCCGGATGCCCAGGCCTGAATCTTACTTGCTGCCGAGCTGCCAGCCATTGAGCAGAAAGGTACGGATTGTTGCTTGGATGTGGTGGCTGGGCATCGCGAAGAGATTCGGATTGTGATGGAATCGGAAACCACTGACTTCTCTGCAAAAACGTGTTTCAGAGTTTTCCCTCAATGAACTCGTTACCTCTTCAAGAAGTTGATCCTGTTGCAAATGTGGTGGAGGTTCATTTAGGCGGTCACTCATTTTGAAGAGAGAATCTGTTCTGAAAACAGATAGGAAGACAAGAAATAGCAGAGGAAAATAGGTATGAAAAGCGACAAACAACGCCATAACAGTATCAGGACAAGGTTAAGAACTTTGAGTAATACTCACAATGATTTATGCTTGAAATGAGGAATGGTTGGGGATAATGAGTTAATTACGGTCACTTCTTCTTCTTGAGCTGCTTCTTCTCCTGTGCCTCTTGCTCCCTTTGAGCGTTCTGAGTGGCCATCAACTTGTCCAACTGCTTCTTCAACTGAAAACTTTTCTTCCAACAGCAGTTACCTAGAATTCGAACCCACCGCGTCCTCCATCCTCATGTCTCTCATACGGCTGACTGCTTCCACTTCCGAGCACGCTTCGAGAGCCTCCTGAAAGCAGAAAGGTATTGTTAGGAACAAGCAGAAACTCATATCTCACCTCGAGCTGCCTCATCGTCTTGATGAGCTTCTTCCGGAACTTGTTGGTCGATCTATCGTTGCAGTCAGTGAGTGTCAGAATTTTCTTGGCGCCTGCCAGTTGCTCCACAATGATTCTTCGTTGCTCCACAATGTTTGTTTTCAAAAACTCTGCCTTTTTGATTTTCCGAAGTTCGTGCAAGGCATCCATCTGAAACAGTGAATTGGCGGATACTAGGGGACAAAACATGGTAAGAGAAGTATAAAATCGCGGGATAAAACGCGTTCGAAATCATCAGGGAGAAATGAAACTGAAACAAACACATTTATGTATACAGTATGCTGAGTGCAATGCCAATAAATGAGGAGGGGAAGTGACAACAGAAACAGAGAAGAATATGTAATAGTGAGGAAATGCAGTATACTTACACGATCAACTCTTTGGCAGTTTACTGGGGAAAGAAGCTTTGGCGCATCTGTAAAACAACAATGTATATGTGCTGACCATTGTCAAACTGACCGAGCAGTACAAGGATTTGAAGAACTCCAGCTCTTGGCTTAGAATCCAATTCTGCTGCTTTAGTTTTTGGTTCTCCTGGAGCATCATCAAGATCTCCGGAATCGGAGGCGACGGTTGAGCGTGGAAGTTGTTGGGTTGGTACGTTGAGAAAGCGGACGTCATCCGATTAACTGGAGTCGGATAGTGCAGCATCTGAGGGTGAGCCGGAGCAGCATGCTGAGCTGCTGCTCCGGCATCCGGAGTTAGCCCATGAGGCAGAACTGGAGGCTGAACTTGAAACAGAGCCTGAGTTCGAGCCAGAGTTTGAGCCGTTACTTCAGCCAGAGTTTGAGCCTGGAGCACAGTTTGAACATAAAGTCTCATCGAGTCCAACACAGCACTCGACATTGTCGCGGAAGGCGAGTTCGAGGCGGTTCCTTCCAAACTCGGAGGAGATTCTTGCGTCGGAGCATCCTGCTGGACAGCTTCAGGAGAGACGGTGACGTGGGGGACCATCTTGTGCTCCGAAGATTGAGGTGAGAGCACCGGCATCTCCTCATCTAACGGCTGATTCTGGAAACAGAAAGTGCATTGAACTGGAAGCCTTTGAATTTGCATACCGGATCGAATAGTTGCACGATGATTTTGGTATTCGGCATGAAAGTTGGAGAAGCTGAGAAAATGAATGGAAAGGGAAGTAAAAGTAGAGAAAGAATGGAAGAGATATTTCGATAGATAATACTACCAAACAATTCTAGAATCTAAAAATCCAATGATAATCTTTTATACCGGCGAATATTGAAAAACAAAACCGTAACTAGAATTGAGATGAAAATGAGAATGAGGAACTAGATATGAAGATCAGAATGAAACGGGTAAGACTAAAAGCAGAAACCCGGAATGTCTAAATTGGAAGCAGAGACTAGCGAGAAAAGAAAACAAAAGTGCTTCTAATGAATGAACTTTTGAGAGTGGAGAGACTTTCTGCCGCTCATCAGAGCAGCCAGACGGTTGCGACGTTCGGGAATGTTCACGAACTGATGTCCGTCGAATACCTCCGCGTTCGGCCACTGAGCAGGAGGCTCCGGACACTCAGAAGCGACTGACGGACAGCGGGACGGGAGAGTCGAGCAGACGGATGTGATGGTGCTGGATCGGCTGCAGCCGTCGATCGCCGAGTCGCCGTCGTCTTCGGAGGAGGAGGCGGTGAAGCCTAAAAGGTACAATTAGCGGATTAACTTCATGAGACCTCGGATATTTTTAATCACGACACACCTGTTGTTGCCACCTTCAATTCTAACGTAGGAGGATTACGCGGGGACCGAAAAGAAAAGGAACCGACGTGGCAGGTGTTGCCAATTATATGTATATTCGTACCATAGATTGAGGACCGATTTGCTCCGACGTAAGGCTGTTCGCTTCGGGCCTTCTTGAACTGCTCCTCCACCTTCAAATCTGCAAGCGGGAGATTATGAAGATCATTAAAACCCAAAACAAAAAACTGACGGTGTCTGAGCCGCGCCTCAATTTCAGCCTCTGTCTCCGAGTTCTCGAGGTCCACCTCCTTCTTCTTCTCGGATTCTTCGGATTTCTCGGCGAAGAACGTGAACGCACTATCTACGGACCCCGTGGATGGCGGGCGGGCTTCTGGTTTCCGATCATCCGTCGATCTTCTGAGCTTTCGCAAAGAGCTGCGAGCTATCTGAAGGATGAAACGAACTGGCATGATTACCTGAAAGTGATCTAATTAGAAAGAGAGGACGGGGAGGGGAGAGCGGGCGGTTGGAAAGCAATAGAAGACACTGACGAGAAGGAAAAGTGGGAAAAGTTGCGAAGAGGTGTGAGGCGGAAGTGATGAGAAAGGGAGAAGGGGATGGAGATTAGGATTTGAAGGAAAGAACGAGAGTACTTATTATCCATGAACTCTACTCTACAACTCTACTTTACAATAACCATTTTCGATTAACCGTACCATTTTCCACTAATATTTGTCACAAAAGTAACCAAATTATCACCACTTCAATCCGTTCCCTCTGTTTTCTCCCTCTTCTTCTTCTTCTGCTCTGCTTCTTCACTCTCACGCTCACTCTCAACAGCTTCATTCTGTAGATTTTATTCTGTTTTTGACATATTTATCCTTTTTCGAACTCACCAAGGTTTCTTTTGTCTTATCTCTCAATTCAAGACGCTTCAGAATCGCTTCGACACCTTCCACTTCCTTGTTTCTCTTCAACTGAAAGCAGTATCCAATTCTCTCGCTTCACTCAATTTCCAACCTTTTTCTCATTCTTCCTTCGTTTGTTCTTAGTCGACGGACGATCGTAGGGCTTCTGGAACATGTTTCAACTACGCTCCACCGCTTATTTTCGCTCTACCCACTTTTCTTTCAAAGAAACTACTGCTCCACCGGTTTTCTCTGCGAGTTTCGGGTCGTGGATATGGCTCGAACTCTTTGTGAAAGCCCTCCGGAATCTTCAGATCTACTTCCACCGCTGGGTCATCTTTCATTTGAATCTGCAATAAGAAAATATCAAATTGTCAAAGAGCAGAATGCCGCACTTTTTTCACCTCATCTTCTTGACTTTCAGCCGTCATTGTGCACAAAAAGGGATTTGCTCAAGACCAAATTGGATTAAGAGCAAATAAAATTGAAAAGAATAAAAGGTATTAAGCACTGTTCAGAGAGCAGGTAAACATGGAGATAAATGAATAAAAGAGCGATGATATTTGGATGCTTTATGCGAAAGTTTTTCTCATACTGCAAAAGTTCAGATAATTGGCGAAATGTTTTCGATATTTTCGTTGTTTTGCTCTTCCTGAAAACGTGTATTGTTTCTACCGTAGATCTGCTCAATCTTTACCATTTTCTGCAAAAGCTCGTCGAGAGCTCTTCCCGATCCCTCGAGCAGCTCTCTCAGGCTGTCCAGGCAGTCGACCACTTCGTTCAGCGCCGATTGCAACGCCTTTGTCAGCTCTTTTCCTTTCGAGGAGCCAGAGAAGACGATCCCTGAAATCGAAAAATGTTGCAGATGAGTTTGGAGGTGAGAAGTATGCATACCCTGGCCGAGCATTTTCTCCACGTGCGTCAAGTGATCCATCACCACTTTCAGAGTCTGACCGTGAGTTTCGATGGCGGCTTCCAAGCTACTCATGCTGGAATTTAAGGTTAGGTACAAAAAACAAGAGATGACAATAAAGGTAATAGTCCAGATGCAAACAGGTTATGAAAGAAGGAAAGAAACAGAGAGGTCAAAGTGTTCACTAAAAGCAGGGGAACATATGTGAGGTAAGATAATCGAAAAAAGACCTGCGGACGGTTAAATTGTGGAAATTTCACAGAATCGCGGTGAGCTCACATCCCAGAATCGCCCGCGGCAGTACCAGCAGATTTGGTTTCTCTGATTTCTCTAGGCAATTCTGGAATGGAAGAGGCTATATCGAAATGGAGGGGCGACTATAAAATTGATCCGTGAGATGGAGATAAAACTATCATTTTCCGTTTCCTAGGCATGCTCCTCTTCCTCTTCCTCTTCCTCTTCCTCTTCCTCCTCCTCTTCCTCCTCCTCTTCCTCATCTTCCTCCTCTTCTTCCTGTCCATCAACTGCCGGTGCTTCTTCCTGTCCCTTCTGCGCCTGTCCTCCCTGTCCGTTCTCTGGCTCTCCTCCTTGCCCGGCATCCTGTTGTGGAGCTAATCCATAAATCTGAGACACGTGGAAAGCCGGCAAGGTTTCTGAAAACATGCATACGTTTTCGTTGTCAGGCGACGCAGTTTACCAGGTTCATTGGAAGTGAGCATTTTCATGAATACAGCAAAAGCGAGTCGGTCAGGCGCTTGCAAAACGTGATAGTTGTTCTTCTGAAATTTCAGTCAAGCCGGTTTAGAGTTGTCTTCCGTCAGATTCAATTACTATGGTCATGAAAGTGATGGCGTCGACGAAGGTCTTGTAAGCGGCGACAGTGCTCTCGGCGCTTCTGTACTTCTCAGTGGCCTCTTCCATGGTGCATCTGCCCCGCTCAGCTGCCGTGCAAAGTTCTGTAAGACAAATTATTTTTAATATTGAAGAGCCACTGATACTTTGCCGATAGGCGCCCAACTCGACGGCAATGGTATGGTAGGCCGCAGTGACTTTGCCGACGTGGTTGACTTGCATTTGCTGTACAGTTGTGATTGCATACGTCACGAGAGTTTGCTCCGCTATTAAATCGACAAAATTCATCTCTGGAAGAAAGTGTTAGAAAGGTGTTAAACAAAAAGAGAAAACAATGATGAGATAATCTTTTGCTGTGGTAACAACAGGTATGAGAACAAAAAAAGAAGAGAAGAGAATGTTGGAATGGAAGACGCAACTGTTCATTTTCGAGAGTTTAGACCTTGATTAGCTAAAATAAGTGAAGATGAGAAGTTAGAGAACAGCAAAGTTCTATTGTTCTTCTCAATGATTTTTGTCTCTACTAAGATGTTAAGGCATGGATTAATTCCTTAAATGTTAAATCGAAAATGAAATGAGAAACAATTCTGTTCATACAGGTGAATTTAAGAGAAGAAAAAGGAAGAAGAAGAAGAAGAAGAAGAATAAATGTGTGCGCATGCAGTGGAATTCAATTCTCAAAAAAAAAACCGTCACTGGGATTGATGATATTGTGGAAACATTGTCGGGTTCCAGAACGGATTGTTGTACGGAGGGAAGACCGGGTTGTCTGCAAATTGAAAGCAAATTGAAGGTATTCCCAGTTTCACGCCTACAGTTCATATAATCGGGTAGGAATGTCAACGGTGGCATGTATGGATTTGGCAGATAGGGAGCAGCAATTCCGATGGCCGACAAAGGAACTGGAGCAATCGGAGGTGCAATTGGGAAGGAGAACACATTCGGTTGGGAGCGGTCCTCCTGGAAAGGTGGAAACAGCCCGCTCAAGATCGGAGGCTCCGGAACTTTAGGACTCTCTGGATCTAGGCAGATGACCGACCGGTTGTCGTCTTCATCCGTTTTGTCCGTGGAGCTATCGTGCCACACCGGTAATGGCACAGTTTCTTGAATAGCCAGTCTGAGTGTTGGGCGGAAAACTGGGAGAATGAGATGTTGAACCGACATCTGAGTCTCATCTGACTGATGGCTCTGATTGCTATGCTGTTCCACTGTATCCAGCTCCGAAGTGTGCTCAACAGAGAAACCTAGCTCCTCCTGTGGCTCCTTGGAAGAGTCCTCCAACACTTTCTCCAACGCCTTCCGCAATTCGTGAGCCGACACCTGATCCTCCATATTCTGCTTGGCTTGAGCCTCGAACAAGTTGCTCGGCGCGTCCTCCCAATTCAAACCGTTTCGGAAGTAAAAGCTCTGGGTGTACTCAGTGTCCACTTTGTCCGTTGTTCGGGTGCCTGTCATTTCTCTCTGAAATCGTGAAGGCCTTGCTAACGGTGAGAATGAGGAAGTTACCGATTCTCGAGGCGTTTCCCATTTGCTCTTCTTTTCCTCGACCTCCTGCTCTTCGAAAGGATCCTCTTGCTTTCGTTTGATCTGAAATCCTTCCATCTGCTCATCCTCCACCTCTTCTTCATCTTCCATTTCCTCTCCATTTTGATTGTCAGCATTTTTTCTCAACTCCTGAGATGCAGTGATAAGTACTATGATTGTTGGACCCGGTACTCACCTCCCACATCCTTTTCTCTTCTTCCACATCGAAAAACTCCACATCTATAATTTCAGAAGACACGCTGTCCTCATCCTCATCGATTGGATTGACATTTGCCACAAAGTTTTCGACCTAAATATCAATAGAGTTACACTGGGAATGGTGGTTCAGAACTCACTGTTCTACTGTTAAAGTACTGGCAGTTGGTGAAACAGTCAAAAGGATCGGAGGGAGTCATGAGCTGCTCATGCTCCTGCTCCGCATTCTGACTGCTCAGCTCATCTATCTGCTCATCAATAATCTCCTCGACGGTCCAACTCGTCATTCTGGGCTTCAACTGCTCGAGCACCTTCTCATAGTTCTGCTCCGCCGCAGTTTGTGATTCCTCTCCGATAGTCACCTCTTTTCCCACCGCAATTTGAGCGCTACTGATTAGTACGAACTGAAAATATGAGCTTTGTGGATTATTAATCCTTTTTCAATCTGTTCGGTTTACCGGATCGCCAACCAGTGCGGTGGAAGCGAGCATTTCTCTCTGGCGAGGAGTAGAGCACGATGAGCACGGATCCATGTTGGCCCAAGTCTGAAATTTTATTTTATTTTGATATTGTAAACTGGAAATCACATGAAAAAGATTAAAAAAAAGCGACAAGAACGGAGAGGAAAGAGTTTACATGGCGGAGGGAACAGACGAGAGCTGGGCATCCAGTCATACACTCGAACAAGATGGTTGTAAGACAAAACTGAATTATGATGCCCAGCTCTAGAGAAAATGGATTAAAGACAAAATCAAAAGTAGCAGGAAAAAACGGGGACAGAAGACGCAGTTGACACGGGGATCTGAAAATGAAACGTCATGGAATCAAATTGTGCTCTACATTTAGTTACCATAGGAAACGGGGATTCGGCTCTGATCTTTCTGTTCGGCATCAGAATGTTCTCGATTTGACGATCGGCTCATGTTCGCGTCTCCTAAAAACGATTAGTGATTACACATACAGTGACGTGCAAGTTTCAAGCAAAATAGATAGATATCATCGTCCCGAAGAGCTGACGGGTAAGTGTGAGCAAGAGCAATCAATCATTGGTTAGTAAAGTTTACAGAAAACTGTTATTAGGATGATAGTTGTGGAAGGAATGTTGGTTAGTTGAGACGACGGAACGGAACGCTAGACTTCTCAAACATCAAGGGTGGCTGCTTGCTAACGCACCATGCTCTTTCATTGGGGATGACGGATGAACAGAAAGTAAATGAGGAACAAAACGACGAGGATGATCACGAAAATGGCTCTCTGGAAGTTGGCATGTACATCAGGAAAGCGTCTCTCAAGACTCACGAGAATCTCTCTGATATGGAATGGGTTGACGGCAGGAGCCATGATCATCTCAGACCTTAAGCTGTTCCTCAACATGCATTGTTATCAAATCAAGTAATTATGCACAAAAGGTAAACAAGTAAACAGTTTGGTCTTGAAACCAGATGAAACGAAACAGACACAGAACAAGCAATCATAGCTTTTTTTCTTAAAATAGTACCAGTGATACTCAAGAAACCACAGGAACCACAGCATTCCAATCCCCGCTCGATCGCGCGCGTTTCGCGCACAAAAATTGTTTTCATTTTAAAATTGTGAGTCAAAAACAACGCTAAAATAGCATAATAACGGTGGAAGTTGATGAGAAAATAGATTTTATCTGTTCTAGATCTCATAAGTTATGTTTTAATCGATTTCGACATGCTTTTCACTTGAATGACGCAAAATTGAGTCGACAACCTTCAAAATGTCTCAACTTTCTCAATTGTGCATATTTTTTGACGGTTGAGCGCTTAAATCAAAGCTTTCGACTTGGACAATCGCCCCACGGTTCTGCACTAACAAAATTGTTATGATAAACGAGCGAAAAATTGAAAAACTTCAAGTGAAAGTGAGCGAAACGCGTTAACTCGATCGGGGATTGGAAGGCTGGGGTTCCGTGATAAACATGAAGCAAGGGTAAAGCGGAGGGCAGTCATGCTTTCGTGATTACTGTATATCTGAAACTCTTCAATGTTTACTACGGGGACGCAGTGAGGCTCAACAGCTTTATGTTATCCAGATTAAAGAAAACGTTTCAAATATTTTTACCGGCAAAGCAGACACCTCTGCGCCCCCGTCACTACTCAAAGTCTAACTCTAACTAACTGACTCTGAACTGAAGAATAACAAGTGAATTACATGAAGAGTTGGCGCATATTGCCAACAAACTGGAGAACGGATCCGACTAGCATTCCGATGAGTATCCAGCGAACAGCGTTAAGATACCGACCTTGGAATCTCTGAAATTCAGTGAAATTAGGGCATTAGTACTAGAAAGTGGAGATGTGTTACTTGGATATAAGCTGGGTTTTGCATTGCAATGGGTGTTAAGATGGACGACCTGAGTTTGAAAAAAAGTGCACGAAGCCAACAAGACAGGCATTACAAGATATCATAGGCCGTACTCGAACGGGAAATTAATATAAAGAGTGGCAAACGCTGAGGATTAAGATTTTTTCGTTAACAATTCGAGAAGCGAGCTGAAGTTGCTCAATTTCTGACAGAATACAATAGTTGGGTACAAACGTTTGAAAGGTTGCATCAGCTTTGGGTGAAGAGAATTTGAAGAATAAGGGGGGCCCAAAATGTCAAAAAAGCTTCACCCAAACACTCGGGGGGATTACAGGATTGTAGTTTAAGAATGTGGACGAAGGATTCGGCGTTTATTTGGAGTGTTCTGGCAGTTACGATTCCTAAACATTAAACTTGTATTTAGGTTGTCAACTTGTAGTTCTATTCCACCTTTGACTTGTCGGGTGGCTCCGCCGTTTCCGACGACGACGACAACATTTTCGAAAATCTACTGATATTTGCTTTGAGGAAACTGTAAAACAGATTTCTATTTGGAAAAAGCGAGAGAAAGAGAGAGTAAGAGAGAGAAAGAGAGAGTAAGAGAGAGAAAGAGAGAGTAAGAGAGAGAAAGAGAGAGAGAGAGAGAAAGAGAAAGAGAAAGAGAAAGAGAAAGAGAGAGAGAGAGAGAGAAAGAGAAAGAGAGAAAGAGAGAGAGAGAGAGAGAGAGAAAGAGAGAGAGAGAGAGAGAGATTTGCTTTCAGTCAGATGCAGCTACATTTCAGTGATCGATAATTTTAGTGCTAACGCGTAACCCAAAGGGCTAGTCAGAAAATTGATATCAAAATTTCACATTACAGTCTTCAATTACACACTGTTTCTTCCGTCGTTGTCAGGAAGTTCAACCTACAACACGGACATCATTGGGAAGCCTGAACACGTGAAAGTTCATTTCGCTCAAACATTCTCATCATTCTTCTCATCATTCTTACCCGACAGCCTTCGAGCAGACACCACGAAATCAGACGGCGTGAAATGTGTGTGTGTGTTGGTTTCTGAGCACATATACTCGTTTTTATTCTTTTCCGTGTAGCTTTGCGTGCCTTCACTATTCTACACTTTCTCTTGTTTGTAGCCGGTTGTCCGTGGTAGCAGTCATTTAAGTAGTACCATCAATTGTAACCTGAAAAAGAAACGTTGAACGTTTCACTCTTAACTTTCCACACAGCATACCTATTCCATACATCACTGGCGAGGAGGAAACAATCGCATTGGCCGCGTGCATATTGTGTTCGGCGTGCCACCAGATATACACGTGTGACTCACACACTTATAGCACGGCCACAAAATGTTGTTTTAGTCGAACTACGACGGATTCAGATTATTTGGTGTTCTTCCAATCTAACGATCACATAAACAACGTTCAACTATGAGAACTTGAACTTATCAAACTTATAATTAAAGCGTTCACGTGAATTGCTAATACGTGTGCTGCTACAACTCAATTGTGTGCTAGCTAGTACGTGCTTACAGAATTGAACTATTATCAGTTTTGTTTCAAAAACCTTCTCTTTACCGGTTGGCATGTGCATTATAGAACTCTTCATAACACTGGCTCAGCTGATGCTATTGATATCCCTGAAAAGTCATACTCATTTTTTGAGGTAGCGTTCAAACTAATTACCTTTAAGCTAGATACTCTCAAATCGCTGATTGATGTTAAGAATGTGTTCAGAAGCGGTGAACCATCGTAGAACGTCTGCGACTGCTTCATCCTGAAATGTTTTATTTCAGTTTTAAGCCATTAACAGACACGAGTAACGGAAAAGTGAGAGATAAAGACAGAGGTAAGGGGAAAAGGAGATCATGGAGGAATAGAAAAAAAATAAAAAAGAGAATCATGATGGACGATTCTCAAGAGCAAATTCATTCATGTAGTGGAACCATGTGTTGAACTGGAAGAATTCGTCCTGAAAACTTTCACATTGGCGATGATCTCTTCCTTTCCGCTTACCATTGTTAATAGACTGTCCAGCACTTTGATCTTCTGATCCCCGACAGTTTCTGGATCCGGAGCTGGAATGCGTTTCCGATCGTCAGCAGTCATACTGAACACAGTTCCTACAAGTACGTATTAGGGGGAAACAAAACAGGAAAGAGGTACAGTAATGCCAATTGACCTATGGCTTTTGGAAAAAATATGAAAAAGTTAGTTTGGGTGAATAAATTTATGAGAAAGGCACTGCACAACAAGAACGGCAACAGAAAGTCAGTCACGTCCGTGAGCCATTCTCGCCAAAATCAGATGACGATGGGCGTTCTGTAAGCTGAGCCTGTAGGCGGCTACAACATGCTCACACACTACCAGCCAACGAATGTAGTTCATCCACTGACGCGCGACTTCGTTCTGCGCCTCAACGGAATAGCCGGTGTGAAGAGAGCGGGGGCGACGTGGACGATCGGCGGGGAGCGGGACGATCGGAAGGAGCGCGGCGAAAGTGCCTGTGTTGATGGGGTAAGTGCGTCCGTTACCACCCATTTTTGGTCTAGAACACAGAACACGATAGATATTAGGATAGGAAAGGACAAGAAGGAGAAATAAAGAAACCGAAAGCGACGGGTGGGTTAACAGATAAGAAGACAGCAACGAAGTCAACCATTTTATTGGTTAAGGAGATAGAACGGGTAGAGCACTTCAAACGCCTCTAAGAATGTCTCGCCGAAAGCATTCATGCGATACAGGATCGCAAGACGGAACCCCTAAAACAAGAGGTTTCTAGTTAGTTTAGTAGTCCCGGTACCTCCAAAACGGCGTGAACGGGGGAGCGGTTGATGACCGCGCTGTCGGTAGCGGCGATCCGGCGCAGGAGATCCGCGTTAGTGAGGTTCTTAAAGTTAGTCTATCTAGCGAAAACAGTGGAATAAGGAGAAGAAGCTTACATCGGACGGGCGGAGGGCAGCTGGTCCGGCCATTTTGAGGAGGAACTGAAAGAGCACCACAAATCACAATCACAGCACAACACAAAGTATGAGGCATGCAAACTAGTAGTAACAATGTGAAGGTTCATTTAAGTTTTCCCTTTTTAAAAGTTAAAACATCACAGGGGAACCCGGTTGACCGCCTGCTGCACAGACTCCCCAAACAGACGCATTCGCTGACGGACCGCCCGGAAGAAGCGCTGAAAGAAGAGCAAGGAATAGGGGAAGGAACCACTAGACACAACGACAATATTCACCCCAATTCTGCTTCTCCTCGAGTTGTCTTCACTCAGTGGATGGTTGAAGGCTGCCAGGCTCTGCAGAGTTTGAGCGGAGGCGCCGTTCTTGAAAAATAATTGGAAAGGGAAAGTGTGACGAGGTTTTTGCTTACTGGGTACGGGGATTGATAGGGAACGGGCGCGGCCATAGATAGTCCCAACTGGAATGACTCTGTTCGCGGTTTGAAAGTTATTATCGCTTCCATATTTATTGCAGCACTGTTTACTCTGCTTGGCAGTGAAGTGAAGTAAAGCGATAAAACACAGTAACCGGGTCAATATAATCGTGATGGGGGAAACGTGACTAGAGCGACCTAATATCCGAAATGAAACGGAGATAAACTAACTTGGAGCTCTTGTTGACTGTTGAAGTTGACTGGTTCTTACGAGCTCTGTAATGAAATAAATGAAATAAAAGTCAGCTAAGGAAAGAGGAAAGCGAGCGATAAGAAGCGAACAAAAGAAGGAGATGAAAGGGGAAAGCGTGAAAAGCAAGGGAGAACAGAAGAGAACAAAAAGGCAAACTTTCTCAAAACGGATCGGGTCCTCGGACAGTAAAATCATCTTGGATTCCATCTCGAACCTGAAAATGTGAGGGTTAGAACTGAAAAACCAGGATAGCTTATCTTCTCATCTTCTCCAACATTCCTTGGATCCATTGTTGCCCTTCTTTTCAAGTGCTTCACAAACGTTTCAAGTTTCACAATTCAAAGTGTCCGTTCATTATGCTTTCATGTCGAAAACCAGTAAGAGAGGAAACCGTATAATTTAGAAAAATAACATGGATACAGACTTGACAAGATTGTGTTAGGTTGAGAGGTGAGTGAGTGTGTGAGTGGGTGGGCAAGACGTTGTCGTGCACGAGTGATCAGCTCTAAAACTGTTTCGTGTTAGTCAGTGCATCGCTACATTCTTCTTCTTCTTCTTCTTTGGTAGCCCTTTGATGCTACGTCTACACTCCAACTAATATCGGGAGCTGCTCACGTGAGAAATCGGGTTACTTCTCCTCATTAGTAAAATCCCAAAGGGTGATATCTCTCGGAGTTGGTTTTCAATCGCACCTAGATCTCGTGGAGTAGCATTTGTTTTGCTGCACTCGCCTCTGTTAATTAGAGAAATTTAGGATGTAGCCAGTGACTCATGGACCTTCTGATAGTACATCAAACGAAACAAATACAGTGAAAGTTGAGCCAGCTCAGCTACTTCAAGTGTTATATCTCATCCTGAGCATGCAATAGTTTAATCTTAGAAGTCCCCCGAACATGTACCTGATGCAACAGTTATTCCGACATGCAAACTAACTTCTTTTCTGGCCTCTGCTTCGCATTTCGAGGCAATCAGAGCTGCTACCATCGGCGTCATCCTAAACGGCGTTTTCAGAGGTGGTGTGGTAGTTGACACGCCGTTCTCGTCCTCCCGAATGATATTACTCTTCTGAAACATTGTCATTTGAGTTGAAGACGGACATGAAATAGACTTGAATTATTCATTTCGACCTTTTTTAACTCTTGGGTCGTCTACTGGGTGATCCTCTTTGAAAACTTGAATTCAAGAGTTCAAACTACAATGAGTCACGATTTAGTCACCCAGTCACCCAACAACCAAACTCATGTATGGAAAAGAATGATTGTACCGGCGCACACTCGTGATATGAGCAATGTGCTCGATGCTCAGCGCGCTTACTCACCCCGATCTGCTTTTCCTCGTCCTCCGCCTGCTGTACAGTGTTTTTCGAGCTTGGCATCATGCCGGCGTCTGGAATTGAAGAGAATGTGAGAGATAAAGAAATGAATGGGCGAGAGATGAATCAGCGAACCCGCCAAAAGGCCAAAAGACGCTGCTGTTTTTATGGAACGACTGAACGATGAAGAATGGCAGAGAGCAAGAGAAAGTGGGAGAGAGTGCTCCGTCGGATCTTTCTAATTTGGCTCACTTCAGGCGCGCGACACAAAAAATGAGGGTGCAGAATATTGTTCCACTAAGCAGGGAGTACACTTTTAATCAAGTCTGAAACGGCTAACAATGGGGGTCGCGCTCTTTCTCGAGTTGTGCTGAATGCTGAGGAATGAATGGGCTAAAATAGTGTCAAAAAGTGTGGGGCGTGAAGAATAAAACGTAAACATGTGCCAAAGAGTTCCGGACACCTGTTGCCAACAACCATCTGTCAACGAACAATACGCTACTGAGCCCCTATAGATTTTTCGTTTGGACAAGCGTTGGGGAGTCTGAAAGACACATATAAAGTTCGAAAAGTGTAGCTGTGATTGCATTTGAGAGGGTCGCGAAGCGCATCGAATAGGCCACCAACAACATTACAGCGGCGACAAAAAGTTTGAGCGCAGATTGAAAAGCACCACAGTTTGAGTCGTTGAAAATGAGTTCGCAATGCGTACATCGCATATTATCTGCAAAAGTGTAGCCCTTCAAGTTGTCCTTCGGCACCTTAAAATGAAGTTGCCCTTACATAAACACAAACGTCCTTGAAGCTAGGGACAAAAAGTGTTTGCAGAAAATCGAATCGCGACGTAAGATTTAAATTTGGGAGAGACTTGAATTTAAATTTGAATTCCCAATCAGTCCGACCCGACGGACGTGTGTGTGTGTGTTACATTCTGATCAACGACAGAATTAATAATTTTGCCCTGTTTTCCCCTTCAAATCCCCTAAATGTTGACTGTATCGGTGGCCGAGTAATTGGCTCGGTGATCTTTACGCCAACGACAATTATAACAGATCGGAGAAGGATGGGTAGATGAATTCGAAAATGGAGAAGCTATGTGTCAGATGTATTCAGATGGAGAACACTTTGAAGAACATGAAGGAGAGAAAAAGGAAGAGGAAAGTTACTAGACTGAGTACTAGACAGGAATTTCGAAAGGCAACTCACATGACATCGTTGCTCGGCATCACGCGCTCATCGGCCTCACTTCAACACGAATGGATCACCGAAAGACTGACGGAGAGCGGCGGTAGCGCTGTTGACTCCGCCTCTTTCTCACCACGAGAGAGGCGGGGCAGCGAGCGGCGGCGGCGGACAGAAGTTAAAAGCGGGGGAAGGACTACGGTAGAGGAGAATTCGAGTCGGCGACGGCGCTCCATAAAGCAGATGTTGTGACGCAAGTAACAACAAAAAAGAGGACCTGGAAATGAACAACAAAAAAGGCGCTGCTCTTCCGAATAGAGTGTGGTTGAGCCGAAACCATCAGAACAAGAGTGAAGCCGGATCAGCAGTCCCTGTGGGTTTGCTCACGCGGTGGATGTTACCGGTTGCTATAGCTATAGCACTAGCGGGGACTATGAAAAGAGGGAGGGCGAATGCTGAGAAGGTTTGAAGCCTCCGTATCATACAGTGAGATGAGTCGCTACGCAGCGAATTCGTTACTGGATGACTCATTGGAACATTCTAGAGTATTAGGAAATTATCGAAAATACTGTGGAAAGTGATTCATCTCACTTGATCACATAAGAGAATTTAATTTAGGATACATGGGAATCATTGCGTGCACAGGCTCTGCATCGCGAAGAAAGGCAAGGCGCCTCGCCTACTGTAAGCCGGCCGGCTCCCCTCTAATAAGAGACCAAAGAATATGACGAAACAAGTGAATTGGGCAGACGAAAAGTGTGGTTGGGATTGTTTTCGTGGCGGTCCGTGCCGACCTCTCTCTCTCTCTCTCTCGCTTTCACTCGGTCGGTACAGACACGAATTTGCTCGCGTGGCGAGAGAAAGGGACGGAGAGAAAACAGGCGAAACGACGTCCTCCGATGTGTGCGGGCAGGCGCCGAGGGTACGGACCGGCCGACTGAGAAATCGAGATGGACGCAAAAGGTGGAGGTAGAAAAGCGCGCAAACGAGTGAAACTTTCTGGAAGGATGGGGACCCTGCACTATTTGTCGAGGAGTAGCGGGCTAGAAAGGGGAAAGGAGCCGAACTAAATACACATCCTAGACTCCACATCGTCGTTTGTTGAATTTGAATGTCAACGTCACAGGGCCACCACCATCATCGGCAAGCACAAAAACAGTGTGATATCATAGGGAAGGGTGGTGGGAGAATGATGTGTGTCAGTAAGAAAGCTTCAGATGTGCAGGATTTTGGCGATTTCGCGATTCGTAGCGACTCAAGTGGTGATAAAGAGTTGTTTCACTTCATAATGTACCAATCTTCAGTTTCAAGCCCATTTCTGCATGAAAATCTTCTGAATGAAAACTTTTTACGGAAAATTTAACGTTTCTGGGATTTCTTCGAAGCATTTTCCTAAATTCGTCACGGCTGGTCCATTTCCGGGCAAGAGCCGAGATGTGGCCCGGATTTTGTCAGCTACGCTTCTAATTACCGACTTTCGTATAGGAAGAAGAGGGGGTATTTCGAAATCAAGGGTGCACGAGGATAATCCGTGCCCGCTGCTCGTATACCTGTTGCACCGGAGTAGAATGACTTTGTTGTGCTTCTCCGTTTGGCTTTCTGACCTCACACCTCGCTAATTAGGACGATAGAAGGTACGGAAGGAGATTTGGAGAATCGGATAGAATGCGAGCTTACGCAGCATCGTAGGTTTGTAGCAGGGAGATGTATCGTATAGTTCGTCGGTCAGAAAAAAGTACAAATTTCAAGCGAGTTCCCTCAAATTCGTCATGAGGATTGCCCGCCGACACGCCATCGACGAGTCGAGAAAGGGACGCGAAAAAAGGCAAGAAATAATAGTTAGGTGGGCCATTCGGACTAGTTTTATGCGAGCACACACGCCCTCTTTTCGTGCTTCTTGCTTGCCGCGAACAAGAAGAAAAAGAAAAAGAAGAAGAAGAAGAAGAAGAGGAGCCAATTCGACAAATTGTGGGTTTCGGATTTGCACACTGTGCGATGACTCTCGACGACGAAAAATAAACGAACAACGGAGTTCCGTTCGAAAGTGTGCACTTTCAGATGTGCTCCCACGTTCAATGGGACCTTCATTTTTCGCGGGCGCAACGGGAAAAGTCTGTTGGAGTCACGTCTGAAAACGATCAAAGTGTTCAAAAAGAGAGCTTTACAGGCCTTAAAAATGATTTTCAGACGTGTTCTGAAGATAATTTTCTCCAAAGACCGCAATTCTGCGTCGATTCACGTAAAATCATCATAGCCTCAAAAGGCGACTGTTTCACCTCACTGTTTGTCAAAAAACAGTCATCAAAATTCACTCCAGTAAGCAAAGCGTTGGAAATCAAAAAAAAAAGAGAGAACAAGAGGAGCCCAGTCAATGAGATTGTGCTCCGTTTCGTTCGGGTGCGGGTGGAAATTGGCAGATCTGTCAGGGATTATTCTGTTGGAAAACGCAGAAGGGTTTATGCAAACAGGAAGTTAGTTGAGTGGGCGCCTTTTTGGTAGAAGCCTGGCGCCAAAGAGCACTGAAGGTAGATGACATCACAAAACAAATAAAATTTAATAGGCTCATGATCGCAATTGGATGGGATGAGGTCATCATTGTGTTCTCAAAAAAGAACTCTGAATTGCTCTTTTCGCTAGAAATAACGTAAGAGTACGCGTGCGCACAATTTCTGTTCCTATTAAGCAAGCCATAAATCAGTCACTCTCATACTCTACGTTGCCTTTCATGGGATGTCCGAACTATTTATAAAGTAAGCAGAAGTCATGTGAGCTCAAAGTTTTCTCGAACAGGCAATCACGACATGTACAGTAAGAGGAGGAAAAGATTGAATAGAGTTGGAAACGCAACAATACATGTGTGACTCACTGTCAGACAAAAGAATATTCAGCAGTAGCAGCAGCGGCAACAGCGAAATTCCTCGCAATACCACTCTTCCAGTCCATTTCCAATTAAACGAAGAACACCCCCGCCGGATGGACGCATTCCAAAAAAGTGTTGCCTAGTGCTCTGCGCTCACACACCACGCATGCACATAGCGAGCAAGCAGCAGCCCAGACGCTTTCTCTCCCGCTCTCCCGCGTGTTCTTCTTCGAATTCTTCTATACTTTACGAGAGATTCAATTCATCAGAGGGAAACTTTTTCAAGTTGCAACACAGATTCTTGATTTTTGGACCCGTCAAGTTTGTTAGTGAGAAGGGTGACTAAAAAGTGACCGTGTAGAATCATTTCATAGTTTTAGTTTTCAAAAAAAGTGGTTGCAGCAAGCTTGTCGCACGCCGAAACATGGCTCGGGCGGTCGTCGTGTGCCCTTTTCGTCAATGACGCGAAATGTCGGCCTATGACTGTGTGCTGACGATTTACACCGTTTTGAAGCCTTATAATGTAGATCAATTGAAAAGTCCAACGAAGTAATGTCGCTCTACAGCAGACTTTGTTTCGTTTCTCAGTTTGCAAATGTGATTTGCGGAAAATCACTGAAACTTTTAGCTGATCTACTAGTTAAAAGTGAGGGAAGAGGAAAAAGAGGAGTCGCGGGCGTCGTGTGCCCTTTCGGTCAGAGACGCTTAATGTCGGCGGCCAATGACTTGGCCAGCACCGCTTACCGCAAAAATTGAAAAGCTACAATATCAAGATGTGATGGAAAATAACAGTTTCGGTCCTCACATTCGTTTTGTATGAGATGATTCACATGCAATAAACCCTCTGATCACGTGAATGTGGAACGTCACAGAAAATCGTTAATTTCGCAATGAGCCGCCCGACTGTTTTCGTGTTTCCCCCGAAAAACCACGAAACCACATTGATGTGAAAAGCGAAGCGTGTACAATCAGAGATGCGAAGTGTGAGAGCAGCGAGAGGAGGCCAGCGCGGCGGAATTCTGAACTAAAAACGGAACGATTTTATGACACAACCCACCGTTCTCGATTGAAGATGGAATATAGAATATAGAAATCAAAGTAGAAGAAGAAAGGCCGCTGGTCGATTTGGGATGGAAAGGCTCACGAACCGAGAAGAGGAGGAGGGCGGACGGTTCGGGAGGAAAGAGATATTGTGCAGAATGCAGAGAGTTGCCGAGAGCGAAAAAGGGTCGAACGGGCTGTCGTGACAGTTAAACTCTGATCACTACAGAATCTCAGTCTGTCCCAACTCTAAAGTATATATGCATCATGTGAGATTCTGTGCCACAACAAGAGTTCAATTCGCATTTCCCACGTTTATTATGGGAATTGGGCACAGTGCGCCGTAGTTGTTGACTGTTGAAAGGCGATGACACTTTGTGGAAAACCCACATTAATGAAATAATCGCTTTATGACTTTGTTTACCACTCCGCTCCTGGGTACGGTATATACTGGAAAGTCCCCTATGTAGAGTCTGTGAGCCGATTACGAAATACATTCGCCCACTTTTTGTCGCGGAACGCCAATCAAATCACCGCCATTCAAGTATGAAACACAAAAAACAAGAGCACAGCTCATTTCCATATCCAGGCCGCCCGCTTTGATTGATAGACGAAAAAACGAAAGAAATGAGGATGCGAGGAGGCGGGGGGTAAAGTGACGAGGTTTTGATTAATGAAAGCCCGTCCCGGAGAGGACATGCATCAGGGAAAGAGTAAATCTCGAATGTGACACGTTTCTTTTCGCCTTCTCACCGGGCAAATTGGAATTGGCATTTGATGGGGGCGCACAACGTACCCCATCTATTGTTGTTGAAATGTTCAAATCGGAACTTTAATGCTCCGGTTTGTGGGTAGTTTACGTGGAAACAGTCCGAGGAGCAAGGCATCAAAGATCAAAGAGAGTAGGCGGTCAAGCCTGTGGGTTTGCCTATTTTGCCTATAAGGTATATCGTAGGTAAAAATGTTGGCTGCGGCCTAGAAAGCTCAGGTTAACAAAAATTGCTTGCACACTGAAAGTGATTTGCGTGCATGCAATCGAAACAAGTAGTTCTCTCCACTTTCTGAAATCTCGTCAAGAAGGTCCACCAAGTTTTTCCAAGTTTTTGCAAAAGTTTTTCCATTTATGATTCTAACCCATATTAATAACAGTGCTAATCCATCATTTTTTAGTGAAAAGCGATGACGTTCCTGCTCCCTGTACAAAGATTGTTATTGCATTTCCTCCTCCTCCTCGTTACGCATGTCATCACTTTGCAAGCGACGAAACGAGCTCGCTACGGATGACGCGACCGGTTGCGTACGCGACGAGCACAGTAACAACATGAGGTCAATTTGCCGCGATACGCGAGGCTCGGGTTACATTGACCCGACTACTTCTGCCCAACTATCAATTTTTCTGACACCTTTGGAAATCTCTGCAAAACCAAAGACCAAAACCGAAATCCAATTTTAATTCTTAATTTTGTCGCTTTTTTGGCGGCCGGTGCTCCATTTTAATTTCGTCCTCTTTTTGAGAATACGAATCCAATAAGTCGGCCATAAACGATAAACGTCGCGGTGTACCTCATGTAGACACACACACATGCGCGCGCGCGCCCATAAAATGGGAAGATTGAACGTGGCGACGAGGCGCCAAACTTTTCGGCTGCTTTTCTTTCAGTTCAGGGGCATTTATTCGAAGACCAAATATTCAAGATTGACATTAGTATCAGAAAGAAACGTGTAAAGTTTCAAACAAATTTTTGAGGCTTTACATTAGAGAAGAGGTGCGGAAAATCTATATGGTAAATGGATGAAATGTATTTTGGAGGCGATATTCTTTGGGATATTAAAAAGGGAACGGTGTGTGTGTGTGTGGGAAATATTTGGAATCAGGACTAACTATGAAAAGTGGCGGAAGGTACATGAATCCATGAATAAGTGGAGAGAAATGCGGAACAACTATTTGACATTTGGACAGGAATCTAGATGGGAACAGGTGAAGGAAAAATAGGGAACAGTGGAAAACATCTCCAGATTTAGAAGAATACGGAAACAAGAATCGGTGTGCGAGTGCAAAATATGGTAGACGGTTAACAGAACACGTGCGAGGCTATCAGTGAGGGAAAAGGGAAAACTCTGAAAGTTATTACTTTCAGTTTCTGTTTCTGCGGCTGTAGCGGTCGTCTCTCCGATTCCCCTCGCGCTCACGGCGATCTGTAATTACTTGCATGTACAAGATTATTGACATCTGAAATTCACCTCTCTCGTGACGACGTCTCTCCTCTCTGCGGCGCTCCTCACGGCGGTGCTCTTCACGACGGTGCTCTTCGCGGCGGTGCTCTTCGCGGCGGCGCTCTTCGCGGCGGCGCACTTCAGTGCGACGAATCTCTCGGAACTCGCGGCGATGATCTGAAAATTGAGGTTTGTACCAAGTGCCAGACGGATGATTCAATTACCGGCACGACGGTTGTGACGACGATCGTCTCTGCGGCGACTGACGCTTCTGAACGGTGGCGGCTGACGCCAACGATTTCCGTCGACTGAATAATGATATTGTCTATTTTAAATTTGAAACTGTGACTGGTAACTCACCAGCTCGGTTGTCGCGACGTCCGATCGGGCTTCTCGAGCGGCTGCTGCGACGGCGATCCTCTCGGCGAGGCGACTGACGTGGCTGCCTGTGCTGCATCTCTCCTTCGTCGGTTTTCGGAGTTTGCACGTAACCCATCAGCTCATTGTCCTCCCAGATCTCTTGCTCCGAGTTCTTCACCTCAACGACTTCCTCCACCACATGCTGCGACCAGATCTGGATCGGAGTCAAGATCGACGCCTTTTCTTCCCACTCCTTTGGCTCATTTTCTATTTTCATCGGGTTGAACACGGAATTCTTTCTCTCATCTGCCTCCTTCGCTTCTTTTTTGACGTTTTTCAGATCGAAGACGTGGCCATTTGCCTTGGTGATTTTGACGAAGATGATTTCGTCATCGCCGACAAGAGCTTCCAAAACTCCTTTGATCGTCTTCGCCAATCTCGGGTCTTTCAGGGAGACAATCACCTGACATCCGTCCTGATGTTCTTGCTCCGATCCTCCGTTCGGCTTCTTCTCCATCTCCGTCTTCTGCTCACTGGCCTCGTTGCCTGCAATGCCGACGTAAAACTTCGGCCGCGGACGGCTGCCCTCGCATCTTTCCAAACCCCGCCCACTCGCTGTTCTATTGGACAGCGAAAAAGATGCAAACAAACGGCAGCATAATAAGGGAAAAGAGAAAGAGAGAGAGAGCGTGTGTGTCGAACAATTCAAACGTGTTAAGAGAAAAGCAACTTACCACTGGATTCGCTGCTGCAAGAGTCTGGAGCAGTTGGATAATCAACTGGAACGATTGCGAGGGGAAGAGGTGGACTTGGAGCGATTGGAGCTGTTGCGACGTTGTCTGCAGAAAAATGGAGATGAAAAGATGCACGATGAGGCATACGATCAGTTTTCCCATCCATAAAAACGGAGAGAAAGAGGGGCGCAATGGGGAATGTCAAACACAATGCGCTTTCTTACTTCTACAATACATATGCGGGACCCAGACGTTTCGCAACTAACGTGAACTACTTAGCTCGAAATTGCACTGTCAAAGTTCACATGGGTATCGAGATAGGCAAAAACTCTTCCTCACCGATATAATCGAAAAGGTTACACGTGGCAACTTCGTTTTCCTCGTCGGCGGTCATCGGCGGCATAGCCATATTTTCCACGCGCACCTCGGCTCCCATCACTGCTCTTCCCATTCCGTCGTCGAATTTTAGGACGCGCATTGTGCTGTCTGAAAGTGAACACATAGAAATTTGCGGAGAAATGGAAGAGACTGATCGCAACCGCCACCATGACCGCAGATGGGGGCGGCAGCGACCGGCAACATATGCACCGAGAGGACGGCCAAAAAATGGGAAGGGGGTGTCGAGGAGAGCGAAAAGGAAGGTGTGGGGAAGGGAGGAAAAAGAGAAAGAGAGGACACGATTGGCTCGTGACCGAGTAATCACTGCGAAGCTACGAAGTCTCATAGCCAACTCTGATAATTAGTAAGCATTACGTAAGAAAGATATTCCCATGTGGATATTGCCACTAGAAAACAAACTGCTCTTCATGTTTTCAACACTTTCACTTTATTCTTAAAGGGTTCGCATAGAATGTAGCTAAAAATGTGATTCCAGTGTTGTCGTAGCGTGGAGATCAGATGATGAGCACTAGAAACATTGGGTAAGGCTGAAGCTGGCACCGGGGTACGTACCTTCCTCAGTCCAAGTCTGACCGTTGGCCGCTCCAAATCCGCGACGAGCATTGCGGCGGACGAGACGGGGGAACGAGTCCACCGACGGCTACAAAAAAAAACCAAAGTTCTCCGAATTCAAATTAAAATGCCATGAGAACTTCAAACTCTCGCTTTCCCATACCTTTGTCTCCTTCTTTGCCTTTTTCGGTGGCTGCCCGTTCTCCACCTCCTCCTTCTTCATTTCCGGAGCACTGCGCTTCTCTCCGCCAATCTTCATCTCCTTCTCAACCTCTTCTTTGACGAGAAGAAGTCCTTCGAAAGTGTTGATGGCTTTCTTCAGGGCGAGCGCCTCGACCTTCTTCAGGAATTCCATGCGCGGCGCGTCACGGATGCGTTCCGTGGCGCTCTGGAATGCCGGATTTGGCACGATCGCTGCAAAATCACCTAAAATTTCTCAAATGACCCAATTGCTGAAAACATACAGATCGGAGTGGCGGTTCCGCAGTCCATTGTCGTCGGTGGATTTGTCGGTGGATGATACCTGAAATGTGTGTGATTCACTGGGAGCGAATACAAGTACAAATCCTAGAACCGCGCTAAAACTACATTAGAATGTGTTCGCAATACGAAAGCATCTTAAAATACAATTTGTCTGACGTGCAAGATTCTGCTGGCTGATAGTGAGTACCCAAATAACAGGAAGATGTTGCTCAAAACCCAAGAATTATGCCACGCTTCGCGGCGAAAGGGGGATATGAGAGAGAAATGAAAAAGTTTCGACGGATTACGTGTACTGTTTCGTGAGAGAAATGATAATATTTTTGAACGAAAACGTTTTGTGCCGTAACAAGTGAATACTGCGCGAGAACTGTTAACTCGGATGCTTGGCGCGACGCGAGGAAATCGATAAATCGGCAAAGTGGTGTGAGATTGCGTACTAGGCGGCGCGCGGGAGCTCGACGATATTATTGATTTCCGAAAGCATGGAAAGTTCTCGAAAGCTTAAAGTTGACAGCTGGCTGACTGGCAGTGCATTCCGTTGGGCCTTGACCAGCTCATCCAGCTCGACCTTGATGATTTATACGCGATAAATTTGGTGACCTTGAAGCTCTCTGCAAAGTCCGATGAAGTATGAATGGTCTACAGTATCGTCCTCAATTTGTTTATGTTTTCCGCGATGACCTCCGCCAGCAGCTCTTCTGCCGACGGTTGGGTGTGAGCGAGAAGCGGAATGGCCTTGTAATCATGATCCATGTTTATAATCATCCGACCAGATGCCCCCGACACCTCTTTTGAAGTTCATCCATCTTCCGCTTCGGTGCCGATCATTGATCACATCTGTAAATCATCTGGCTCCGCGTTCAGTGTCACTTCAGTTTAGTTGTCCGAAAACTATTTGTCCCCTCTGTTTTACAATCATCTCACTTGAATTATTGCCCTGTTTATGTGATTGACAATGCTCTTTTTGCACACAACTTTAAAGAAAACAATTATTGAAGGGACTGAATAATCAGGTACATATAAAACAACTTGAACATGGGAAAATGACAATTTGATTACATTTCAAAGATGGGATATCAATTCAATCAAATGTTATTGAGTGAAGAGAAACTACATCAAGGCATGGAGAAGCTCTATTATGTGGATCTAAGCCCAAACCCAAAAGAACGAGAAGGAGGTTATGACAAAGACGAAGCTAGAACAAATGAGTCACCCTGAAACTATGAAATGGTGACGCAGAGAGGTACGAAACTTAAATCATGCTAACCGGCTGCAATAGTTAGGAAATGTCACATTTGAACGAAATGGCAAACTACAGGAAGGAAGGAATCTCTGATGCACACGTTGAAAACCAGCCGATGCTCTCTGAAAAGGACCAATGTTCAGTTATCGTTTACCCACAATTCACATAAAAAGTCACGGTCTGGGACGTTAAGGTTAACAAAGTGTGGGAAGATATTTCAATTTAAAAGATGTTTTATATGGTGCTTGCTACGTGGAAACAACACGAAACACACCAGATTAATGCTTCTTTCCGTTGGCTCTTCTCCCGCCACGCTTCTTTCTCGTCTGCTTGGAAGTTCCATGACGAATCATTGCAATTGCGCGGATGTCGTCTGAAAATATGAGTGCATGATTTCCGATCGTTTTCTTTTGTTTATACCGTCGTCGTCCTCATATTCGGCATACGTTCCCGCTGTCACCTTTGCCTTTGCGCTTCTTTCCGGATTGACGCGCTGCTCCGTTTGATAATAGTGCTGTTCGAACTGCCGAATCGCCTTTCGTCGGATTTCGAGTTCCATTTGTTTGTATTCTGCAATATCGCGTTTGATGACTCACAAAACCGGGTGGCTCACTTGTGGTAGCTTTGGCCATCTTGTGTTGCATTGCCGGATTATTCGTCATCACCTCTTTCTGGTTCTTTTCGATCTGGGCTCTGATCCATTCTTGTTGATGAGCGGGAGTGGAGGCTGAAAACCTTGTCATGAATTTTGACAATTCTAATGTGGGCTCACCGATCCACTGATCCTCTACGGCGATCTCCTGCATCAGGTTCCTCATAATCTGTTCGTACGTATTCATCGGCGGTGGCGAAGCTTCTTGTCTTTCGTATTCGGGATCGATGAGCTCTTCCTTGATGAACCGAGCATAGTTGCTCGACGAGCTGGCACCCTCAGACATGACGGCGGCACAGAATGAACTGCCCTTTTTTTGGTGAGCGCGTCCCCTCCCCTTCTAACAAAGAGAGAGAGAGAGAGAGGGCGGAGCTTTTGACATGGCCCTCGCCGTGTTCTTTTTTATGAGTGTGACGAAACGAATGGAAAAGTGAGGAGCGAGCATGATTTATTACGATTGGAGAATTGCACATTTCGTAGTGAAATAATAAGAGACGGAATTATTAACTTCTAGAAAAACGGTGTCTAAGCGGATTGCTTGAAGGCGAAGCACGTGGTGCCGTCCTTCTCAGTTTCGCAATAGAGTTCGGTGTTCACGATGTAGGAGAAGGTGCCCTTTGAGCAGATGACGTCGACGCGTCCTCCGATAGCATCGGCAGCAGCCGTCTGGATCTGCCGCTTCGCAACAGCGGTGCTCTCGTGGATGTTCTGCAAGAATTTGCTGTTGGAACGCTCTAAAATTAAGATTTGACTCACAGCAACGATGATGGCCTTCAAGTCTTCGGAGTTGCACTTCGGGTCGAACACAGTCTCGTCGTCTCTCTTCACTCTCGCCACGTAACCCTCGGCTTGATCGACGCCCGTGTCCTCCATGTCGTTTTGAATGTGACGCTTGTGTGGAGCAGCATAGGCGTGTGGTGGTGGGGCGACGATCGGTTGAGGTGGTGGCTGCGGGAGGAACTGTGCCGGCGCGGCGTAGGAAGATCCGTAGGAGGAGGGAGCGGCTCCACCAATCGGCGCTGGCGGCAGGTAGGATGGTTGGGGCTCTGCAAAAATTGTAGAACATATAATATCTGTTGAACCTTTGTTTTTGTGTAAGTCAGCACATTTCCTCTTTTCCCAATGTAAAACAGATATTACACAAACCAACGACCATCGTCATTCGCGAGCAATTTCCCACGATTTACATATGAAAAGTGTACAGTTAGATAGGCATTCAAACGCAAACAAATGCATATTAGGTCCCCTATCACATGAATGACATGCAAACTCACGGCTATAGACTGGTTGTGGAGCAGCGAAGCCTCCGGCTTGGGGGTAGGCCCCCTGGGCGGCGAACGTTGGCGCCGAGAAGGTTCTGTATCCGCCGCCGCCGCCGCATGGAGCCGGTGGAGGAGGTGGGGGACAAGCCGGAGGAGCGGAGCAGCCGCACGCGGAACCACCGCCGCCGCCGAAGAAGAAGGCCTGGAAGAGAAGAGATATTGTAGAAGGGTAAAGTGCGAACACACCTGTGACGTGACGGCCAGTGAAGCCAGGAGTAGTGCCGTCCACTGCATAATTTCGAAGCTAGCAACGAATGGATTGCGCGGCTTGCAATTTATAGCAGAGGTGTGTTATATCGGTATCAACATGCCGTCAAGCTGACCGCCCAGCCTTGTTGCGAGGACGACGACGGGAAGAACAGGTTCTCACTGGGATCCGCGACACGATCGGATGGATAAAAAAGAGGAAGAAGACGGGATTTTCTTTTCGCTGCGAATTTTTTGAGTGATCAGTGCGGACATATAGGCGGCTAGTTGGACTGTGTCAGAATCAGAAGAGAGAAAACTTTTACTTCAACTTCACCAATTCCAATTCCAATTCTAATTAAATCTGCCATCGATTCCATTTCCAATTAAAGGAAACAGTCGATCCGTCGAAGAATCCCATTATCACAATCCCGATCCGTCATTCTGTGAGGGGAAAGAACACGAGAATCGGATAGATACGTAGTATTGCGTAAGGCTTTTTGCTGCCGAGAAAAGGAAATGAATGACAAGAAGCCACGAGCGGCGTAATAACGGGATTTGAGTGGGAAAAGAAGCGCCTGGGCTATCGCCAATAAACAGTTTGTTTTGGATTATAATCTGGCAGGCAAGATGAACGGCTAGAAGTTACACTACGATCGTTTGGCAGATTCGTGGATTCCGAAGCCGTTTTGATGTTCCGTTCGTATAAGTTCCTGAATTATTCTATCAAAGTGATCCCTTTGAGAATACTTACGAAACATATAGGGTTCTTTCTCCCCTTGTTTCTGTAAGTTCAAAAGTCCGAAATGTTACTACAAAATAGGTGCTTCAATTTGACCCACAGTCTTTGAACGTTCTTTGTCTAGTTCATTGCATACCGAACTGGTCTATGTTCTTGAAGAGGTTGCTTTTTGGGCCGCCAGATGACGTGGTGATCCCCTTCAAACTCCCTGTGCACGGCCCGGCGCCTAACCCTATCCCATTTTTCGTGTGTGTGGCGGTGCAACAGCATCGTTCATTTCGACGGAAACACCACAAGACGTCTCGTACTCCCTTCGCCATGTGTCATTTCCACTTTGAGGAGGAACGAGGGGAAACGAAAAATGGGCAGCCACAAGATGGAGCAAAAGGAGAAGGAGACGTGTAATTAAATGAATCTTGGCTGTGCGCCGGGGTGGCTCCCAAAAACGGACACTTTCTTTTTGGAGGGGGGGGGACGACGTCCGTTTCGAGGGCATGTATGCTCCGCTTTTCAAGTGCACAGAGGGATCTTTTCGGTTTATGTTTTCGACAGCCAGACAGTATGTAACCAAACTTTTTCGTTGGGAACATGAAATTGGGCCACCTGCCATGCACACTTCAATTAACAAGCATGAACATTATTACCACCTGTCTTCTCCGAATAAAAAGTGGAATGACAGGTGTAGAGGGGCGCCACGCGGAATTATTAATATTAGATCATCAACCAAAGGGACTTGAACGCAAAAAAGTTCATTTATCTGATAACTTGTACAATGAGATATCGGCTTCTTCTACTGTCTGGCCTTTTGCTGGAAACGACGGATTGGTTGGAGGGCATGACGTTGATGAAACTGACGGTTTTGGGCGGTACGGGCCTTGGCGCGTTGACGGACTGAAACAAAACAAAACAAGTTTGTGTACACTTTTGTGATGTACACTTACAAGTCCCGGCAGCGTAATTGGACTGGACTCCCGGAGCAGCTGCGACTTCGCTGTCACTGAACGAGCTGGAACTGTATCCGGACGGAATCGGAGCTGGTGGCGGTGGAGGAGCGGAATAGGAAGGCTTCTGGGCGTAGTCGGTCGGTGGAGATGGGTACGTCGGCTTGATTGGATAGCTCGGGGCAACTGGATACTTCTTCGGGAGCGGGTAGGATGGTGGAGTCGGATAGGTCGGAGGGGCAGTTGGGTAGGTGTTCTCGGCCACTGGATACCCGCATTGTGCCAGCACGACGAGGAAGACGGAGGAGACGAGGAGGGAGTACATGTTGAAGGTGTAATGGATTCAAGTATGCGAGGTGCCCTTTTATACCGACAGAGTTCAACTTTGACCATCATAACTAGGAATGGTTGTTTGAATGGGATGGGATGGGCTTTCCAATGACTTCTAGTAACGGTTCAAGTACCAGTTCTCCTGATCGTAAGTTCCGTTTCACTCTAATGGGTTCTACATATTTTCCGGTTCGAATGGGAGTTTCAGACATCATAGACTGACCGGTTACTGCTAATAATGTTTAGTTTCAAAGCGTCCGTAAGACATATTCGCAACTGAAGTTCATTGATGATCTGTCTCAAGGTCTCAAGGTCTTAATGTTCCAATTAGAGTGTTCTTGTAAGCAATATCCTTTGAAATTCAAAATTTCGGCTTCATCAAAACCAATTACGTTTCATTTTCAAAACTTTCTCCCAACGTACACAGGGCACCGACAGTGGCGTCATTTGCACCTGCACTCCCATTCAGGGTCACCGACAAGGTCGTTACGAGTTGGCGGCTTCCTTTTGACATTCCGTCAAAGTTAGTGGAAAACATGCACCTTTTTGAATGTGTTTATTTTTGCACTTCATATTTTTACTGAGGGGTTTTCTGAATGACAAGAGAATAGACGATGAAGACGGTTTATTGAAAGGTTCGAATTGGAAAGAATACAAAGGAATGAGAAAGCTACAGTTATTGTTTCTTCTGCTGGAAACGACGGATTGGCTGGAGGGCACGACGTTGGAATTTACGGTTCTGAGAAGTGCGGGCTTTGGCGCGTTGACGGTCTGTAAAATTGAATATCTGCATCTGATCATCTACTTTTTATCGCTTACATTCAGTGATTGGAGCAGAAGTGCTGTAGTCAGAAGCAGAAGAGTCCGAGACGACTTCAGAATCACTGAACGAATTGGAACTGTATCCAGACGGAATGGGAGCTGGTGGTGGTGGAGGAGCGGAATAGGAAGGCTTCTGGGCGTAGTCGGTCGGTGGAGATGGGTACGTCGGCTTGATTGGATAGCTCGGGGCAACTGGATACTTCTTCGGAAGCGGATAGGATGGTGGAGTCGGATAGGTCGGAGGGGCAGTTGGGTAGGTGTTCTCGGCCACTGGATACCCGCATTGTGCCAGCACGACGAGGAAGACGGAGGAGACGAGGAGGGAGTACATGTTGAAGATGCAATGGATCCAGCCGGGCGGAGTGCCCTTTTATACGGCCGAGTTTGATTTTAACCAGTAAATCACATGCGGTGTCCACAAAGTTCAGAAAACCGTGAACCCCAGCAAAGACCATCCAACTAGAAGTCGTTCTGCAGCAAACTATAGTTGAAACCCCATTACTCGGCCCGTTACGATTTCTTCACTTTGCCCGCATCCTCCCCTTTTCTACTGGTCAAAGTTGAATTCTGTCAGTATAAAAGGGCACTCCGCACAGTTGGATCCATTGCATCTTCAACATGTACTCCCTCCTCGTCTCCTCCGTCTTCCTCGTCGTGCTGGCACAATGCGGGTATCCAGTGGCCGAGAACACCTACCCAACTGCCCCTCCGACCTATCCGACTCCACCATCCTACCCGCTCCCGAAGAAGTATCCAGTTGCTCCGAGCTATCCAATCAAGCCGACGTACCCATCTCCACCGACCGACTACGCCCAGAAGCCTTCCTATTCCGCTCCTCCACCGCCACCAGCTCCAATTCCGTCTGGATACAGTTCCAACTCGTTCAGTGATTCTGAAGTCGTCTCGGACTCTTCTGCTTCTGACTACAGCACTTCTGCTCCAATCACTGAATGTAAGCGATAAAAAGTAGATGATCAGATGCAGATATTCAATGTTACAGACCGTCAACGCGCCAAGGCCCGCACTTCTCAGAACCGTAAATTCCAGCGTCGTGCCCTCCAGCCAATCCGTCGTTTCCAGCAGAAGAAACAATAAATTCTGTTCAAACTTTTACCAGTTCTTTCAAATAAGCTTCTGGCCAATAAATGTGTGTTTTTGTATCACTTTCGTTGTATGCACAAAGAAGCCGTACTCTTCTGTGAAACCAATTGAAGGCTCTCATCTGCTTTCTCCGGGTTATCCCAAGACGGCACGATGAGAAAGGTAAAATGGAGTTCGCGGGATGCTGCAATCATTACCGAAGAACGTTTGACTTTGAAGCAGACACCTGAACTAAGGAAGCCGAATGCCTTTGAAAGCCGGACGCACGTGGCACAAGGCCAGAGCACGGAAGGAGTGAAAGCACAGTTCGCTTATATTGCAGCCTTTGTTTAGAGATCTATCGTTTTCCGAGCATTTATTCAGAGTGATTTTAAGAGATACTCACAAGCAAGTCAAACAAGAAGGATGAATCAACGATGGAGGTGGAAAGTTATTAAAAGGCGTAAATTGTATAGAAGCAACATCCATTTTATCATTGTTGAAAGTAACCACGAAAGTAATTTAAAATAAAAAATTTTATTGGAAGAAGCTAATTTGAAAGAACTGGTTAAAGTTTGAACAGAATTTATTGTTTCTTTTGCTGGAAACGACGGATTGGCTGGAGAGCACGACGCTGGAATTTACGGTTCTGAGAAGTGCGGGCCTTGGCGCGTTGACGGTCTGTAACATTGAATGTCCGCATTTTACTTTTCATCGCTTACATTCAGTGATTGGAGCAGAAGTGCTGTAGTCGGAAGCAGAAGAGTCCGAGACGACTTCAGAATCACTGAACGAGTTGGAACTGTATCCAGACGGAATCGGAGCCGGTGGCGGTGGAGGAGCGGAATAGGAGGGCTTCTGGGCGTAGTCGGTCGGTGGAGATGGGTACGTCGGCTTGATTGGATAGCTCGGAGCAACTGGATACTTCTTCGGGAGCGGGTAGGATGGTGGAGTCGGATAGGTCGGAGGGGCAGTTGGGTAGGTGTTCTCGGCCACTGGATACCCGCATTGTGCCAGCACGACGAGGAAGACGGAGGAGACGAGGAGGGAGTACATGTTGAAGATGCAATGGATCCAACTGTGCGGAGTGCCCTTTTATACGGACAGAATTCAACTTTGACCAGTAGAAAAGGGGAGGATGCGGGCAAAGTGAAGAAATCGTAACGGGCCGAGTAATGGGGTTTCAGCTATAGTTTGCTGCAGAACGACTTCTAGTTGGATGGTCTTTGCTGGGGTTCACGGTTTTCTGAACTTTGTGGACACCGCATGTGACTTTCTACTACACAACTTGTGTTGGATCGAGAACGAGTACGGAACCTCAAAAGATACTGTGGTTTGTGTGTGGAACAATTGAACACATCGGTACCACAATTAGAAAAACGTATTGGTATCAATACGAAGCTGTAGACGGATGATCGCGTGGAAAGCGACCAGAGTACTGTTTTCTCAATGTTTGGCTGTAAAGGCTGTGTGCTCGGTATCTCTATAAAGCAAGAATGACGCTCATTGAAAATCAGCACCGAGAAAACATGGCAAAAAGTTCATGTTGCTTAAACTTTTTTGCAAATATTGACAGTGTCAGTAGTCGCATCTCTCTTGGCAGTTGTTCTCTCATTCTCTCGACGCACCAACTTCCCCTCGATCATCTTTTTATCCCCACTTCCTTCTGTTATCAGTGAGATGACCTCGTTCGTGTCTTCATCCCTTCAATTGTGAAAAAAGAACTACTCACCTTCACGTTCCTTTTAATCGTCTTTTTCCAGTCAAATGCTCTCCCAGCTGTTCCTCTTCCTTTCCGTTCTTTCCTTCGTCGTTCACTCCCTGCCAGCCGCGTGTCAATCGCCAGGAGTCAAAGATAAGGCTGTGAAGTGTGTGGATCAACTGACGCCGATGTTCGCGCAGGTGAAAGCGGCTCAGAACAGCGGATGGGTCACTCTGGACGCAGCTTCGAGTGTCAATGATATGTGCAGTATTTCGTTGGTGAGCATCTATCCTTTTCCTTCCAAACCTTTCTTTCAGGACTGCTTTAAAACGCTTCAAACGTGCGCCGGAATCGATCAGAACCTGATTCTGACTATGGAAGGAGTGTGTGATTTGTTCGGATTCATGACTGGAAAGTTCAGTGATTGCACTCAGAAGATGGAGACTCTGAAGAACAACAAATGCGTCGTCGACTTCTTCACCAATCCCGTTTACACTGATGTCAGTTTTGAAGCGTTACGTACTTACAGGCGAATTTTCCAGGCTCCGGACAATAAAACTCGATGTAACAAGCTGAAAGAAGATGGGAAGTGTGTGGAGAAGAAGACAGAGTCCGCGTGCTCCAAAGGTTCGGCCAAAGACTTCAGTGATGTGAGTTTTTGTAAGTTATGAAAGATCTCAATTGAACTTTTGTTTCTAGCACCTCGACGGGCAACTCAAACGGTTCAATTGTTAGAAAGCAGTAGGACGGAAGTTCATTATTGTTCTGTTATCATAATAAACGTCACAATCACATTGCTCTTCTGTCGGAAATTGAATGACGTGGTCCTTGTACCGCTATGGACCATTGCTACATCTGCTACACTCTTGAACACTTGAAAAAAGTATGAAGTCATTTATTTTTGTATGTTTTCAGATTCAAATCACACATTGGTAGAGTTGATAGCCCCAGTCACTTCCGTCGGACCAACTTCGAGTCTGGTCACATTCCTCTTCGGATCCACCACTTTGATACCTCCGGGCACAAATTGGATTCCGTACTCTTGTCCCTTTTTGTAATCCCAATCCTTGTACCGCAGTCGACCGTCGCACGCGCGGTTGAAGAGTCGTAAATCGGAGTGCTAGAAAGAGGGACGGAGTTCGGATGGCCAGTTAGAGTTACCTCTTTGTAAAGTGCGGCAAAGTTTGGTTCGCAATGCTTCTCAACGTTTGGAATGTAGCACTCTGCTCGAGTTTTGATGCTCACACAGTCGAATTTGGAGGGTGACATCTGGAAAGTAATCGGTGTTCACACATACAAAGAGTAAGTACTAGACTGACATCCTTCAGGTACACTTTGACGCAATCCGTCAGTTCCTCCGGCTTCTTCTTCAGGACCTCTCTCAAAATGTCATCGCAAAACGACATCGGTCCCAACTCGAAGATGTCGACTGTGCACTGATCCAGTTGTTGGTAGTTGACAAAGTCCATGAAGCATCCTGAGTTTTCACGACAAGTCTGTGCATCGGGTTGAGTACGAATCTTAGGGTCTAAAGGCTTACGAATGCGTCGTCGCAATGAGATCTCAGCTCTGTGAAAGTCATGTTCTTCGTTTTTCCCGGAGACCAGGCAATCGACTGCGTTCTCCAGAAGGATTTTAGGCCTTGCTAAAGAAACGAAACATGATTATAGAGGCACTTGATAGCGAACTCACCACAGTGTCACACCAGTCCAACTTCAAGCTTCCGAACGCTACGCACGTGGTTTTGTACTGATCATAGCCGTAACGATGGCGACGAGAGCACGAGATAAAGAGTGGAAGAGTTAGGAAAACTAAAAGAAGTTTATGCATTTTTGTGTCTGACGGACGGCCGAGAAGTTCGGAGTGTGATCAGAAGAGATGGGCGAGGAGAGAAGCGGAATGGGAATGAGAATGGGAAAAGGGAATGGGGAAGCAAGGTCAGCGACAACTGTTCTCAAAGAACCCATGAAATGTTTTCTTCCTGGTATCTTTTTCATCTTTTGACTCGAGCAAGCGTTTTATTTTGAGACTTATGGGGCAAGGGACTGATTGAATTGAATTTATAATAAATTGGAAGTGAAGTTTTGAAATCAGACAACTTTTTTTTCACAGTTTTTGTCAATTTTTCTGTTTAATTTCAGCTGCAGAATTGTACCGTACTTTAAAGGCGCAATAGCCAAATAGTTCGGGGTCTCGCCACGAAGCGAAATTCGAAAGCGCGAATGCGCTTGGTTCGAATTTCACATCATTGTTCTGCTGATCTTTCGTCTGTTTTTTCATCAAAATTCGCTGTTTTTTCTGATTTCTTGACAAAAAACAGTCTCCAATTTGAAGGATGGACACCTCCGACGGGCATCTTCTGCCGCTTTCGAATCTGTCGCGTTCGGGCAGTATCGAGTTCAGAGATGCGGTTATTAACGAGAAATGGGTGCATTCGGCGAACCGACGCAAAGGACACTTGACGCCAAAAGCTGTAAATGATCCAATTATTCTAGTAACAATATGAAAATGTTCTATTACAGCCCGAAAAGAAGAGCGGATGGTTCGGAAAGCACAAATCGGAGGAGGAGAAGCTGATGGAGCGAGTGGAACAGCACGAGTTGGAGGAATTGCAGACGTTCATTGCCCAGAAGCTGTTCCGTGTCGACGGAATTCTGTGTGATGAGCAGACGAGGATTCTGCTCGTCGAGAAATTGATGAATGCGAAGGAGTATCCGACGATCGCACACGAAGAGCTCGTTTACAGATATGGGTACGTTACATCTTATTCTTACCAATTATCAAAATCTCTAATTGACAGAAGTTCAATGGCGGGTTGGCTGCGCGATCGTCTCGTTCCTTCGATGTCGGACTGCAGCTCGGTTCTCCAGCGAGCCGCCACCGAATTCTACAAGAACAAGCTGTCAGATCCGCTCTCCAATTGGGGTCAAATGAATTCAGAGCACGTTTCGATGGTGGCCGCCCGCATCGCGAAGTTCTCGGAGGAAATGTCGTCGAAAGTAAAGTGGTCGTTGCTCGTGGAGCCTGGCAGGTTCAGTTGTCATTTGACCGAATTTGTGCTCGAATACAACCGATTGGAGCGGATGTTCGCGAACAACGAGCTGTCGGCTGAAGAGTCGTCTCAGACAGCATTCAATGCGAATTATCTAACAAAAGCGAGAAGTAAAATGGTTCCGTGTGTAGATTACACGAGAGTGAAACTGGAGGACGGACTGGGCAGACTGGACAATCGAAGTGCTCTTATGGACGGAATTTTCAGTGGGGAGCACGAGTTCGAGAAGAGCGAGGATGAGAAAACGAGCACTTAGTCAGTTTTCAAGCGAAAATCCAATGAAATCATTTAAATGTTCCAGCGGCACAACGGACTTCATCCACGCGAACTATGTCAAAGGCGGCCCCCTTCTGAACACGTTCATTTGCGCCCAAGCACCCCTTCAGAACACACAGGAAGACTTCTGGCGCATGGTGTTCCAGGAGAAGTGTCAGTTCATCGTTATGCTCAATTCGGCCGTCGATTCTTCCTCTCTCGGACCTTTGGACGCAGCGAATCGCAACCATTGTCCGTATTATTGGCCACGAGCCGAAAAGCAGTTATTGGAGTTCGGAGTATTCCGTATCACGTGCATTAGTGTCGACTCAAAGGCCGATCCGTTGTTCACAATCACCCGATTGAAAGTGCAAAAGATGGGCGGCGACTTGATGGACGACGATGACGATGAGCTCATTCTGGAGCACTGGCAGTGGGATTGGCAGTATCTCGGAGATGTGCACTGGCCGTTCCGTGTTCTCAGAAAGTAATAAAGTCTGTAAAAACCTCGTTATTTCCCCTTGTTTCAGAGCACGTCAACTGCCTACTCCGACGATTGTGCAGTGCATCGACGGCTGCTCCAAGTCCGGCACTCTGGTCGCCATCGAAGCCGCCCTCATGCACTTTGTGCGCGGCTCCCCGGTCACCAAGTCGCTCATCCTCCAGTCGTGCGTCTTCGTCCGCCTCCAACGCCGTCTGTCCGTCTCGTCGACCCTTCTCTACCTCTTCATCTACCGCGTCGTTCTCCGTTGGATAGAGCCGTACGTCGGCAAGTTCTACGAGCGAGCGGCACTCGGATTGCGATTCAAATCGATCGGATTCATCCAGAAGTACACGGCAATGATTCAGGAATTCAGTCGCATCACTCCTGCCTACTAACACTTGATTTTGTACCATAATGATTATTTTATTGCCCCCTCAATGGAAAGTTGTGAATGTTTACCTGCCTGATCTCCCCCATTCCCCTTTCATCGAATTTCTGACCCCGAAAATATCATTTTCACAATTTTTCTTTTCGAAATTAAATTGAATTCACTATTCGATTTCTCACAAGCAGGAGCGATCCGCCGAAGAAAACCAACGAGATCAACTAACTTGAAGCCGAGTTTATTTGAAAAGATCAGATCGTACACACACATTCATTGGAAAATATAATGAAACAAATAATTCGGTCGGAAATCAATGTTTGTGGACGAAGTTGATCGGGATGGATCTGGAAGAGCCGTTCGACTTCTTCGGAGCCTCGATCTGAAGCTTTCCGTCGTTGGAAATGGCCGATTTAAGAGCGGTGAGATCGGCGTCCTCCGGGAGCAGAATCATCTTGGAGAAGGATCTCTTCGAGTAGCCGTGCTTTGATTTCGTCTCCTGTTCTCCCTCGATTATGAGTTCACGTCCGTTCAAATCAATCTTAATTTCCTCGGGTTTGAAGTGGGAGACGTCGAGTTGCAGAGCGAACTTGGTGTCGTTGTTGACAACCTGGAAGAGAAATAATTTAAAAAGAAGAAAAAGCAAAGATACAAACCTCTCCGATGGTATCCGAAAAGTTGAACGAATTGTGATCGGCGTCTCTCCAATAGGGCAGTTGAACGGACAGATCATCGAAGAAATGATCGGACGAAAATGGAGAACGGAGCAGAAGCATTGTAGCCTGTGAAATTAGAATGGAAGTGATATGGATTCATTATAATTCCCTCTTGTTTATATACATTTTCTGTCGAATCTTCTTGAAAATTCCAGAAGATTCGCGAAATGAGAGTGCAGAGAGACGCAGACTTGCCGGCGTTTCTGCGTTTCTCCTGTCGACACGCTCTCTCGTCTGCAAGAACGAACGGGAAATTTCCAGAGTAAACGAGGAACCTTATAAATAGCGGAAGATTCGAATGAAGAGCAACACTAATTATATTGTGTGCCTTCGAAGATGTCACTCTACTTCCACCCGAGAACCTCTTCGCTTTTCGACGAATTGCTGCGTAAAATGGCCATGGATACTCCGTTTCCGGAAAACTCTTCTGCTTTTTCCGCTGGCTCTGAGGTAAGATTTCCCCGTAATTCCATTAATTTTCCCACTTTTTTCAGATTGTCAACAACGCGGAAAAGTTCGCCCTGAATCTAAACGTGTCGCAGTTCAAACCGGAAGAGTTGAAGATCAATTTGGAGGGCAGAAAGCTAACGATCCAAGGGGAGCAAGAGGTGAAATCGGAGGACGGCTACTCGAAGAAGTCCTTCTCCAGAACCATTTTGCTGCCGGAAGACGTCGATTTGGCCGCCGTCGCTTCGAATCTCACTCACGAAGGCGTTCTGTCGATTGAGGCCAAGAAATTGGAGGCGATTCAGGGAAGATCCATCGCCATTCAGCAGGCCGGCCCGGACACTCAATAATCTCGCCTTTTCACTGGTATTTCTGTTGACTTTTTGTTAGACCTCTGATAAATGAAGTCTGTTAAAGCTTTTAAAAGTTGATTGTTTATATAATAAACGGTTTGACTCTTTCATAAATTGAACGGAATGAAAATATACAAGTAGGGGCAGTATGTACAAGTATCTAAAGCAACGGAAGAACAGGAAGAGAACACGAGCACCTCGGGTAAAGCAAGCAAGAACTAAAGGACGGGGGGAACCCATGAATGCAGGAGAATGAAAGCTGTACAAGGGATGGTATCTAATCGAAAGAGACGATGGGAATCGGGAGGATAAGAGTGAAATATGCCGGAGAAATGAGTTATGCGGGGAGGGGCGACTACGGTATGACGTGTACTGATTTGTACGAATTCGAGCTACTTTTCTTTGTACATATTCGGCGGAACGCATTCAAGCGCGCACTTTCGCAATGCGGACGTGCCGCTCCAGCTGGAAAAGGTGATCGTCCTCGTCGTTCGGAAACAGTTTTCGCACGTTCTCGGCGAGCTTGAGCACATATCTGGAAAAAAGTGATTGATGTTTCAGCCGTCGATTCGGGGTGCCACTCACTCGCAATTCGGGCCGGCGCATCCTTTTGCCGTCGCAATCTCGCGTGCCATTTTGATGAGGTCATCCGGACCGAGGTACAGATCATTCTGCTTATCAGCGACGCAAGTCAGAGCCATCACTACGGTAGGACGGCGGTGGGCGGAGTCGATTTGGACGGGCACCATTCGGAAGGAGTAGCCGTTGTCGATCTGTAAAGTTAGTTGTTGTTGGCACGTACTTTGATCCCAGAAGAAGAAAGTGAAAAAACCTCTGGTTCATGACGTACTCAATGAGTCAGCTGTTTTCAATTCATGGATAATAGCCTCACCTCTCTTTGCTCGAGATACTTGACGGCCGTGGTGATGGCCGACTTTCCGTCGACTCGGAACACGACTCCGTTCGTGCACGATTTGGAATCTTCGATGAGTGTCGCCACGCGGCCCGGCTGCAAAATTATACATTCAGACTGGCGCGCGGAGAGGAAGGGGGTCACATGTTTTCCGCGTGCTTACTACTGCTTCTTCTTCGAAAAAGAGGGAGGAAGAAGAAAGCGAAAAGAGAGAGAGAGCCACGCGAGCAACAACTATACGAAAAAGAACTGGGCAGCCTTAAACTCACCAATTTCTCGTCACCGCGATGATACGTGTTTCCTTGATACATTCGACGAACCCAGCCGATGGCGTAGGCCTTCCGGCTCGTCGCAAACGCGAATCCGGGATTCCAGATGAGGCTGCCGTAGCCGAAGATCCAAAGAGATTGATTAGTAGTGGAGGTCGAGGAGAGGGCTTCCATTTTAGAGGAGGATGATGTGAGCCACGGGGGCGGAGGAGGGGGTTTCTGCAAGAATGGAATGGAATCACAAATGACTCAATGGAATAGAACGGAAGAATCAGTGCCCAAAGAACGTTGGAAAACAGAGAACGAAAGAGGAGATCGGAAGATCTGTCTTGATGGATTCACACATGGTCTGGCCTCACTTTTATATAACGGGAGGCGATGGGGGGAGGGGCGGGCGCTGAGAGAGAGGTGATAGTGCTGAACGCGGCATTGCATCAGACACTTTTGGATGCAGCGGCGGGAGACGGCGAGACGGAGAGGGCGGAGAGGGAAACACATGTGTTGGACCGACTGGGGGAAGCCTTGGTCGACGGCGAAAGGGCACTGCAGAGAGCGAATAAACGAAAGCGAGCGGAGGGCCAGAATGGACCCGGGGAGCAAACCGAAAGGACACATTTCATTCGGTCCCCGTCATTTACATTCCCATTCTTCTGATGAAAAAGATGCAATAGCGTCTGTCAGAACCATTGGAATCACAGAAGAACAAGAAAGACCATAAATGTAATCAACTTTCAGGAAGTGAATTTGACCGAAAAGCATGCCTCAGCACTGTTGGCTCTGGTCTCTTTACGGGTCGTAAAATTTAGTGCTCAGCGGTTGATAACGCCCGTTTCGGTGGGGTGACGGAGGGTGCAAAAAACAGCTAGAATGGTATTGAGAGCAGGTTTGAGGCACTAAGCGAACGCGCTCCACTGGACTTTTTAAATTGACCGATTGCGCGAAAAATGCGAAGTGCTGAGTCCAGAGGAGCGCGTTTGCTGAGCTAAAAAGAGCGTCTCTACGAAAAGTGATCATTGTAAATGAAATCAAAAAACAGGCGCGAGGGGGATTCCCCGTTTCGGAAGCGATCCGATTACAAAGTGACCACCCTCCCGTTCTTTGTCCGTCTCTGCCGCCCGCGCGAAACTTTTTCAGCCGTAGGTCAAACAGTTCATGTGAGATGCATCGATCAGTCATAAAACAATCAGCCGCTTTCATTCTTCTCACTTTTCCCCCATCCGATGGCCAAAATAGAAGAGAAAGTTACAGTACTTTCGGCGAAACTTCCGCCCCGTTTTTTCGCGTCAACTGATAACGCGTCAAAACGCATTCTGCACCTGTCAAACAGAAGTGGGAAAGTGATAAGAAAACGGAAAAGAAAAAAGCGGAGAGGGATCAGTAATCAAATGGGTTCAGGAAGTCAAAGAAGAGCGATCCGTTCAATTTGGCATCCTGGGAACTGGTTAGGGGCTTGGCACGGCTTTGACCCATTCCAGTCCGTCCATGTCTAGACTGTTCCGTGGATAATGTTCTTCAAATCCCTTTCCACTCATACTTCGATTCTCCTTACCAACATGAAGATCCGTGCCCGTTCCCAAAGACTACACTAGAGTGCCCGCCATTCTCAGCCATGAAAAGTGACGAACGACATTTAAAAAAACCAAGAATTCCATCGCCCTGACCCATAATTGTCGTCGGTTTACATCAGCATTCCCCACAGGGTCCACCCCTTTTCTACAGTATTCCCTCCCCTGCGTCTCCTCGTTTTCAGTGCTCTTTCTCAGATTGCCCATCAGCTACTGTAGTTATACTTCGTCTTTATTTCCGTCGCTTTCGGCTGATGCAATTGCCACGCGAAACGCCGTCATCCACGTACTATTCGCAGCTCGAACGGACCCGAAACATGACGGAGATTGTGAGCAATCAAACCCACACACACACACCCTCACAATCGCATACAAACAAATGTTGGTTCGGTTTATAATCTGTTGTGCCAGAGTACTCATCAAACATTGGATCAAAATGAAACAAAGGGAATTACTGACGCGTCTTAAACCGATTTCAGACGAAGACGAACGGAAATGAAACGACGCCCACGCACTCACCAAAACGGGCATTTCTCACAGAAATATCCCCAGTACACACAACGAACCTTCACGATCCGAGGTCGTGCCACGTGAGAAATGTTCCGGTGAAGTCTTGAAATGAGCATAGCAGTAATGCTTTTATTTTCAATGTCAGGGACGAATGCGAAATGAAAGAATGGGTGAGCTTTCTGCGCGGAAGGCCCACCCACTCACTTTACGTGAATATGCAAATGTGATGAGGGAACGGACGGTCTACGTGACTTTCCGCGTCTTTGAATTGTATACCGTATATACAGTATACGTCATGTTTTGCCGGCCGGCTAGGTGTTCAGAGAACGGTCTGTTAGACTCGCAATTAGTGGAGTGCAGAAGAAGAAGGGAGAGAATGACGTCAATCCATATGAATGTGTGCATTGTCCCACTCTTTTGATCTTTCCCAGTACTTTCCAGGGCCGCGCGCACGCAGCCCCGATACGCAAAAATTAAACCATAGTTGCCACGGGCCGGGCCGGGCCGGGCCGGGCCGGGCCGAAATTTCCAAAACTCCGGCCCGGCCCGGCCCGTCGGCCCGGCCCGGCCCGGCCCGACCCGGCCCGGCCCGGTCGGCCCGGTTCAAAAAGCGGGAATTCAAAATTTGAATTATTGATCGCATGAAGCCATTTTTTATAGAATTAGGGGTTTTTTGCAAGCATCGAACATTGAAATATTTCTCATAAAAAATTCATAATAGCAAAAAAAACACAGAAGAAACAATTAGAAAAATAACAATTAACAAAAAACAACGAAAAGTAACAAATGGGATACTTATGCAACACTCGCAGAGTTTCCCTCAATCCAGTTTGGATACTTCGAAGCGATTTGTGCTCCGAGCACTACAAGTTCCGCTTTTTCGCAACGAAGTCGTGTTCTTCTTTTGTCCAGTAGGTATCCGGCAGTGCTGAACGATGTTTCACAGATACTTTCGCTTGGAATTACTGAAAAAACTTGAGCAGCAACTTCATATAACGTCGGGAACTCGTTTCGTTTCTTTCTCCAGTAATCCTCAACAGTTTCTGACAAAACTGTGAACTCGCCAAGATATCTGTAACATTAACACATCGATTATGTAAAAAATGTTGAAGCTTACAAATTTAGTTCATCTATTTCATTGTGATCTTCGGGGGTGTCACTCACAGATTGATATAGTGATTCAATGATATCCGTTTTCTCAGTTTTTTTCACTTCTTTTGGTGGCGTGGGATCTCTTGGAAGCAGGCCACGGATACACTTTTTTGCACGCGTCACGTCTTCTGAAGAGAACATAGTCATTTTCTTCGTTCGTGGCGAAAGCATGACAGCAGCAAAGTGGATATCATCGAATTGAGCATAGTAGTGGGAAAGTGATAGCAATGCCGCTTTAGCCAAAACTTCCACGACTCCAATATCCATTACATCATCATCGAAACTATCGAAGTCGAGTTTTGAGTAGTTTTCCCAACGATTCCTGAGACGCTTATATGCAGGCAGCACCAAGTGCAAAGTCACTGCTTTCTGACTCTGTAAAAGAATGTTTGAATAAGCAGTTCAAAAAAATTTTACCTGGAAGATATCGTTGTAGTTCACGATGTCCTCGAAGAATTTCACAACTGTTTTTGCAGCTTTGAAGGACTCAACGCTCAGTCTATTGAAGCTTTCTTTTCCGATTTTCGACAGAGAACTGAAGTTGCTCTGAATTTCATCAGATAGATCGAGCACTCCAGATAGACATTTCAGTCCGATGAGCCAACGGGTCTCGACACTGAGAGGTGGCAACTTTGACAAACTTGCGCACAAATTCACATTTGTTCTGATTGCATTCGAAACTTTTTGAGCATCTTCCATTAGTCCATCTACGTGTTTCAAAACTTTGATTTCCTCTTCATTGAAATGCGATTTGTGTACATCGAGCAGTTTAACTGTTCGCTGTGCGACAAGATTCAACGAATGATTGACACAGCGAATGTCTAGAAAATAATCAGTTTTTTTCTTTTGTTTCATAGAATACAACTTACATTTTCGGAAATGTGCTCCCAGTCCAGCTAATGCACCGTCCGCAGTCACGCGTGAAGACATAACTTTGTCTTCATCGATTCCGAATTCTTCGAATCTTTTGACAATCAGTTTCACTGTTTCCGTATTCGTTTTCCCGTCTAGTGCAGGAGTGAATCCAAGAGGGACTAATTGCAGAGAGAAATCTTCGTCAATGAAACTTCCGAAAAAGCTCAAGTAGTTATTGATTAGTTTCCCATGATCCAACACAAGGTTAAGTCGAGTTCCTGCATACTTCGACACCTGAAAAAGATTCCAATTGATATATTTTTTTCCAATAAATATCCTACTGTTTGAAAAGCTTTTATAATAAGTTCCGTTGCGTGTTTCTCAGTGTACTTTTGGACTGTCGTCCGTCCTGGAAGTTGTTTCAGTGTGTCAGCAGTGAAACCGGGCAAACTGAAAATTATCCAATTAAAACTGGTTTAGAAAACAAGCACCTACACTGAGTTGACAACTTCAAGCGTGAACTGTTGAACATGGTTCGACGAACAAAAATTGAAAGACTTCCCGCTTCGAAGGCAGAATTTCGCAGTAGCATCGGTGATCCCAGCCACTTGGTTGGTGGAGAGCCTTTTCTCGTTAAACTGCGTGATCTTTTTTTGCTTGAACCTCGAATTATCCTCGTCAGTGCATTCAACATTATCGATTTTTCGTTTTTTACATCGTTCTGTGACATGTCGCGTTACATGGCTGCCGTCGGTGGCGGCGAGTAATTGGAAACAGTTAGTGCAAACTGCTTTTCCAGTCTCTTTGAAATCTTCGTCTGCATCTCGTCGGAATAGCACAAGCAAGACTGACTCCTTCCGGAAAGCTTCACCCTGAAAATTATGTTTTGAATTATTTTCAATTTCCACATAGACTTACAAAGATCACTCGAGGATCTTTTTGTTTAACTAGCTTTTGAAGCTCCTTGTCAGAAATCGACATTTTTCCTCACTTTTTTTTAAAATTGAGTCGGTAAGTGCGGCAGAGCTAGTTTACCTGCAATGAATCGGTGTTAGTTTTGAACAAGTTGATAGAACACGCGAAAAACAGACGATTGAAAAACACAAATTAAATTATAAAACAATTATTTTGCGAAAAAAACGGCGAAGAAACCTTGTTTTACACGCTTTCATAACCGAAAATTAGAAATAAAACGGCTAAAGAGCGCGCGCGCCCGTAATATCGGAGTGTCGTAGTTTTTACAAAAATTTGAATAAAAAAAGAAAAAAACTTTTTGAAAAAAACTCAGTGAGATCTGAGTGAATAAAAAAACAAAAAAACACTAAACTTTTAGTTCGAAAAATTTTTTTGTAATAACGAAAAAAATTTCCGCGAAAAATTTGAATTCCCGCTTTTTGAACCGGGCCGACCGGGCCGGGCCGGGCCGGCACTTCACCGACCCTGCCCGGCCCGGGCCGGCACTTTACCGGCCCGGCCCGGGCCGGCACTTTACCGGCCCGGCCCGGCCCGGCCCGGGCCGGCCCGGGCCGGCCCGCATGGCCGGCCCGAAATCTGGCAAGTCTGAATTAAACTGTTGGCGAATCTCAACTCGAGACTGCCACACGGGTCAGCCCGTCCAAAAGTGCAATGGACAGGCCTCGCCATGGGGATTCCGTCTTGGTGATCACGAAATACCCCCAGCCAGGTAAGTTTATGAGACACCACGTAGAGGGAGTAGTACTGCCGCATGGACCGACGTCTCGCGGGTTCCGCTGCCCGCTATGTTCTGCGTGCAGGGGGCGGAGTCACGACGAGGGCGAACAGGGAGGACTGCGCGGCGACGAGGGGCAAACGCAGGCGAAGGGATGGTGGTTGGTGAGAGATTTTTTAGAATTCTTTGGGGATTTTTGAATTAAGTATTGTCGAGCTAGTCTCAGATGTTCAATACATAGGGTTTACGTAGGTTGCTTATGAGCTCAAATTCCTGAACTCCATAAACCACTATTTCATTAGGCAAAAAGGTCATAAATTCGTCCAATTTGTCAGCTTCTTGCATCAGCCTTTTTCTAATGGGATAATTTGATTAACTCATTCGGAATAAGCCGGTCTTCATCACACAAGAATGGTGCAATAATTCAGGCAACCAAATGAAATGGCACCGGTTTGTTTTCGATTGGCAATGGGGTCCAACTTGCAAACAATGTACCCTTCTGTATGGTGGAACAAAACAGCAGCTCGTTGTCGTACCAATTTATTTAGACAAGGAAAAAGTCAAATAAATACAACAGAAACACCAGTGAAAAGGCGAGATTATTGAGTGTCCGGGCCGGCCTGCTGAATGGCGATGGATCTTCCCTGAATCGCCTCCAATTTCTTGGCCTCAATCGACAGAACGCCTTCGTGAGTGAGATTCGAAGCGACGGCGGCCAAATCGACGTCTTCCGGCAGCAAAATGGTTCTGGAGAAGGACTTCTTCGAGTAGCCGTCCTCCGATTTCACCTCTTGCTCCCCTTGGATCGTCAGCTTTCTGCCCTCCAAATTGATCTTCAACTCTTCCGGTTTGAACTGCGACACGTTTAGATTCAGGGCGAACTTTTCCGCGTTGTTGACAATCTGAAAAAGTGGGAAAATTAATGGAATTACGGGGAAATCTTACCTCAGAGCCAGCGGAAGATTGCTGGATTTGATTGACGAGCGGGACGAATTGTCTGTCCATTCTGGCCATATCTCTCATGATTTCACCCATAAGAGAGTGCGGTCTCGGACGCGAATACGGGTAGAGCAGCATTGTAATTTTCGCAAAGTGCAAAATTGAAATGAGCGGTGAAAAGAGCTCGATTGGCCCCGCTATTTATACTCGTGTTGTTTACTTGTTTGTTTCTTTTCTAGAACTTTCCAGTTGCTTCATTGGTAGTAGAAGGCGGCGAAAGAGCACGCGCATTCGAGAGACGAAGACGTTTTTGTGCCTGCGTCTCTCGTTCGCGACGTGCACCCGAAGCCTCTCGAACATTCTGGTGTTCGCCTCAAACGGGTATATAAGCGAGTGCATTTCAGGAAAAAGCATTGCACCTTTCTCAAGTGACTTCAATCGACAATGCTTCTGCTCCGTGGTCCGTCCGACACTTCCCCTTTCGATCGACTCTTCGATGAGCTCTCTCGCGGAACCGTCCAGCTGCCCTACTGGAGAGACGCCGATCACAGCTCGTTCAACTTCTCCAACACTATCGGAGAGGTAAGATTCTGATTCTTTTTTTTTCTAGTTTCGTTATTATTTCAGGTCGTCAACAACGACACCAAGTTCGCTCTGCAACTCGACGTCTCCCACTTCAAACCGGAGGAAATGAAGATCGAATTGAACGGACGTGAACTCAAAATCGAGGGAGAGCAGGAGACGAAATCGGAGCACGGCTACTCGAAGAGATCCTTCTCCAAGATGATTCTGCTCCCGGAAGACGCCGATCTCACCGCTCTCAAATCGGCCATTTCCAACGACGGAAAGCTTCAGATCGAGGCTCCGAAGAAGTCGAACGGCTCTTCCAGATCCATCCCGATCAACTTCGTCCACAAACATTGATAATTCCGGTTATTCATTGTTCACATATGAACGTCCTTTTTTCAATAAATGATAATCCCTGTAAGAATGTCATGCCATGTTTTCCCGGAGAACGGACAAGTTCGTAGTTGCGACTCTGTCGGCTCAACGCATTGAAGACGCACCTCTTCAGCTAATAATGGGGCTATTCAGCGTATGTTTGTTTTCCGTTTTTTTTTTGTTTTTTTTACATCGCTGAATTGGGTTTTTTGACGTAAAAAAACGAAAAAAAACGGAAAAAATCATTTTTTTTACAGCCTGAATAACCCCATACCCTGAAAAGAGATATTATTTGCTTACAAAAACGATCATAATCCCAATTTCGTCTGAAAATCTTCGAGAATATGAGTTTCTGAACTATTTTTCAACGCATTTTCAGAGAACTCTTTTTGGTCATCCCGTCTCGACGTCACTATTTGTTTCTCTCAACAGAAGAAAACAGAACAAAACATTTTATTTACGTTTATTCAATAAATTCACCGTGCGAAGTACCCTATCAAACAAATTAAATCAATCTGAAAATTGCGATCACAGATCATATTCGGACTCCAGTTGGTAGGTGATTCCGAACGACGCGAGGTAGTCGTAGATCTTGGAGTCTCCGAATGCGGCGGCCGTCGTGTAGACTCCTCCTCTGAAAATCAAATAAATGAGTGAAGCAGAAAAGAGAGAATCACTGACTGCTTCGGGAGGTGCTCGGTGTCACGGATGAGGGTGAGGGCAGCCGAGAGAACGCATCCACTGGTGGCGATGTATCCGGCATCTGGACCCTTGCACGTGGCGACCACCTTGCGATCCGGACGTCCCTCGTGCTGCTGGTCGATCGGCAGCGTCTGTTTGTATCCGTATCCGAAGAACCAGTAGACGAAGGAGGCCTCAGCCATCTGCTGCTTGCTCGGTCCCGAGTTCTTGAACATGTAGAAGCTGCACTGATCCGGGTACTGCTGGAGAATGCGACGAGTGAATGGGTACTTGACAAGGACGGAGAGGAGCATGATCCACATTCCAATCAGATATCCCCAAATCTTTCCGCTCAGACGAATGTAGGTCTCCATGTGAATCGGACGGACGTGACGGACGGTCGCGTCGTAGTACTGACTGCGGTTGATGATCGACTTGTCGGCTCCCGGGAACGGAACCGCCACTCCTCCGAGCTCTTTCTCCGTGATCTCCCAAAGAGTAGGTCTCTTCGGAACCTTCACCGCTCCTCTGACGATCTTCTCCGGCATTATTTCCTTTCTGACGGCTCCCAACTTGTCGGTGGCAGCTCCGTTGAGTCCGAGAATCAGAGTCTGGTAGGTTCCAGCGTTGAACGAGTAGCCAGACGGTCCGGTGAGGAGTTGAACAAACGATTCCACGTGGTTCAGGTCTCCGTTGAAGTTTTTCTTGAGATAGTTGACTCCCAAATCGGCTGGAATCGAGTCCCACCCGCAGGCGGAAACGACGTAAACTCCTTGGCTTTCGGCTTCCTTTCCGTACTTGGCCTGCATCTTCTCGATCCAAGCTGGCTCTCCGGAGATGTCAACGTGACTGGCTCCGTTCTCGACGGCCGCTTTCACAACGGCTTCTCCGTACAAACGGTACTGAAAAGAAAAGATCAGTAGAATCTGGAATTGAAGGGCGGGGATGTTTCTTACCGGTCCGACGGCGTTGATGACAACTTTCGCCTGTCTGGCCATCTCATTCAACGATCTCTCGTCGGCCGAGTCGGCGACAATCACCGCTGCACCGTTCACATCCTTTCCAGTCTTCTGGCTCACATTTGCCAGCACTTCTCTCAATTTCTTCTCGCTTCTTCCGGCGACGGCGAACGAAAGTCCTTCGAATTGCTCGGAAGCCACGAGATATTCGACGACGTAGGCTCCCGTGAATCCGGACGCTCCGTACACAACAACGTCGTAACGGCTCATTCTGAGAAAAAAGAGCGGTAAAAATTGAGATTTTCGGCAACAAACGGAGAAGGCATAAAGGAGAGTAAACGGCGAATCTTGTAACGGTTTTTATCGAGTTTCAAGTGTTGACGGAGTTGTAACCGACCCGGTTATCAGTTCGAACACCTTATATTGCGGCGGTGGTGGTGCGATTCCATGTGAATTTCATCGGCAGTTGGGTGATCTCTGATCAGAGATCGCAGAGGCGGCTCACGAATTGGACGAAAAATATGTAAGTGAAGCTGTATCGAACAAATTGAAGTGGGCATTTGAATTAGAATACGGAAAACAAAGCTGAACATTGGGAAGCAACACAAAATAATTATTGTCCGAAAGGAGTACACCACATGTGGAAGAAAGTTTCATCTTAATTTTCCTCTTCCGTTTCGAAAATTCTTCTTTTTTTGCAGATTTCTTTCCAAATCCGAGCTCAAGGGTTCACTTCTCCTTTGCACGTTCTCTAAACTATCGACCGCGCGTCGAAATGATGAAATGGATGATCTTTAAACAGTTAAAAAGACGAAACACTGATAAGAATCGACGAAGAATTTCATTTGCAGTTGCTTCTTTCAGTGAGAAACGTCAATATTTAATATTTGACAGAAGGGGAGTATTAAAAATAGAAAAAAAAGCGAGAGGGAACACACGAGATGACCGGAAAACAAAGCAGCATCGAGACGAGGCGTCAAAGACCTCGGAACGTGGCCTACGCGGGCGAGGTTGTTTACAACTACAATTTCGCGGGCATTTCAATGTCGAATTTGATTCCGAAATCGGCAAGATACTGGTAGATGCGAGAATTTCCGAACGCAGTGGCTGTTGTGTAGACTCCGCCGCTGAAATGTCGACATTATTTGTATTCGGGAGAATTGGCTGCAATTTTTGATTGAAAATTGCGGTGCACTTTTCGTATATGGAAGAGAAAGAGGCGATGTTGATGTCAACATGGAAGTTCATACTTTTTCGGCAGTGCTTCCTTCTGTTTCAAAATTATCAGAGCTGACGAAAGAACGCATCCACTTGTAGCAATGTAACCGACGTCGGGACCAGTACAAGTAACGAGGAGCTGGAAATGGGCGATCATGATTGCACCTCTCAAGTCGTACCTTCTTCCTGGGCTTCTCAGTCCTGGGATCCCCTCGTCCGAATCCGTATCCATAGAATCGGTACGAGAACGAAGCCTCTCTCATCTGCTGCTTACTCGGCCCTTCGTCCTGAATCGCTCTGTCCCTTTTTCTCCTTTTTCCCAACTCAAAGAACCTACACTGAATAAGTTACAGCTGCTGAGAGAGGGATACCTCATCACAAATCGCTGAACTATTTCGTACTTCGCCGCCACTTTCAGAAGGCTCATAAATGCAGCCAAAAGGATAGCATTTGCGCGTGTTTCGAATCTCGAGTAGGGAGTGAAATGCACCGGTTTGACCCGGTTCTCCACCGCATCGTTGTACTGACTTCTCGTCACAATCGACTTGTCGGCCCCCGGAAAGGGAAGTGCCCACCCGGCGCTCTCCTTCTCCTCGATCCTCCATAAAGTGGGCCTTTCCCGGGGCAGATGGCCGTCGTCTGTGTCGAGCCGTTCGGGCATAATCCGACGGCGGGTGGCGCCAAGGTCGCCGTGGACAGCTGCGCCATTAAAGCCGAGCAGGAGGGCGTGCAACGAGGTGGCACTGAACGAGTAGCCCTGCAAATGGAGCCGTCAGCCTGTGCAGCTGCTCTTTGAGCATTTAGGCCAAATCGTTTCCAAATAAGACACTTGGTCTCATCTCGACGAGACTTTCAGAAGCATGTAGCCTACATGTTGTCATTCTATTCGTTTCTTTTTATGGCGAATTGACAGGCCAACGAATACCGATACCGACATCGCGGCGTCGAAACGGAGTGCACTTTTAAGACGATTACCGAGTTCAATGCTCTAAGGTGCTCACCGACGGCCCGAATTGCAAGTGAACGAAAGCGTCGATTCGCGAGAGTTGTCCGTCAAAATGCTTCTTGAGCACCGCCACGCCGAGATCCGCGGGAATCGAGTCCCATCCGCACGCCGACACCACATAGACCCCACTGGTCCGCGCCCGTTCCAGGTACTTGTCCTCCATCCGTTCAATCCATTCCGGCTCCCCGGCCACGTCGATTTGATGGGCTCCGTTCTCGACGGCGGCGCGCACGACTGCTTCTCCATGGAGACGGAACTGCAATGTTGTTGACAATGTGGCTAATGAGCAGAAGACGGCTCTACACAGGGATGGGCCAAAACAACAACTGGACTATACTATACAACTGAAATTCATCTCCCTTGTGTCCTACTTTACTAGCGAGTGAGTGCAAAGTCCAGCGGCAAGCAGCCGATGATTGACAGTTTCCTACCGATCTTCTCAAGAACTGACTGATAAAGTCTCCCGTCGTTATCATCAAATCACACTATCCATTTCTCTATTTAACTCACCGGTCCGACCGCATTCACAATCAGCTTCGACCTACGCGCCATTCTCGCCATCGATGCTCCGTCGGCCGTCTCGCAAATCAGCACTCCTACGCGTTCCGTCAACGAGGCTCCCGTCGTCGCCTGGCAGGAAAGTGTGAAGGTTAAAAGACGTAAGCTAGTACCTCAGTCTTCCGAATAACTTCTCGCAGTTTCTGTTCGTTTCTTCCGGCGATTGCGACAGAGAATTCGTCGAATTTCCGGCAAGCGATCATCGTTTCGAAGATCTTACCGCCCGTGATTCCGGTGGCTCCGTATAGAACCACATCGAACCGATTGTCGTGTTGGCTGTCCATCTTGAAGATGATCAAAAATGGGGCACGCCATTCGGTCGGTCGGTGATAAGGTCTCATCATCGATTGTTCCCATTCTCTTCTTTCTCGTTCTCTCCTATCCTCTCACATCATGCCAATTACATAAACATTGGCTCCTTTCCTCTATAATTGGCTTTGTGTTCTTCACGGTACTCCATCTTCTTCTTCTTCTTCTTCTTCTTCTTCTTTTCCTCTTTGGTTTTTGCTACGAAAAGAAGCGGCCCGCCCGGCCGGAAATCAGAATGGATGTGAGAAGCGAGAAAAGATGGAGAAGAGGCGCCAGTTGTGTGCCGGCTCCAAAGACACACAGTTGTCTTCTCGAGGAGGAACCAGTGATTTATTGAATGCACTGGGCGAGAGCGAGCGAGCGCTCACACTGACGGATAATGGGATTTGTGGTCAAGAAGACAAAGACGCTCCATTTAGAGCACACCCTTCTTTTCTGTGGAGAATTGCACTTTGGGTGTCGGTGCTGATAACGAGCGCATACTTTGTATTCCACGTGACTTCCCCTCCACTCCAAACAATCGTCGTTATCGCGTGTTCGATCTTTCCTCCCCCCTCTTCTCATCCGTCATCTTTCGAATTCAGATGAATGAGTGTGTGCTGCTGCTGGTTGAGATGACAAACGTTTCGTGCACGTCATGTGCCTTCTTTGCACTTTAGAGGATGATTCAGACCTCATTAGTGGCTCTATTCAGGAGCGAAATTGCAAGGGGACGACGCTACCGTATACCTTTTTCGGGGTAAACATCCGGAGGCACTTTGAAAAAGTGCAAACTCAAACTGGAAATCTCATCTCATTTCAAGACGTGTGCGCTCGCAACGAAATTGGAGCAAGACGAGTTTTCAATTAGAGCATTCTTCTCATATCCTCCTCCTGCTGCTCTCTGATGTGTAGTACAGCCTTGTACAGCTCACAGCGCTACACCCCCAATCCATTCGGGCCCCGCCTCTCTCGCTTCCATTCTTGTGCCCGCGAGCTTGAGCCGAGCTCTTTCATTCGTTTCTCCCGCATGTCTTCCTCGGCGCCATCGTCTCCCCGACCATCCTCTACGAACCCTTCGAGGTGAGCTCTCGTTGTCGTTTGCACTATGGCTCCGCATTACAAAAAAAAATGAAAGCAGCAGCGGATAAGAAGATTTCGGAGAGCGAAGGGATAGGGGGCAGATGTTCTTTGAGAGGCAGAACATTCGCCATCTGCTCCGGGAGCGGCCCCCATCCGATTACACCTGCCCTCGTCTCGCGCTCTTGACTTCTTTCATTCGCCTCTCTCCCCGTTTCTCTCTCTCTCTCTCTCACTCACTCATTCACCCACCCACTAAAAGTACTTTCGTACTTCTTCGTCTTTTCCTCACTCATTTATTTTTCGCGTTCATTCCGCTCCTCTCGTGACTTCTCTCCGCGACTCATTTTGCGCGTTTGCAGGGAACAAACCACGGGTGCGAAGTTGATTCCACCTCAAATCAGAGTAGAACGGTGCCGGTGTGTCACATGCGGTGGTGCAGCAGACTTGACTTGCAAGGAATGTAGACAGGTGCGTGCCGTCATTAGTATTCTAATCACGGCTGACTATAGTCTATGAATATGATCTATGAACCCGCTCAATTTCAGGAGACAGTGTTCTGTAAAAAGTGCGCTCGTCGTGCGAAACATCCGCACCCGTTGAAAGCGTTCCGACGCAAGGACGAGGACGCGTTCCTTCTGCGCAAACATCTGACGCTCTCCTACTACGAGCACATCGTCGCGTGCACTTCTCTGCTGTGCATGGAGACGTGCATGGAGTCGCGCTACGCCCGCGATCACTTCCAGCAGTGCTCGATCCGCCCGCACACTCTCATGGACATCACCGAGGACGGCGAAGTCCGTTTCGACGCGACCACCTGCAACTCGTGCGGACTGTTCTTAGCGTGTATGTTCATGCACGCGGACAAGTGCCACAAGACCGGCTGTCCCGTCGTTTGGTGCGACGAGATCCGCGCCACGTTCGAGATGGGAATGCCGGAGCGGCCGGTGTACTTGGTGAGCGGGGACATGGAGCGCAAGTGTGCGGACGTGCATCAGACCGAGTGGAGGAAGGTGGAGGCGCGGCGGCGAGACATGATGCTGCAAGACCTATTCTCCATCGTATTGTGACTATCTGATGGTAAGTCATCGTGTTCTAGTCGACCTCGCTTACCGATTCATTTCAGGGAACGCCATCTACCTCATCAGCAACTACCTCATTGATTACGGATTCGAAAGCAGTGCCATCTTTGTTGTATAGCCCCCCTTCTTCCCCCCGTTTAAATCTTGTCCCCCTCCCAACTGAAGAGCTTCACTTGTTTAACCTACCTCATGCATACCTCGAGGATTCAGACTCCAAGTACAGTACCCCCGGAGAGCCGTAGAGTCTGACCTCCGCCCTCCAACTCAAGGATTAGTTGTTAGTTCGTTTATTCATTTACTCATTTATACCTAACTCCCGCACATGCCTACTTCTCACTCACACTTGAAGCCGTTTAAAACTGTAAGATGGTGTAGGTGGCAGTGCCGAAGTCGCACGAATCCTAGGGCGACCTTCGAGAAAACTGCGATGGAGGCGCCGGACCCCTGCCGTCATCACCCCCTCTCCCCCGTTTCTTGCCCGTTCCGCCTGGCGCGGTAGTCTTTTCTTGTTGTTAAAAGGAAGATGGGATTACGGTAGCAGTTCCATCATACCGTGATTCTTTCTTCCGCTCCACCCACAGCACGTCATGTCTACCTCTCTTAGTCTACCTCCTTTCGCACTTCTTAACCCCCACTGCACCGCACACTAACCCTCACCCATAACATTCTAAAGAAAAAACCCCAAAAAAAGTTCAAAAGTTCCCAAAAACCCAAAAAAAACGTTCATTTCTAGTTCAATGTGTTCGAATTTTGGAATGTGCTCTGTTGCATTCCACTTTAATTTGCAATTGAGCACATTTCAAACTACCTCACCACCCTACCTCATTTCCAATATCATCCGATTCCCCGTCCTATCCCCCCTAATCATATCTGGATCTGCCCAGAATCCCACCGTTGTGGAAAAAGTCCTCCGCGTCGTGTGATCTTGTTGTCTTTGTACCCTTTCCCTATTTCGTTCGAGTTCTATGCATTGTGATTTCATCTGTCATTTCGATAGCTTTCTTCTTCTTTTCTGACGCCTAATAAATATGGAGAGACGAAAAAAGTGCACAAATTGGCTCAATCGGCAGCAGCGACAGCAGAAGCATGCTTTAATGAATTCGAGGAAGGGGAAAGAAAGGACTAATGGACATGGCAAGGGGAAATAATTCTAATTTAATTTCGGAGCGAAAGTGCAATGTTCCGGCCACATCTTCCCTTTTTCATTAAGCGAAGGGAGCGGAATTTGAAGCTCTAGCAATGCGCAAACATCTCTTTGAGTATGCAATCGAATTCAGACAAAAACAGTTGGGAAAGAAGGACGCTGTTCTGTTCATATCTCGATTATTGTCGGCTCCACAAAAAATGTCTTTCCGTTTGTTCTATTCTCAAGCAGATCCGTTCGCTCATCCATTCTCCACTCGTGTTTCTTGAAAATGAATGTTCTTCAATCTATGTCTAGAACGCACGAGAAGATCGGTCTAACGTGTGTGATGCGAGGAGATACCGGCCATCATGTTCGCTCACTTCACAAAGTACAACTATCACTGCAAATAGCGGGCAAGCGGGACTGGGTACGATACATGATTTTTAATAAACACTCGTAGAAATTCTGCTTTTTTTCGCCCATCAAGATGACGACAAGATCTCTCTGCCATCGGAACAAATAAAGCGCCTATTCTCTCGTATCTGATCTTGAACATTGCATCCGTTTTGGCGAATCTCAAAAGCGAGTCTTCTGGACTCCATTAAAGTCGTGTTTTCAAAATTCTTCCAAAGAGGATCCCAATTCTCGAAGCTTCTGGAGCCACTTAAGATTATGATTCTTTTGAATTTCTGAGCTTACGATTAGCGAAAGCTTTTTGTGTTGGAAAAATGATTACATAGAAGTACCCTTTATTATCAAAATGACTGAACATAAAATGAGATCTAACGACATAAGACTATACAAATGTACAGAATCTACGATAAATCGGCCTTCCTCGTCCCGTTTCGATACACACAACTGTAGTTGTCATTTGTAAACAAATCGAGCGTCGCCTGCGGAATCTCATCGCAGAACGAGTCCCTCTGCGCGTAGACCCGCTCGACTCTCTTGACAACTGCATCCACCAGCCTCTCCTCAAAGCTATTCTCCAGTCTGGTCTCTGTGAAGTTTCCAAATCTTCCGGCCCAATCGCTCTTCAGACTGTGTCCGGTGGTTCGGTAGTGACGGACGTATCCGATGCTTCGCGGAGCGTTTGCGACCATCACACCGGGATATTGGATCCACGACCAGTGATAGAATAGGGCTTGCACCTGAAAAGACATCGATTAATTCCAGGGGACCTTTTTGAAATTTGAAACCTTCTCCGGTCTGAATATAACTTTGGGCGTCTCCCAGGAGTAGGAAGACGTCTTGTTGTACTTGAGAAACTCCAAATCCTCGATCAACTGCTCCGTGCTCACGTACTTCTCCGGCAGTGGTTCCGTCCTTTGAACCCTCCGAATCTGGAACATGATCTCGCCCACTTCTTCGTCCATTGATCGGAGAAAGACAGGAAGCGGAGTGTGCTCCATCATGAATCGCTCGTCAATGTCAATGTTGAGGACCCATTTGGAGTGCTGCTTGCTGCGGAAATAGCACTCGTTTATCTGCAACATGTGGAACATCCAGTCCATCGTTTTGTACTCCGATTGGATGACCGTCACGTCTGCGAGACCCACTCTGAAAGTTTTTTTTCCATTAGCAGAACTAAGAACTTGCTGGAATACCTTTGATATTCTTGAAGAAGCTTGTTCGTATACGCATCCACGTCATTCAGAGCCGTCAGGTAAAAGTAGGTGGCTCCGATCAATCTGTGATGCTCCACGACTTCCGCAATCTCCAACCACCGCTTCTCTTCTCCGTAAACAGGTCCGAAGCAGACGGATATCTCGTGTACCGGCTCTAAAATCTAATTTTTCAGCAAATTTTCGAAAATGCAGACAACACTCACGTTTGTACGCCCTGAAAACGATCGGCACCGTGTTCATCTCATCGACGCGCGAGAACATCTCATCCGTGAGTGACACGTAGACGGCACCGGCTCGCCGAGCACAATACGCCGCTGAGAGGGGAAACATGAACGAGGGGAAGACGGAGACGGGAAGTTCGTCGCGGTTGCAGTCGAAATAACGGCAGAACACTTGAGTTCCAAATCGGTTCTGGGTGGTGGTGGTGACTGCGATGTGGTCTTCGTAAACGAACGCCGAGACTATTTTGAGTTTGCCCTCCCGCAGATTCGGCTGGCTTCCAATCGATCGGCGCGCCCATCGGAGGTGCTGTTCGTAGAAGGAAACGTTGCGGAGCGTCACGTTGTTCCACGGTTCTATGTCACAGATTCGTCTGAATGAGTGGAGATTGGATACTTGCTCATTTCACAATCTCATTACTTTCCAGTCTTCTCATCAACCAGTGGCCAAATCTCTTCAACCGACGATTCTGAAGAGTTTTGGAACGGAAGAGTGACATTCTCGAAAGTCGGTTCAACCGACGTTTCTGTCCTAGCTTCCTCTGCTGAAAGATTGAGACAGAATAGAAATGGTTCAAAAGTGTTCACTAACCTCGAAAGACCGACAGTAAAGTGTGCCAGACGATGAAAACGACAATAATAACGGAAATCAATGGCCACGGAGTGCGGTGCGTCATCATTGTGTTGCGTGGCCATTTCATTTTGTCGAGCGAGTGCCAAGAATCTTCCTAGGCTGCCGTAGATCTCATCTCCGTGGATCGGTTGCGTCGTCGTCGTTCTTCCAAAAATCTAGCCGAAACCTGTCGGCTGGTCGAGAAAAACTCAGAGACAAGAAAGTGCGCTTCACGGATTGTTTCGATCGTTCCGCAAAGATCCTTACCAGCAGCTGCCGTGGTCAACATCGGGTATCGAAACAACGATCATTTCACTCTATTGTCATGCGTTCTTCCCGGAGAGACGTGCAAGTCAAATGCCTTCTTATTCTCATAACTGCTCTCGTTTTCATTCTCACCTTCAACATGCGGCAGTCTATCGATTTTTCCGGCAAAGGGACCAGTACATCGGTGACCAGTTTACCAGTCGACTCTGTGTTCCGCAAGATTTTTTTAAAAAACGCTACCGAGTTGCTCATTTATGACGTGGCAGCTGGCGAGAAGCCTTCGTACGGAGAATGTGCAATTGAGGATTGGAATAATGTGACAAGTGATGCAATTGAAAACGAGGAGCTACACAAAAAATGGGCCGCGCGGGGCACTGGAAACATGGTGAGCTATAGACTAGAATAACTACATTCCATTTCATTCAATCTTTCAGCCGAATCTCGCAGAAGGCGAATTGCGTGTCGTCTCGGCGTTCGTTTATAAAACAGAGATTGTAGTGACGACAACCGCCGAGAACAGATTCGGGTGAGCAACTTTTTTGAAAGCATCATGTTATGTACACAAATGTTTTTCAGAAAAACAGTCTATTGCCGTTACTTTGACTGCAATCGAGTGGAGATTCCGAACTCGACGTTCCAATCCTACATGTTCCCGATGACTTCTGCCTATTGTGGACGGCGGGCCGGAGCCAAGTTCGTTGGACTGACGGAGGACCGTTATGCGGAGGCAATCGACCCGGCGCCAATCACATTCAGAATATATGAAAGTATGAAGCTGTTTAACCAACTTTCGAGAGAAACTAAGTGGATTTCAATTCAGAACCAGTGCACGAAATAGCGGTTTGTGTTGGACCGATCTATGGAAAGGAGAGCAGATGGCTGGAGATCGTGGAGACCACTGAACATCACATGCTTTTGGTAGATCACGACAATATAGTGTCTGCTCAAAATACGATCTTATTCAGGGAATCCAATACTTTTATCACACAGTTTTCGATGAGATGGATTCGTACACCAGAAAGTTGTTGGATGAGTATCAGAGGTTGGGGACCGCAGAAGTGACAGTGATACAGACCGAGTACAAATTGATGGATTGGATGTTTCACATGATGCAGATTAATGTAGGCTTAACATCCTTACTTTTGCCGACATTTCTTGCCTTCTCAGGACTGTTTCTATCGTGCCCGTCATCACTCCAAATGGATTCTCAACGTGGACATCGACGAGAGACTCGTCATGCATCGGATGCCTCTTCTTTCTTACCTCCGAACTGTCGACGACAACATCGGGGAGATCAGTTTTGCGGCCGGCAAGATCCAAAGAAATCGAGAGTTGCCGAAAGAGTACACGGACACCGATTCCCTCTACGAACAACTTCTGTTCCTCAACAGCAATACCACTGCTCAGACGATGTACATGGGAATGAAAGCATTGATTCGACCTGACATGTGAGAATTCCCCCATACTCTGTAAACTCTTAAACTTTTCCAGAACTGACGCCCTCTTCTATCACTGGACTTGGGCTCAAAAGCCGGGCGTGCGTATAATCACTGCTTCGAAGAAGTTGGGGTACATCCGTCATTACCGTACCACTCTACCCAGTCTGGTTCGAACTTGGATAAGGCACGAGCTCAAGTTCAAGACGACTCGACTCAATGCAAGCTTTGAGGAGAAACTCTCGAATGCTATTATCAAGAGAGTGAAGCGAGTCTATGAGAAGAGACCGATTTTCTGTGAGGAGATTCCAGAGAACCTCCTGAAGGCTTTCACCAAAGACAACTATCATTGTGAATGGAAGAACAACGGCACTGCTTTCGGGGCTTAAATGATTTTGACCTTTCGACTTTTTCCTCCCGTCCTTCCTTATCTACATCGTATTGTCCACTGTCCACTTTCTACTTCCCCCTAGAAACCTGTCCCAATCCCGAACGATCTCATTTGCCAGACTCAAAACCCGAATAAATGAGTTTCTGTACTCAACTTGGCTCATCTGTACTCAGCAGAAACCACAACCAGAAGTCTCTCTTCCTCTCCACGAACACACCAAACTTGCCTTCCCTTTTTCCTCATAAGAGATCACTTTTTGTGCTGAATCTTTATTCTCATCTTCGTCGTCAGAGAAGATACCGTCGTTTTTCTTCCGAATTCTCTCTTTCGGCGCGCGCGTCGTGGAACAGGACACTCCTATCTGATTTTTAAATATTCTGCACTGAAGGCAGGCAAAAGCGGCGGCGCACACTTCTTCACCGTGCGGATCCGTGGAAGTGTGCCTCTCATGAATTCCTATTTGCATCCGATGACGTACAGTCTTCTGAGTCTCCGCAAGTTCCGCTACAAACTACACCCGTTGCGAGTCTTCAAACTGCTCTTCCTTGTCATTTTTCTGTCCCTCTTCCTCGCCATTCTGATTGTGCCGAAGTTCCTCGATGAGAAGTGGGTTCAACTTTTCTGATACTCCTCGTTTTCATTGACCAACCATCTTCAGGGAGAAGGTGAAGGTGTTCCAAGCGACCCACACCTTCATTCATTCTGCATACTATTATCCGACTTCGAAATCGTAAGTCCCATTGAATAAATGCCCCTAATGATATCTGTTTCTAGACTCGGTCGAAATGCAGTGGCCCTCGTTACCACTATGAACAAAAGAACGGTTTCGAATATAACAGAGTACACAATCAATCTGATCGGAACGAACCGAACGGACCGATGGCTCAAGAAGGCAACATTGACGACGTGGAATTACTCAGTATTATTCAGAATACTGTTAAAATACACATTTTCAGAGAGCACTTGCTCGACGACCGATGCGATTATTCTCTGATCACCGCTCAGACGAATCTTGTTGACAACATGGCGATGCTGGAAATCGAGGCGGAAGGAGTTCTGATGAAAGTTCCGATGAAAACGCCGAAATATTCCGCTCCAAAACCTGTCGTTTTCTGTGTTTCTCCTCAGTTTGCCGCCGAACAATGGCAGACTTTCCTGGTTCAACTTCATGTTTCCAAAAGGTTTTTTGCACAAAAGTTTCAAACTTTCAATCATTTGACGTTTCAGGTACGGAGCTCATCTTCAACTGTACATTGTTTCCATGGTAGAATCCTATTTCAAATTGATCAAAGAGTACGAGAAGATGGGCTTGGTTTCCATTGAACCATGGCTGACTATCAAGTTCCCAGTGACCGATGGACCGTATTTGGAGCCAAATAGAAATGTTGAGCTCAGAAATCAGGCGGCTGCTCACACGGACTGTCTGCTGATGTACAAAGAAGCCGCGAGTTTCGTCGGAATTCTCGACATGGACGATATTCTGATTCCGAACAACGCCAACTCGTACTACGAGGAATTCGAAAGGGAATACGCGGGCAGCTGGCTGATCAGCGCACTTCACTACGAAAAGTTCGACTACAAGACGATCAAAGTGGCCGAACTCGAGGAGCAGAGCATATCGGCGATTGTCAGAAATGCGCGACGTCTTCCGACTAAAGATTCCGGAAAATCATTCCTTCGTCCGGAACGATTCAATTCCTCGTGGAGTCATTACTCGAGAAACGCGGACAATCAGCCGATCTACCTGACTCCGAAGCAGAATGAGCCGTTCTTTATGAAGCTGAAGACGATGAAGTACAACGGAATATTTCATCTCAAGAATATGTACATGATAAATTCGTCGAGAGTGCCGGAGGGTGCGATTCCGGTGAACCCAGGCGATAACATCACTCAATTGATCAGTGAGGAACATCTTCAGGAGATTGATGAGGACTTGAAGAGGTTTTGAGGAGCCAATAGCTGATAAGAGGAGTATAATGAATGATATTTTCAGAGCTCTTGCCACTGAAGGAATTGCCAAACTGTCGTTGACTCTTCCGAAGGACGACTACTACATGCCGATCGTATTCAAATGCTACAACGAGTCGTTCTACCACATCCGTGACACGCAATGGCTCTACAATGACGTGTACTGCGTGAATGCGTACAGTTGTGAGCTTCCCCAGCGGGAAGACGTTCCGTGCGTTCATTCGGATGCCACCTACCACTCGGGCCCCAAAATGTGGCCAATCACTTTTCATTACGCGAGTGCTTCTCACTTTTCGAGGGATATCGGCTGTTATCAGTGACCGAGAGGTTCAATTGTACAATAAGCTTTATAGGTCTCATCAGGTCTCTCTCTCTCTCTCTCTTTCTCTAAATGCAATGAATCCTTTGACCGTGTGCTAGTGCATCTTGTGTTAGCCAAATCAGGTCTTATCGTCCTGTCTATATCTTTCCAACCCATTTCCTCGAAATGTTGCTAAAAAACATTGGCAAGACTGTTCGTCTGTCTGTCCACAGTTCCGCTCTCATTTTTGCCGCCTTTCCTAGTCTCTCCGATCTCATCTAGATCCGAATCTCCCACAGGCACCTGTTTTCTTTTGTCTCTTTCTGGACCGTTCAATTTTTATCTCGCCTCACTCAATTCTTGTTTCTTTCACTCACAGCCGAAATGGCGAAGCTGCACAACTGGAAGAAGATGGCCTCACGGCTCCGGCTGCCCTGGACCAAGATTCTGGCCGGAATCGCTGTGCTCGGGGTGCTCAGTCTCTACTGGTTTGGCGGCGATTCGCCGGATCCATTCTACGAAGAGATGAACCATCTCGAGCTGAAGGACACCCACGCATTCATCCATTCGGCGTACTACTTTCCCAACTCTAAGTCGTAAGTCTATACTATACAAAAAATAACTCTAGAACATATGAAATTATTGCAGACTTGGTAAGAGCGCCGTCGCCATCGTTGCCACAATGAGCAAGAAGTCGGTGGTTGATCTGAACAAGTATCAGGTTAGAATTGTGGGGACCAACAGCACCGACCGATTTGTCACCGAAGCCAAATTGAGCACGTGAGTCGTCTTGTGAGCGATTTCTTTGCTAACACATGGAAAATTCAGTGAGCACAATCCAGACGATGGCTGCGAGTACAGCACTGTGCTCATTCAGACGAATTCTTTGAAGTACATGTCAAAACTCGAGATTGAGACCAGAGACGGCCTTTTCACTGTAAGTCAGATCTGCTCAGCTTCTTCTTTCTTTTCCCGCACCGTAAAACATTTCAGCTGCCCATCTTGAAGCCGAAAAAAGAGGCTCCGAAACCAGTCGTCTTTTGCGTCGCCCCACTCTTCGCCGCTGAGCAATGGCAGTCTCTTCTGATGCAACTCCACGTGGCCAACAAGTTCGGAGCCCATCTCCACGTGTACATGACCACTCTCGTTGAATACTACTATCAGTTGCTCCTCGAGCTGAACGAACTCGAGCTTCTGACTGCTCAGCCGTGGCTGACTATCAAGTTTTCGCAAGTTCTGAAGCCATACGTGGAACCGAACAGAAATCTGGAGCTGAGAAATCCGGCAGCCGCCTACACGGACTGCTTGCTTCAGTACAAAGAAGCGGCGCAGTTTGTCGGGTTCTTGGAGGTTGAGGACCTGTTGTTCCCATTAAACGCCAACACTTATTACGAGGAATTCGAGAGAGAATACGAGGGAAGTTACGACATAAGTGCACTGTATTATCAAGTTTTGGAGCAGCAATCTGTTAAATGTACTATATTCATACTCTTAAAGCTGTTCACCTAATTCTCAATTCTTCTAGCTAGTTCTCCGTATCAACAAAGCCTTGGCCGGATGCTCGAAAGCGCCAGCACAGTTGAAACGGCAAAGAAGGGAAGAGCAGTTGTTCGTCCGGAAAGGTACAATTCCACGTGGACGCACTATTCGACCCAAGCGGAAAAACAGCCGATTTACCTGACTGAGAAGCAGGAAGATCCACATTTCATGAACCGGAAAGAGATAAAGTCGAATGTAGTAATGCGGTTCAGGAAATTGAAAACTGTGAGGGAAAATACCTACGGGGCGAAGGATCTTTGACCTCATACGTTTAAGGTGGAAGTGGAGATGCAACTTGAAAATGGAACTGACAGCAGCTTCTCGTCAATTCCGATGAATCCAGTGAGCACAGATCAGAAGCTGTTGACTGATGAACATCTGAGAGCGATCGAGGCGGACATCAGAAGGTTTATTCTTTTGATTTTCTATCAAAACTTCATCGAAATGTTTCATTTTCAGAACAATGAAACTGCCGTCGCTCCAAAAAGTGATCAAACATCTTCCGACGACCGAATACTACTCTCGTTACCTCGAAGACTGCATTTCTGGACAGAGCACTGGCAAGAAGCATTGTGTGAGCACAAAAGGATGCAATGTCAGTTTGGACTGAAACTTTTCTCGTTAGAACAAATGAATTCAAACATTTCAGTTGCCGAACAACGCATCAATTCCATGCAGGCACTCGGATGGACTGTATCACTCGGGCCGCAAAATGAGACCATTCACCTATCATTTCGCAACGGAACCATATTTCACTAGGAACTTAGGATGTTACCAGTAGACACACACACAGGATATCTCTTTTTGATTTTGAACGAATTCGGAGTGTTTTTGAAAAAGAGTTGTGAATATAAAGTTTGTTTTCTTTTGTCTGTTACAACGAAGGTTTTTCAAGATAGAATTAGTGTGTTGATAGCGGATAAGAAGACTACTTCTCATAATTCATTGTACCTTCTTTTCAAGTTAGTCAAATGATATAAAACCACTGTTTCCAAAGTCTTGTTCGCGTGAACCAGCAACATTAACACGTCCCCTAGCTGCTCCTCCTCTGCGTTCATTGTTTCGTCAACTCTCTCTCCGAGCGATGCTTCAATACATTATTCTTGGTTATCTCATTTTCGAGGTCAGTTGAGCACTTTTGTAGCCCGACTCACCAACTCTTTCTTTGTTATAGATCGTGCGTCTTTCGCAACTGCCGGACGCCCACGCCATCAAGTTCACTCCTCCGCCTCCGGAGCAGGCACCTCCTCCTCCTGCTCCAGCTCCACAATCGGTCCAGACCGCCATTCCAGAAGCGCCAAAATCGGAAGTCGCCACTGCCAAGTCCGCATAATCTTTTCGATGTCTGACAATCGCTGTTCAATGAATCAAAACGTTCCTCCTTGTTTTCTATTGGAAATTTATTTTTTTAGATCGGGACCTTCTCTTCTTCGATTTTTTCAGATCAGGACCTTCTCTTCTTCGAAAGTCAACAAATTTGCGAAATCTCTGTTTGCTGACCAGAAAATGAATGCCGTTTGTGGTACAACGTAAGAGGTTATACACGTACTTTTCGATAATCGCCTGGCCGAAGCGAAACCATCGAAAACTTTTGTGATGTAAGTTGTACATCCGCTTGGATCTAATGTACGGGTTTATGAACAATTTATTACGTGGTGGCACTCGGTAATGATTATGCAATGCACAGAATACATTAAAGTGCTTGATTATGGCTGTTGAGATCGTTTAAATAAAGAAATTAAGAGAAATGGAGTTTAAAGAGCCGTCCACTTGATGATGAGCATGATTCCGGCCGAGATCAGTCCTGAACATGTCCTTTCAAAAACTTGAACAATATTTCAAATTACCTGCAACCGGAAGTGTGACAATCCATGAAATGACGATATTTCGGAATATAGACCACTTGATTCCCTCTCCGGAACGAATTGATCCGACCGCAACGACACTTCCCACCAGACAATGCGTCGTACTGATCGGAAGACCGACTTTGCTCGCGAGCAGCGCCGTCATCGCTGCTCCGAACTCGATGGTGAACCCACTGGCCGGGTTGATTTCCGACATTCTCTGGCCGACGGTTTTGATGACTCGGTGGCCGAGGGTCCAGAGACCGACGCAAATTGCGAGCACTCCATAGAGAAGCACGTAAATTGGCACCGCTTCTTTTTGTTCTGTCGATTTGAATCGGTAGATAGAGATTAAGGCGGCGAGAGGAGCGACGGCGTTGCTCACATCTTGAGCTCCGTGCGCGAATCCGGCAAAGCAGGCGGTGAATACTTGGATCGTGGCGAACAGTTGAGTGGTGCTTCTGCTGTCGATCTGCCGTTTGTTCGGAAGGAGCCACAGGAAGAATTTGCGGATTTTGCCTGGTGGTGGCGCTGGTTTCGGTTCCACTTGTATGCTTCCTTCGGTGAACTCTTTCAGTTCGGAGGAACCTCGAGCGGATTCCAGGTCGGAGAAGATTGGCGGAGTCGGCGGCACTTCGGAATCTGAATTCAATGAAACTTTTAACTGACGTTAAACTTTGAACGGAAAACCTTGAATCTTAGCTTGAATTCTAGGTTTCATGATGAAATGGGCGAATGCAGCGGCAAGACATCCGACACCAAGAACAATGATAATGATGCCCCAGAATGGGATCTTGTCAAAGTGAAGAACTGAAAGAGTACCATTGGAAAAGGCATCCTTAAGGAGAATAAATATACGTTTCGATCCATCCCAGAAGATCATGAGAGCATTGAAGGCAAGACAGACAAAGTAGAAGACTGGGAGAGCGCGGAGACCGGCTTTCACCGGATTCGCAGTTCTCAGGACGACATGATCGACGATGATGTAGAGGACAGAGGAGATGGTCCCTGAGAGCAGTGGGGACACGAACCACGAACAGACTGAACAAAGCAAAACATTTCCTCTTTCTTTGTCATTTCGGTTTCCAATTGCTTACCAATCTTAACAATTGCCAACCACTGAATGCCTTCGAACCCTTTGATAACGATCGAGAATCCGACAGTCGCACCCACGAGAGAGTGCGTCGTGGAGACTGGCATGTGGAGGGCCGTCGCGATCATCAGCCACGAGGCGCATCCTGCAAAAACGGAAAGTTTGGTGAGTTTTTACATAAAGCTTTTCGAGCTAGACCTCCGAGAATGGCGACCTGTCCGAGCAACAACGCTTTCGGATCGTCTGCGTATTGTGCCGTGTCGACGACGCCTTTGCGCATCGTATCCGTCACACTCCATCCTGAATTCAACCAAATCACACACACAGTGACTTTGCGGCGGAACGGATGACTCACCAACTAGTACCGACCCGAGTGTTTCAAAGATTGAGGCCATTATGTAGGCCTGAATAATGGTGACGACTCCCGAACCTGCAGTGATCTTTTGTATATCATTTTTGTTCTGGTTCGACTGGCTACTGACCTACGGAAGTGCCGAATGCATTTGACACGTCATTGGCGCCCATTCCCGCGCCCAGAATGAACGCCACAATGATTCCGACGATCAGCGCCCATAGTACGGTACTCTGAAACGAGACAGTAGGATGAGTAGCAAAGGGAAATGTGTACCTGATCGAAAGTGCCGACAGTTTCACTAATTGAAGTGGTTATATCAGTGAGTATGGCAGTTGTGGTGTCCATTTCTGAAAAAAGGAGGATGAACATATGATCAAGGCCGACTATTTATAGTTCATAACAAGTTCGGGGGGAAAAACGTTGAATTAGAATTTCGGCGACAGACACAACAATATTGCGTAGAAGAGTGACTGTTCTCTGCTACATTTATACGAGTGCAAGTGGTCTCCGCATGGTTTCAGCGGGGGGACACCTCCTTTGAATGCGTTGCCAAGTGACTAATGTCAACAGGAGACATCAGACAGAGTATTAATCCGATTTTTGATAGTCTAAAAGAAGACCGAACGGGAGGGCCGAACGATTAGGAAGTTACATGATGCTCATTACGAAGCGGGAGGAAGAGGCGCGGAAAAAACAAACATAGTAGTACGGATGGATTTTATCGAGTTATGGAAAGTCAACATTTATAGGCGCATTTGGTACGTAGATCGTGTCACTTTTTTCGAATCATGATTTGTTGTTCCTGTGCAATGTAGTGGGGAAATAAACATTTTTCGATTTGATTCGCATGGGAATTCGGAAATTCGCCTGAATCAGGAGGGGGATCAAAAACAGGGGACTCACAAACGGACTGTGAGACGTAATCCGATGAACGCACAGGTAGAGTGGGGTAATCTCATCTGGGGCAAAGTGAAATCGTGCAGGAAATCAAACAGAGTTCCGTTTTTGATGGGATACAACACTTTTTAAAAGAGGGTTTATGATGTTTTTGGGGTCCACTTTCAATATTTGGATCGGACTTGTATGATTGGCAGTCTCGGTTTGAAGTATATACTTTTCAGGCTCAAAAGAAGTATGTGAGTAGAAGGTATCCGCGTTTTTCCCTCACCTAGGTCGTAAGAGCAGCGCCCATTTGCGCCTGTATTCGGTAATGCAAACCGAAAAACAGTTCACTGGATCGTTTTCTATGATTTCTAGGACCTCTACTAGACTTTGTAATGTTTTGCACACCTTTAACGTAGAAAAACTATAATTTCTCATCGTGTAAAATCTCGCGACATTAAGCAAAACCACTCTTCCAGACACAATAAATTCAGTAGTGTTTTTTGAAAATCGTCCGGATATAGAGAGTGTGGCGGAGCACCAACACCCTAAAAAATAAATTCCAAAACGGAAGTCTAGAATCAGAGACGAGAAATGCTCTATAATTTGCGTTTAGACACGAAAACACAGCAGAGACGGCCTTCTGGGCCACCTTTTATCACACGGAATGCGATTGTTCCCATTGTGGCTGAAACGCGTCATTGTCAAGAGGTTTTTAGTCACCCGGACAGAGAAAAAGAAGGAAATGAAAATGAAAATCCTTTCCCAAAGTTGTTTCCCCGTCTGTTAATGACATTTGTTTTCGTGAGCCTGTATTCGGTAATGCAAACATTGAACCACTTGAGGAGTCTGGGTCACTCTCGTGCTCCCGCTCCTGCTCTCTCTCATTAGGGTCTCATTTTCTGTGTTTTCAAACATGATCTCCGAATGAGTGACGAGGGTGTAATCTTCAGCACAAACACACGTTGCTAAATGGTTCGTTCGTCTAGAGATCAGATGATTTTTCGGTCTCCCGATTTCGCGTCTCTCTTTCGATCTGTCTTTGAAAATCGTCGCGAACGTCGCAGTTTGTTGTTTCTAGGTCACTGATGAGATTATACGCACATTCTCACAAAATATTCTTCATTCAGAGAACAAAAACAGATATAAGCGGTAATTGTGTCATAATCACTGGTTGCTACCCGTTCGAAATACCAGAAATAGAGATGGAATGGGAAATGCATACACAGAGGAAAGGATCTATTCGGGGAGAGCATATACAGCGTCCAGGTAACTGTGGGCGAACTCGTGAACAAGCGAACGGTCGGGAATGCTCTGCGCGAGCCCGTAGATGGCCGCCTCGCTGCTTTTATCGGACGCCGTCGGCTTGTTGGATCGGACGAACTCGACCGCTTCTCGGCAATCCTTGAGGAAAGCGTCGGCGAGTCCCTCGTGGGTGTGATTCATGGTGACCATGATGTGCACTCTGCAATTGAATTGGATGGTGTCTCAAGTAGTTTTAATAGTTACTCACCCAGATGGGAATTGCAGTCCGTTCAATTGCCACTTTCGTTCTTTCATGTAGTTGTGGAATCTGTAGAGCTCGACGCCGTCTTCAGTCGTCCAGTTGACGATGCACAAATCACTCGGGCCCTGGATTTTGATTCCCGGAATGCTGGCAAGTCTGAAATGTCAAGTTCTCACAAGCATTGCTCATGCTCTTCGATCACTAACCCATCCCTAATTTGTCTGGTCGTCTCAACAATCTTCCTCGCATTGGCAGTGTAGCCGTCCTCCGCGTGATACAGCATGGCCGCCCAGCACAGTGCGATGTTGTGTCCGGCTCTGGATCCTTCCATGGTCGCCGACGCGTAGATTCCTCCTTGCCAATCGGCGTCGCAGAAATATTGGTTGTGAAGGAGTTCCGTGTTGCGGTACAAAACGACCGAGGACCCCTTGGGAGCCAGACCATATTTGTGGCTGTCTGCGGAGATCGAGGACACTCCGGGCACGCGGAAGTCGAAAGCGATCTCGTCTTCTTCGAGGAAAGGCAGCAGAAATCCGCCGAGGCAGGCGTCCACGTGCACGGGAATGTCGAACTCAAGACCCAGCTGACCGATGGCTTCAATGTCGTCGACTGTTCCGAACGGGAAGTTCGGAGCGGACCCGACAAGCATGCAGGTGCGGCGGTTAATGGCGGCTCTCATCTTATTAAGGTCCACTTTGAAGGTGATCGGATCCACTGGAATCTTGCGGACTTTGATGCGGAATGTCTCGGCGGCTTTGAAGAAGGCGGCGTGACAAGATGAGGGAACGACCATCTCGGTGTACTTGGCTCCGCGCTTCAACAGACGGTTACGATGTGCCAGACAAGCGAGAAGGATGGAGATGGATCCTCCAGTTGACATCTGAAACTTGTCTTTAAAGATGCGGTCAGTTAATGTTGAATGTCTTACAGTTCCGCACGTTTCCTTGTCTCCATTCATCATCGTGCAACACATTCTGATAACTTCAGCCTCCATTATTCGAATACCCGGGAACAGTTTTGGCCAGAGCGGGTTGGACCACGCGAACTTTCCGAATACTTCCTCGTACATTTCCCTTTCTTCCGTATCGTCTTCCCTGTTGAAGACTGCTCCGGACACTCTGCCCTCCAGATAAGAAGGACTCTCCAGTTGATCATAGGCGTTTGCCACTCGAAGGACCTCCTCTCTTCCGATTGATTTGCTCGGGAGGGCTTTAAAATATCGGAAGTTGCGATCAATGAGAAGGCTCTTCTTGAGTTCATCTTTGACCTCGTTAAGTTGCTTCTAAATATAAACTGTCTAGACGGGCTGATAAGTGAGTCGCCACTCACGTCTATCATATTTCTCACGAGGGGTATGCTCTTCACTGTTTCAAAGAACCAAGTTTTCATTCGTTTCCGAAGGCCTACAAAATGGAACGAATTAGTCCGGATGAGATGAGGATTAGCGGAACAATCATTCAAACTACGCACACAATGACACTTTTAGAAAGAAGATCAGACTGATCAAGTTGATGATGACCCGGTTTTATGAGACTCACCAAACTCATCCAAATGCAAGTGTCTGAGCTGATTGAACACGTAGGTCACCAGAAAAGTGGTTCCAATCAGTACGAACGGATGCAGCTGACGGAGTTCGGAGACTACCGTATCCCTCGTGTCGAACACGTAATCAATGGCGTACTGCATTCTGAAAGCACACGATAACAGGTCGAATTGAGGAACGAGGACTGGCTGAGAAGTGCCCGAGCGGCCCGTTAAATAGGCACTTACTTGAAGAGGCGGAATCCGATGCGACACTTTCAGATGATAGCATCCTCGACCCTTCTCCACCCCCTATCACTCCACTTATCATCAGGAGGCAGTGTGAGATAGTGCGTGATTCCGAGAGTGTTTTGTCGTGTCGCCATTCATTTTGTGTCCAAGTGTGCGTGTCTAGTATGATCAGAGACTCCGCCTCCCACAAATACGGTAGAATTTTTGATGCGAAGCCACCTCGGGAAGCACGTCACTAGGCGTCTCTGATCGGTTCAATGTTCAGCGCGACGAATCGAATCGGATTCGAATACTTTTGCGGATGATATGGAAGAGGGAGGTAGGGGGAGAAGGAGAAAGAACCGCGCGTGATCTGAATCGCAGCACCAGGACAGAAGATGTCTACACGGAATGAAAGTGATGATGATCTATTCCGGGGGAGGCCTTGCAGATAGATGCTTGCAGCGATAACGAATCGTATTCTGTGATTGTCTCTATGGGCGCCACTGCCGGTTTCAACTCAACTCAAATCCCCTTCTGTTTCATTTTATTTTTGGGCTGGATGTTCGGAGACTGTAGATGTTATTCTGCAGGACCTTGTCTAGAAGCACTAATTGTAGTATATCCGTGAACCTTTCCTTCCTCTTACTCAATCTTTCGTTCTTTACTTTTCCGTCCCCGATTAGTTCCGAGCTGTGCCGGAAATGTTTATCGTTCAAGTTACGAAATGAGATGCTCTAGATGCTCCGGGTCATAATCCGCTCTTAGTTTGACTTCAACGACCCACCGCTTTCTCGGAAATTTCGAAAATAGTTCTTGATCTCAAAGTGTCATGCGTATTGCGTTTCTTTGCAAAAGGTGTTACCATCGAAACAGATATGAACTTGTGAATGTGATTGACATCACGAACGCGTCGTCGCCGTTTGGATTCTTGAGACGGCAGTTATGAGACGATAAAGAAAAAAAAGATGGAGAAAATAGAAATTGACCTGATCTATGCGGGCAGAATGACATCATAGTTATCCGAATTGATTAGTTCTGACATGGCATTACTTTAAAGATCGTTCAGCTGATTTCTTGATCGTTATATTTGTTCCTCATGTGGTTCAATGTATCACATGGATCGGATCCAAACACGTTATTTATTGTTCCGACAATCGCCGTTATTTGTTGCTGCTGGCTATTACCGTTCTTTTCTGTACCCGCCGTAGCGTTATCGTTATCGAACCCGGAAAAGTGATAAGCTCCCAGCGGCTGCAAACCGATGACTCCGTGCTCGGAAAAGCGGCAGACTAGAGACACGTCGTGGCCAACAAAACAAGCCTACCGTAGTCTCGCATTTTCTTGCCTTCTGTACCTTGGCCACAATCGTCAAAGACTTGTCGTCGCGTATCACACGTATCAACGGCACTTTTGAGAACCGGACGGGACGGACACCGAACGTCAAACTAAATACACATTGACACTGTCCGAGAGCACTTTCTGTTTTCGTGGCTGATCATTGTTGACGACTACATCCACCACACACATCGTCACCAATTCCTACTACTTGTTTTCTGGGCTGTTCACGTCAAGACTCCCTGATTGGGAAGAGAAGCATACTGTGCGTGTATGTAGTTTAGTTAGCGGACAGTAATCGAATGAGAGTCAATGGTCGTTGACGTCCAGAATGATCAGCAACCCCGAGCAGGGCAAAAGTGTCTCTAGTCTCAACTGTTGTGCTCTGAATTTGTGAGAAAGAAAGCGGTTCAAAAGTTCACTACACTCGCTCGCAAGTGTGCATTAGCACAAGACATAAATGTAATGTGAAGTTTTGGAATGAGTTTGAAAGGCTAAACTCTCAAAAATTGCTTGAACAACGCACTTTCTCAAGGGTTCACTTCCAGTGCTTACTCTTCTTCGGATTTCCCTCTAAGTCCCTTTGCTTCTTCTCCTCCTTCTCCCTCCACTTTTCATCGCAGCAGCCAATCACAGCACTACAGTAACCCCTGGTTGCATGCATTATCAATATCCTCCATCGCTAGCTACAATGCACGCATTTTTGAAAGTATCTTCTATTTTCATTGACGACACTGTCCAAATCGGAGATTGTCAATCTTTGAATTTTTGAACTTGAAACCTGAAAATGAAGTTTGTATGTTGTGGAGACGGGAAAACGGTTCCTGATTCAAACTAGCTCAGTTGCCGCAAGAATCGGCATGGGTGCCGACTGGAAGCGGCATCCGTGCCATTTTCTGCGGCAAATTGCTGTGAGGGTGCCGATTCCGTGCTTGCTACGTGCCCATCCTTGCCGAAATCTACCTGAGTACGTTTTACTTGAAGTTTCTCTAGGTACGTCTCGTGAGGAACCGTCCTCGTAATCAAATTCGTCTTTCTCCGCCTGTGCCGTGTCTATTGTTAACCTCTGAGAACTCCAAATAAATAACGAATACACAACAACAAAAAATTCCACTTGAAATCCCAATTGATCGGAATATTGACCAAGTTTGGCCCAGATCTTTGCACTGATCTTATCTAAGATCAAGCACATTTCTTGAACCGGAGTATGACTTGATCCTTTGGTCTGTAAATATGCACATGTACACTTCAAATGTTGAATACCAACCATCACGTTGCGAATTCGAATAAATTTTCAGACAAGTATGTGGAATTCGTAACGTCTAGGTTCAGAAATTCCTACTCTTTACCGTTATCAGACTCGACACATATCCCTAATTCTTGCCAATTCGCTATACAGTCGTCACACTTTCAGAAGAAGCGCTCCGTCTTTTTTCGACGGTCTTCGATCACTCTGCAAAACCGTTCTCTGTGATTTGTTCTTGAAAGATATCAACGTGAGTACGGTGAGAGAGCGAGAGAGAAAAGCCCGATTTAAACGCTCACATCATCATCACAAATCACACTGATCGTTCCCTGCTATTGAATGATTTCTAGTTTGATCGGGTCACATTGAAGAACAGATAATCATCAAGTGGAAGACGGTCATACCATCCGGACTCGATGGACTTTGTTTCGTTGAAGTGAGTTATCAGAACCAATTTGCTTGAATGACACAGTGTTTGAAGTGTGCATTCAACACAACATCACTGATCGGTTGTGGAAATCATACTAGAAACAGGCACACAATTGCGTAAAAGGAGGAAGGAAACGGGCGCGGCAAAGATTCATTTATTAGAAGAGCAATACATATTATTACAGTTCAGTTTGACCTGATTGATTCAAATGATGGAATGGTAAGGGGAAGTTTTGACTCATTTTGGACAGCAGAATGCGAAGAACTCGTTTCGTTCGCAGGTGTGAGTGCTCGGACAGAAGTTGTCGGAGCAGGATTTGCCAAGGAACGCGCTGGACCAGCCGTCGTTCTGCTTCTGGAGCGAGAGCTTTCGGTTCTTGCACTGAGGTTTGAACGCTGCGTTGTACCGATCTGAAAAAAGAAGGGTAAGAACAGATTCTGTGATCAGATCACGCACTGGAAAGGTTCTCTTCACAGCAAATGCCGAAGAATGCGCCCATCTGACACTTGTAGCCTTTCGGACATCCGGATTCTGTCAGTTTTGGTCCCGGAGTGGTCGTGGTGGTCCATCCTGAAATAAAGTGTTAAACTGACAGATCTTCGTGCAGCAGTTGTTGTGTACCTGGAGGAAATTGGGCCTCTGCACCGCAAGTGTACCATCCTCCGTGTGACCTCCTTGCAGGCTGTGACTGCATGGCACAACTGAAGTAATCCACTGAAAACAAAACGTAAATCGCTTCCCTGGTCCTCTTTCTGTAGCAGTTCCTCACTCATAACACAGTCGGAATAGCAGGCACTGCTGGTCGGGTACGAGTTCTCGTTTCCTCCGCATCCTTTGTGCTCAAACGGTAAGCACAGGAAGGATTCGACGTCGAACCAGTACTGTAGAACACGGAAAATGTGTGGAGAAGTGAACTATTCAGCAACTGACTCTGATCGATGTCTTGTTCTGACTGCAAGTGTGCCCGGCGTCTCTGTTCTTCTGGCACCAAGGTCTTCCGATCGCTTCGACGACTTTCGGCTTGGCAGGATCTGGCTTTTCGAAAGTTGGGAACAAGGAAGAGTCGATGGAAAAATCTGGAAATGGCAAGTCATAAACTCATGAAACCTCGAATTCCTCATACCAATTTTCATGCAATTCATAGTTTTGGTGTTGCTCAAAGTGCTTCTCGTTCCCAAGATCTCTCTGCCAGTGGTTGCATCCACACAATAGCACTCATTCTTTTGGTTGTCGCACTGAACCGGCTCGAAGTCTCCTGAAGCCAACTTCCCGGATCCCCATCAATATTTCATCTCAGACTCACCCTTTCCGACGTCACACTTTGGCACAAAACTATTCTCCGGAGGATCGCCGTTGGAAAACAGCTTTTGGAGGTAAACAAGGCATGCTGAAAGAGTTCAAACCTCATTCGGGAAATGAAATAAAAACAGACAGACCTCCGCATTTCGGCGCTGTTTTCGGGCTGTTCGTTCGTGTGTCGTATGAGATGAGCGCCGTGTGCGGGGTCACACAAAAGCACGATTCCGAGTTGCACTGCACCGATTCGTAGTAGCCTGATAGTAAAACGAAAGTATAGAAAATGAAGGGGTACTTAAGATTCTCACCATTTTCATTGCATTTCAGACCATCATCATTCAATGTACACGGCCCGGTAGCTGGATTCCTATAACATATCAAATTAGAATCCAGTACGTTTGTTCTTAGTTAAAAATTAGTTAAGTTGACGCAATCGCGCTCGCTCTTTTTCTTAAACCCACCTTTGCCGAAGGAAACTATCTCCGAAAAGAGCAGCAGTCGGGTGGAATAGAAATGCCAAGAGTGAGAAGGACAGTGCTCGCATGACGATCTGAAATCAAGAAATGTGTGTTCGTTGAAAAAATGATGAAAAAGACAGCCGGGGGAATGGGTAAACAACAACTGGTTAGCAGGACAAACATATTGTTCGAATGCGACAAGAGCCGGTCGATCGGCGCGAGAACGAACCGAGTGCAAGTTGAGAACGTAAAGAAAACAAAAACGAAGTCAGTAGTTCGACGAAAACGTTTACTTCCTTCCTACTGCCTATTAACTAATCTATCGATCAATCGATCACAACTGGTCTCTCTTCGCTTTCTTCCGCTTGCCGGTCACTCGGTTAGACGCTGTTCGGCCAGCAATTGAACTTTAACGGAAACATTCTTCTAGAAATGTTTATTCGGAAGAAAAGGAAAGTGAATCATCGTCATTTTTGAACACCCGTCGTGAGAAAAAACAATAGAATCGATAGAAAAGGGGAGGTGGCGACTAGAGACGAACAAAAAAGAGAAAGACGAAGAGTAATGAGAAGACTGTCGAGACGAGGGGGGCGAATGGCGTCGGAGAGCGGTTACACAGGTCCGTATTACAGCAGCAGACTTCGCTTTGTTTCGAAGTGACCACGCACTCGTCCGCCTGCAATCGCATTGAACGTTTATCGGGCCAGACATGATATTATACCGTAAAAACTGATAGAATGGTACGCCAATACATTGAACATTGTTATGCATCTTAGCTCTGTGTGGAGATATCAAAAAGCAATCAACTGGTAAAATGTACAACATGTTCTAATGAAAAATCTGTTAGTTGACAACGTTTTGCTATCTCCACCGACAGCTGAGACATTCTTTTTGGCAAGTTTGACTTCTGACATGTAAATATTTTTAAGCTTTCATGTTTTTCACTTGCTCTTCATGCATTTTCAACAAGCGCTCACCTTGCAGAAGGGCGTAAAGTCGTCACATCCATAAGTAGCTCCACCAGTGGGCTCCGTCGTTCTGCAAACTCATTCTCGTGCTCGCATCTCTCCCGATGAACTCAC